>OY776673.1:76565714-77813839 GCA_963675555.1 Leptura quadrifasciata | reverse complement strand
TGGTTGAACTACAGCAAAGTATATTGTTTTTAAATGATCCATGTCGAAGAATCCTTTAAGGTATTTAAATTTAGAAAGAAGCGATCTTAATTTCTTAATTAAAAAATCTACATGTTTATTTCATCTAAGGTGACAGTCAAGCATGACGATATTTTATTGATGTGTCAGATGTTAATTCAATATCCGTGTTGTTATATTTAATGTTAATAGCTGAGAAGTTTGGAAGTTTATGAGCAAAACATACTACTTATGTTTATTGTTAGTAATTTACTATTAAAAAAATCTATTACTACTGGAAAGTCATTCTCGATGTTTGTTTTTATGACATTCCAGGTTTCTCCTTTATAACACAAAACCGTGTCGTTGGCAAAACTGATCACTTTCCCGTAAGTGGAAGCTTAAATAAGTCGTTGACATATAATATAAACAATATTGGTCGCAGTACGGTACCTTGCGGTACACCACAAGATACTGATTCCATATTGCTCATTGTATTGCCAATCTTAACATATTGTGGTCTATCACACAAGTAGCTCTTCATCAATTCATAACAAGTTCCCCTGAAATCCATTTTCTCTAGAGCTTCTAACAAATGACTGACAGTATTAAACGCCAGATCAACACAAAGAATAATAAATACATGACTTAATAAAGTGAATTAATAAAGAACATGACTGAAAATATATTTATGCTGTATGTTAAAGTTAACCAATTTTTTACAGAAGCTGTATTTTAAGTTTATATTTAATGCCCTGCACCAAAATTGAGACAGATGCATCAAAATCTTCAGAAAATATTTCAAAATATGTCATCATTCGGTTCAGACATCTCGGAGTCTCAGAAATGGTGGCGTTTGGTAGCGTAATTAGGATTCAATAAGATATTGGCACATAATATTATATGCTAGAAATCGATGTGTATTTATATGTAAATACCGAAATAGAAAAATTAAGATTAGTTTATGACCTCACTCGTTTATTTAAAAAAAAAAACGGATATCCAAATACAAAGTATATATTAATCGGGGAACAGTTAATAATAACCTAATACATCCTATCTAACAGAATATCAACTGAGATGATTCTGGAATACGCATTAACTCGCTAGAAAGAGGGTACGCAGTGTAGTTATAGATTTATTACACTAGGGTCCAATTTATCAATACAGGGTTAACTCTTAACTAGAGGATAAATGTCAAATGAAACAATAGGTATTTATTGTTTTGTTTATTCTCTAGTTACGAGTTGACTGAGGTCTAAGGGCCGGTTTATCAATGATAAACCGGCCCTTAACTGTAGTTGCAACATTCTGTTTTCGTTATTTCTTCTTCTATAACGTAAACTATTTATAAAATTGTCTCTCTGAGAAAACTTCAAATTAATGTGAGAATCAAAGACTAACCTGTTCCTCTTCCAGAGTTCGACCACAAGTAATGTACGTGTGTGCTATTAATGATTTTTTTCTGGATGATTTGGTCATACAAAAGAATGCAATGTGCCATAGAATTTAATGTGCAGCAAATTGTGTTCTTTCAAATGGAATTGTTAAAAGTGGGGGTTACTATTTAAAAAAATTGCCGGTAAAGTCATAACTTTTTTAAAAATGCATGCAGAACATTTTTCACATAAAAAAATTGAGAAATGCGTTTTTTTTATACATTTATTTAACGTCGGCCTATTTCCGCTACTGGGGCCTAACACCGACGCCTGTAGACGAACTACCCCAACCAGGAATTTTGCCGAACCTCTTCCCTTAAGAAGAGTAGGGATCTTTTACTTGCCTAACATTTAATAGACAAGGAACCGACGGCTTTACATCCCCTCCGAAGGATGGTATATCTCCTATACAACCCTCGCCTAAGGTTGTATAGCTTCCGCGCATACACTGATATACAAGCCGCTGGAAGATGTGAGAGGCGAGGACGCGGTTTCCGTTGGAATGGTCACCCATCCAAGTACTAACTGTGCCTGTCGTTGCTTTACATCACATACCGAAGTATGTACATAGTAAAAACGCACCTACGCTCGCCCTAATGCGTTTAAAAATAGACATTTCTGTACTTTACTCTTTGGAAATGATTATTACAATAGCAATAGCGCACTGTTAGACCGTGGGGTGCAAAAAAAATTAAATAGTTTGTACCAATATACCATAAAGCGAAAGTGCTTTTTAATTCCTTGTGTTATTGATGCTTAATACTCGGTGATAAAAATTGCACTTAGTCAAATTATTAACCCGACCCTGCTTTGGCGCACACGAAGCCATGTCATCGCTATGCTGCTGCCATGTAGTAGCAAAACGCCCGACTATTTTACACGAAATTTAATATATTCGTATTCGACATAATACTTTAATAGGAGCAAATGTTATGCAGACTATTCACTTTTTTCATGTTATTTTATTTTATACTACATCGTATTGTATTTTATTTGAATATTTAAGTCCCTTTGTAGAATATAAAACAATTTATGGTGAATTTGGGACAAATTAGTGGTACGTTGAATAATCAAGGAGGAGAAAATTTTGGAAACTTAATTTTAACTAATATTACAATATAACATATGTAATAGGTCCTTCTCTTAAGTTTGATAGTTTACATAATGAAATCAATTCTGAATTCTGTTGGTTCGTTTCTAAGATTTGTGTAAAATAAAAATGAGGATATTTCAGGCACTACTTGACCTTGGTAATGCAAGATCGTTGCATTTTTTGTTATATTAAGATCTACAAGTATCTGTTATATTGCAATTGAGGGAGGATGATGCTGAGATATAATTAATAAATTAACCGACTTTGATCGGATTGATCGGTATATTATAGCTTCATCAGGAGCACAGCCAGTGGTCAGATCCAAACGACGTATTCTATACTGACAGAAGGTACAGCACTGAGGATACGGTACTGGAAAGTGAGTCAAAAGGAAGGGAATAGAGTTTTCAATTTTTTTAAACTATAATCTATTCACAATAATGGGATAACTATAAGTTAAAGTGTAATCTTCGTATAAGTATGAGAAATGATTTCGACCAACCTTCCTTAGAGTTAAGTCAGTTGTTGATCTATTAAATATTTCGGTGGTTAGAAAACCAAAATAAATTTAATTTTTTAATTTAAGGAGCTCTCTTAAGGTGATTCATTTTTCCATACATCTGTTAAGGAAATCTAGTGCGGATTAAACGATTGTTAGAAGAGTATGAAAATATCTCTAATAATTTAAAAAGTTCTGGAGATTGCATTAATAAAAGAAAAATATTTACCTATACGATGTAGATAAATAATTGCTTTAGAATTATTTACAGTAGTAACAAACATTGCGAAGTCCGTGTGTACATAAACTATTAAACTCATAAAAATATATTTTGGTTTTTCCATGTTGACTAGTTAGTTTATCTCTAAATGTATTCTCTACAGATAACTTTTTTATTTATAGTGGGACTCCGAGTCCAGACATTGAACATAATATTTTTATTTTAAAGGTAATCTTGTTTAGTCTCTTTCGACTGTAGAATTAACTTGTAAAACTAGCTTTAAAGAACACATCATTATTTGGCTATGCTCTGAAAGTGCTGTCACAGTTAGCACATGTTTGACTGGTTCTGATTCTAGATTGTTTTACAGGGTCGTTTGGCTTCGAACAGCCTTACTTCACTTAGACCTAAAAGATCTTTTGTGATTTACCCTACATCTAGTGATTACCCAGGATTCCCAGACTTTTTATAAAGCTTGTGATTTTCTTGGGAGCTAATTTCCTCAATCAACGCCTGAAGACATAGGTCTTCAGGCGTTGATTCTGCCTGTTTTAGGAACTTTAGCCTAGTGCGGACTAACGCCTTGCATTCGCCAAGTATGTGTTCCGCAGTTTCAATTGCAGTAACGCAATATCTGTATTTATTGTGTACCGCCTTGTCCATGTTTTTGAGATGATATCTCAAGGAGCGGTGGCCAGATAGAAGGCCTGTAATTAGCCTTGATTCGGAATTTTCAAGTCCGAGAAGCATTGTGGCATTCTTTGCCAAATAAGTTATAAACTTTTTCGCTTGTCTTTGGCCTGGAGTATTCCTCCAGAAGGACTCTTTCTGGTCCTTTTCCCATTCTTGGATTTCCTCCGCTATATGTCCCTTAGCTAGGCCACAAAACGGTTTGGGTCTAATCAACGGTGCTTCAGCTCCTTTTTTGCAAGGCTATCAGCAAGTTCGTTTCCTTGTACTCCCTCATGCCCTGGCACCACCATCAAGGTAACCTTGTTGTTATTAGTCAGTTGCTTCAGGGATTGTCTACATTCTCAAGCAATTTTAGACTCAAAGGTATAAGACCTTAGAGCCTTTAGTGCTGCCTGGCTATCTGATCTTTGCCCTTCAGATGTCTTTATTTAGACATACCTGGCACACAGATCTATAGCATAAATTTCTGCCTGAAAGATGGTTGGGGTGTTACCGAGAGCTTTGGATAGCCTACAATTCGGCCCTGCTACTCCCACTCCTACCCCTTCAGCCATCTTAGATCCATCTGTATGCCAAATGAGTGACCCTTATTCCAATCGCAGTGCCTCTATCTTGTTCGTCTGACGACTTTCAATTAGCACGTCAAACGGGCAGTCAAAGTCTTTTTTGATTGGCATTGAGTCAATCGGTTCAAATAGATTAACTCCAGAATCCTTAAGTGACCAACCAGATCGCCTGGTTTAAATTTATGTGCCTGGTGCAGTCGTAAGGCAATAAGTGCCGCCTCCCTCCTTACATGTAACTGCAAGGGAAGTAGGTCAAGCATAGCCTCCATAGCTGCTGTGGGACACGAGTGCATTGCTCCTGTAATCTCTAAACAGGCAAGGCGTTGCAGTTTCTGCAACTCCCCCTGTGCTGTTTTTTCCTCTGTTTTTGGCCACCATACGCCTGATGCGTAGCTTACCATAGGTCTAACAACCGAAAGATAAGACCAATGTGTCGTTGTCGGTCTTAGACCCCAAGTCTTACCAAACAATCTACGGCACGTCCATATTGCCGCTGTTGCTTTAGTAAGAGTCCTTTCCAGATGTGAGTTCCAGATAAGCCTTTGATCCAGGATTACCCCTAGATACTTGACTTCGGAATAAACGCCATCTTAACTTCCCTGGAAGCTTGGGGAATATACCCCAGTGTATAGCTTGCTATAAATATCCTTCTCAGGCATGGGACAAGCTCCTCAATTCCGTATGGAAGTAGGGCAGCGAAGATACCATCTCTGCCCGGTGATTTAAAGGGACTGGTTCTGATGCACATGTGCATTCAAATATTATATATGGTATTACCTTTTAGGCTAACACACTGAAGCTCCTCGTTTTTTTCATCCTTTAAGAAAAAATATATAAGGAATATATTATACAATCTGACACTGACACTTGTAAATCCATTTTTGATGAAAAAATCTCCTTACCTTTTCATCATTGTGTGTATTAATTAAGATATAAAATAAATTACCAGACTCCTTAAAAATATTTACCAAAAATGTATTGAAAAAGAATTAAAGATTTCGTCAAGTTTGTCAGCCTAATTCTAACTATATAGATTTTTATTAATTGTTGTTCGTGTTTAATATTGAATTTTGTTAATTTATACTAGGTTTGTCTTATATATGCATGTATCTATGTATATATCTTTTCTTCTTTATCTAATTTATTGGTATTTTCTATTTATGTATACACTACTCTTTATATAATTGATTCATCCTACACCATTACTTAGTTTTCACACGCCGCTTCATGGAGAATAGGATATTAACTTCAATTTTGATTGGGGTTAATCCCATTCCAGTCAAAAATTGTGCAAAATATTTAAGGGTCAGACTGTCTACTCCACATCCAGGAGTCTGTATCCACTTCTGGTCAGGGGTAGCAGACTTAACAGACACAACAAGAAATTGTTGTACACGATGGTGGTAACGACAATGAAAAACTCAAGTCATGGAACATCAGTTCATGCACGTTATATTAAATTCTGACAGGTATACCTCCCTCAGAGATTTGTATACACGTTGTAACGACATAATGCCAACAGCGGACTACGTCCGAGAAATTGCTCAACAATTTTATACCGCCAAGCTGGATGATAGTCCGCTAACTAGAAACATTACACAAATCAGAGCACATAATGCCCCTCTTCGAAAAAATAAACACAATCTTCCACACCATGCTTTGTCTATCTTCTACTAACATTACCATAACTTCTTTTTGGACTCATCTTCTTTTACTGTCAACTTTAAATCTTTAATTCGTTTTCAATCCCCCTCTTAGTTTTTGTTTGTGTTGTTTTCTTTTAAATTCTTTTCAAACCCTCTCCCATAAAATTGACAAACATTCCAAAAAAATCACATGTTTAATCACATCTTGGGTGGTTGGGATGCTACCCTCACCTGCATTGTTTCTAACGGGTTTTTGTCGTCTGTCTGTATCTACCCGTTTTAGCAATCAAAATTAAATCAGTGAAATCCGCGAGTTTTAATTTTAAGATTTAATTGTTTTTTTCCACTTGTTTGAAATTTTAAATGTCGTTCACCCGTCTTAGTACGGGAGATCGTAATTAAAATTAGCTGTTATCGCCTAATGGATATAAACAAGTTATATCAGTAGTTTTCAACAATACAAAAAGAAAAGTCCTCTACCAAAAAGCTTGAAAGTAGGGCGTTTCATGGGAAAATGATTTTTCGTTCGTGAGAAATCAAGTCGTTTTTTTGCCATCGTCTAATGTCCGTTCTTAGTGGAATCTTGTAAAAAAATATAAAAAATAATAAGAATCCACAAAGAATGGACATTTTGCATGGGGCAAAATCGCAATAGCGAAAATGGAAAATGTAAAGAAAACGGATGTAAAAAAGTTACTCCCCAATGGCTAAACTTTTTTTTAAATTGAAGTATACACCTAATACATGAGAAAAAAACAAAGAACGGACATTTTCCATGGGGCATATTTACAGGAGATGTAATATTCTGGCATCTCTAATACAGCGCGGTGGCGTCTGTAATCCAGCGCGCTGCGCGTGCCACTCCACCTGGACGTCGATGCTTGTAAAACAGCTACGCAGCCTCCACGTTCTTTCTCACCGCGTGTTTGTTGCAAGTGTCAACAGTTATTTTGTTACGTTTATTAGATAAATCAATTAAACGTCGTGACTTTCAGAGTTTATTTTGATGATAATTTATAAAAACAATGAGTGCAATAAAAGAATGTATTTTCTCTGAGGAGACAAATACACTCGAGAAACTTATTCCGTTCAAGAAAAAAAATCTCGATAAGTGCCGGCGTTGCGTGCAGCGCGTGAAATCCGCCACCTTAATAAAAACGATCCCGATTTTTCCGATGTAAATAGTGATATCATCGATTCCTACGTGGCGCGGATTCAAAATGAGCAATATTTTTTTTCTGTTCCGACGGAAAACGATTTTTTTCAGCCCAGTCCCGTTTAAAATGTCAGTTAAATTTTTTTTTTTTTGGGCTTGTTTAAACATAAACAGTTCCCAGTTGAGAACGGAGTAACAATATTACACGGAAAACTTTTACATATTCAAAATTCAATTATGGACAAACGCCCCATTTAAAACGTTCGTTCATATATTTTTTTTGACTTAAAAAGCCTTTAAATAAACAATAACTTTCCGAATGGATATTAGGCGATTACACAAAAAAAAAAGTTGTCAGAAATTTTTATTTATCGACATCCAATATTCTTCTGCCCCACTAATAATGTCCAATTGCATTTGTTTTACATTTTATATGCCAATGAATACACATAAATAGCAAACGGACATTAGGTGATTGAGCTTATATTTTTTACATGTTCAATAAATAATTAAATTGCTTCTGTCCCACTGAAAATTTCCGTCGCCGGGGACTTTTTTTTTGTTATGTTATAAACTATCAATCTATGTGGGTATTATTGATTAGGCGATCAGGCGAAAATTTTGGTTACGTACTATCTTATTCATTGTTTTTGTATGAAAGGTGATGGATGTTTGTGTGAATACCTGGATCTATTTGGGTATTTTAGAATAGTATATTCAACAAGTTGTGGAATGGCCCATATTCCACAGGAGCGAAAAGTTTGTAGTCCAAGCCGAAGGCGAGGACTACGTTTCGCGAATGTGGAATATGCCATTCCAAACGTGTTCTAGATTATACTTTTTCTAACAAGATTTTAGAAATCATACAAAAAAAGTTGCTTATTTATACAAAAATTGTAATGTAATTCTAACGCAGTGTTGGAATGATATTTAATCCAACATAATTTTTAGTTGTCGAACGTATACTTTCTAAAATAGAGTTAGAAAAACTAGATTTAGACACTTTTGTTCATAGTTTTAAGTTAAACCAGCCTCGCCCCGTCTAGCCCGTCATTAACCGCGGCGCTTCGCATCTCGGTTAGCGGACTGACTCCGGACCGGTGTCCGGCAATACATTGTATTATTTAACAGTTAATGAACATATTGGAATTGGAATTATTTAATTAAAAAATAAAGCTGCTCACTTACTTTATGATTCTCTTTAATCTTTTTTAAAATCATTTATTTTATCGTTTTCTAAATGTTTTCTTAACCGCCTCTCATGTTACCGAAGTAACCCCCTGAAGGGTCTCAAGGATCTTCTGCTAGATAAAAAGAAACGAGGCTCTACAGTTTATTGGGAAGTCCGAACCACTCTTGGGGCAATTTTCTTTAATGCAAAATTGTTTCGCCTTGCGGGCCTCGAACCCACTTCGCTAGGCATACTCAGTTTGCTAGCCAGACGCTTTAGCACACTGAGCTACCGTCCTCAGTAATTATTTTCTGTGATTTAAATAACAACACAACTAGTGAAAGTTTTCTTGTAACTTTCCAGAACTAGAAATGGAACAGGCTATTATACAATAAAACTTTTTAATATTGTACCCAACACCGTCCTAGTACTTGACGGTACATGTTTCATAATTAAATATGCTGATCATTGTGTGATAACGTTTGTTTGTTTTGTTTGTTTATATGTTTATGTGCTAAAACTGTTATATACACTAAATGTTATTTATTTATTCAGATAATTGTTACTTTTATTTAAAGACAAGCATTGTTTCTATTTTGTTCATATTCATTGCATTATATTTTGTTCCTACCGACTTGTCAAAATACAATTGTGTACATATTGCCTATTTACCTATCTGTCGATCTATCCATCTGTTATATAATATTCAATCCGAGTCGGTTAAGTTCCCCTCCGCACTTGTTTCTTTGAACTGTTTTTTGACTTAAAATATTGCGCCCCTTTGCGCCTCAAAATAATTAGCAACACGCATAAATTTTAATATTATTACAATTATATTCTATTTTTATTAAAACAACAATTTTGATTATTAATTCCATTGAAATATGGTGAATTCGGCATAAAATTGAATTTGAAAGAGTCCATGCGGTAAAACGAGTTTGACGTCACTACTGACTTTTGACGGTTGACATATACCGCGGTGACATCATATCATTTATTTACTTTTGACGGAGCCGTGAATATCGTGATAAAGTAAAGCGTGTTCAGTTTTTATACGGTCGTAAATTTGTGTAACTTTTGATTTTTAAGATGGATAAATCTGTATATATTCGTTGAAACTCCTCATAATAATCACAAAAGGTCACATTTGCTTAAAACAACTAGTAAATATGGACATTCAAAATGAAATAAATAAGGGACCATACGTCACGTGTGGGTCGGGTGAGCTCTTCAAAACTTAGCAGTTGCTCGTAAAGATTCAAATAATTTGAATTTGAATTATTATTTTTTAATTACCGGATGTCTAAATAATTTATATTATGATATACTTAGATATTTTCAAACATAAACTATCTGATGAAAACACCTTTGGCTGTAAAACTGATATTCGCGTGTACCCTATTAGCTAGCGCCCTAACGGCCTCCGAGCTATTAACTATTCAAGGTGGGGGCGCAGGTTAATATTTTCTTGGTCGCTTTATCAAGAAAATTCAAAAATAGTCTCAAATTATAAAGAACAGCAAGTACCCCCAGTGAAAAAGCTAGCGCACTTTCGGGAGCCGTACAATAAGGGTGGATAGGCGGGAGGGGGCAAATCTTCATGTCTTCAAAAACATTACTTTTTACAGTTCTTTTTAAGAGCTAGCGCTTACTTGCGCTCTTTAAATTAAGGCTAGTGCACTAACCACTAATGAGTCACTGATTATAAAAATTGGGGGAAGGTGGACCTACATTATAATCAATATTTGACGCTTCGTTTATTTAAAAATCGGCAGCTACTGGAAGCGGCTGGAACCTCCCCACTCGGTGGATCTTTGAAGCCGAAAAGAGCATTAAATTGTGCAACAAAACGGCATTAACGTAATCCGATCTCATTCAAAACCTTTTCAGATCTTCTGGGGCACTAAAAAATCCGTAACTTAATACATTTACAATCATCTATGCGAGTTATTACCTACATTATCGCTCGTTCAATAATATACTATTAGGATATTAAAAACTTTAATATCACTTGAACGACTAAGAAAATCTAGTTATCCTAAATACTACAGATTTGTAAAGCAACAAACTGAAAATTGGTAAAGTGATAATCTATAATAAATTCACCAACGAAGGTACATGAAGCATATGATATTGATATTGTTACATCTACCTTTAAAGTTTGTGACAATCCACTAAAAGTTACAAATATGCCGAAATCATATTAACATGACATAACACCAACGTTATCGGATGACAAACGATGACAATGACAATCGTCAAAATTTACTCATTGCAATCAGATCGCTCGCGGCTATCTTTGTTAAATGAAATATTAGCATTTCAGTAATTTTACTAGATTTTAATGGAGTATTTGTAGTTTAATTCTTCGATTTGTCTGTATATAAATTTAAAAACGGCACTAAACGTAATCCTTTCTACTTCTAGAGCAGTGAAGAAACCCTCACACGTGAATTGATACGTGATGTGACGAGTTTCGCGATGTAACGGCTACACGCATCGATCATGTCATGCGAAATGCGATCTAGGCTTCATATTTGCTTTGTATTTAATTTTTTTCACGGATACCAAATCGAAAGGGTGGAAGTGTGATATATCGTTGAAATCAGAATTTTAACTGCTTTTCAGTGGTTCCATTGCAAATTGAAAGTAATTATAAAATAAGCAACTTGTTGCGTCAAAAAGGCACTAAACGTAATCCGATCTCAACCAAAACCTTTTCAGATCTTCTGGGGTACTAAAGAAACGCATATGCAAAGTTTCATTCAAATATGTTCAGTAGTTTTGGCGCTATCGTGCTAACACACATACACACATACACACACACAGACATTTTTCAAAAACCACTTTCTTGGGTTCCTAGGACCTCAAAACGTAAAGATTTGATGTTATCTCACTTTTCGTTTTTGAACCAATTTTAGTAACCTCTCACAATTTTATTGTGGAGAGGTTAAAAAAGCGAGCTCTGTCGTTGGTGGTGTGAAAATAACTTATATTTTATTTTTTATTTTTGCTTTTTAAGTTAATTTAGTGACTAAAAATTTTTTTCTTTGAAAGACAAACCATGTTTAAATTCATATTTTATGAATTTCCTCCCTCCCTCCTAAAGAATGTACTAATTCTTTAAGTATTAGTTTTCTGAAGACAAGTAGTATGTCGTATTGTACCTTGAATTGTAAATGTTGAAAACTTTATAATATTCGTAGTTTCTAAATGTACTCTAATTTGCATTTATTTGGTTGTTAAGAGTTTCAGATGTAGGTACCTGCTGCTTTAAAGAGGGGTACACCACCTCGCTGCTTTGATATTTGATTTTCCCAAACTCAAATTAGGTAATGGACATTTGGTTAGATCAGAAAACGTAATTTAGTTGAATTTCTTTGAGTGACACAGTACAAACAGAGTTTTAAAAACTAGCAAATTATCTATAGAATTTACATGGGCTTGCACAATCTATTAACTCTATCAGTTTGGTTACTTAGAGCCTGAAGAAGATGTCGAACCTGGTTATAACAGTCCGAGATCAAGTGTTTGAAAATGAAATCAACTGCCTTCACCTGATTATTCAATTAAGGTAAGTGAATATATTCAATATATTCGTACATGGTTAGTTCAATTTCAAGTGAAGTTAATAACATAATGCGATCAAAATAGTTAAAATCAGTAGGTACCAAAAGAGGTCCAATTAAGTCCTAACACTGCAAACTATATGGATTAAGGAATTTTTTCCAAGATAGGTCTCTCGGAAATGATGTCTATATTTTAGATATACATATTATTATGCAATAAGTTAAAAACGCATAGTAGGCTATTAATTATGTCATAAGAAACAGGAAAATAAGGAAGTAAGACGTTCCAGGGTTTTTATTGCACAAATCCTTCAATTGGTCATTTAAGATGAGAAAACCATGGAGTGCTATTAAATTAGACGGAGCAAATTGCAGATAGGGGTGAAAATGCAACCCTTTATTTTTTTTAAAATATAACTCGAAAACGAAGCAAAATTCAGGTTAGTTGTTAATAGGAAACTTTTTGTAGATAATCAAATTTTCCGTTGAAATGGCTTATCTAAAAAAATAAAAAACTTTTTTTTGTGAGAAACGTATCCAAAAAACAATTAAAAAAGAAGCAAGAAATTAAATTTTTTTACTTTTTTGCCTATAACTTTCATTGAGCAGAGGTAGGTATAGGTGTAGGAGAAAAAGTTGACGAAATTTCCTTTAAATTGGTGGTCTCAAAAAGTTTTTTCGATGAAAATTGACTGAGATATAGTCGCTCAGTTGATATTGTTTTAAATCTTATTTTTTTATAATATAATTGATTTTTACCCAATAAAACAATATTTTTCAAATTAATTTTTTAATAATGAATAATTATTTTCACAGATATGCTTCGTCATATATAATAGAATACAATTTATTCTTTAGTGTACCTCAACAAAGAAATAGGCAGAAAAAAGCCTATCACAACAATTTTTTCCCTCTAAAAGAGAAATAATATAAATTTATAATAATTGTTATAATATAATTGATAAAAATGTCCATTTTGATTCGCGTTATAAATAGCTATATTGCCTTGATATTAATTTGTTTGAGAATTTCAATTATTTTATTGTATATAAATTAAGCAGAAGCTAAAACTGGTCTTATTTTATTAGCATTTTTTTAATGGAGTATTTTTACTTAATGTATGTGTAAATAACAAAATTTAAATAATATTATGCAGACTTGTAAAGTCAAGGTCAGAAATATTCAAATTTAAAAAAGATAGTTGGAGCAACTGTATTACTTGTGGACACTGTCAATTTTTGTTGTAATTAATATTTACGGAATTCGAACCGAAACTTCGTAAAAGTTCGATTTTGTTGGAAGTCAGCTTTACCTGAGCTATCTCATACGAGATAGTATTATAATATATAGGGGACCAATACATTAAATTCTGTTTACTCAAAGCATGGATGTACACAAACCCTGCAGAAGAAGTGCTCGCCTATCCGATTCGTCTCAAAATTGATATCTGGGGATTACAGCATATCAAAAGACTAAAAAGTAAAAAATAAAATTATGTAAAACAATATTCTTAGAAAAAGCTTTTATTTAAAAAATGCTCTAAAAACTAGAAAATAAACTTTGAAGTAAATCAAACCCATCATTTTGTTACATTATATAATTTTTTTTATGATATAAAAGCTTGTCGCGAGCAGGTTTTACACAGAAAAATCTCGCGACAAGCTTTTGTATAATAAAAAAAATTATGTAACGTAACAAAATGATGGATGTGATTTACGTCAAAGTTTATTTTCTACTTTTTAGAGCAGTTAAATAAAAGCTTTTTTTAAAAATATTTCTTTATATAAATTTTTGTGATTTATTCACTCATCATGTGAATCCCCTATGCGGCATCAAAATTCCCTCAGCCCATCATTTGCGGCGTTATTAGAATAACGTGCCCTCGTTTATTAATATAGTTCGGTAAACCAAATAAATTATGTCTTACCCATCACCTATTCAGGTGTAAAAATCATACAATAAACCAGATATAAACATTTTTGGATATTTCGTTTGCTACTGAAGCTTAACCCATGTGAGTAATTCGTTGGAGGAACAAAATTTGAATATTGTTAATAAATTCTCGTCGTAAACACAATTCACACATATAAAAAAAAGTAATTGTGGTGTACAATGATCAAACATGATATACAATAAATATGGCATTGATTTGATAATATCAGGAACGAATTTCGGAGGTAATTTGCCGAAAAAATAGTCACAAAGTTTTTATCTCTCTAAAAATGTTAAGAAAATATATAATGCGTAGTATTATGGAATAACTCATTTATCGTAAAAAAATGATTTGGTCTCACAAGGTTAACAATGAAAAGCTTGCATTGAAAAAGTTTTGAATTTGAATGTCACGTCTAAAAATTTTCAAAAAAATCAAAGATTTGTACCGACGAAGAAAATCACTGTGAATTTAATTTTTTTTATGCGCACGCGTTGCTTCAACAAAAAAAAAACGAAAATTACGTAATCGGCCGTTATTCTTCCAATATGACGCCAATATCTCAAAAAAATTTGATATACATTATACAATCTTCAACGGCCTGTATAAATAGCACTGGCGCACTCACCATTTTCACGATTTCTTAAATTTACACCCAAGGGAAATTCCATCCATATTTTAATATGTATTTTTAGAAATTATTTATTAGAATAATGTAACTACACCGTATTTTCTTCCATTATACATAAAGAAAACTTTATATCCGAATATTTCCCTTTGTTCCCAGTGTTAGGGGGTTAAGATAACTATAACCAAAGATAACTTCAAAATCTTAAATAAAACGGAATTTTCCATGGGTATCGTGAAAAACAAGTATGTTTCATTAAAAAAATAAAATAGTTGCAACTTTCGACTAAACCGGAAGTACTAAGAAACGTTAGCTCAAATCGCTTGACGTGCTTCAGAAATGAATTCGGTAGGAAATTTTACACAAGATCAATCTAATTTTAAAAGTTGAGAGCTGCAAGGCAATATAGACCGGTCGATGGGGGTTTTTATCGTGCAAAAGATGGGGTAGTTCCAATTCTTTTATATGTTGTATAGGTCTAGATCCTAATGAAAAATCCAAGTTTTCGACCTTGAGGGGTTGCCGTTCGAGTCACCATCTTGAAATAGAGGTGCACAAAATCAATTTCTTCAAGTTTTTTTCCATAAGCCACATGGGTAACTAGTTAATTTTGGGCGATGGGTAGGAGCCAAATTACATTTGTCTCCTACGGGGCCAAATGTCAGTCCGACATTGAGGGGATATATTATATAAAATTACCAGGTCAATTACTTCTTTATCTCATTATGTGAAAAGATATCCCAGATGTTTATTGGTTATTTACCCAAAAATTTTAAAATCTCTCGAATTATGATAAATAATAAATAATAGTATTATGACTTGGCTGAAACCTTTTTATGAATAATGACCTTAAAGAGAGACAAATGTGTTTCTCAGTGTAACGGAAAGTTAAAACGTTGAATATTTATATTTTGGCAAATACACATCGTAGGAAGAACTTCTTTTTTTAAATTGCTAATTTTTTCAGTTTTTAAAATGTTTATTTTTTAAATATTTTTTGGTGAAATCGAATTTGGTAGGAGGAGATTTCACAATGGCACACCAATTGCATAAACATTTTAGTTTGAAATGGTGGGCAAAGTTTGTGTTGTATAAGAATTAATATTTTTTTCAAGTTTAACTAAAACTTATTTTCAAAAGAATAAAATTTCTTTGAAAATTCGTAAGTTGCAATATTCTCATTTATTGTTCCCATTTGACATACATATCGAGGGAATTTAACTTGCCCCCTGAGAACATAAACATAAGATAACTCTGACTAGGCAGTAGACTTTTTTTTGTTGCTTCTAGTTCATTAAAACGGCACCAAAGAGAAACAGAATATTTATTTATTTATTTATTTATTTATTTATCATTTATTTCCACATTAAATCTATAGTGTTTACAAAGGAAACAATACACAAGAAATTATTATTAGCCGCTACTCGAGTCCGAGTATAAAAAATGTTACAGTCGATAGATTGTGTACAATAAAAAAACAAGTAAAAGGTGTAGTCTATTGTAATTCCCATTCATCTACGGTGCACACGACTATGGCTATAGAGGCCAATTCGGGAGAGCACATGTCGACCGCAGTCAGTACAAACATAGACCTGGTTAGGTCTTGGATTCGGCCTTCTTGCAGCAACATTTCCTTGATAGCTGGCCACAACCCCTCGCCATTCGGTTCTGTCCGCTGCAAGTAGTTCCCATTGCTCGTCTGCAATACCGCAGGATTTTAGATTTTCATGGAGAGCGTCTTTGAACCTCTTTCGTTGATCGCCACGCCTTCTTCTACCGCTTAGCAATTCACCATAAAGTGTACATTTATGAAGGCGGTTATCATGCATACGATGAACGTGACCTGCCCATCTTAGGCGTGCTCTTGAAATAAGCACCTCAATTGGAAGGCTGTTTGCTCTCCTGAGTACTTCCACGTTTGATATGTGATGGAACCAACGGATTTTCATCATACTTCTGAGGTGTCTTTGCTGAAAACGTTCTAATTCTTTCACATAACGACGGTAAGTGGCCCAGCTTTCACATC
Organism: Leptura quadrifasciata; assembly: GCA_963675555.1. Classification (NCBI taxonomy): domain Eukaryota; kingdom Metazoa; phylum Arthropoda; class Insecta; order Coleoptera; family Cerambycidae; genus Leptura; species Leptura quadrifasciata. Next base: position 77,797,203 of record OY776673.1, on the reverse strand, counting down.
CATATAGCAGTGTTGGAATGCTCTGTAGACAGCCATTTTCGTTGACAAAGCAAGGTCGTGGTTGTCAAATACTCTCTCTCTAAGTCCCCAGAGTGCTCTAGATGCAGCGTTAATTCTATTGCGAATCTCGCTGACCATGTTTGCTTTGTCATTAACAACGTTGCCTAAGTAATTGAACTGATCCACCACTTCAAGAGAATTTCCGTTAAGTGTAATGTCTATTTGGTTCACTTGATGAGGAGTTGACATAATCTTTGTCTTTCCAATGTTGATTTTAAGTCCCAAGGAATCATAGCTCTAGGCATACACATCTAAAAGTTCTTGAAGCTCTTCCGGCGTAGAGGCTAAAAGTGCACAGTCATCCGCATACTGGAGATCACAAATGAATCGTGTGCGTGTCTTCGTGAAAGCTCTAAAGCGCCCTATGTTAAAGAGACCGCCATCAAAACGGTATCTGAGACCTATTCCTCTAACTGTCAGTTTGTTGTCAACAATAATTGTTAGAGCAGTGGTAAACAAATTAAAGAGTAGGGGTGCCAGGACACATCCCTGCCTAACTCCAGTGAGGGTTTGGAAAGGTTCGGTTGCCTCATTATTATACATAACCTGGGCGTTGTTGTTTGTATGTAGACTGCGACATACTTCCACAAATTTTCTAGGGATACCTAAGCGGAACATAATTTTCCAGAGCACTTCCCTGTCCACCGAGTCAAACGCCTTGGTTAAATCAATGAAGGCCATGTGAATTTCTCCTTGACGTTCGAGTGCTTTTTCTTGAAGCTGTTTAAGTGTGAAGATTAAATCCGATGTGCCTCGGTTTGGTCTAAAGCCACTCTGTGTTTCAGGAAGTAACTTTTCCATAACAGGTGTTAGCCTATTCGCCATCGCTTTAGTGAGTATCTTCCCTCCAACAGCCAGGAGAGCTATACCCCTGTAATTTCCACAGTCCGCAGCGCTCCCTTTGTTTTTGAAGAGGTTGATTAAAAGTGTATCACGAAACTCCTGCGGAGCTTGACCACTTTCCCACACGACATCAAACAGTTTTTTGAGGTAGGGTATGAGCTCTGACGACACAGCTTTAAAGATCTCAGCTGGAAGTGAGTCGGCGCCGGGAGATTTGTTATTTTTTAGCTGCCCAATGGCGGTTAAGATCTCTTCCGTTGTTAGTGGTTTATCTAAGTCTTCGAAGGTGTCATATTGTGGGATAAGATTTATAATATCATGATCGGCTTGACTTTGCTGGTTAAGAATGTTAGAGTAGTGTTCTTTCCATCGGGCTCTTATTTCCTGGTCTTCTTTGAGGAGATTTCCATTTACATCTTTAATAAGGCACATATTTTTCCGACTGGGGCCGTACACTGCTTTTACTCCTTGAAAGAAATTCCTGTAGTGGTGTGAATCGGCGTACCTTTGAATTTCTCTGGCCTTGCTTGCCCACCACTCGTTCTTTATTCTTCTGATTTCGCGTTGCGTTTCATAGATTGGGTAAAAGCTTCTGCTTTTGATGAGTCGTTGGGGTGGTTGATAGCGTTTTGGAAGGCAATATGTTTGCGGTCAAGAAGTTCTTGTATAAAAGCTTCATTATCATTGAACCAGTCCTCCTGTTTTTTACTTGCTGCAGTGCCAAGAATTTCCTCACTCGCACTTTTTAAGCTGTCTTTAATTTGTGTCCAGGTAGCAGCGACATCTACAGAATTGGTTTCTTCTAGTGCACTCAAATTCTCTTGAACTTTTTGCTTTAGCTGTTCGACGGTTTGTTGGTCACGGAATTTACTAATACAGAGACGGGGTCTACGTTTTACTTGAGTTCTTCGGTGTTTGGGTCTCATAACAATTTTCATTTTAGAGACAACAGGACGATGATCGGTCCAACATTCGCTATCAATGCGCGCCTTTGTAATTTGGACCTCCTTGAGATGCTTCCTACGTACGATAACATAGTCCAGTAGATGCCAGTGACCTGATCTGGGGTGACACCAGGTGCCTTTAAATTTATCCTTTTGTCGGAAAATGGTGTTTGTTATAACTAGATCATGTTTGGCACATTTAGTTAGGAGTAGTTAGTAGGACCGTTAGCGTTCATGTTGCCCAAACCATTCTTGCCTATGATGCCTGGCCAGGTGTATGCATCTCTCCCTACTCTAGCGTTAAAATCGCCAAGAATAACGAGCCGTTCCGTTTTAGGTATTCTACAGAGTGTTTCTTCCAGCTGTTGATAGAAGCTTGATAGAAGAACACAAGAAATACAGTAAAAGTCACAAACAAGAGAAAAAGAAAATTACATAAATTATACAACAAAGGCAGTTAAACGATAAAAGAACAGGAGCATATTATAAAAATTACACAAAAAATTCATCTACATTGTAGCAATTTTTAGTTATCAGATGGTTTTTCAATTTCTTTTTAAAAATATTTATATTAGGTGCTGAAGTTATGTTGTTACTTAGATGGTTATAAAACTTACAGCCGTTATAAAAAAAATTTTTTTGGTACATAGTTGTTCGATATGTATTAGGTTGCAACATGTCTTTGTGTCTTGTTTCATATTCATGAGTTAATTTATTCACAGAAAATATAGACTTGTTTTTATAAATGAAGGCACATACCTCAAATATATACGTACTAGCAACTGTAAGGATGTATAATTGCTTGAAGGAAATTCTGCATGAGTCACGATAATTCAATTTTGCAATAATTCGAACTGCGTATTTTTGTAACATGAATATACGATGAATGTGAACACTATTGCCCCAATTAATTATACCGTACCTCAAATGAGAATGGAAGTTTGCATAGTACAATGTTACGAGAATATCTCGACTACAATGGTTAGCTAAAAATCGTAAAGCATAACAGCAACTTGTCAACTTATTAGTTAGCGCATCTATATGACAGTTCCATTGCAAATTTTTGTCGAAGTAAACACCAAGAATTTTTGTTGAACTGGATAAGATAATATCTTTATTAACAGAGAATTCGCTAATAAAGTTTATTTTTTGTATAGAAAAAGGCAAATCTGTAGTTTTATCTTTGCTTAAATAGAGATTATTTTTTTCTGCCCAGGTAAATATCCTCGCATAAGTGATCTGAGTGAGGAGTTGCAAACGTTTTAATGATTTTTCAGTCAACAGTATATTGGTGCCATCGGCATAGCAAACAAGGTGTAAACCGGAAATATTTCTTATATAGTTAGCTAAATCGTTGGAAAAAAAATTATGAAAAGTAAGGGCCCCAAGATGGAGCCTTGGAGTACACCTTTATCAGCCTTGCCCTTATGGCTGTACGCATTGTTAAGTTTAACAATTTGCGTCCTATTTTCCAGATATGAGCTGAAAAACTTTAGAGGGATACTTCGAATTCCATATCTATTTAACTTCTCCAATAATAATTCATGATCGACACAATCAAATGCGCGGGAAAAATCCACGAATAGGCCCAGAGTAAAAAGCTTATTATCCAAAGCATCAACAATTTTTTCATGAAAAGCACATAAAGCCGTTTCAGTATTTTTGTCTTTGGTAAAGCCGTGTTCGGTCGGCGATAATATATTGCTCTCTTTTAAAAATACAGTTAACTGATCTTTAACGCTAAGTTCAAATAATTTTGAAAGGCTTAGTAATAGGTTTATGGCTCTATAGTTTGCATAGTTATTGTGATCTCCTTTCTTATAAAAGGGTAGGACAACAACTAATTTAAATCGATTAAGGAAAATTCCATTCTGAAAAGATAAATTTATGATGTGCGCCAATGGGCTACATAGAGCGAATTTACATTGTTTAATCAAATTATTTGAAATTTCATTATATCCACAGGCGTTCGAATTTTTGAGGTTATTAATTAAAGTTAGTACATCTGCCTCTGTTAATGGTGACATAAAAAACGACCTTTGACAGACTGGTACATTAGATCTTAGGAAATTATAATGCCTTAGCATTTTATTATTATTCTTTATCGAGTTAATAAAATGGTCGTTAAAATTATTTGCAGCATCTTCATCTGATACAAGAGTATTTTGCTGAATAATACGTATATCATTTTTATGTTTATCTTTACCATGGAGTTTTGAAATAACATCCCACATAGCTTTTGACTTATTACTAGCTTCTCTAATCTGTTTGTCATGATAATCTTTTTTTGCCTTTTCTAATTTGATTTTATAACTGTTATTTACTTCGCGACTCAATCTATTGAATTCTGGAATTTTTTTGCTAAATCGTTGTATAAGCCGATACGATTTCTCATTTCAATTAATTCATCTGATATCCATTCATTACTATTATATTGATCTTTTTTAAGAAAACGTTTTACTGGAAAACATACTCCGATATAATACAAAATTATATTTATAAAATTATCAAAGGCTGCATTTGGACATGTTTCATTATAAACATTCACCCAACTTTCTCTTCCCAAGTTGGCATTGAATAGCTTAAAGTTATCATCGCAGAAATTCCTACCATATGGATATACCTTCTTTGGCTTCTTTTCTGAGCGACGCCTCCATGTTTTATGTGAGTACGACAATATGAGTTAATCAGTACAAAATTTTCAAAGTTTATGGCCTTAATTTGCTCGGAGTTTTTTCCAATGTTTAGACAGTAGAATAAAATCAAAGTTATTTTTTCTTAAAATTACCTCAAGTTTAGCACCTTATTGGATAGGTACTGAACGTTCTGATGAAAGACATTTACGGTTTTTACCTCGAAAAGAATTATTGCTAGTCGCTTCTTGAGTTTGAGTGTTTCGCAATATGAAGTGATTGCAAATATTAATCAAAATTGAGTACAATTCTATTTATACAGAAATTGTTAAACCATATATGTAACTGATAATTGAGATCCATAATGCCATTATAACTGGCAAACTCCCAACACTTCTCCTGGTTAGAATTAGGGGACATATAATATATTATGACCGACATTTTACAGAAATGGAACGATAGTCAAAGAAATACACTTAAGTCAGTGATAGCAGTCTTCCAATATAGACCCCAACCCTTCCTCCCCACACCCTATGACGGTGTCAAGTGTGGCGGTACGCGGACTGCACTTTGCTTCTGAGCGCGATATTTTCGAGAATCATTATTTCGTAACCTCGGAATTTAAGATATCGAGATAAATAAAAAGTAAATTAGTAAGCAATGTAAATTATAAATTGTGCAAGTTACATCAACATGGATTCATTAATCTCTGAGTTACAATGGAACAAGCAAACAGAGAGATAAACAATTTTTAAATATTATTTTGCGCCTGTCTGTCTTGCCTGAATCAATACATTACTTAAAATGGATATAGTTTGAAATGACAGATAGACATTTCAATTCTATTTATTTGCACGAATTGTAATGTTTTTCCCTGAAGACGAATAATAGAAGAAGTGATGCTTGAGATTCCTTTTTACTACGATTGATATTTTAGGATATATCTAAATATAGCATATTATTTATAAATGTATACATAATTTGTCATTAAAAATTATTGCTGTTAATGCTGTAGATTGTGGAAGATTAAAATTGTTTACTGTTTTCTGTTACAACTGTTTAATGTATGGTTTAATTAATGCCATAATCCTTGTAAACTGAAAAGTAATGTCAAACGCATTAAAGTACGCATATTGTACAGGGTGACTTGTAAGGTACAGAAGTTTTTTGAATGGCTAGTCCACGGCCATTAGTGACACTAGGGAGATGGGGGAGGGACCATTCACTTCGAAGTGGCCTACAGGTTCAGATTCAATGGAGCAGCGTATGACACCTTTGTTCGAAATTGTGGATCTGTCATCGCAACATAACGGACCTTTCGTCAGCTTTTCAATATTGGTCGGAATTTGTCCTCCTATGACTTTTTCCTGTGGGGATACTTGAAAGAACGTGCTTATGTTCACAAACCCCGTACTTTAATGGGACTGAAAGATGCCATTACAGAGGAAGTGCATTTGATGGACCGAGAGTTGTTGCCTCGAATTACGGATGATTTTTGGCAGAGACTTAAAACCTGCATTCGGCAGATGGCCGCGACCTATGTGATATCATTTTTCATACCTGACTATATTTACTCAAATGGTAGATGTCAACCTTATTACAAAAATAATATGTTTTTTCTTTTTTATATCCAGCAGATTAGTTTTACGCTTCTTTTACTGTTTACTAACTTACAAGTAACATATTTTATTTCAAGCGCTTATTAATTCAATAAATATTTCGGAAATTTTCTACATAATTCCTATATAAAGAATGTACGAATTGAATTTTCTTTGAGTTTTATGGATAAACTATAATTTATGTAACATATTAACTCTCAAACACTTTTCAGATTTTTTCGGACAAGTATCACAGAAATTTCCCATCGTAACAAAATTGTAGCTTTTTAAATTCTTTATAATTAAGTTTATTTATTTCCATGAGACAAAAATTCGATATAGCACACCAGAGTATGAAATACATAACTCAAGATCCGAAGGTTCTCAGTACAGTATAGATGAGCCAAATGACGATTCGGTAATGAAAACGAAGATAAAGCACTATTAATATTTCTCATGTTAGAACTTTTAATATTCTAGCCGAGAATAAAGTAAAGAGTATTAAAAAATATTAAAAAAAAAATGACGAAAAAACCAAAACAAAAAGGGCAGTGCTAAGTGCATAAAAGAAAAAAAAATAATTAAATGTTATTTGTTTCTTTTAAATGAAACTTATATGATTCCACCAAAAATGTATGCAAACTTGAGTACGCTGTTTATAAAATATTAACATTAATGGTGTGTTTACAAGTTATGATATTTACTCGCAAAGCATACAATGCAGTGTTAACAACAAAATATACAATGTACGTACCAAGAACAATAGTTTTTTTGAACCTTCATTACCATTCAATATTTTGTTGTACAACACTATACAAATTCCATATCATTATATGAAGGTGCTACTTTTTAAAATTTGGTTATCGTGTAATAAAAATATAAATGACTTGAAAGCTCAGAAAAAAGTTCATCATAAATAAACCTGGGACAACTTGCCGTTATTAAAAATGTGAAATGCAGTTTTGAGTGTTTTTGCTAATAATCAATAAAAATGGAACTTGTTGGTAAAACCCATGTTTGCTTATTATAAATTCCAAAAAACACGAAGAAAAATCATTAAAAAGCAATAAATAGTTTACAAACTACATCATACACAAATATAAATAAACTACAGTGTGATCTAAATTTGTAACATCCCAGATCCGTTCCAAGCAACATTTCACCGAATATCGACTACTTTTTTACTAATTCCAATGACAAAATTAGTGCAAATAGTAGTCGTATGGTAATTTAGATCTTATAGTCATGAATTAACCTCGGAGCAATGTTCCTTGGACCTTGCAAACCTACTACTTTAGTTTGGAACACCTACTAACGTTATTTGACGTCAAAAAATGACTTATTTAGGTTTGGTGTATTTTTAAGTAATCTTCCATCGCTGATTAGACGTTAGTAACTGACTAAATAGAACTGATGGTTAACTTATGGGTAACCTTTCAACATAGGTTAGACGTTGGTAACTTAACGTCACTGTTGGTAAAAATATTTGCACTTGCCACAAATCCTAAGTTGGAATTACAGCAATTTATATGGAATTTTCAGGACAAATAGTCAAATTAAGTAAATCGTAAGTAATAAATATCGACCACCATATTTATTGATTCTATCGAAATCAAAAATAGGCGGCCATGTTAGATAAACGTTTGCAAAGACTTTGGAAATATTAAATTTATGGTTTAAAAAATAAAATAATCTATGAAAAGCACTTATTTATTCATTAAATTATATATGCGACATTATTCAAAATATGTTTTACAATTTCATTTTTAAAGAAAACAAAAGTATTATTTTAGTATTTTTAAGATAAACGTAATTCTTAAAGGGTATCTATTTTTTAGACCTAGCCGACATATATTTATCAATAAAATTTGTTTTGTTTGAATTTTGGTCTTCCCTTCACATGAAAATTCTAGTTAAAATTAACGTATTATTCTAAATGGCAATCATATTTTACGATATATCCATGTTCTAAACAAATGATGGTAGGCTAGGTATACAAAGTTGATTGGTTCTACTAAAGTCCGACTCTTTTACCAGATTGAGGCCCGAATATTAAGTCAGTCTCCGACGTTGTAGCAACATATATTTTATTGACCAATTTGGTATAGATATGAGTTGGCACGACGTTTTGCATACGTCGCACACTGACTTCTAGTTGGGACCCCAACGTTAACTCGACGTTAGAATGTTGCTTGTGGTGTATATGTTAGATTTTGGATTGTAGATATCACTTTTTAAAAACTTTATTTATTTATTAATGGAGTCAACGTTGACTCTTTGTAAATTAAAACAACAATAATTTTGACTTGTTTATTCGAACATGAGTTTAAGACTACTGTCTGAATGCATACTACTGCCATTTATAACATCTTGGCATCTTGGAACAAAGGAACTGCAATTGTTCAGTTTTGCAAGAATACAATCTTATCTAATTCTTGGGAGAGCGGATGCTGAAAGGGGTCGTTATCTGATACCTATGTAACATAATACCGTCGAGAGTGGTGCGGCTTATGTCTCAGAGATACAGGGTATATTTTCATATAACAACTTCCCCCTTATAAAAAAGTTGTTGTTTATACAGCAACTTTAGAGTTGAACAAAATTTGTGGTTTAACAAAAGTTCAAAAATGTAAAGTAATGTAAAATGGTGATATGGTAAGGTTGAAAAATATAAAAATATAAAATGCAAAAACATATAAAAAGCGTAAAAATGTAAAAGCATAAAATGTAAAAATGCTAGGCGTAAGATGCAAGCGTATTAGCTTGATTGTGTTACGAAAAGCATGCTCAAATGTTAGTCATTTGAAACTAACAAAAGTAGAAATAATAAAATACACTAAATAAACAATGAAATGAAGTAAAAATTCACTGAAGAGTCTTGGTACAAAAAGTCAGTAAAAGGCACAAATAGTCTGATTTTAATGAAGTTCGATGTCTTCGCCTTCTTCGTCCTCTCTTCTTAGGGGGTCGTCTTCGTTGGTGAAATAGGCTAGTAAGTGTCCTGAGGGGCTCACTAGGCCTTGGTGGAGATGGAGGAGTCGTGGAAACGTTGTTGGTAGTCTTCGTCTTCTTGCTTTACACTTACAGAATAGATACAAGAATAAGAGTCCGAAAATTAGCACAATGGTGAGATAGGTAAACCAAGAAATATGTCTCGTGACGAAATGTTCCTTGATTAGGTCGTCTAAGTCTTTTGAATACTGGTCTAATTGGTGTCTGGCGATATCGAGGTCTTCGGTATTCAGATCATTTAGTTTTAGTGGTTTCAGATTGGGCACTCGAACTTTGTCCGGAACCTGGTTGCAACACTCGAACGGGATTTGTATGAGGTGAGCGTCGTTCTTCACATCTTCACATCGGTCGTTTCGTTTGTGCTAGCTTGGATCTTCGTGATGCCTATGAAGGCGTAGCAATTTGGTTGTAATTTAATTATAGAGTTTTTGAAGATGGTGTCAGTTTTTGAGGTCTCCTTCGGGCAATTTATAGTCATTTGTAGTGGTTCTGTATTGATGACCATCCACACGTTTTCATCCAGTTTTTGGATATTGTACCCTTGGCCGATGATAGATGACGTCTGACAATTTTCTGGCAGGGTTTGTAGATCCTTGAAAAGGCGGGCTTCGCATATGGCCTTGTTGTCAATTGGATATGCAAACGGATTTGGACATAATTTAGTATTGGTATGGAGTGGTTTGCATTCTCTGAGGTCAGCGATGGGTATATACATCAAAGAATCATCATCTCTCGCGATATATTTTTGAGAAGTTGACAAAATATGATACAGACCAGTTCTAAGATAGGAATGGGGTATAATTAGAAAACATAGTACGTTTGAGGGTCTACTAGGGGTATATCTAATACAAATACTAATTCTGAGTTCATTTCGAAAGATTTTAAATTAATAATATCTAAATACTGGTCAATCTTTGAAAGTTTAATTGGGAGTGGCAAATTGTTCTTTTGTAGGTTCTGTGAAATTTCTTGCAATGAATTTACCAAATCTTGGGGGTTAATGATAGACGTGTGAATTACTTTGATTCTCGCGAAAGTGATCGAATTTAAAATACCTTGAGGTTGTCCTCTATAAATAGGTAGCTCGCCATGAGTTGTTCACAAATTTCCAAAAATTTTAATTTTGTTTCAACTGCTCGTACGTTGTACGTAATGTCTAAGATTGCGTATTCGATTTCTTTTATGTCTTTGTTGAATGTATCCTCGTCTATTAGTAGTTTTTGTATTGTTGCGTTGAAATTTTTAATGACTGAATTTGTAACTGATATTTGATTTTTGATCATGTTTTCTATCTGATGTTCGTTTTGGTTTAGTTTATTGATACAGTCAGAGTAGTATTTACCTTTCTCAGCATCTAAATTTCCGGCAATTGCTTTGCATATTGTACCAATTCCGTGTATGATTCCGCGTTTGTAGCATTTCGTGTCGAGATGTATTTCGTCAAATTTAGTTTGTATGGATTTTGAGATTTGTTCTAGGAGACTTAAATGCTTTTTAACCTCACTCGCGAACTCGTTCATGTTTTGGTATGCTGGGTCAAGCATTGTCTGTAAAATTTTGTCGTTTCTGTCAAGGGCTGTCTTAAAGGTTGATATATTTTTATGTACGAGTAACGTCCATTTCTTGTGTGAGATGACAATGTCCGTGTCTTTGTGATAGTAAACACCGATAGTATTGTTTATTGGTGTTATTTTGTATCGAGCAAATGCTGATCCGAACAATAGGAGAAACATTACTATCTTCAGGCCTGGGTCCAGTTGGAAGGTCGAATGCGATTTCGTAAGCGTTGCTACACCGGGATGTACCAGGGGTATCACTACGTGTTCCTATCCACGGCGACGTGTTCCTAGTGTCGAAGACACCGACTTTCAGAGGCCAGGAATGTTTCTTACTTGCTAATTGTTTCTCGATGTGTTTCTTTGTATATGATGCTTCTTGAAAGCCGTTGCTTGTTTACTTAAAACTGTATTCTTCTTGTTTCTCGTAAATTATTTTCTGATTTAAGGACTGAAATCCACCATCCCTGGGTTACAGGGTGTTTTTTAGATCCGTACGACTGCGCCAATGTTAGATTTTGGATTGTAGATATCACTTGTACAGCTCATAATGTAAACAACTATCGTCCTATTGCATTATTGAACACCCTAGCGAAATTAACTGAGAAAATAATTTTATTGAGATTAAATACTTATATTTATAACAAAAACATTCTCGCTAAAAACCAATTCGGATCCAGATCAGGTCACATCACCACCTTGGCACTGTCAAAGGTTGTGCAAGATGCTTGTATTGCTTATACAAAAAAGCAATGTTCAGCATTGCTTTTACTGGATATTGAGAAGGCGTACGTTTCCGTATGGCACAATGGCCTGATTTTTAAGCTCAAAGAGATTTGTGGGCTTCCTCAGTATCTAGTTACATTAATAAAAGATTTCTTATTACAGCGAAGTATTGTAGTTAGAATCAATAATTCTTTTTCGAAGCCGCATACAATATCGTCAGGCGTCCCGAAAGGGGCGATACTGTCACCAATCCTTTGTAACCTTTTCCTCTCCAACGTACCCTCCTATCCTAATACCACTTTTTTGCCCTACGCGGATGATGTCGCGATCTCCGGGTAGTCGTTCCCACTACCTCGCTTTAACCCTGCACCTTCAGTGCATAGAATTTTTATTAATTTCATAACATTTTTAATTGTACATAGTTATTTTAAACAAGAATTTATTTTTAATTTGTTTTTAAAACTTTAATTTTAAGCAGGTTTTCACTGGATTAGTTTCCTGCACAATATACACCCAAATATTTATATTTTTCTCTACTGCAACTTTTTCTTTTTATTGCACAATCTGTTAAGAAAATAAACAAATAACTCGCTCAATCGTAAGGAGAGCAGAAACAGCAGCATATGAATAATAAAAATTGTATTGTTGAACTCGGTCGCAACCAGCCACCCAGCAAGTTGAAACTAAATAGCGTTCTGTAGGGACCCCTGTTATTGTATGCACGTAGTGCAGAATTGTAATAATCTTATCATAACAAAATTCAATAAATACAATAAATAAAATGAATTGTCAGATAATGTTCAATAAAATGTTTTTAATTAGTAATTGGTACACCTTATTTTTCAATATATCAACCGGAACTTCACTTTCATTTTTTTAATCTCTAGAATTACATACACATAAATCACTCAATCTTTTAGTAAGGAGAGTAGAAATGGTAATACATTAATTTTGAAAAAAGTGTATTCTTGAATTCGACCGCCATCAGCCACCCAGTAAGTTGCAGCTTACAGCGTCACAACTGCTAGGGACCCTAGTATTATATGCACGCAGTGCAGGTTTATAACTGATATACTTAGGAAAAATACAATCAATACAATAAATAAAGTGACTTGTTAGATAATATTTAATAAAAAGATTTTAATCGGCGATTGGTAATTGGCTCGCCTGCCACGCGGGCATCCTGGGTTCGATTCCCGGCCGATGCAATTTTTTTTTATTTTCAATTTGCATAGAATTGTGCAACAATACCCATTTATTTATGAAATGTTATGCTAAAGACGAAACAAACTGAACAATTCATAATTTTCTTGATATTCAATCTTTTAGTCACAGTTTAGGCCAGCCTATGCACAGTCCGATGTTGCACACCTCGCGGAAGGTTCCTCGCTTAAATTGAGGTACTAGCGTCAACTGCGAAATTAAAAAAGTATTTGTGTCAAAGTAAAGCGAATCACACCCCACCGATAGATCCTTCTGTCCGAAAAATGTGCATTTCTGAAGATTGGACCCATTGGGACTTTTAATCAGCAAGGTCTCCTCTACTCATTCCCAAAGTTTCATCGAAATCCGCCGGGGTCCGATTTCCCATTAAAGTGATGCGGGGTCCTTCAACATCCATCCATCCATACATATATAGAAGCTCAAAAGGTTTTTTTCTACGGTTCCTCAAGCGGCTACTACTTCACCAATTTTGATAATTTTTTTTTTAATGAAAGGTCTCTACCCTCAGATGGTTCAGGACACATTTTTATATTTTTTAATCACCATTTTCATATGTAAAATAAAATAAACAAAAAAAAAAGAGGTGCTGTAAAATGAAACCTTCGTCACTCACTTGCACTTTCCAATACACCCACCATCGAATATCGACGGGCTTACATTAGTTACAATTAAAAGGATATTGGAAAAAGCTGTGCGGCCAAATAAAGTTCATATTTCTGGTTCTACATCAGACCTCATAATATCCATTTGAATGGTTTCTCTGGACTCCAATACTTCTGTTTGTTTATTACTAAAAGTATGTCAAAATTGTTATACTTCGGTATGCGATGTAAAGCAACGACAGGCGCGGTTAGTACTTGGATTGGTGACCATTCCAACGGAAACCGCGTTCTCGCCTCACACATCTTCCAGCGGCTTGTATATCAGTGTATGCGCGGAAGCTATACAACCTTAGGCGAGGGTTGTATAGGAGATATACCATCCTTCGGAGGGGATGTAAAGCCGTCGGTCCCTTGTCTATTAAATGTTAGGCAAGTAAAAGATCCCTACTCTTCTTAAGGGAAGAGGTTCGGCAAAATTCCTGGTTGGGGGTAGCTCGTCTACAGGCGTCGGTGTTAGGCCTCAGTAGCGGAAATAGGCCGACGTTAAATAAATGTATAAAAAAAAAAAAAAAAAAAAAAATGTCAAAATTGTTATGAAGGCACTCCGTTTAACAGTAGTTATTCTTCTAGTGAAATAATAATTCTAGATTTTAGATAACCAGGCTAATTTAAATAGTGCATTTGATAAAAAAATATATTGAATCTTAACAAAGCAAGAAATACAAAAATTAAATTTACATACCATGAAGAACAATCTTCCAATTACAGAACTTGACACTGGTGATAATATTGCAAGACGCCTATTGCCTATGTCAATAACCTACGCAATTGCCATGAACGGAATAAAATTATGTTCATACCGGATGGTCCACTTAACATGTAAGTGGATTATATTTAATGGTTAAATTGATATATAGAAAAATTTGGATTAGATAAAACCACGCTGAGAGGAATAAAGATAATAAAGTAAATGTTCAAAGCAATAAAAAAGTATTTTTAGCAAATTCGTGAGTGTGTCAATAATAAATATGATACCTGCACAAAATTAATTAACATGTTTCAAAGGCGTATTGATTTAATGCATAATATAGATATTGTGCCTCTTGAGGTAAATATTACGGTTTAATATTAAGCGAAAAAATGATTTGCATTTATAAAGGGGAAATAATATTTTCACCTGGACGTGTGTTAATGAATTTCAGATATTGTTGCAACATCATGTAAGAAAAATGGACAACACTGCGATTAATTTCCAGATAAACCAGCAAAATTACAATATCGTTATAAGACATAAATAACCTAACAAGTTGGTAAATAAAGTAGTAATAATTAGAGAGACGGCGACAATAAATGACTGAGTTCGCTGGTGGGGAATAAAGTGTTCCTACTCGAGCTCGAGCTCTTAACTACAAAATTTTCTTGTGCAGTAGTACTCTGCAGTGGTCGGCAGAGGCGCTACAGAGACGTCAGATTTTATGGATTATTTTTTCAAAAGTACATCACTAGTTGGCTGGAAATCAGACAGAATATTTATTTTTCAAAAGCAAATCATTCGACTCATTTTTTCTCTAAGCCCTATGGAATCATGTAGACCACTGTTTAGGCAATTCAGCATCTTCAGATTCTTTTCTGTTTTCGTGTACGAGTGCGTGATATTCGTAAAACAAAATAGTAATAAATTTTCGACAATTAATATGTTCATATCCAACAAGAAATAATAAGAATATTTTTCTAAATAATTTTAAATTAAGTTTGTTCAAAAAAGTCCTCATATGTAGCTTATATACCCAGTTACCACATATCAAAACAATAGTTAACTTAAATAAATTTAAAAAAGAACTTAAAACGGTTTTCTTTCAGAAAACTGCTTCTATTCACTTAGAGAATATTATAATTATTCTGATTGACTATTGGCAATATATTAAACTCTATCTTAGGCTGCCATAGATAACTTTTTCCTATATTGTTTGACCGTTGAGAAGTTATACGTTTTTTATTTCTTATTATTAACTGTTAAATGTTTGATGTGTGATTTTATTAGTTAGTAATATTACCTTGTTTAAATGTTTGTTGTATAAATGTAGATAATTAATTATTTGTCATTTTCTTTTAAACACATCTATTTTATACTTTTCTACTTAGTAATGACTTTTCATATCCCTGTCCAGGGCTGTATTGAACAAAAATAAATAAATAAATAAATAAATGATTTTATTATACCCGGATGACCTTCCGAGGACCGACAACTTTTTTTCTGCCAGATCCGCCGGTCTAGTAACCTTTAAGAAATGTTTAAAAAAATCTGAAAATTATGAAAACAAAAAAGTGTTGATAGCAAGTTGAGACTTGCAAAAATACATTGACAAAATCCAGGAGATAATAGGAAAATTTTTTTAGTGGTCCGCAGCTCATCTTTTTTTTACAATAAATTGTTGATATTTTTATGGACAATAATTTGCAATATGCCAGCTGATTGGCAGAAACCGTGTCTATATTTTCCCAGATACTCAAAAATGACAGGAAAAATATTTTCTGCCAGCTCTATCGGTCTTACCTCTGAATCTGACAGGTTGATAATTGGGAAAAAACATTAGTGGGAAAATCGGTTGAAAATCGGGTGCTGAACCTTTTGCAATACGTCTCAGGCACGTCTTTCGGTGTTGCTGCGTATGATTATGAATATTATTGAATTGAATCCTGGATCAGGGCGACGAAGGATATCAACAAGATTTGCAATTGGTGAATGCTTTAGTAGAAAATCCATTTTACTCAGTTATTTAGACTGCTGAAGAAACAAATTTTCCTGGATTGAGTAGTACTGGTCGCCGGCGAGTAAGAGAATCGGAGCTATGCTGTCATGCAGCAGCACAGAAATACTTAAAGCTGAGTATAAAGAAGCTCGAGTAGGATTTGCGTTTGAATTTTTAGCGCATGATGTAAATTTTTGGAACAGTGTAAACTTTACAGACGAAAAAACTTTCCAGTCAACACACAGCGGTCGTATTCGTGTTTACCGCCCTTCGAATACTCGATTCGATGATAAATATATATCTAACAATGATAAAAGTGGTAGATTTTCCGTCAATATGTGGGCTTGGATATCGGCACGTGGTCCTGGTGTTTTGTGCCATATTGAGGAACGATTTAATAGTGAAACGTATATTAGGATTTTAGACAATATTATGCTCCCTTCTGTGTCACAATTATTTTCTAATAATGAGTTCATACTACTCATACCATAACTAACTGGTTTCAAGACAACAACATCAATGTTCTTAACTGGCTCAGTCATAGTCCAGATCTTAACCCTGTGGAAGAAGTATGAAGTACTACTCATAAGAAGTATCCAAAAACGAAATGTGAGAGCACGGAATGCCGAAGAATTACTGGAAATAGTAAATAATGCATTGGAAAATATTATTACTAATGATTATTGTATAAGGTTATTTAATTCTATGCCAAACAGACTTATAGAAGTTATAAATAGAAATAGTGCAATAACGAAATATTAATAGTTAGTTTCTTGTTAAGCAGGATTCCTTTGTCCTTTGATCTAGGATTTCTACTAATCGTACCGTTTATTCTCCACTTTCTTAAAATGTTACACACCAAATTTTTGTTAATGTTATAACGCAGTGCAATTTGTCTCATAACTACAGCATTAAAATAAAAAATAAATTAAAAGTGATATCTGTTTTATGTCGGCTACTCATTACATATTCAAATAGACAGATTTACAATAAAAAAAAAAGTTGTCCTATTTTTTTCTGCTCACGACAGTACATTTCGACACACTGTATCCCAGAAATAAAGCGGTTCCGGACCTACATTCCTAGAATTTTTTTTAAAATCATACAAGGATTATCGCTCTTTAGGATCAGCATTCAATTATGTAACATCCTGTATAAGGCAGTATCATTGGCATTTTAGTTCAAAAGTATCATTTATATACGAAATTAAATGAATGGGACTTAGTACAGTCTCTTGTGGAATCCAGCTTATTAGAATCAAAGAGTCATCAATCATATTTCCATCCTTCATTGCATCTAACATTGTGTAAATAAAACCTAGCTTTTACAAATACATTCTACGATGACAGTATATGTGTTAATGTTAAAGAACGCTATAACCCCGATATACTTTTCGACGTTGTAACAAAATCCGACTTAGGAAATACTTCGTACGAAAAGCGTGCTTCACGTAAAAACGCCGTGGAAGAGGTTTTTATTACTTGTAAACATATTTCCGCTCTTCGGAGCGTTTTTTATGCCAAATTTTCGCTAACTCTTCAAGGAGCGTTAATTTAGAAAGTGTAGCAAATGTCGCTGCACAGGGACGTAATGTCGCCCCGACCACCTAATTTTAGAAAGTGTACTAAAATTAGAAATTTTCAAGATTAAAAACCCTTTTACGAATCCACGTTGTCAAGCACTGCAACTCTTACGAGGTATTGAATATGAGGACAAGTTAGTCCAACGACTATTCAAAGTATATCGGAAGTTATAGCGAAAATAGCCCTTAGCGACATGGGACCCCCATCACTTCCTAGCAGTCGGTTTTGACGGAGAAATGATGTGTTTTGACGGGGAAATGATGTGTTTTGACGGGGTTTGCCCTAAACCGGTTCCTCAGTGATTCGGAGTCGAAAAAGTATCTATACCATGTACTCATACGTGCATGGGATCCGCCTTGCCTGAACGTAAAAAGTTGTTATTGTAGAATACAATCGAAGTAGAGACGCTTCAAGCAATTTTAAGCTCCGAGGAACGACCAAAATTCATGTGAATTTAATAATACGTTTATAAGACAGGCAAGCAAAAGCCCACCAAAATTTCAGTTACATTGAACTTTTCTTGAATCTTTTTGTGCATCGTTAGCTTATTAAACCGCATATTGGATGATAGTTGGTACATTATAAATCGTTCCGTTCCTCACCATGTGTTGTACACGGGCCAGACTAGTGTTTGTTAACATTTCTCTTGAAATAAAAGTTGTTGTAAAAACATGATTTTTTAAAGATTTAATATATATATTTTGAACTTTATATTGTCTTTTAGTTGTGTTTTCTAACAAAATTCCTTTTCAGGTTTAATTTTAAGAAAGTGTGGTACAGACAGTATTAGGTTTATAGTGTTACGACGTCCAATTGATACCATCAAAGCAGCAGTTAAGCATAAACGACAGTAAGTATGATTTTTTACATTATTCTCCGTCTGAATCAGTCGTGTTGAACCCTAAAAATTTGGTGAACGTAATATTTATTTATTTAGAGTTAAGAAAAGGTTGAGGAAAAAGAAAATTAATTTTTTCTTTTTCCTATTTTTTTAAATTTTTCTAAGTTTTTAAAAGCAGAAAAGACGTCCTTCAGACACCATTAAGATGAATCGTTCACATTAACACCAACATTATTTATTTAAATATTTTCTGATGCAAATGGAAGCACGTGCAATGTCTTTTTGAATATATAGTTCTGTTTACATTGTAATGAAGAAGAAATATCATGATTTTAATGATGTAAAATGATAATTGTATATGTAGTTCTGACTTTGACACTGCTGTCTATAAATAGACATTTTCAATTAAAGTTAATTACCTTTGTTGCGGATGCAATGTTAAACTGTATAATTGTAATATTTTTATGATTTACGTTTGAATTTTTTATTTAAATCCACGTGTATGAAACTGGTGATTGATTTTTGGAAGTACATATATCCTACAAA
Source organism: Leptura quadrifasciata (assembly GCA_963675555.1). Lineage (NCBI taxonomy): Eukaryota > Metazoa > Arthropoda > Insecta > Coleoptera > Cerambycidae > Leptura > Leptura quadrifasciata. The sequence goes on along the minus strand of OY776673.1, from coordinate 77,778,285 downwards.
TATACTTAAATTTGAAGTAATAAATATTATAATGTTTAGTTAGTTAGCTTATAGTCCAGTGCCGAACCGATTTTCAGAGGCCAAAAATCGACAAAATTCTTAGCAGTATATGGATGGTCGGAAAATTTAGAACTAATGGTATATAAATGGGAGGAAATCGATTGGACCCCAACAAACAACCAGAAGTAGGGTGGTGGTGGAAGATCGTTATTAACGGTGAAACGTGATTTTTTACGTTTTCCGGCAAAACTAGACCTCCTATCGAAAAAAGTTAAATGCAAAAGTTGTAGATAATTGAAAGATCTAGGTATTCATCTGGTCGATAGCCAAGTGGGTTAAGGCGCGAGGTGGTAATCGCGATTAATCACACGGACATCGCAACACCGGGTTCGAATCCTGGCTCCGGCCCTGCCGGAGGAAATGGTTGTCTGTCCTACGCGGTACCGGCGTAGTGCAGCATACCGGCCACGACAATAGGAAAACTGAAAGTGTTGGAACACAAATATATGCACCTCATATCAAATTCCGGAAGGTACACCTCCCTCAGAGACCTCTACGAACGCTGCAACGACATAACCCCGATAGCCGACTTCGTCCAGCACATCTCTCAAAACTTCTATTCGTTCAAGCTGGGCGATAGTCCGCTAACAAGACACATTACACAAATTAGACAGCATAATGCCCCATTTCGGATTAAACACCCCTTACCTTACCAGACGTTGCCAATCATCCGGCAGCCACTCTAGCCAAACTTTCACCTACTATACCTTCTCGAATACTATCCACCTTTCCTTAACATTTCATACCTTTCGTCATCTTTAATCCTTTCCTGTCCCCCTCTTCTTTTGTTTTTGTGTATTTTTGTGTCGCGTTTGTTATTCCTTCGTTTCTGTTTGTACATTTTTGTCTGTAAATTCATTTTCCTTCATTTACCTCGTAACCGAATCAAACCTGTATTTTAGATCAATCAAAATTTTGAAGCCACAGTTTAGGCCAGCCTAGCGCAGCCCGTCGTTGGAGTAATTCGCGGATGGCGCCTTGTTTAAGTTGTGGTGCCAGCGCCCGAATCCAAATTGAAAATAAGTGAAGTGCGCGAACGGCGAAAGCCAGTGTTAATGTTTTTTCAGTTTAAGCTTTCTTTTTAAGCATTTGTTATCTTACCACCTATTTTTATTTAATTTTGTTAAAAGGAGTTTAGGTTTAGTGTTTTGTTATACAATTTCGTCTCGGCCCGGCCTTGCGACGCACCACCGCGTTAACACGGCGGTCGTAGGGTCGGGAGGGTATACATGTACGAATATCTTTAATAAAGTCTTTTTGAATTGAATTGAGTTGGTTGTATGTCCACGTATTTTCAATATGTAACCCCCTTCCACACAAGCCCTGGCTTCTGGAATTGGGGGTTGTCTAATTTCTGTAGTGTTTATTTATTATTATTATATTATTCTTTCTCTTATTTTTCAACATAACCTCAAGACTATTAAGAGAAACGTCAAAATCGATTTTTTGATTTTTATTTCTATCTCCCACAGAAATGATTCGATTTTAGTGACATTTGGTGAAAATGGACATTGTTATGTCTCAAATAAGCCGTAATTTTTTTGAAGCGAAATATTTATTTTTTGATTTTATGCGAATTTAATTTGAAAAAATTTTCAATTCATTCATTCCAATTTCATTTCATTCATTCAAATTTTCAATCAAAAAAGTTGATTAACGTTGAAAATTTCAGGACGGAATTTTTTTCGTTGAAACCTCTACTTTAAGATGGTGTAAAAAATCATACCGTCACTGTGAAAAAATAAAATTGTCCAAAATAGGAAAAACCAAAACAAGGATTTATTTCAAGATCGATTTTTCCGTAATTGTCACGAATTCTCCATTGTTTATTGAAATGAAGTGTTAAGAGTGTTGCAAAGTGGTAATTTCAATGTAATATCAAATAAGAGAACTTTGGTTAACCGTTCAAGGTTCGGGTTTAAGAAATAGTTTTACATAAGAAAAATTGCTAATTTTTCTGGAAAGCTGCACTACACCATCTGATTCAACATAGTTTCCTGTTGCTTCAGGATCTCCAACAAGGTCTTCGACATCGTCAAGGTCCTCAAGTTCATCAAGATCTTTATTTCCAATATTAATTTTAAAATTTGTAGTTGCTTCGTCATCACTTTCCTCCTCCGAACTGCTGATTTCCTCTAACGGCTCTATTTCAGCATTAGAACAGTTTTCGGACCCTTGACAATTGGAGCATAAAATGGAGCATTTTAATCCATGTTTGCGACAGCCGTATCTTTTACTACCAGTTTCACAGTTGCAGCATATAGTTTTCAGCAAACTTTCAGGAATTACTTATCTTTCCGTCAATTTAGGCATTATTCCGTTTCCATCCCCAATCCGTAGCTGTAAGTTTGTGACCAAGCCAAGTTTGAACTGAAAATAGGCCCTGTAGCAGTGTTGTTCAGCTGCTCCTTCAGTTAGTGACAGCTTTTCTAAATTAAATGAACTTTTTACCGTTGTGGTGTGATACATTTCAAATGTTAATTCGTTCAGAGACATATTAACCTCTCCACAATAAAATTGTGAGGTTACTAAAATTGGTTCAAAAACGAAAATTGAGATAACATCAAATCTTTACGTTTTGAGGTCCTAGGAATCCAAAAAAGTGGTTTTTGAAAAATATCTGTGTGTGTGTATGTGTGTTAGCACGATAGCGCCGAAATTACTGAACGGATTTGAATGAAACTTTGTGTGTGCGATTCTTTAATGCTCCAGAAGATCTGAAAAGGTTTTTGTTGAGATCGGATTACGTTTAGTGCCATTTTGACGCAACAAGTTGTTTATTTTATAATTACTTTCAATTTGCAATGGAACCATTGAGAAGCAGTTAAAATTCTGATTTCAACGATATATCACACTTCCACCTTTTCGATTTGGTTTCCGTGAAAAAAATTAAAAACAATGCAAATATGGCATAGGTCTCATTTCGCATGACATGATCGATGCGCGTAGCCGTTACGTCGTGAAACTCATCACATCACGTGTCAATTCACGTGTGAGGGTTTCTTCACTGCTCTAGAAGTAGAGCGGATTACATTTAGTGCCGTTGTTAAATATATATACAGACAAATCGAAGAATTAAACTACAAATATTCCTCTAAAATCTAGTAAAATTACTGAAATGCTAATGTTTCATTTAACAAAGACAGCCGCGAGCGATCGGATTGCAATGAGCAAATTTTGACGATTGTCATTGTCATCGTTTGTCATCCGATAACGTTGGTGTCATGTCATGTTAATAAGATTTCGGCATATTTGTAACTTTTAGTGGATTGTCGCAAACTATAATGGTAGATGTAACAATATCAATATCATATGCTTTCTGTACCTTCGTTGGTGAATTTATTATAGATTATCACTTTACCAATTTTCAGTTTGTTGCTTTACAAATTTGTAGTATTTAGGATAACTAGACTTTCTTAGTCGTTCAAGTGATGTTAAAGTTGTTAATATCCTAATAGTATATTATTCAACGAGCGATAATGTAGGTAATAACTCGCATAGATGATTGTAAATTCATTAAGTTGAGGGTTTTTTTAGTGCCCCAGAAGATCTCAAAAAGGTTTTGGATGAGATCGGATTAAGTTTAGTGCCGTTTTGTCACACAATTTAATGCTCTTTTCGGCTTCAAAGATCCACCGAGTGGGGAGGTTCCAGCCGCTTCCAGTAGCTGCCGATTTTTGTTTTTTAAATTTATAAATAGACGCTGTTAGTTTCAATCCATTTTCAGCAGTTGTTTGTTTGTCTGCATCTTTGCGATAAAAAATTTCTGGTAGATTTTATACACTTTGGTTAACCAGTGATGATTTCACAATAGTTCTTTTTTCCTTTTCCGGCGAAACTGAAAGTCGTATCACGTCCAGAAAGAAAATGAAAAAACGCAACAATGTTTTTTTTTCATGTCTGAAGCTGTTTGAGTTGTAGAATGTGTCTTTTGTATTACCTGAACCTGGCTTGTGAAATGGTTGTCTTGGTGAGTGAGCCTCCATTTATAACAATTTGCCGAGACTTCATTGACATTTCAGATTGTGTTATCGTTACTGCGGCATAGTGTTGTGTATGTGGTACGTGCAATTGACCTAAAATCGAGTTGTTAATGCAAGATTAATTACGGAAAAATCGATCTTGAAAAATCTTTGTTTTGGTTTTTCCCATTTTTGATAACGTTTTTCCACAGTAGCAGTATGATTTTTTACACCATCACAAAGTAGAGGTTTCAGCGAAAAAAATTCCGTCCTATAATTTTCAAAAATCAAAATTTCGTTAATCAACTTTTTTTATTGAAAATTAGGCCATTTTAAAAGTTAAATTCGCATAAAATCAAAAAATAAATATTTCCCTTCAAAAAAATCACAGCTTATTTAAGACATAACAAAGTTCATTTTAATAAAAAAGTAAAAGTTGTAGATCTTCCAATTATCTACAACTTTTGCATTTAACTTTTTCGATAGGAGGTCCAGTTTTGCCGAAATCGTAAAAAACTACGTCCCACCCCTAAAAGCACACCTTTTTTCACCCCCACCCTACTTCCGGTTATTTGTTGGAGTGCAATCGATTTTCCCCCACTTATGTACCATTAATACTAAATTTTCCGACCATCCATATATTGCTAAGAATTTTTTTTGGACAAAAATTGTTGGCACTGGATTATTAGCGTGTCTATAATAAATATTAAATTTATGACAAAATTAATGCAGCCTGATAATAATTTGACCACTGGTAGATCAGTCATCCATGTCTTTACTTGTGCCATTAATTGCTTTTATTTATTATTAAATATAATTTTCGGTTTGTTTTTATTCAATTGTAAAATACAATTTTCTCTTCATTAAATACTAAATGTTATATAATAAGTCTTATATTATTATGTTATTATATAGTAATAATTATAATTATATTTTTAGTCTTACCTTTGGTGATCACATATTAGAAAAACCCGATTAGTTCACAAACTCATGTTTACAACTGATATTTAACCTGTTACACACAACAAAAGTATTTAAATGCTATTTATAATTCTATAAAATAAGTTGTCAAGTAGGTACTTATTTCGAATAAAAACTCAACTAACGTCTGCTGCAAACTATTTGGCGAACGTGTGTTAATCTAGCGAACTTAATTTCATCTAATTCAGTATTCCCCACCGACCTTGCTCTTCTCATTATAGAACTACATTATCAATGTAATCTTATCATTGTTTAGAAATGCTTGTATATTGCATATATGGGCATATTTGTTTATTTTTGGCACCGTCCTGTATTTAATTACACTCTTTCTATTAATATAGAATGTAAATTTTTTACGTGTAATGTGTTCTTTATAGTCACTTTGAAACGAGTACTGGTATATCTGATAAGTTAGATAAATACAATACGATTGTTTGCGCTCTTATATAGTTGTTATTTTACGGTTTTCCTTAAGTGGCTGTTTGTAATATTATAATATTAAAGTTTGAGCTTTGCCGAGCGATAATTTCTAATTGCCTCTTGAGTTCAATTAATAGCAATGATTATAGAAAATAAAAAAAATTGAGATAGTTTATTCAAGTGAATGGGTGAAAATGAGGGGGGAGGAAAGTTTTTGTCAGTAAAGCTTATTTTCAAGCAGGAGCAATGAGATTGATGTCTAGTTGATATATATTGAAAGGTATTATTACATACTTATTATATAAATTTTACTTTGAAAATTTTCGTTTTTTATATACGCGAATGCGATAAATTTTTGGAATTAAGAATAGTAAGTTTTGCAGTAGTCACATGTAAAGGCCCCAAGTCCCATAAAATGTTAGCTGATGGATCCCAGTCTGAGAATGGTGTTAGGTGTGCCTTTCTTATTAAGAACATTGGACTATCCTTTAAATATTAGCTAATCAAAATTGTTCCATATTTACGGCTGAATCCTTGGCTAATGATAAAGGAAGGACTAGAGTGGGCAATAGAAAATTGCAACTCTTTCGAGAAAATTATTGTTATGTCACACTCTCAATTTGTGCTAGCTGCCATTTTAAACCCGACCAAACATATGAAATATAATATAATAACTAATATTTTGTATTAAGTTATAGAGCTCAAAATATTAAGCAAAAAAAGTTGTTTTTATTTGGGTTAAGGGACACTCTGGAAAAGTAGTTGGAAATGAAACTGTTGACCTAGTAGCTGAAACGGCTAAAGGTCCGGCAACTGAGTGATTGCCATTTCATGGCCTAATTACCAACGCTAAAATGGACATGAGGAAAAAATGAGAAGAAGAATGGCTCCAGATGACCCAAACACATTACTACCAATACTGTAACATATACAGGGTGAGGCAATAGTCCGTCGGACCTCGATATCTAGAGTTCTACGATAGCTAGAAATTTTTAAAAAGTTGCAAGTAAACTAAGTAAAAAATTCTATAACTGGAAATTATTTTTGAACATACAGGGCGAGCCAAGAAGAAATTACAGGACCAAGTGCCTTTTTTAAAATGGAATGCTATGTGTATCAGTACATTTTTTGAAACCTCTTTCTAGGCTCTATTCCTTCTTATATTAGCATTGAATATCTCCCAACCACTTGGATGTAATGCATTTTTTTGTTGAAATAGTGCAATCTGCAGATGGATATTAAAAAAATCACCACGGTCACAATTATGGGTTTTAAGAAAAACTTATACCAATATCAGTTACGAGACATCTAATTAATGTTTTTGAATCATTGTCATTTCCTAAAAATGTACAGGGTGGCCAAAAATTATTTTTCAATTAAGAACATTTTAAATTGAATTTTATCAATTTTTCAAATTGAACACCCTGTATATTTTTCGACGATGTGATGTAGAAATGAGAAACGAACATTTTTTGTAAGTACTTCCCTATGGCTAATTGCAACCATCTTCGTTTTATAAATAAATACGTGTTTATTTTTCAATTAAGAACTTTTAAAATTGAATTTTCTCAATGTTTTCAAATAAAACACCCTATATATTTTTCGACGATTGATGTAGAAATGAAAAACGAACATGTATGTGTAATTGCAACCATTTTCGTTTTATAAATAAATAAGTTTCAAATTCAAGAATAAACTTAAAAAAGAGGTTCCCTCAAATAATTCATTAGAAAAATTTATAATAGGTGTTCAACGTGATTGACACACGCCTTTATACAATTTTGAAGTGAGGTCATTTAGTGGGACCATTTTTTTCAATCCATTGAAATGAGTAAATAGTATTTAACCGGTCCTTTACTGTAATGTTTTTTGTACATTTTTTTGCTGTTTTCGTTATTCGACAAGCAATAAAACCTCAGTTTGGTACAAATTGTCATGTACGAAGGAGCATTTATCACATTTATCGGTCGTTACAATTTGTATTGAATTTGAAATATTTGGAATTTTACAATATGAATTTTAATAAAGCGAAACTTGTTGACATGACTTTTGTTTTGGGCGAGTCAGACAGAAATTGTTTACTTGCTAATAGAATTTTTTTTTATATAAACACCACAGAAATTAGATATATCACCAAAGTTATCCTGAAAGAAGGATTCCTGATGTTAGCAGCTTCCAAAACTTTCTCGATAGATTTCTGGAAACTGGAAATGTCGAATATAAAAAAAGTAAAAGAATAAAACGTGTTGTGGAATGAAGAAAATGAGTGTTGCGGGCAACGGTTGAGAATCTCCATGTTAGTTAAAGAGGAGTGAGCTCATTAGTAGGAATAAGTAGACGGTATGTGGGTCGAATCTTAAAAACAACTAATTTGCATGCATATTATATTCAAATGCACCAATTATCTGATGACGATTTTCAAAAGCGCCTATAATTTTGTAATTGGGCCAGAGGTGAAATGCAACATGATGTTAACTTCATCAATACTGTTTCATTCAGTGATGAGGCAACTTTTCATAAAAATGGATTTGTTGATAAGCACAATTTCCATTATTATGCTTCAGAAAATCCTTACTTTTTTATGCAAGTTGATAACCTACACAGATGGTCTATAAACGTTTGGGGAGGAATTATTGGAGAACATGTAATAGGGCCACATTTCATTGATGGTACATTGACTGCAGCTATTTATCTTCATTTTTTGGAAAACTATCTGCCACAATTATTGGTAAATCTCCCTGAAATAATTTGAAATAGGATGCGGTTTCAGCAAGATGGCGCTCCACCACATTATTTAAATGCAGTTAGAGACCACTTAAATAATACCTACCTTAACCAATAGATTGGAAGAAATGGACTCACTGCTAGATCCCTAGATCTTACAAAAATGGATGTCTTTTTAGGGGATACGTGAAGGAAATTGTTTATAGAGACATACCAACAACAGTACAAAATATGAAGGAAAGAATAATAACTGCCTAACTAACCTTATTTCAAAAGCGCATATAAATATGTGTCGACCAAAATAGGTAACATGTGGAGCATTTATTATAATTTTTTCTACTGAGTTATTTGATGAAATCTCTTTTTTTAAGTTTATTTTTGAATTTTGTAATTATTGCTCAATGAAACGAAAATGGTTGCGATTAGCCCTAGGGAAGTACTTATAAAAAATGTTCGTTTTTCATTTCTACATCACATCGTCAAAAAACATATAGCGTGTTCTATTTGAGAAAAATGAGAAAATTCAATTTAAAATATTCTTAATTGAAAAATAATTTTTGGCCTCCCTGTACATTTTTAGGAAATGAAAATGATTCAAAAACATTAATTAGATGTCTCGTAACTGGTATTCACATAAGTTTTTCTTAAAACCCATAATAGTGAATGTGGTGATTTTTTAAATATCCATCTGCAGATTGCATTATTTCAACAAAAAAATTCATTACAGCCAAGTGGTTGGGAGATATTCAATGTTAATATAGAAATGAATAGAGCCTAGAAAGAGGCTTCAAAAAATGGACTGTTAACAACGCATTATTAAAAGTTCTAAGTATGAAAATTAAAATCAGTGCCATAGAATTAGTGGTAATTTTTAAATTTAATTTTGTATATGCAAATTTGGGGTCTTTCCATAAAGAACGAAAATTTGAAATGCCTCAAAAACTAAAGACTTTTGCATATAACACATGTGAGTTGAAATGATTGAAAATTAAGTCCGCTAATACCCCTTGACGAGTTCCAGTAACCTGTACATCAAAAATATATCTTAGATATTTCTCTAACAATATACACCGTTGTGCCTGGCACGAAAATAATTTGACTCGATGATTATTAAGTTTCCCTCCAAATGAACACAGATTTGTAAAAGAAAAATTTTCACTGAGGCTATAGCCGAGAAGTAGTGCTAGCGGTAATCCGATTGATTAATTCGTCACTAGTTTAGTACAAAAATATAAGATAATTGTTAGGTTTTCTATGGTTCTAATTATCTCTAAATGATGCCAACATGGTTGGCAAAACTTAGGTCGAGTAGAATTGGGTGTACTTTAAGTATTTTGGTGTCTGTGGCGGCTATATCAGAAGCAGTGCGACACCAAATATTTCAACCAACTTCAGAATTTGTATAGTCCAATGTAGGCCATATATTTTATCAGAAATAAAATGAAAATCTAATTTATACCACATATTTGACATATAAAAGTACGCAATGGTATATTCAATTTTACTAATGTATCTTTCGGAGCAAACAGATTTATTTATTTATCTAGATATTTTTAAACTCGGTGCTAAAATTAAAATCTATTAATCTATTGTAATATAAATCCTAAAATCCTTAATCCTGGTAAAGAACGTATCTATTGTAAACTATTTTTAATCAAAGAGTACGCAGTATAGTAAAATTTACGGAGAGCAAGACGTAAATATTGGAATATCGGAAAATGACTGAGCTTAGTTCAATTTCGTTGGGAATTGGCAAGATGTTTAAAGTCTTAATGGCACAATGTTTCCAATCTCGCAAGTTAAAAATTAAGAGCTGATGTGTAGTTGCAATATTTTTATATCAAACTGTGTAAAATATAGATTTTGTTGAATCGTCAAAATTAAAACTTTTATAGCTAAGAGATAATAATAATAACTGACTTTATCAAGAAAACCAGTACACAAAATGAACATATTAGCATTATGTGAATTAAAACTGTCAGTTATCTTAAAAGGCGAAGTTCAGTTGGGCAATTTTACAAGCATTGACGATTCTTGATATTAGAGACTACTGAAAAGAAGGTAGGGTTTACTTTTTGTTCATTATATAAGTCGTATCGCACGTCGTCATAATAAAAATCATAAGCTAAATTATGACAAAAAAAGTTTATTCGCCGTTTTTACTTCTATAACTCCAAGACTGTCACACGTAACTCCCAATGGTTCGATTCTTTTATTATGTCGGGGTTTTTGTTACCAGAAATATTTGTTGCCAGCTTTGCTATTGTTATTAAAAATGTTTAAAATATATTCGCAAGTTTCACAAGTTCAACATTTAAAATATAACTTGTCAAAGTCGCGTAATTCAATTGACACACAACCGTTATAATGGTTTTTAATAGTTTTAGTAGTTTGATAACAATTTGGCCTCAAAACCACACGATCATTGAGTTGTCAGTGTGAATTATATGAGGCGCAATAAGCGCAAATTTCTGAGGTTTTTTTCGCAAATATCCCGCTGTTTATTTTAACATTTATCAAGTGTCTTTATCAAGAAACCCGGTCGGGTTTCGCAGCTAATTTTCGAGCGAAACAGGATCTTATTCATATACAACAGGAAACTGGTTTCAGCGCCATCTGGATATTTCTTTTCTTTTATAAAATGAACATAATCATTTAACATTGGTAATTACATGTGAAATGAATTGTTTATCGTTTCATCTTTCAAATAAATAACCTGTTCTTAACTTCTCATCTTATTACGGCATTGCTATTGCTATTTGAATGTTGAGATCTGTCATTCCGGTTATATTTGTGTAGTAGACGGAAGTACGTCTTCAACAACGGAAGTATGACGTCGACGGATACGTAAGTCGCTTAATTTAATCCTGTGTCAGCGACATTTATCAATAACGTGAATATAGACACAAACAATCTAGTATAATCATAACCTAAATTTTTTTAAAGACATAGTGAAGTTAGGCGCGAGTGGGTTCTCTAACTTAAAAATCGAATATTTAAGTAGGATTTTTTGCAAGCACACCCACCATCCAGTCGGGGGTACATAACTTCGAAGAGGTTTAGAACGCTTTTTATAGAAAGACGGTCGGTGTCCTGCGAGTACAGGACAGGACATTATCTACGGAGATCCGAAGGCGTACAAGGTCGGGTGGGGTAGCATTTTCGACTATGCCGACCACTGGGAATCGATTACGATGGTTATCAATTCGATCCAATTACTCCCGAGGACGTTATTCACCGTCTTATCAATGACTTTGGTAATTGATAAACTGAAACAAGTTTCAGGGGAATTCACACGTACGGAAGCTAGGATTTTAAGCAAAAGTCCGAAGTTCGTGTGAGATCCATCTTTTCACGTCTGAACGACTTTTATTATATTTTCCAAAATAGATATTAAACGTTCACAAAGAAGGGTTTCAGATGGACAATAATACAAAATCTATACTTACTGTTTCGTTTTTGCTTAACTGCTTCTCTGATGATACCAATTGGACGCCCTAACACTATAGGCCTAACACAGTACATACCAACACTTTCTTAAATTTAAACCTGAAAAGGAATTTTGAAAACACAAGAAAAAACAATATAAATTTCAAAAATATATATATTAAATCTTTAAAAATCATGGTTTTACAAAAAATTTTAAAGAAAAATGTATTGACAACTATAGTCTGGTCCGTGTACAACACATGGTGAGGAACGGAACGACTTATAATGTAACCAACTACCATCCAATATGCGGTTTATAGCTAACGATTACACAAAAAGGTTCAAGAAAAGTTCAATGTTTATAGTTTTGGTGGGCTTTTGCTTGCCTGTCTATTTACGTACTATCAGTTCAATATTAATTTAGTTCGCTCCTCGGAGCTTAAAAATGCTTGAATCGCAACGACTTTGAATTATATTCTGGCAATTATAAATTCATACGTTCAGGCAAGGCGGTCCCATGCACGTTCTGAGTACATGGTAAAGATACTTTTCTGACACTGAATCACTGGGGAACCGGTTTAGAGCAAATACGTCGGTTTTCCCTGTGCAGCGACATTTACTACACTTTCCAAAATTATACTCCTTGGCGAGTTTCTGATATTTTTGCATCAAAAACGCTCTGTAGAGTGAAAATGTGATTTAATGTATAAAAATCTTTTCCAACGGCGTTTTTATGTGAAGCACGCTTTTCATGCGAAATGTTTCGAATTTTGTTACAGTTTCGAAAAGTTCATCGAGGGCTAAATTTTTCTATTATATATGGAATGTGTTTTGTGCTGCTGCTTTTCTTGCATAATCTAATGGGTATCCCAGGCAGCGAAAAATGTACTCCTACTACGGTAGTACTACTAGAAGTAAAGACAAAATAGAAACTCAAGTAAAGTAATCAATTATTTACCTACGTTTGGAAAATAAAGTTTTTCTCCAACAAGTCCCGTGTTAGATTCCAACTGTGAGATCCAGGTTCAGATTTTTGGTTGTATTGTTATGAAAACAATATTGAAACATTAACTGTACATGATTTCAACAATTTATAACCTGCAATATTTTGCTTTTGGCTATCATTATGTATTAATAAAATGTATTTCACAATAAATCAGGTTTAAAACTATCTCTACACGATTTAAAAATTTCTGGTCTGTCATATTTTATTTCTTATCATCTATCAGTGTATATTAATAGGAAAAATAGAAAAAGAACTTAGTCTGTTAAAATGAATAAGGGTAAAAATCAGCTCTACACGATTTCATTAATTTCTAATCTGTATTTTGTTGTGCTACCAGTAACGCGATTTTTGTTATATTTTATTCTCTACCATCAATGCACATTAATAGGAGAAATTTTAGTCTGTTAAAATAAAATAAATAAGGATAAAAACAAGCTTTCACGATTTTATGAATTTTTAATCTGTATCAGAAAGTAAAGGTGGTTAGAAGGTGTAGGGGACTACGATAGCGGTAAAGCGCTTTTTGTTATTGTCTTCCAGTTTGGTTTAAGCAAAGGTTATGTTGCTCATCATGAAGTATTTAGTAAAAAAGATAAACATGATGGATGGTCAGGGGGTGCAGGGAAGCCACATAGAAAATTATCTTATAGTATTATACATTGGAAGCTTGCTTAGGTCACGTGGTAACAATGAAGATTGTTTTGGGAAATTGTGGACAGGATTGCGGCTGTCGAAAAGCGGGGTTGAAGCACTCGATCATGTTACAAAATTGCAACGGTGAAAATGAAAAAAATCTACGGGCGCAAAATCACACGAAAGAAGAACAACAAAATAGTTACAAAAAGTAACAGGATTAATGTGACATGACAGCAAATCGTGGATTTGGCCTCCTGGGGAAACCACGGGGAAAAACGCGCCAAGGACCTCCCGGGTGGTGTGAAAATGAATTTGCTATGTATGCGCCGAAGGCCGACTTTTCTGAATACGGTACGGACTGAAGTATTCATGCGAGACAAACAAACAAATATATCACAGATTTTTTCAAGAGATACAACTTTAGTGTCTTATATTTTTCACAAAAATGTGGACGTTTACGAGAAAAGAATTGATAAAGACAAAAAAAAGCAATTTTGGAGTAAAACTAAAACTTTGCCGCGAAATGCATAAAAAACCAACATCGTATAGAAAAAGTGCTTATATTATAAACAAGATTGTAGTAGTTTTGAAAATCTTTAAAATGCTTTTCGAAATTTTGTTCTAGCTTGAACGGTTGCCGAGTTATTCAAATAAAACCGCCTCTAACACATTTTCCAATATGGTGGCATATCCCGACGCCCGAACTTCCTGATAACTCGGAATTATACTTTCCAATAGTCCCTCAAGAAGCCATCAAAAGATCGCTGACGTCAGATGATTTGCAAGAGTAGGATAGGGAATTTCGACACACTGAATGGACTATTAGTAGTTTCTGAGATATAAGAGTGGCTCCACGAAACCTGCGACGCGGTGTGTGTTTACCTAGTTATCTACAAATCTGCGGCAGCTTCAATGATTATCGCTAATCATATTTAATCTAGTTTAGATATATTTACTAAGTACTTCAACCGAGATTATCTACTTACATCGAAAATTACACTACTGAGATGTTTAAAAGATGTAAATGATGTAGGTAGCTAGTACCTACTTACATAGGTACCTAGTTATGATCATTAATTTTGAAGTTTCATCATTATTTTTGGCAATTAGAGACCTTCGGATTGTTCTTTCTGAGATAAAAGTTAAACAGGCATATTCACCTATAGTATTAGAAGTATGTTATGAAAAATTAAATATTTTATTTTACAAAAAATATGTCACAGTGAAGAATAATTCCACTTGAATTTTATCAATGGACTCTTTTATAACAAACATGATATTTTTAGTCGCAAACTCCTCTATAAAATCCTTATTTTACTATAAGAAACCTAACAAGACTGCACCAACAGCTACTCTCTGGGCTATATGCCCCGCCGAGCGCTGAATTACAAGTTACAAGCCTGGCGCGTTAAGTGTAATAATTGCATATTGCCATAAAAACGCTAATGCTTCGATTGCAACAAACACCAGCCGAAAGACTGATCCTACTTAAAGGAGCTCTCGTGCCAGTCGTCACACACCACTTGCAGACTGCAGTTTCGAGCTGTTGGCTCTCATCAGTGCAAGGTAAGCATGTGACGACCGACACGAAGATCACTTGACCATTTAGTACATTTCGGTATCTTTGGGATAGCGACATGTAAAATAGTCAGCAGGCGCCATCTAGCGATCCAGTGTCTGTTGCAATCGAATAGAAATAAATAGAATGACTAGGCTTAGCATAGTTCAAAAGCAATCGAAGCATTAGCGTTTTGATGGTCATATGCAATTATTACACATAGCGCGCCAGGTTTGTAACTTGTGATTCAGCGCTCGGCGGGGCACATAGCCCGGAGAGTAGCTGTTGGCTGCAGTCTGGTTACGTTCCTTATAGTAAAATAAGGATTTTATAGAGGAGTTTGCGACTAAAAATATTATGTTTTAATATTCCGCCCTCTAAAAGCACATTTGAACTATCTTTTATAACGGTTTTAAATTTTAGATAGATTTTTTCATTTGGTCGTTGACCTGTTGTATTTTCATTCATTGTATCATTTATTCTTTTGGTGTTTAATTCGCACTTAAACGTTTAAAAAGGCGCAAATCGTAAATGTTAATAGCCAAAAGACGTTTGTAGTACCTGATGTCGTACGTACACTCAAGTATTTCCATATACTGCAATTTACATTCGCATTTGCATTATTTGCCTAGCGGAATGGGTATATAATAATAATAATAATAGGTCTTTATTTTCCATTAAGCAAATACAAATAAATTACAAACATCATACATATAAATAAATAACATTTAAGATGGCCTGATGGAAAAATGCCGAAGATCAGATGGTAGTGAGTGACACTATCCTGATTTTTCATCTTAAGCATATAGCATACTATAATAATAACAACTATATCACACACAACCGTACAACTTATAAACAAATAAACAATGATATTTACAAACATATCCTACAACTCAATTACAATGCAATGCAATAACAATGAAGGAAAGCGAGAATAAAAAATGCGCAATGTTTGCCTTTTTTCTCCTTTCTTTCCTTTTCCTTTTTTTGCCTCTTCCCCCTTTTCTGTTGCCTTTTTTGCATTTTTCTTTTTTTCTCTTTTTTTTTCTTCTTTTCTCCTTTTTCCCATTACCCTTGACTATATTTGCATAAATAGATACTTTTTAACATAACTTTTAAATGTGGATGATTTGTTTTTAAAATCAGATGGTACGGAATTGTAAATTTTGGAAATTTGGTAAGTAAATGGACGTTTGAATAATTCAGTGCGGTGCATGGGAGGTGGGAGGAACCCTCCTTTAAATCTGATGTTGAGGTTGTGAACATCTGACCTATACGAAATTTTTTTAGGCAGGTAATTTGGAATTTTATTTATAATGATTATAAGCACGCCGAAAGGAACGACGTTTAACCATGGTAAGCCATCCAATTTCATTTAGTTTATGCGAAATACCCTGCCGGGGCCGGACGCCGAAAATTAACCTTAAACAGGAGCTCTGAATAACTTGTATTCTACGGGAGTCCCCAGAATCTAAACATGGACCATATACCGAGTCAGCAAAGTTAAATTTTAATAAAACAAGAGATTTGCATTGTTTTAACCTTTTTATTTAAGAAATGGCGGTTATTAAAAATCATTTTTAAATAAATAAATGCTGTGCGAATACAGTTATTAATATGAGGTTTGAAACTCAACACCGTGTCAAAGGTTCTAGACTCTTTGCGGATTCAGTGGGCAATATGTGGTGGCCGCTTACATTAATCTGAAGTTGTTCTGCTAGAACTGACCTTACATTTTGAGACCCAAAAATAAGCATGACAGTTTTATCGGCATTAATATTTAAGACATGATTTTTAGATGTTTCTACTAGAGCCGCAATGTCTATATTGATCATAGTTGATGCCTCGACATATTTAGAGGGATCAAAAGAGAGGTATAACTGCATATCGTCAGCATAAAAATGAACGTGACAGTTCTTAAATGTTTTTATAAAATCTAAAGTATATAAAGTATACAACAGTGGACCCAAGATAGATCCCTGTGGGACTCCCGACGACACACTGAGGGGCAGACACATTGTTGTCAATTTTGACTCTTTGTGTTCGGTTGGATACGAAACTGCGGAAGAAACTGATTAGATTGTTATTTAGACGGATGGATTTCAATATAGCTGATTAATAGTGTCAAATTATTTCGAGAAATTGAAAAGCACTAAAACTGTAGCCATATTTTTATCAGTCCCCCTCAATATGTCATCAGTGATGTTCAACAGGACTATTTCACAGCTATGGAGTGGGCGAAAACCTGATTTTACCTTAGGCAAAATGTGAAATTTTGAAATATGCTGACGGAGTTGCGAGTCTACATCTCTTTCCAGTACCTTCGACAAAACTGGCAGTATATTAATGGGACGCAAATCTTTAAATTATTCAGCATTCCATTTTTTAGCGATCGGTTGTACTATAGCTTCCTTCCAAATTTCCGGAAATGCACCATTCAGTAAGCAAAAATTAATAATATGTGCGACGAATGGTAAGACAAAGGGACAACATATCAATAGCAATTTAATGTTAAACCCATCTGAGCTTTGTGCGTTTGTTTTAATATTATATATAATTTTTTGAACCTTATATTCAGATAGAAGGTGAAATTCAAAGGTATCAATAATACAATCTCTAACGGTAATATTATATTGATCAATTACATTTTGATTGGGTGGCATATTAGGAATTGATGGAGTAGGTAACTATTAATTGCATCAACATTATTCAAGGCATTAGATATATTTTTTTTCCCCCCGGTTTTTAATGTTTAACACATCTAAGCCTTTCCAAAGATTATTGATGCCGGTTACCCTCAATCTGTGTTCAAAGTATGTTTTTTTCTCATTTTTACAGGCCAGAGTGGTATAATTTCGCAAAGTTTTGTTATAATTATAATGCGCTTCACTTTTTGTTCGGCGCCATTTGTTGCAAGCTTTATTTCTGAGCGATATATGCAATCTTATATTGTCCGTTATCCATGGAGAATACTTTTAGTGATTTTTACGGTTCTTAGTGGTGCATGGTAATTAAAAAGAAATAGAATATTATCACTTAAAAATGAGATCTTATCATTAACGTCATTCATGTCAAAAATCACTTCAAAAGGGATAGAACTTAGGTCACTATAAAACGCTTCCTATATGAAATTTCGAAAATCTCTAATTGTTTTTAGAACTGGTAATTCTTTATTATGTTTTATGTTAAGATTACAGTAGACGAGCTCATGATCCGAGATATGATCCACAGGTTTAACATCTACACTTTGTATAATTTCAGTGTTATTGGTCGTAATAATTAAACTGATTAGAGATATGGAGATAAGTGTAATGCGGGTAGGTGAGTTAATAAGTTGTACCATATCAAAAGCCGCGAGCACCGAGTTAAGTTTATTAACTGCCGAGGACTCAGTTTTCTGCATATCAATGTTAAAATCGCCCAGACATAGTACCTCGTCATAAGAGGGTAATAAAATTGAGAGACTTTGTTCCAAACCATTTATAAATTCAACATAGGAGAAATCTGGTGGCCTATACAGAACCCCCACCGCATAAAATTGTTTATTTATTTTTCATTTAATCCATAAAGATTCCAAATTATTAATTTCAAGGTCAATAATAGTATAAGATAAAGGTTCTTTAATATAAATACCCACACTTCCGCATCTACCCCCTCTACGAACTTTTCTTACAAATCCATCTATTTGAAAAACATCATTATTAATAATAGGTGAGGTCCAAGTTTCAGTTAGGCAAAGTACAGAATAATTAGATGCCAGTATATGTTCTCTTAGATCATTAATTTTATTTAGGCAGTAAGAATCTAATGTTAAGGTGTGCGAAAGTAACCATTATGCATATAGTCGAGAAAAAAAAGTACATGTAAAAGAAATATATATAAGTTAGACACAGCAGTCAAAAAAAAATACCGAATAAAGTGACAGACTAAATAAATTATATGTAAAATCTTATCTAACACTAACAATAATAAAGACAAGTCCATAAATTTGTGTGTCTTGTTGCATAAAGACAACAAAAGGAAAGAGATAGTTGTAATCTATATGAATTTATATGCAGGCTTAGTGAAAAACTAAAATTAGGAGACAAAGATTATTTTGGTTTTCTGGACCTCTGAGATAACTTTCCTCTTTTGGCTTTATTTACATCAGGCGGGTGTTCTTGCTTTCTTTTCTTTTCTTCTAATGTTGTACAGGCAATGGAATGTTCAGGTGACAGGAGCTCTCTTATCGTCGATGTAGAAAGGGCGCTATTGGAAGTATTGGCTATTTATTTTTCAGTATTATTTTCTGTTACAGTGTCAAAAATATGTTCGTATAACTCCTGATTATTTTTCAAATCTTCAAAAGTGAATTTTTCTCTATTTACTATCAGCACATCATTTCGAATTGTTGCATCAAATTGTTTTTCTCGTGCCAATTTCAGGTGACTTAATAAAAATTTCTTTTTCTGATAATCTTCAAATATATAGTCCGGAGATGTAAATATACCGTGTCCATTATGTTTTTTAGCGTTCTGTAACATTTCAGTTTTTAATCTGTTATGTAAAAGTTCTACGGCACAGGACGAGGTTTATCACGTGAAACTTCTCCAAATCTGTGTATGTCCTTAATTTCGTTGTTAGTGCATGCAATATTAAGCTTTTCGTTAAATATGTTTAACACAGTTAATTCAATTTGGCCTTCTTCTTCATTTACGCCATAAATAATTAAGTTATATTTTTTAAATTTCCTTTCAGTTTTTAAAAGCCTAGCTTTTAGTTTTTGTTTTCTTCTCGAAGCAAACAAATTTCAGTTTTGAGATCTTTTTTCTTGTATAAAACTTCGCATTCTTATTTGGCTTAAGAATGGGTACGACCACGGCGCACTTCCACTGGCTAGGCCAGTATTGTAGCCGTAGGATCGCGTTAACGATGCACGTTAACTGCACAATACCTTTCCTCGAGAGATATTTGAGCAGTTTGTAATCGACGCTGTCTTTTCCCGGGGCTTTATTGTTCGGTATGTTTTTGACAATATCTGCTATTTCCGAGGGCTTGGTCATGACCTTTATAAATTCTCGTCTTGTCATTTGTACGTCATGACCAATGATTTCGTTTATGTCGTTTTCGATGCGGTCGTGCTCAACATTATTAGGAATATTTGCGTTATGTATGTTCTTAAAATGTACAGCTAAGTCGTTCGCTTTTTGCGCGTCTGTCATCGCCGTCTGTCCGTTCACGCGTGTCAGCGCGGGTATAGCCTCCCGCGTATTTTTCAGGGCCCTCGTCAGATTCCACAGCGAGTTGTCCTGTGGATTTAGCGCTTCCAGTTTGTCCCCCCATTTCTGGTTCCTTACAGTATTGATGGAGGTTCTGATTTGCCTTTGCAGTCTGATCATCTCGGCCTTAGCGTTGACATCGCGATTTCGCTGCCAAAGCCGTCTCAGTCTGTTCTTTTCTCGTATGTCTTGTATGACCGCTTCGTCGAGCCGGTCTTTGTTTGGACTAATCGTTATAGTGGTGGCAACAGTCTGTTTGGCATCCTGCAGCACTCTTGTAAACTCCTCCACTGCATTTTCCAGCTCGACGGGTGTATTGACTGTGTTATTTAGTTTTAAGTTTGTGTTAATGTGTGTTTTGTAGAGGCGCCAGTTGGCGTCTCTATAAGATGTGATTTTTTGTGTGATGTCTTCCCTTGACATATTGTTCAACTCTAGGACGATCGGGTTATGATCAGACGTGAGTTCCTCCAAGGCCATTGGGGCCGTGGAGTTCCTCACGCCCTTGTTGACCACTATGTCAAGGGTTGTAGGTGTTGTACCGTTGTCCGGAAAATGTGTGGGATCGTCCGGATACTGCAGAATGACATTATGACTATTTACATAGTCAAGCAGAGTGTTGCCGTTCGCGTTGTTGCGATGGCAGTTCCAGTTGCGATGCCCAGCGTTAAGGTCGCCTATGAGCAGACAGCGCGGGCCCGCGTTCATCAAATTCTCCAGACAACCCGCTGTAAAGCCGTTCGCTGGCCTATTGTACGCTGCGCTTATGCCGCCCTCCAGCGTCACACACATATTCTTTACGGTTGTGTTTCATATAGAATGGTGTGTGTGTGTGCGATATCGGTCTTTATGAGCATGGCTACCCCACCGCCTCTGTTATTGTCGGCCCTATCTTTTCGGTGTACCGTATATCCTCGGACTTGCAGCTTGTCTCTTCTGGTAAGTTTCGTCTCATTTAGAAGCATAATGTCAATTTTATGCTTCAGTATAAAATTAATAAGAAAAGGAATTTTGTTACCTATACCATTGGCGTTCCAGGAACAAAGTTTAATTTTTATCTAGAATGCATTCTCTGGAATTGCTTCTAGGAAACGGTGCATAACGAAAAATTTTTCGCCTTTTGCGGTGGTGGATTCATACCTTAATGGAGGGGTGGGTAGTAGCGCTGGTCTCCGTGGTTCTCCCGGTTTCTGATTGTAGGTCTGGCTTTGTGTCGGTGATGTCGTTTGTTGGGCTTGTATGACCTGGCTTGCCCTTTATTCCCATGCGTTTGTTTTCGGCTGAGGAGCCGCCACGTATTTCATCTCGGACTGTGGCCTGGTTCTAATATTCCGCCGCTCGATATCCTCTATTTTACGCTTGTAAATGATGCAGGTCACGCTGTTTGCTGGGTGTGGCCCGCCGCAGTTCACACATTTAGCAGGTGTTTCGCGTGATTTGGTACATGTCCGTGTTAAATGTTCTCCTGCGCATCTTGGGCAGTTGGGGTCCGCTGTGCAATTCGTGGTTGCATGCCCCCACTGCTGACAATGGTGGCACTGGATAATCTGCTTAGAGTTCACGTGCCTCTCCCATGAAACTGCCATGTAGTCCAGATACCTCACTTTACCTTACTTTGGCCCTCGACTGCCTTGCTTGTAAAGCTTTAAATTAAAATTTATGAAATTGTAAATTTGACTATTTTAATTAAATTAGTATTTTTTCTCGACCGGTTTCGACCGACGATCTCGGTATTGAAACACCTCGCACTTGCGTCTATGTTCACTATACTTTTTAAATTTTTTAGGTTAGAATTTCTAAAAAAGTTCAAATGGGTTGCTTGGTAATTTAAAATTATTTGTGTCTATATTCACTTTTGTTACTAAATGTCACTGTCATACACTTACTTTATAATTGTTTTTTTGGGGCCGTCCCGGCCTTCAGGGCTCCACCCTTCGACTTGTGTAACACTTACTGCCTTAAATTTCGTTTTCTCAGCTTTAGAAGTTTTAAATGTTGCACTTTTTTTGAAATTCTACGAATACGAAACGATGCACAGCAAACCAGATAGCGTACTCT
The DNA here is from genome assembly GCA_963675555.1 of Leptura quadrifasciata. NCBI lineage: Eukaryota > Metazoa > Arthropoda > Insecta > Coleoptera > Cerambycidae > Leptura > Leptura quadrifasciata. The sequence continues at coordinate 77,756,190 of OY776673.1, read as the reverse complement.
AGTTGCGCCACGATACAGCTGGAGGATTTCGTGAAAACCGCGTCGGAAGGTCGCGGAAACCGCTGATTCGCAATTAACTCAGTTTTTATGGCCCAAACAAGAACAACGCCTATTATAAAAGTTATACATCTGTAGATCACCTACATTAAAGGTCCTATGCATTTTTCGTACGCCTAAACGTTTCGGAGATAGTGTATAGACAGCTGTATAACAGAAAGGCAGAAAATTAGTATTGTCTCTCTGGAAAATGGATGGTCTATAAGAACAACTGCTTCTGAATATAACATAATAAACTCTATGTCACAAACATGGATCTGGTAGACCTAAAAGAAGTAATGAGCAATAGAAAGAATCCCTTATAAATTACCTTCAGGAAAATCCATTTGAGACTGCAGTTAATGCAGTTTTAGATAAAAAAAATTCTGCCTCAAGATCTATTGCCTGTAGAAGATATAAAAATGCATTTTGAAGTGTAGTTCTGCTGCTAAAAATACAAATAAAGGGAAAAACAAAAACGGATCATTTGTGCACTCAACCATATGATCAACAACGAAGACTTTTTGTCAAAAGTCATATTTTCTGTCGCAAGAATTTTCCAATAGTGTAGTGATGGACATAGCCATGTTTATAGGTCTTGTGGGTTAAGATATAATGAAAATTTTACATTCGATCCAAGTAAATCGGGATGTTCTTCTGTTAATACCTGGGCATCGATTAATCAAAGAGGAATGGAGAATAATGTGGAAGAGTTACCGTTGCCTTCTAAAAGTTCCGGCGTTAATCACATTGAGAATATTTGGGAAATTATGATGAAGCATATACAGAAATTAAATTATCGTCCTCAAAATGTTGAACAACATCGTGCGATGATTGAAGATGAATGGAAAAGTTTATGTAATACCCAAATTGCAGAATATATATAGTTTCATCAGTGCCTAGGAGGCTACGAGCAATTTCAGAAGGAGATGGAACTATGACTAAATATTAATTACTGTTATTTGTGTTGTAATTTATTTATTTGTATTTTAAATTTTTCATAAAAATGGTATATTTACAATATTGTTCTATTAAAAATAAGATTGTTTATTTATATTCATTTTCCAATCTTTTTTTAACTTTCATTAAACTGCATTTATTTATGTTTAATTAGAAGCAATTGCTTCTTATACACAATCCATTTTCCAATTTGAAAATAATACTAATCTTCTGTATTTCTGTTAATTGTCTAATCATTATATTATTAATTACTTTTACTTATATTGTAATTTGTTTATTTGTGTTTTAAACTTTTATCCAAAATGTTATACTTAAAATACATTTATATTAAGAATAAGACTGTTTATTAATATAGTTATTACTTGATGTTAAACAAAGAATATTACTGATAAATTTAGTAATCCCATCTAATGTCCGTTTGCTATCATTCAACTTGTTTTAAATTTTTATCAACATGTCAGTATCAGCTTACGTAATTACAACTGACTGATATCTATGTTTCCATTATTAAGTTAATTTCAATAATTTACAATAGGCAATAATATGTAAATATTGGCAATACCTTCAGCAATAAAATAACGGTAGAATATGTTGCACCTCAAGGAACCGTCCTAGGGCCAATTCTTTTAATATGTAATTGAATGGTCTTCAATGGTCTATTAGTAAGTTTTGCCGATGACCACAAAAAAAAAATATTGAGTTGAATGTTCGATACTATTAATAACGAGTTACTTGGTGTAAACTTATCTTAGTCTAACTATAATTATATATATACCATTAGTCATTTTCTTTCACTTATACATAAATAGCGGTGCACAAAAAGTGACAACACGCAATGATATCTCTTCAAACATTGCTGTTTGGGTGTTTCGCAAGGTTTAGTTTTAGTCCCACTGCTATTTCTCGTTTATCTAGATATGTTCAAATGCATCAATGATTGCCACATGCGCATGCATACGCAGATGATACTGAGATTGCTTTCAACTTTGATCATTTGTGTTTATTAATAGTTACTTTGCAAACGTCTCTAAGCGTCTTTGTAAGCCTAATTTAATATTAAACAACTCAAAATGTATAATAATACTATTCTGTTTTAAATGTACTTATTTAAAACAATACATAATAATGAAATTAGATACTGTGTCCAATCCTACTAATGAAAAAGCCCAATCCAAAATATTATTTTCTTACCTAAAATTAGGATCTAAGTAGCTGATATGAGGAACTGGGTATTCCCATGACCGTTATTTGACCTTAGATTGTTGTCGTCGTTTAAATTTGAATTTATGGAACCTCCAAACAACTGTACTGGCCATATTTTATGGGGATTTTCACTGAACGAATCTATTGATACATACCAATTAATTACAGTATCTTTAAGAGTTCAAACTTCTCCGTGTGTTGCACTTAGAATAGTACGCCAATTGGTAGATGATGAGACAGTCGCATTTCCTTTAGTTTCAGCAATTGTTGAACAAGATATGTACATTGTACGTCCATGGTTTGGTTTCCACTATTGACTCACAGATTAAACTATAGATTTACATAATAAATTCTTAGAATTATTTAATAGGAGAGGTTTTCAGTTGGTCAAATGAGCCACTAATTATCAGAAGAAATTCCAATACGTAATCGAACAACCAAAATGGTAAATTTTGGAACAGACTCACTTGAAACTTTACGTCTGCAGTGGCATCAGAATTTAGACGTTTTATCCTTTTATTTTGATCTTGTAGGGTGTAAATGTACTATAGTACGATCCATTAGGTTTTCTTGCATCTGCTACTTTATTAGCTAAACTGTTGATAAAACATGATTTTAAAAATTTGATTGGGATGAAACACCCCCACCTGATATAATACGAACTGGGATCAATTCAAACTAGGTTTACCACTTCTTTTGAACTTTCAAATTACTAGACACATAATGACTGAAAATTATCAGTCTGTTGTTCTGGTTGGTTTTGTTAATGCATGCTTGTTTTATTGACGCTGTAACATAGTTAGCAACTACGTTGGATAGTGGTGAAGTACAAGTTTATTTAATTTGTGCAACATCGGAATCCTCTTTAGGAAGGTTAATTTGATACCTCGTTTAGAATTGTACTCAGCACTTTTATTAGAAAAACTTCTTCATATTGTAGCAGAATGTTACCAACCACATTTTAATATTATTAATATTTATGCTTTGTCGAGTTCGATATTTTGTGCTCGATTGGATCGCAACAAATCCGTTGAAATTACAGAGATTTGTAGCTAATCGTGTATCACAAATACAATCGTTGACAGAATCTAGTTGGTGGTTTCATGTTAGAGATAAGAATAATTTAGTAAATCGTGGGACTGCGACTGATTGGAAATTGATTCCTCTTGCTGTTCCACATTTCAGTGAATTGGAGGACAACATAATACGAATAGTTGATCTGTGTAGTTGTACATTGGTTAACACTTTATTAGTTTCAATAATGATTATTCTTATCATCTTATAACCTATAAGAACTGATTCCAATAGGTCTGAAATTTTTTCGGGGCGGAGGGAATAGTTGTTATTAGTGTCGCTTGGTATAGAACATAGATCATAGAACTTTACATATTCGAATATTTTCAAGAAAAGAAAATCCTTTTTCTTTTACTATGGAAAAAACGATAGAAATTCAACATTAATATAAAAACATTCAAAATTGTTCGGTTCATGAACTTTTGTCATTTGACTCATATACAACAGTAAAACCCAATTTTTCTAGCTGTGTTACCTGCAACCGAGGAGGGTATCATTTGAAAATTGCCCACTCCACATGAGAATACTTGCTGGCAACACGAGACCACTTGGTGACCATACGGACCACAAAGAGAGAAAGATATTTTTCGAGATCGGTATCTCGAAAACCAAACCTAATTTACCAAATCTGACGGTATTTTTGTATTCTGCATGCCAAAAATTACCTGGTAATACTTAACAAACCGCAGGCACCAAGATGTATGCCGGCCTGTATAAGTATGTAATATATTAGAAGTATTTACATATAAAAAGGTAGGCTTGTTCAACATGCCTAAATTATGCTAAAAGTACTTCTAAAAAATTGTATTATGATAAGATATGTTAAATTTTGTTACGCGAAATAAATTATGTGATACATTAGTTTTTCCTATTATTAGCGTAACAAAAAATTTACCTCAATTTACAGTTTTCCTGTTGCAATTTAATTTTTGTTTTGAATATATTGTACATACTGAAACATTTAATATCAGTGATAAGGAACTAGATATGATTATTCAAGGGCATAAAATGATTTATGACGGAGGAACCATAAATGAAAATGAGTTATTATTTATAATGGAGAGGAGTTAAATCACGGACGTTGGATTATTAACATCAACGCAATATAATTTGATATTCATGAAATAAACAATTACAACATCAATGTGGTAGCCGTGTACAGACCTCTTTCAACATCTTCTCAAGAAATAATTAATCCACTTGAGCAATACCTGAAAATAAGTAAAAATATTACAAATTACAATATAATAATAGGATACATTAACGTCGACATTCAAAAAAATAATGACTCAATTTGAACAAAATATATAAATGTTATGTATTTGCAAGGCACACCGAAAGAAACGAATAGACCATATCTTTATAAAAACTCCAACAACTGCAGTGGATGAGATATCACTACTCTGTATAATACAAACCAATACAAACGTCACTTTGTTATTGCATTATTGTAAATAATAACGAATGGGGATACTTTAAAATCATTCAACGACACCTGTGCTTAACTGTAATCAATTAAAAAGTGTAGTGAGTAGTGCCATAGAACATAAGCATCTAGAAGGCGCCACTGGTATATTTATAAATAACATAGGATCACAAAAAAACTAGTCCAAGTATAAATAAGAGATACAAAATTTACACTGATACAAGAAGAATCCAGCTAATATCGCACTAAGGGATGAGCAAAGGATAAAGTAATGAACCAAATAATTTGAATGATATAGAAAACGTACATTGTAACGGTCCATTTTCTAGCGTGTGTAAATTTAGCGAAATAGTAGTAAAATGTCAAATTTGTGTTACAAAGCCCATTCACCAAACTTCCTTTTTTTTTCTTTAGATTATTCCTTGGGTACTATTGTATTTAATTTTATTGCAGTGTTATTATGTATATCAATTATACAACAAGTGACGACAAACAGACATGTATATTCTATTAACCTATAGACATATGGACTTTTTTAAATTTGATATCGTTTTTTTTCTATTTTTTTCTCTTTTCTTTCATTTTTTTATGTTTATTGTATTTTTTTTCTCCTGCTTTTTCCATTTTTCTCTTTCTTTTTCCATTTTTTTTCCATATAACTGAACTGGGAATTGACAGCGATAGAAGCACGTTTGTGGGTCTGTATAAACGATTTTTATTCACAAACTGACTGGACCTCGGATGGGATGGTAAAACAAAAGGAAATACAGTAGGAAACTTATTTCTAATTACACATTTTCTATATATTTAATTGTATTCTTTCTAAATGATTAAGTATATGGGTATATATAGTGACATTTTTTGATGATAATAGTTGTGCTAAGTTAAAAGGACATGGCACTAACTTTAATTTATAAATTTCATATAAATTTTTTTTATTATTATCTGCATTTAATTTACAATCTAATATCATGTGTACTATGTCCCCTACTTCTCCACAATAACATAATGGACTTTCTCTTTTATTAATTTTGATATGATAGTACCACTGCTTGATTGAATCGTAATCTACACATTTTACTTACTAATTTTTTTGAGCTACCACTGATATCTTGAAGGCAACGGCTCAATACCCTTGTAGTATGTACCCTTTTTACTAAGTTGATACAATTTGTTCCATTCTTGTATATAATTTTTTTTTGATATGGAATTAATATTTTCATACGGACAAAGGTATTCAGCCATTTCCCCCGAATATATGGCCTGCTTCGCGATATTATCAATTATTTCGTTACCTATAATGCCACAATGAGCTTTGATCCATACTAAATGGACTATATTGTTTTGTTGTTGCATTTCATTTTACATTTATTATATTTGATATTAAATACTTGCAGCTACCAAATTTTTGCATATTTTAAATTTTTTCTAACGAACTTTTTCTATCGGAAAAAATTACAAATTTTTGTTCTTCTCGGTTTTTAACATACTTTAAATCTTCCCATATAGCGATCAGCAGAGTAATTAGATAACCTGTTATTTAATGAATACTTTTGTTGAGTATTAGTAGAAGAGCAATAGAAAGCACGCGCCGTATTTTTTTTTTTATTCTTGGATCCATCCGTGAATATAAATTGATGTTCGGAAAAAGCTCATTTATGTCGCATATAAATATTTTATTTCTAATTTGTACAGGGAATAGCGAATAATCTCTTAAAAAATATATTGATATATTTATCTAAATCGGTGAAATTAATGTTATATATTGGGTTAATATTATTTTGATATGTCCTGGCTTGATTTTATTGTGTTACTATAGCCACTAATATTAGGGATTTCTTTTTTGTCCAATATTTGTTTGTTAGATCTTCAATAAAAAGTTTGTGAATTTTTTCTATAACTGGACTATTTTTAAAATGTCATATTTAAATAGGTACAAACAAAGCCTATACTGTGCGATCTATTTGTACTCATACTCTAAGGCTACGATTGGTGCATTTTTGGATCCAAGGTCCTGATTGGTTTAGGTGTAGAACGTCGTTTAGATGAGAGAGAGAGACAGAGAGAATGTGCGAGGCGAGGTTCCCGTTGGAGTCAGGGGTTCCGGTTGGGGGGTCGGCCGACAGCAGCCAGGCGGCCCCGCGATTAAAAATGTTCAAAAAGAAGCATTGCAAGTGTTATATTGCCATGAAATAATGTGTAGAGTTAAGTTAATTACATGTAGATTCGTTTGATGCTCAAGTCTGTCGATATTACCTTCATAAGTTCCAGTTTAGAGAGAAGTTTTATCTGGCTAGTGAAAGACGCCATGTAGTTACGCTGTAAACGGCAAGTCGCACGTAAGGAGGAAAGAAACAAGTGGTTGTTTTTCAAACATTCGCAGCAAGCTGAATTTCTGGATACACCTTTACTTAACCGTTATAAATAATGTGTAAAAAGTCCCCGTCGATATCGTGTACGCTTCAAAAGTTATACGGGGGTAAAAGGTAAAAAATTTGTTTATTGTTAATATCTCGCTTGCTATTGGTCGGACGATAATTTTTGCAGTTACAAAAGTTGTCGATAAGGAAATGCTCTATAAAAAAGTTTCTTTACATATTCCACGTAGGAGCTACCGTTTCCACGTTATAAAAGTCAACATGACGGAATAGTGGTGCATTCGTTTCCCCACAACCTTCGAGGTAGAATGCAAGGCGCTTTTTTTTACATGGTTTCCCCATTAGGCCTAATCCATGCCTTAATTGAAATAGGTGGAAAATCAACACTCTCTTCTTCATCCTCTTCACCGGAAGCAACGATTCCTCTTCTGGGTTTACTTTAGTGTCATCATCAATTTCTTCAAAAAGGTTTGTTCTTTCGTATTCAAAATCTTGCGGGATGATATCTTCAGATGTATCTGCCGAATCATCACTGGGAGGAGCATTGAGACGGGATTGACCATGGCAGTGTCCACAAACAGCAGAGCATGGCAAACCAATTTTTCTGCAACCGCAGTTCGTCCCACAACCTTTTGTGTAAATGGAGGAGTTCATCTGGCGCAGGTGGCAGTAACACCATGACAGGTTCTAAAACATGATCTTTCATGACCCATCCCCACTGTTCAGGATTTAGTTAATTACCCAACCAAATTTGTACTTGATAATAAACCCGAAATAGATGCTGTTGGGCGGCTCCAGTTGTCGGTTTAAGTGATTGTAGTTTTACAGGTTTATTGAACCTAGTGGATTTAGCAAAACTCAATATCTGTTTCAATATAATAGTTGTGTTCGATGGATATAACGATTAACGATTCTAATAAGAATATCAAATCAATGGAACAGCTTCAACGATTCAATGTACTTTCTTGTTCTTCCGATGTTCTCTTCGATGAAACGATGCATGTACCAATAAATCAAGAAAAATTCCTAGCCAACCGTCGCAATAAACATAGGTTCATTTCGATGCTGTTACAAAAATTAGCTACTGCGAACATAGCTGCTAAGCAAGCTCGCTCAGGACGATGCTGACGTTCTGATAATAGAGACAGCACTTGAAATATCACATGTAAATACAGCTGTTGTTGTGGGAGAAGATATAGATTTGCTAGTTCTTCTTATTGCACGTGCTTCTCTACATCAGCGATTTTTTTTAAACCAGGCAAAGGAAATATTCAGACAAAAATATATTCTTCTAATGGCAAACAACATCTTTAATTTTTACACGCTATAACTGGATGCGATACAACTTCCGCACTTTTCAATCGATGTAAAGCGAAAGCTCTACAGTTACTTGAAAATCGCCAAGATTTCCAGTGTTCAGTGGAAGTGTTTCAGAAGGAGACTTTTTCTTCCGAAGTTACTGTTAATAATGGAGTGCATTTCTTATTGGCGATATATGGAGCTCCAATTAAAGAAGTTTCACTTGATAACTACCGATACTTGAGCTTTGCTAAATCCACTAAGTTCAGTAAATCTGTAAAACTACAATCATTTCCACCGCCAACTGGAGCCGCCCGACAGCATCTATTTCGGGTTTATTATCAAGTACAAACTTGGTTAGGTAATGAACTAAATCCTGAAGAGTGGCGATGTGTAATGAAAGATCATGATTTAGAGCCGTTACTGTCACCTGCGCCCGATGAGCTCCTCCATATGATCTTCTGCAATTACACAAAAGGTTGTGGGATGAACTGCGGTTGCAGGAAAATTCGTTTGCCATGCTCTGCTGATTGTGGATACTGCCATGGTCAATCCCGTTTCAATGCACCTCCCAGTGATGATTCGGCAGATACGTCTGAAGATATCAACCCGCAAGATTTTGAATACGAAAGAACAAACCTTTTCGAGGAAATTGATGATGGTGACACTAAAGCAAACGCAGAAAAGAAATCATTGCTCCTGGCAGAAGGGGATGAAAAAAGGAGTCTTGATTTTCCACCTATTTTCACTAAGACATGATTAGGCCTATTGGGGAAACTATGTAGAAAAAACGCGCCTTGCATTCTACCTCAAAAGTCGTGGGGAAACGAATGCAGAACTGTTTCATTAAGTTGACTTTTTGTGCGGCGTATAACATGGGAACGGTAGCTCCTACGTGGAAAATGTACAGACTTTTTTTATAAAGGATTTCCTTATCGACAACTTTTGTAACTACAAAAATTATCGTCCGACCAATAGCAAGCAAGATATTAACGTGGAACCGATTTTTTTACCTTTGACCCCCTTTTGAACTTTTGAAGCGTACACGATATCGATAGGGACTTTTTACACATTATTTATAACGCTTAAACGAAGGTGTATGCGAGAATTTTTTAAAAGTGAAATCCTTAAGTTACTGGGCTATAGGTATATTAATATTTTGGAAAATGTTATAGAAATATTTAACAATTTACCCATGATGTATGGATACACGCATACAATGCTCTGTAAGCAAAGGACATACTCTAAATCAAACGAATTATGTTGCGGGATGACAAATATATTCTATGCATCTACCAGTTTCAGTAGATTTATCAACGTATTGATATTGCTTCAACCTTTGACATACCAAAGTAAAAAACTCAACAAAAGCAAAATTGCGTCGGCGTCGGAGGTCCATGCGAGGAACAGGTAGATCCGGTATGAATAGCATGAAATAAATTATACCGTATCTGTATATCTATTTAATTTTGATGTTTAAAAAAACACATAAAAACTTATTTTAAATAAGTAATTGTTGCTTGTTTATATTAAAGAAATCATATTTTCATAACTTTGAATGTATAATTTTTATTGTCCATAAATAAGTTGTTCATTCAATTAATTTTATTCTAAAAATAGTCTGCATCACAAAGAAACTTGTAGTATAAAACATATTCAAGTTTTCAACTATTTTTTTAAACGTGGGTACTAATTTTAACGATCACTTATCACATAATTCGGTAAATACATCCGTTGTAATAATATATAATGTATCTTTCAGTAACTGGTAATATTTATTTACCCAATAATTAATACAAAATAATTTTTATATCAAGCCCAACGTCCAGTCCAAAGGTCGACAATTTTACTATTGATGCAAATTGATGGGAAATTATAGAATCGAATGTAATATGAACTATCTATGAAGTCATAAAGATAAATCACAACACCATTCCTTCGGAATTACAAGTAGGAATGAAGTTACAGTCTAGACCAAATCTGAGGATCATGTTCTTAGTTGAGATTATTAAATAATGACATCAATGACCGCCATATTGAATCAAATTAGTAGGCAGTTCTACCGAGCTGAAAATGGTGTGTCAATCTTTAGGAACCCATTAGATGGAATGAAAACTCTTTTACAACATAATAATAATACAAATAACCGACTAAATTGAGTTACGTAGTAAAAATACAATTATTTAAAATATGAACTAAGTTTACCTAAAAGCTATTCTCACACTTAATTCAAACTATTACGATTAATTTAACCTAATAAGCAAAAATGCATATTTAGTATACAAAGAAAAGTGAAAAATAAGAATATAAACCACAATAGAAATTTTAACATAATTGAAAAATAGAAGCTACTGTACAGAATCGTGCTAAGATACTAGTAGGAATTCTTTGACAAGTTTTTGAACAGAATTATAGTGGTAGTAGGCACTATAAAGTGAAACAGAATAAGGGATCTTTGAAAGTTATCAGTAGCTCTGCACTGATGAGAGTCAAAAGCTCGAAACCGGTCTGCAGATGACTCTGGACATTGCCGATGCTGCGGAACTCCTCTGATTTAATAATGGGTACCTTCACCGGTATCTGTTATAAATACTTTATTGCGTTTCTAGTAATCGGTAACTAAAATACCATTCAGAGTGCACATCCTAATAAAAATATTAGGTTTCAAGAGGAATACGACGAAACGTGCCTTTGTGCATTTTAACATCTATTTTTCATATATAATATATATATTCTTTTTAAACTTGTCGCTATGAAGCTTAGATATGAGCAAAATTATCTTCCAGTTGTAGATTATGAAATGATTTTAAGTTTTTGCAACCAGTAATCTGGCGAGAACCAGTTTTTTAAAAATTGTTTAACCTATTACCAGAGCATTGTGCTTAGTGCTCATATATGCACTTTAAGCACTGTTATGCACGAGAGGAACGTGCTTAGGAGCACTTTTTGAAATCAGTGCTTAGTGCTGTGAACACTTCACGAAAGTGTTTACTAACACTCTCTAACAACTCTCAAGCTCTTTTAAATTCCAATTGTGAAATAAACAATTGGAAATGGTTGTGTAACTCAATTACAGATTAAGACGATTTGCAGAATTGGAACTGTATGGATGAATGAAATGATCTTAGTTAGTTACTGGCATGTTACTGAACTTCAATGATCTTCTTCAAGGTTTTCACAACAAAAATCTGTTCAATTATGTACACATTAACATAAATAAAACCTTGACACCTTATCACATAACAGTTTTAATCAGTTATTATGGATTTTATTTATTTTGTTGATTGCATAGTTGAGCCCTGAAGAAAATTAGAATATAGGATTGGCGGAAATGTCAGTAAATAACTGGGTAGTTATTTTTTAATTCTACAGCCCCAATTCAGGTAATCTTCTCAGTGCAGTACAGTGAAGAATTAGTGTTTCCAGGTCTGGATTTATCTCTTTATGGGTGCAACATGATATTTTGTCGTCTGTTGCATATGGCATCTTTATGAGACAATAACATTTATTGCACTAACTCGACATGTCAAGTGTTAACCAAATGGAAGTTTATATTTCTCTACCTGTGTTTGCATAATAAGTTTCGTCTTTAATACGGTTAATATGTTGAGTTATTGCGTTTGTTCTTACTTACTTTCACCTCCTGAAGAAACAGCATACAACTGTAAAACATTAAGTTTTTCTCGCAAAATTTGAGTCCACGTCCAGAACTACTACTAATTCTTCAAGCGACACAATAGTTGTAAAAATGTATGTTTTGATAGAGTGCAGTCAGTGCATTCCCTAGTCCATTTCAGTGTGTTACTAGATGGGTATCACTTTGCGATTGTTAAAGCGACGTTAATATTTTTGAATTCTCTAATACGAGATATTTAAATTTAACGAATGATTAAAGAATCATTATTATAGGTTACATATATATTTCTTACGGACCCTAATTATGGGGACTATTTATTTTTATTTATGATTAGTCTCTTATTTTAGATAAGTAGCGTTCTTCGATATACTGGCAATATAACTCACATTGGTTAACACTACTATTATTAAAAACGTTCTTTTTATAGGCGATCTAGATCACCTTCTCTTCACTTGTGATAAGCACAAAATCCACTATAGATGCACTTATTAAAAATATTCTCCTTATGCTGTAATATGATATGCTCCATTCAACGTAGTCAATTTACTCTTTTACTCTCTTACATCTTATCGTGGTCCTTTTTTTGTGATATACTTAATGTCCTGACAGACCATGGATGAGGAGCGTGTTTCCCTGTATTTCTTGTCGTTGCTCTTCTTCACTCTACTTCATTTTGTTTTAGGTTTAGTTTAAATATTTGTTAATATTAACATACTGCGACTGCTGTCTCTGACCCAAAGCCACAAAAAGCGTTCTTTTAAAATAAAATTTCACAATTTTTATTTTTAGTCTAAATTTTTTAATTACATTCTTGTAACTAAAGATTAGCTTAAACAAAAAATTTAAATTTGAAGGAGCACCAAAATTGTTTTAAAAAATCTATCAATGGCCAATTCATTTTATTTTTATTGTCATTTTCGCAAAAATAAAAAATATATAGTACATTCAGCAAATTGTGACGCTTTTTTTCTGCAATGTCATATTTGTTGGCCTTTACCTTTTTTGCTAATAATATAGCACTTAATTAAATTCAATGAAGTTCTAGCCTCAATAGGTACTTTATTACTTGAATGTTTAAAAAATGCTTTGTTTTGTGAATTTAAAGCAGTTTTTCAAAATGTTTAGTAATTACGAGCACTTTACTGTTAAGAGTGCTTAGTGCTCGAAAACTAAAAGCACTTTTTTGACTGCTTAGTGCTTTTTTTGTCAGCGCTTGGTACAGCTCTGCCTATTACCCTAAAAAACTTAACACAACACTTATTGCATTTTTTAGAAAACTTTTCCATGTTTTTTATCAATGACGGTGGGGTGCTACTGGACGCCTTTTGAAACGATTTTCTGATAGACGGATAGGGTGAAATAGGTGTAGATTATTGCCTGTCAGATCTCTAGACTTGACTTCCTCAGTGGATCTTAATTTGTTTATGATTTTGTTTTATTTAATAGCCATAACATGAACAATCCCATTTGCTTCTATGAAATAACTCTTAAGAACTTTTATAATCTTGTAAAATTTGCATTTGATTGTTGCTTGAAAGAGTAGAAATTTTTTTGAAAAAAGTTTTAACATAATATATTTTTTCTAATCCCTAAATAAATAATATAATTTTGCTCCCTTATTTCAGGGAGCAAAGTAGTACTTTTCCCCCCTCGGGAGGACGGAGTTTTCATATTTTTCACGAGACTTTAACGGTAATAGATTTAACGAAACCACGTTTGCTTCTTCCAAAATATCTTGAGGAACTTCATCTTCAAATTCGGAATACATTATTATAAACTTTTTAGAAGTTTGTTTATTTCGTTAACAAGAAGCAACCTTAGCAACGTTCCATGTACTTTGATTTTTAACAATATTTTCTTATCTAAATACCTATTATGACATTTTGACATATTTGGTTTTTTGATTCTCGTGCATAAGAAAATATAATAAAATATACGTAAAATCAATGTAAAACACTGTAAATGGTCGTAGAAAAAATCATATGTATTACACAGGGCTTCGTGTCGGGCATCAAACTATCCGCGGGAGGAAATTATGCAATTTTGTCCCTTGTCATACAAATAGCTATTTTCTACTCCCTACATAGAAAATACTATTTTGCTCCCTCATTTCAGAGACCAAAGTAGTACTTCTCCTTCCTCGGGAGGAAAATACTTTGCCTCCCTAGGGAGGAAAATACACATATTCTTAACATATTTTTCTTATTTGCCTAGTCTCCAATATATTTTGTTGTGCATTTTTTATATAACATCAAAGTTTGACACTAAAGAAATACATTTTGGAAAGTTCACTGGGTCATATTTTTTATCACATGTAGATTCTAGAGAGTGTTTTAACTCGATAGAATAAATGATTAAGTTTAAGTAGAATAAATTCCAAAGTAATAAAAATGGTGGTTTATTAAAATTTATATGGCAAAAATCAATGAATTATATAAAACCGAATAAAGCGATAAATCTAAATCCGTGAAACTTTGTATGTACAAATCATTTTACTTACTACCTCGGCGGAGGCATTAAACATCCTGTATTTCGTGCTGTTAATATCCCTCTTAAAACAAATATCATAGATATGTACAAATTTATTCGATGTATATGTTTGTTCAAAATAACTGTTTCTGAAAGGTTTGCCACCTATTGAAATTCTGGTGTATTAAAAACCAGTCCCATTTCAAGGTAAGCGAGGAATCGTGTGAAGTATCAAATGGTAGTAGAGATTACTGCCGGCAGATGGTGCCCTTGGTACAATATTGCAATTACTCTAAAATCTACTTCATTTTTAATATTCCACAATCAGTAAATTAATAATAATAGTTTTGTAAATAAATGCTTCAAGAGGAATTAATTTCAAATGAATTTTTAACAGATTCTAAATATTATTATAAATTAAAAAATAACCTAATAATGTAATGAGTTAATTTATTGAACCAATATGATTTTTCTTTGAAAAATTTAAACTGGCTATACTCGGAAACTATGTATTATGTTATACAAACTCTAATATATAGTTCTTTTTTAAATTCAAATTGATCAAAAATAGACAGAAGATCAGAAGAGAGATCATATCAAATAGATAAAAAACGAGGGTGATAAGGTTTGACCATATTATTTCAGATTTGGCAGTCAAAATCTAAGAGAATGTAAAGAAACCAAATGTATATAGACGAGTACCAAAATATCTATTATTTTTTTTGTCTTTCAAATTAATTTAATTAGTTAAAAAAAATAATTTGCTGCTAAGCTTCCTGTCGAATCTTAGATATAATCGAATCCAGTGGAAGTTATTTTGCGAAATATGTCGATTTAATTTGTTTTGTTTAGATATCATTTGTTTTCTCTAAACATTTTTTTTATCTTTATTTATTTTATTTGTCCCGTTCCACCGAGGGTGCCTACAGCTTGTCAGCCTAGAAGTCCCAATGGACATAAATTCTGCCTTCCTCATTACTCATTAAAAAATTAATTGCTATTTTCCATTATCATTCAATTTACTCAATTAAGTCATTTGTTGATAGGGAGCACACGTGATAATGTTTCCGGCGCCTTCGCCAAATTTTATATATAAAAATTTTTTGTATGGGCCACATTAAAACTATTTATGCAGAAATGAAAACTACACTAGAAGACATACTGTTGCAATGTGACCGTTTATATTATAGATTATTATGTTAGAATACAGATCGACATGAGGTAACGAGAGGGAAGAAGGATTCTCAGCCTGGAGATATATTTTCACCTCTATATATACTCGCACAGATTATACAGTGTGGTTCATATGTAGCGAATAAATTCATTTTCTACATTATTAGTAGTATTTACGCAAAATCCTGAGACAAGTCAATTTTAGATTTTAAAATTTCACTTTTTGGCGCAAAATTTCCACCCTCCACTTCAAGCCCCTTCCCGTGACACTTATAATCCCTATTTTTTAAAAATTGGAAGGAGGTGCTTGTGACACCACTTTTGAAAGATATGTTCATTTTCTAGTCAGCAATATCAATTTTTTTTGGATTTCGTTCACTAGTTTTCGAGAAAATCGATTTTGAAATTTTACAATACGAGAAACAAGGAAATCCAAATATTATATAATAACTCTTTATTAGAAAAAAAACCAGTTAAGGCATTATAAAATCGAAATAATTTAAAGTAAATGTTCAAATTGCAAACCCTTCACTTCTTCCAATATGCAAGGTGGTCAGTAAATTCCCTAAGAATGTTTTGTATCAATCGTGAACTTATTTGTCAAAACTTATTTTCTAAATCTTCAATATTGTCCGGTCTAATAACATATATTTTCGACTTTAAGCACCTCCATAAGAAGTAATCTAGTGGCGTCATATCAGGATAATGGGCAGGCCGCTGTATCGCGCTGCATCTAACAATCCATCTGTCAGGAAACACCGTATTTAAATAAACCCTAACTTCAATTGCATAATGCTCTGAAGCTCTATCTTGCTATAATAAAATATTCTGATCTATTTCATTTGGATATAATCTTGTTAATGTTGGAACTAAAAACGTACGTAAAAATTAGAGATATCATTCACCATTTAATGAAAATGAAAAAAAATAGGGACCAATAATTTTATTTTCAATAATCCCAGCCTAAACATGAACTTTTCTGAAATATTGAGTGTGAGCCTCCCTCATCCAATGAGGATTTACTCTACAGTTTTGTCTATTAACGGCACCGTTCAAGCCAAATAAAACAGAATTTTATTTCTAAACTGCGGATTTGCATGACACAATTCAATAACTCTTTATTCAACTATAATACACCAAGGACCGCCCCAGAACCCGCCCGGGACCAGCCGTGCGTTGGTAGCGGTCTGGCTTGGTTAAAAACATTTTTTTTCTGAAATTGGACAAGAATGGCTACTTTCTCGGTGCAATTTCAGATCCCAAAATACGCTATTCCAGTATTTTAGTTCGTTGCTGAGCAAACATCCGAAAACACTCCGGGAAAGTTTTTTTTCTACGCCTATTATGTAATATGAGCATTATGATGTCGATTTTAAATAAGGAATGATCTATATACCCGTGGCTAATATGTAATATTTATTACATGCCTCTAGAATGTAACAAGCATAGGTGGCGCCATTCAGTAGTAGTGCAATTTATAATACTGTTTGCGTTTCTGTTGACAGTTGACGTTTCTATTGACAGTTAACCTTTCACGCTTCATCGTTGCAGTGGTAAAACAAATAGACATACAGGCACAAATAAACCTAATTTATAGGCGGAGGAAAAATATAGTCTGTAATTTGTTTGAAATGGCATAGTCTGCGCTCGCGGACCGTCCCCCTAGCTTCGCTCGGGTGACAAACTTCCGCTCGCGTAGAATATGCTTCATTCCAAACTTATTACAGAATATACTATTCCATTATAAGCTGTTTTTATATACATTTTAGACAGTGAAAAAATACACGCAGGTAACCAACTCACATTAAAAAATGCACTTTTTAGTAAATATAACTTTTAGTGAACATATTATTACACATATGGAACGTTTATTATGACTATTTGTTTATATTTATACATATGTTGCAGTTTGTACAATTATTAAACATTGGCTGAACTGTATCTGAAAAGTAAACGACGTTATTGTTTATTGCGTTAATTGTTGTTTGTTCTTCGACAATAATATTACTATTATTAGCAGATTTCTCTTTGTCACTTCCCCCTCTAAATATTTTATCTGCTATGTGTACTTTATTTGTAAAAGATTCCTCTATATATCCTTCGGCAACGATCGAGGATTTCCATTCAACATGCCTCCTTAAAGCAATTAAATCTGTCCCCCAGCAGTAACTAAAATTGTCGCAGAGGACCAACTTAAACAATGTCCTGTGTATTCATCTGCATTTGGCAAATTAAAAAAAATTGCGACAATTTGAGGGATTTTACCAAACTGATGTATTCCCACTAGTTTCCTGTAACCTTTTCCGTTTGAATATTTTAAGAAACAGCGGCAACTTTCAAAATTTTCTGGACGGTATGCAACATATTTTCTATACAATGGCATATAAGTTTCGTTTATCACAAATTTTTATTATCCTGTATTTTAACCATGCGACATGCACCGGCAACACAAAATGTTAAGGCAACCTAAAAAGTAAACACTACACAAATATCTAGGAATTTTAAAATTCTTCTTTGGTTTAAAGTTGTCACCTTGATGTTTCAGGAAAGCACGTAAATTCGAATATTTTTATATATCAATATCTTCTTTTGTACTAAGTGTAACTCTCAGCGTGAAGTAATTTGACCATAACGTAGCTGCCTTCAACTTTTTAAATAAATCGGAAAAGTATGCAATCACGACATTTTCAGATCGGCAGGTTCTCTTTTTTTCTTGGCAACAATCCATGAAACGTTTGTAAGCGTGTTCATATTTTTCCTTGGATTTATTTGGCAATAAATTTAAAGTGACATTTTTAGCAGCTTTTATTAACTCCGGTCTTATCCCGGACACAGGGACCACAGGGACATCATCATCACTGTCCATATTAAATATTTTTTAATATTAGTTAGATTTCTCATCTACCTATTGCAGAGTGCACGACTTCTGGAAAAGTTCACTATAGTTTCTTCAATTATGGTCCCCAGACCCCAGAAATGCCCCCCGTTCAAAAGTTTATATATATATATATATAATGAAATTCGGATTAGTTCGAAGATGGATCAAATCGCCTTCTTAGTTTCAAAATGGCGGCGGTTCAAAGTTTAAAAAAAAATTCTCTAAATTTTATTTCGAATCAAATATGTGCATGCGATGTATCGTTGGATAGTACTCATCTAGACCCACAACTTTTGTCTAAAACATTTTATCCTAAAATACAGAAAAAAATTTTAAAAAGCGGGATTTATTTATATTTTGAAGACTATCTATGTGCTAATAGTTCATAAATCAATGACAATAAATTGAAGTTGGGCAGTTCTAATAAAGATATACTTACTTAATTACTTATTTACTAAAATAATAGAGACCTGAAGCAGTGCAAAATAATATAGGACGAAATCTATCTTTCAGACTGGCCCCTGCCATCGATTTTTTTTAGCGATAAGTAGGTATTAAATAAGTACTGAATCTCTGACTTTTATCACAACAATAAACAAACGGTGATTGTCAACAAAACGATTTCATAGGCAACTAGATGGTAATGAAAAAATGTTATGCATTTATAAAAATTCCTTAATTTATAAAAATAATTATATGTGCAACTCGTAGTAAAAGCACATTCCCGGACTTCAATACTTGTTGGCCGCGGCTTAACGCATCGGTCAAAAATTTACATCGTCGTCCGAGAATGTATTGCTTTTACTACTAGATACGCAATATACTAACCTAGACACATTTTAACTGTTCATCATTGTTCCACAGAATTCAATACTGCGATCATCATCATCTTCGTTTAATTTATGCACCAGATGTACTTCAAAAGGGTGATCCTTCTCTTTTTTCAAAACTCTCAACACTGATTGCTTACATTATTTTTAGCAGCGATTTGTCTGGTTGACTTGTGAGTGTTTTTCTCAAAGCCTAGTAAAATGTGTAATTGTTTTTCCTCATCAATTTCGTTTTTCTTTCCTGATTTACGAAGATCTCGGATATTTACATTTTCCCATTCCAACGTTTTCGCTCTGTTCTACTAACTGTGGACTATGTAATCGAGCGATCTGGATATTTAGCATTAAACATTGTACATACCTCAATTTGGGGTCCGAATTTTTCATCATATCCAATCATTTTTAATATTCCAATTCTTTGCATTTCACTTAAATATGTCATAGTTTGAGAGCCTGAACAGTTTTTTTAACAAACACTTAATGTATTCAAATGGAACCAAAATGGTAGAGTACTACAATATAATAGCGGATATTCTAAGGAATCCGTGGATGTACCCAAAAGCAGTATTTTCTGAAAATATAAAATACAGGAATTATAATATTCCAACCTATCTGTAAGTGCCTTATATAGATAAGGAGTCAACAAATTAAACCTAAACAACTATTCCCCCTTACGAGCGCTGAATTATATGGTAAAATTTGCGTATTTTGTCTAAACATAGTTAGCACTAAAATACAATGACTTGGAATGTTCGAATGCTACGAGGAAGATGCGAGGCCTCCTTCAAGATGTCACTAACTGCAGACCAGTTTCGACCTATTTTTGGGTCTCATCAGTGCAGTGCAAGTGATACCTTCAACACTGAAGTTCGCATCTCATAGACATTGTTAAGTTCCACCGCAGTAGAGCGTAACTAGCGCCATCTCTCAGTAGCTCTACTGCGGTGGAACTTAACAGTGTCTACGAGATGCGAACTCCAGTATTGAAGGTATCACTTGTACTGCACTGATGAGACCCAAAAATAGGTAGAAACCGGTCTGTAGTTAGTGACAACCTGAGATGAAAGAGGCCCCGTATCTTTCTCGTAGCATTCGAGCATTCCAATTCATTGTATTTTAGTGCTAACTGTGATTAGACAAAATACGCAAATTTTACCATATAATTCAGTGCTCGTAAGAAGGAATAGCTGTTTTGGTTTAATTTGTTGAGTCCTTATTTATATAAGGCACTTGCAGATAGGTTGGAATATTACAATTCCTATATTTTATATTTTCATAAAATTTCCCTCTGCTATAAAATTGCTTATTCACAATTTTCCGGCCATGGCATTCTAGATGCACCAACAAATTTCGAGTGAAATTTTTTCCATGGAGTCGAAATGTCACTTATGGGTAATCACTGTACTCTGAATTTTTCAAGGATTCCAAAAATATAATAATATACAGGGTGTTCCATTAAAAATCAAAAGTTGGGGGCATTTTCGTTGAAACCGGAAGGGGAGAAAATGACAGTTATGTCACAAAGTGTCTTCTTGGTCATATAATACATCTGCTAAGTTTCATTCTCATAATCTAAAAAATAAGGACAAAAAGGACCTTGATCCGTTAATATCCAGAGCCAACCTCGAAAAATGAACAGCTTTCAAGAAAAACAGATTCGAAATCGGTCCTGATGGGATAGTGTGAAACGTGCGCAGGTACGTAGGTTCATATTATCATGGGAATTAAACTTATTGTAATAGTATTTTATAATAATGATAAATCATAAGCATATCTAAGACTTAAAATAAAAAAAAACTGACACAACAATGAGAAATGATTTCGAATTATGCTGTTGTAGTCTATTAGCCGCATTCAAAATATTTTCCAAAAGCGCCATATTTGGATATTTTATGTTGATTAAGGTCATACTCCCCAACCGAAGAGAAGTTTGAAGGAAAACCAGGAGGTAAGCGGAAAAGAAGATCTCTTAAAACCATTGGGGAAATGTCATCAAAGAACTTATGGAAGAGCTTGGATGAGACCATCCTCTTAACAAGAAGCCGCGGCAGACGACGTAACGTGATAGTAGACATGCTTCACAGCGAGGGAAGGCCTCATGAGTAACAAAACGTCTACCAGATGTTATTTAAAATTATTTAAGATATTAATTCCTTTCTTTTTATTACTATTAAAATGAATAGAAACTGCCAACAAACTTGATGTATAAATTCTTCTTGATATCATTGGCAACAAAAAATCTACAGAAACGAAGAGTCTACTGCGGGCATTTGCATTCGCATGTTCGCATATTAGTTAGCACTGAGGTATGTGTAAATTTGTCATCTAAAAAGTGAATTTAACATTTATTTATTTAATATGTGAGTGTAAGTAGAGTGTACAATAAAGATGCAAATATCAAAACACTGACTAAGTCGGTGATGTGCGATTAGCGTCGGCGTCGCTCGTCACGGACGTCGGTCAGCAGAGGCGCGTAGACAAAATTAGTCATCCGCCGGCCTCTTTAAACTTAACTCAGGACCATTGGTAATTCAAATTGAAAGTGTGCTTGCTTGTAAGTAAATAGTGTGTTGCTATATACTTAATGCTGCTTAATTTGATTAACCATATTATTGAAAGCTATTTTTGTGCATAAAACTACGCATTGGTGGTACGTTAATGTATAAAATTAAGAAAGCTTATAGTGCACTGTACTATTTGTTCATTGCAATTGTATTAGAATGCATGTACGGTACATGCACATGTATGCACTTGCAGTCATTATATTTTAAATTAAAGGGTCGGCAATTTAAATTAAAATGCGAATGAAACAGGCAACACTAAAAATAAAATATGAACACGAAGCAGAAAAACAATTTGAGTCTTAAGTTTCATGACGCTATTTATATCTAATGTATAGGAGTTTACTTTTAAATGCACAAGATACGTTATAATTTAACACAAGTTATGTTGCATTACTAGCGATACTTTTATATTTTTTAAATATTTCTATCGCTTTGTCGAAACAAGCATTCATGACACTTTTTTAAATAATGCCAATAAGGCTTCATGTATAAATATAATTAATTTTTAAAATTGACTTATTAGATGTATCGGTATACTATTTAAAGAAATATAGATATTTTCTGTTCTGAGAAAGTTATTATTTTTTTTTTTCAGTAATATTAAGCCTTTACAATATAAATATTTTTTAAATATCGGTATAATTTTCAAAACATGAAAAATGATTTAATAGCAAAATATACTAAGAGTTTAACCATAACACCCTTGCAAAATAAATCTGTTTATCCAGTAACAAAGAAACTCCCTTTGGTAAGTAATCCATTGCGGTACGTGAAATGGGTAGACCGGGTTATTTATTTATTTATTTATGCAACTTGACAGGTCAAAAATCCGGTAGAGTCGGAAAAGTATAATAAGTTTTCAAACACATCATTATTTGCAATTAATGATTTTACATTAATTTTATATTCTTAGTTATAGATCTAAAAATAACTTCTCCTGTCTTCGGGTATAACTTCGACATACTACGTTAATATGATAACATTATTCGGTCAGTTCGAATACCGGACCGATATCTTTATCAATTATTGCAAAGCTGTAAGGATTTTTGTGTTTAGGATTTACATCTGTTTTCCATCACTAGAATAATTCGGATTCCATCCCTCTTTAATAGTGTCACCTACGTGTCAGATATGAACTCGATATCCTAGTCGCGAGAATTTTTCATTTTAATAAAGTAATACGTCAAACTCCTCAGTGTAGGACCAGCCTCACTAGGCCTCGTAAAAAACAGACGTAGTTTGGCCCCTACACCCTTCCCAGTACTGACCCTCTAAAAAATGATAATAGTCCATTTAACGAGGTTCCAAAAAGGCCAAAACATGAAAAGTTTGTAGAATCTTTTGCAATACATTCCCCCACCCCCCGCTTTCGAGGGTGAGAAAAACGATGGTGATGGTTTCGAGTTCTGCGTACTATCCCTATTAAGGAAAAACCACCCCAATTTTCGATTTCTCGATCTTGCGCTTGCGAGGGCTCGTCGGATTGGTTTTTTTTGGAAAATAATAATAGATTCAGTTAATGTACACTAGAATACCCCGGACTAACCCTCGGAGTTTGAACTTATCCCCGCCCTTAATAGCAATATCCCCAGAAAATAAAAAAATCCAGTCTCGACAAGGTTTTTTATGGGTTTTCAAGGGCAGCGATTACGATGGTGGTATTACTTTTTACCCCACCCTCCCGTAAATACCCCAACGTATAAAAACCACCCCTTCTTCCATGCTGTTGGTCCTAGGCATGCGGAGATTCGTCGGATCGGGGTTTTTATGGGAACATCAGGGAAACTAACTATTACTCTACGGTTGACCTAAGCAACCCCCGGGGGTTGAAACTTACCTACTTGCAATGCCGAAATCACTCGAGAAATGGGAAAACGGACTTGGAATGAACATTTCATAGGTTTTCAAGATTATCACGATGGTGATATTTTTTTCACCGTACCCTCCCTTAACTACTCCCAAGATATGATATTCTAGTTGTATTCATTAGTTGTTGAAACTGCGTTGGTGGCTTGTCCAAGGTCCAGTGTGAGTGTTCAAATATTTTGGCGTTTTGAAAAAAAATATAGCCCTCATACGAAAGCGCCTCCACCGCCAAAACTTGGATCCAGCGTAGGGCTATCTCCTTAAACCAGATTATGCACCATATAAGTTGAAGGAGGTTCTCAGACGTCCATTAAAATATTCATTATCGCTTGGTCTATTAGCATAGAGTTAGAAAGGACAGGAGAAGCAGTCAAGTAGTCAAAAGTAGCATTACTTCGCCATATTGTCACCGTATTTGTGTCAGAGGTGACATTTGTTCTCTGCTGCGGTTTATAGTGTGTTTTCGACGTTTTTTAGCAAAAGAACAATGGTTTCATGTGCCCAAAAGTTGATCTTCTAGAGACGGTGTTGACAAGAAAGAAATCATCGGAATAACATTTCATAGCTTAGTATATAAACAACACACAGAGCCGTATTAAGAGAATTCCTTTATATTTTCTTTTAACATTTATTTAACGTCGGTCTATTTTCGCTACTGAGGCCTATCACCGACGCCTGTAGACGAGGAATTTTGCCGAACCTCTTCCCTTAAGAGGGATCTTTTACTTGCCTAACATTTAATCGACAAGGGACCGATGGCTTTACATCCCCTCCGAAGGATGGTATATCACCCACTCAACCCTCGCCTAAGGTTGCATAGCTTCCGCGCATACACTGATATACAAGCCACTGGAAGATATGTGAGGCGAGGATACGGTCTTCTTTGAAACGGCCGCCCATCCAAGCACTAACCGCGCCTAACGTTGCTTTACATCGCATATCGAAGTAAGTACATAGTAAAGACGCATCTACGCTCGCCCCCAATTCCATTATTTAAATGCATTTAATAGTATATGTTAAAAAGCATTTATTTAAGTTCTTATAACTCAAATAGTCCGGATCTGGCAAGAGAACGATGTTATTACTACACTTAGCTATGCCTACATGTGTCATTATGCATACAAAATGTGTATTGTATGACTTCTCCTGTCCTATCTAAGCCTATGTCTATTATAAACCCTATCGGCACATTTTGACGTGGACTTAAGTAGTTCTATCTGCTTCTCCTCAACGTATTACCCCACATTTTAAGGTGGACTCTACACAGTTGTTTTGTAGATTGACATTATTTATGCAAGGTTCAATAGTCTTAAGCTGGAGTTTATTTATTGATGAAAGGTAAACTATTTCAAGATCCTTGGATTTTCTCCGCATTATTGATTTGGGTTACATAGTGTGGATTTCAAGTTATTCGGCCAATTTGCTTCTAATAGCTGAAATAAGTAAGGGCAGCAATATAATAAATTCTATTGCTTTAAAACTCGAAGGAAACATAGTTTGTGTAAAAACAAAAGTTATTTGATTATCAATTGGCGCAATCAAGTTTTTGACGACACAATCATTTATTTCATATTCACATATATAAGTGGAACCGTATGTTCATTTTTCAGTATAGACAGTTTATTTTTAGAACAGTTACAAATGTTTTGTAAATCTGGCATAAGATACGTTACATCACCAACAAGAGAATATATTATAAATGTTTATATTAATAGAATAAAGCTGGCACTCATATTATGTCAACGACAATATCGTTGATGAAAATAATAAATAGGAGCGGGTCAATTAGTGAACCTTGGGGAACACTTGACTTTGAGGTAAGTTCGACAGGCTTGTAATTATGGCAGTTAAATGTGATCTATGGGTCAGATTCAAGTAATGTTTACTTCGGTGTTTATCAATGGCTGTCACTCCTAACAATTATGGTTTTATATTATTTCACTATATGATAATACTAAAATTATCAAATAAGAAATGGAGGTTGGCATCGTCTCATTTTATTTTACCTGCATAATAAATCTATATAAATAGATTAGCAGTCGCTTATATTTATATAATGTTTACCAGTCAATATAAATCTTCTAAATTGTGGTTTATATGTACGATCTAATTAAAACAACATTTGGCGGTTAAAGGCGGCATTGTACTATTTCCATCAGCAACGAGATACTTTTGTTTAACATTACTCCACGCCTAGAAATTATATGTTGCCAAGAAATTAAGAAATAAAAGATATATGAGTATATGTTAAAAAAACAAAAAGGTCATATACCTAGAACGTATCAAAGGTATTTTGACGTGATTATTTATGTTTCGTGGGTTCAAATTTTTTAAACATTGAACATATTTAATACTTGCCATTTCCCATCGCTATATTTTCTCTCTCGAGCCCAAAAAACGCCTTATCTTAATTTGCATATAGATAACTTCGTACCTCCAAATGATAATTAAAAAATACACTTCGGTCATGTAAAAATTCTAATTGATTAATAAAAAAATTATGCGATCAGTTGAATATTGAAATATTATTTGATTAGTAATTTATTTTGTTCAAAATGAAAAAGCAATTTGACCGCTATATATGCTAATTAAATAAAAATATTCTCCTAAAGTAATAAATCCCACTTGATATACAGGGTGGACCACTAATAATAGCCCATAGTTCAGGGGTAGATCCTTTGGGCCAAAATATGAGCATATAACTAAATAGGCTTTAGTAAGATGATGTCAAAGTCCAAATAATGTTTTCGTTTTTTTGCAATAACTCAACAGCCTCTTGACTGATCATCGCCAAATTTATGTATTTATCTCAATACCATGAAAGTAATCCATTAATTCATAAGAAAGTGAGAAAGAGTTTACGCTGTTATTACGATTATGTTTTCCCTTACGTTTTGTACTTTTTTCAATAAATACACTTTGTTTCATTAAATTTGAATTTGTCTTTCAAAAAATTATTGAAATGTTTAACGGTAATTTCCTCGAAAACAGTTGGAGTTATCAAGTTCTACCAAGTGTACCTTTTATACGTGAAAATGACTCCCTCATTAGATTTTCTGGTCAGAAGTACCACAACGTTTCGTAAAAAAAAAGATGAAAAAAATTCATCATCAGATACAGGTCCTGCGGCGCCCTCTATGATCTAACGTGATGTAATACATAAATTATTATTTCTTTGAATAAAAAAGTTAATCTAGCAAATTTGGCGAAAATTAGTCAAGAGGCAAAAAAACGAAACAATAGTTTGAACTTTCACACCCTGTATCTTTTTCCACAGCAACATTTTACTAAAGCATTTTTGGTTATATCCTCATATTATGGCCCAAAGAATCTACCCATGAACTATGGCCTATTACTAATGGTCCACCCTGTATAAATACTCTCTGTACATGTATGTGAATAATGACATGAAAGAAAATAATAAACTTTCCAATTGTGTTATGTTATTCCATTATTGATAGAATAAAATCGCAATTTACACCTTTATTTGTTGTTGGCAATCTCCTACTAAGGTCCGGTTTATCAATGCAGGGTTAATACTTAACTACAGGATAAATGTCAAATGAAACAATAAGTACCTATTGTTTCGTTTGACATTTTTTATCCGCTAGTTATTTGTTAACCCTGCATTGATAAATCGTACTTAAGTTAGCAATACCAAGTGTATCTAACTCCTACAAATTTTTTAAACAAAAATGAAAGCACGAAGAAGATTTTTTTTCAATTATTTTGAAAGTTAATGGGTAAGCGGTAAGATAACCTAGAATACAGGCCATGAAAAACTTAACAAATATTAACGATACCTTAGAAATATTTAACCAAGTTATCAAAGATAGCCACACACAACTAGAAAGTCTTCCTTTATCTCAGTTTCTGTTTATTACATCGGAAAGTGGGAATTAATACTCGAGTAATTATAAAAATTTGATCAAAAACTTTACAAACTTCAACAATTTCATTTGCTGTTAAGATCTAATTAATGGGCAAAGAACAAAATGAAGACACTTCCAGTTGGAGGAGCATTAGAATTAGCTGCAAGAATATTTTATAACAATACCACTTATACAGCAAGCGGCATGCAAATGCGTACGTCGGGCCGCGTTTGCATTAGAAATAAATGGGCAACCTCTTATAACTAACTATTCTCATAAAGTTTATAAAGGGACAAATGACAGCCTTAATAAGCGCTATAAAAGAATATTTTTAATATAAAATACATTCTTAAAATAACAAAACAGTTTTGAAAAATAAAGAATTGTAATAAATGTTTAAATTTGTCATCTTCTTGAGCTGAAGAATAACCTAATTTATCATAAAAACTTCTTCTGATATTTAGCAATATATTCGAGTTAATTTGTTCGAAAGCGTTTGCGATTTTCAACCGCAACTCCTCGAGATTATTAGTCCTGTTCTCCTGGTAGCCATAAATTTGAGATATGTAGCCCCATAAAAAAGTCATCTGGAGCTAGATGAGGAGATCTAGCTGGCCGTAAGATGTTTCCCCATCCACCCAATAAATGACCTGGAAATGTAATATTTAAAGAATCCTGAACAATCATGAGGACGACAACGATCTTGTTGAAACCAGATCTCATTAAATCTTCGCCCCGCTGGCCATCTAATATCCGGAACAATGTGCTGCTGCAATAGATTTAGTACTTAAGGCCGTTTAGTGTACCATCAACGAAAGTGGACCGATTATATGATCCCCTAGCATACCACCCTTACAGTTAATTTCTGGCGATACTGAGTTCGTGATGCAAAAAATCGATGCAGATTTTCCCAAGACCAATAATGAACGATTGACGGATTATGTCGACCATGTAATGAAAAGGACGATTCACAATATTTTTGATAAAATTATCATGACGGTTCGCCTTTTCCGTTAAACTTTCACAAAATGCTATTCCTCTGATATTGTTCTCGGGAAACATCTCATGGGTTTTTCTTACTTTGTATGATCGGTAACCTTTTTTCTTGTGAATCCTTGTTACTGTTCTGTCACTTGAATCTACCCCCTCAGCAATTGCTTTAGCAGAATCTGTGGGATTAACGGTGGCCAAGACCATTATTTTCCTCATTTCATTATCATAACTGTGTGCGGGGCTGATTCTCATTTATGTCTTCCAGGGGAAAATGCACCCATGTTTTTCGAAGTTTTTTATGACTCGACTGATTGTGTCTAGTGCAGGAAAAAGCCGATTTGGATATGTAGTTTGAAATATATAATTCTTTAATTGCACACATTGAACGGCCACAATAATATCACTTAATTATCTGGATTCTTTCGGTAACCTGATACCCATCCACTTTGTTAAATTAACAATGCTCAAAGTGGAATAAATGTAAATGCATTCATATACCATGCCATAAGCCGCAGCCGTCTCGATCGAGCCCCCACCATTTACATTCCTTTGTATCTCTGGAGCACATATTTCTACTGGCCAAATAGCCCCAAATTTTGCAAGAATATATATTTTTAAATTTAGAACTGATTTAGGGTGCGGCCCATTTAATATGTTTTCGTTCCCCAAATAAAGACCACACTATATTACACATATACCGTGTGTAACAGGATCATGTTATAGCCCCTTTTCTCCTTTAGTTTTGAAGACAATTGATTGAAATTCAGGATATACTACATACATAATAAGCGGTACTTTTTACAACACCCTGTATATTAGTGCATTTTTTAATTCTGCATAATTTTCTGAATCCAACGATGCTAAATAAGTGACATTTCAAACAAAATTTTTTTTTGTAATATAATTTTTAGTTTTCTATTTAAGTGTGCCATGGCGGTTCCGATTTATTCTAAATGATCTGTGTAATGCTACAAAAATGGAAATCCGGTTAAAACACTAAATTACGGGATTTATGAGCAAATAAAATTCACCAAAATAGTTTTTGGGGCAAAACTCAATTTTTTCAAATGGAACCATATCGGTAACGTGGTACCATATATTATTACTATTAATAAGGAATTTATTCATATGAAATATTTAGCTTGTCAAACATTTGTTGGTTTAACGGTGTTTTTATTGTGTCTTTAAAAATTGTATAAAATTCTTGTTAATTGTGTTCAAAATGCCGCAAATTTATACAAGGGATGAAAAAGTGGACATGTTAATTATTTATGTGGAATGTAAAAGAAATGCAGTTGCCCAACGATATCCTGATAGACAATGTCCAGCGAAAAATTATTTTAAACGTGTTGAAATCCATTCCGAAGAGAGCCCAACAATGATCCCGAAGAAAAACTCATTATTAACGAAGGAACGGAAATTAATGTTTTGGCTCGAATATAAGTTGATTTGAATCAGACATCAGTCACTAAACAGTAAGCCAAATTTTGCACTAATACCACTATAAATCTTTTAAATACCAATTGCACCAGCATTTGTACGGAAGTGATTACGAACGTAGGATGGAATATTGCAATTGGATATTGTATAATAACATGCAGCTAAACAATGATTTTTTGGGACTGATTTTAATTTCGGACGAGTCTAGGTTTACAAATTTGGGATTATTTAACCGACAAAATACAAGATATTGGTCACAAGAAAATCAAAATTTATTACGGGAGGGTAATTTTCAATTGTGGTTCGGTTTCAATGTTTGGCTTGGAATAATCGGTATTAGAATCATTGGTCCAATAATATTTGAATGACCTCTGACTGGTGCCAGATACTGGAGATTCCTGGAAAATGAGATTGAGGACATTTTAGATGAGTTACCTTTAGATTTAGGACAGGGAATGTATTTCCAAAAAGATGGCGCTCCTTCCCATAGTTCAATTATAGTAATTGATTACCTTCAACGGAAAATCGGAGAAAACATAATTTCGACGAATGGTCCTGTGAGGTGGCCTCCAAGGTCATCTGGTTTAAAGCCCCTTGATTTCGTTGTTTTTGGTCATTTAAAAAATATTGTCTATGCAACCGCTGTTACAACCCGTGAAGACCTGGAGCTACAAGTAAGACGAGCAACTAATAGCATAACGGCCCACCAATTAGCGAACGTTCATCAAGAAACAGCTATACGAGTTCAGAAGTGCATTGGCGTTAATGGACAACATTTTGAACAACTGCTGTAATGTTTTGTGTTAATTTTTTGTATTCCAAAACCACCTTATATGTAACAAGGTAATTAGAATAAAATTGTATTTTCTTATTTTCTTTTAGCTGTAATTTTATTTGTATTTATCGCACATTTTAATACGACATATGAATAAATTCCTTATTAATAGATGGTACCACGGTACCGATATGGTTCCATTTGAAAAAAAATGAGTTTTGCCCCAAAAACAATTGTGGTGAATTTTATTTGCTCATAAATCACATAATTTAGTGTTTTTAACAGAATTTCGATTTTTGTAGCATTACACGGGTAATTTAGAATAAATCGGAACCGTCATGGCATATTTAAATGGAAAACTAAAAATTATATTGGAATCGGAAGTGAGTTTGGAAATGCACATTGCGCACCTTGATGCGTGGTAATGAATTTATCCTTTCATAAATTGGATTTATGGTCTTCCTGTTAAAATTAAATTATGAGGTGACTATTGCTGCCTCAAAAAAAAATGGCAAGAGGTTGTTCAATGATGTATTAAGACGTACATTTTCAATTACGTTCAATAACAAATGTTTTGAATAATTAGAATATAAATAGAAACATGTTTCAAAGCTCTATGAAGGTAATCATAAAATAAGAGTAAGCAATAATATTTAATGCCAAACAGTGCGATTCACAGAAAGAACCCCACACACTATAAGTTTATCGTCTCGTGAATCCATAAACATAAAGTAGGATGAAACAAAATAATTTGCCAATTTTAAGTAAACAGGGTGGCCTAGTGAAAAAAGGAACAGGCATATTTTCTGCTTATGTGATAATTTTTTCGGCAAACTCGAACCCGTCGATTGTTTTATCAAAGGGTAGTACTTTTAATGAATATCTTCGATTGCGCCACTTTAAGGTGGTGGGACCCACCCCTAATTTAAACTGTAAAAGGGGTCAAGTAGGATATTGTTTTAAACCTCATCAAATTTTCTTTACAACAGTAGCTTGATTTTGAATTTGGACATTTTCGAAAAATTTCAATTTAAACTTGTAGAACTTAATGAATTAGTTCCCAGTTTTGTTTTCACACTGGCGATAAAAAACGATGAAACAGTTAGCTGGTAGAGGTTCAGAGTTTATTGATAATCAACACGCTTAATTTCATAGTTTTAATGTCGTTTTAAACATTAAAAAATTAAAACATTAAAAACTGTGATACTCTATTGCAGGAAGTGTTGAAATGAATTCTTCTTTCTGGTCTTTTAGAAATCATGAAAATGCTTTAAAAACAGCCCAGTTTTTTAACGGGACAATATAACAGACAGAAAGATGATGGAAAGTTCGTCCTGGACTTAGTGGCAAAATTTCTGAAGACTGACTTTGCAGCCAACAAAAAGTGAAATGAGGATAAAAAATGAAGGGGTAGAAGTGGCGGTTTGAGGCCACTTTGATGTCGATCCTACGTTGAGTTCGGGACAATGGACTGCTGTGTCTGGTATTAATTGAACCAATAATTGATGAATTTTAAACCATAAACTCCATCCATATAAAATTCAGTTGCAACAGGAGCTCAATGAAGATGACTTTGGCCATTGCTTGCAACTTTGAGAACTTAAAAATGAACGGGTTATTAACTAACGGCCATAACTGTAATTATTGGCTAGATTCAATTCCGAAAACACTTCATGAAGAACAGACACAACACCCAGAAAAATTAAATATTATATATTAATATCTCGTAGGTCCTATTTTTTAAAGGGTAATTTGACTGGAGAGATATATTCACAGTTGTTAGAATTCAACATTGACCCAATGTTAAGTGATATTATCGAGAATGATGATAGTCACCTCGATGATTACTTGGTTTCCCAATAGGATAGATCCCCTTCGCGACGGTACTTGAATGAAAGGTTTCGGGTCAATGGATTAGAAGGAGAAGCACCTCGCCCATCGCCAGATTTTTCTCCATTGTATTTCTTTTCATGGGGTCACTTAAAATCAAAAACTTACGTAAAACAACCCCTGTGGCTTGGAAGATTTACGCCATCATATAGCCATGCCCAACAACGCTTTGTGTATAATATTTACAACCGTATGGAATCTGGTGGTCACAATGAACATTTACTGAAGTGGTTCAAATGTGCTTTTAGAGGGCGGAATATTAAAACATAATATTTTTAGTCGCAAACTCCTCTATAACATCCTTATTTTACTATAAGGACCGTAACCAGACTGCAACCAACAGCTACTCTCCAGGCTATGTACCCCACGGAGCGCTGAATTACAAGTTACAAGCCTAGCGCGTTAAGTGTAATAATTGCAAATTACCATCAAAACGCTAATGCTTCGATTGCAACAAACACCAGCCGAAAGACTGATCCTACTTAAAGGAGCTCTCTTGCCAGCCGTCTTACACCACTTGCAGACTGCAGTTTCGAGCTGTTGGCTCTCATCAGTGCAAGGTAGGCATGTGACGACCGGCACGAGGATTCTTTGACTATTTGGTACATCCCAGTATTTTTACAATAACGACATGTAAAATAGTCAGACACTGGACCGCTAGATGGCGCCTGCTGACTATTTTACATGTCGCTATTGTAAAAATACTGGGATGTACCAAATAGTCAAAGGATCCTCGTGCCGGTTGTCACATGCCTACCTTGCACTGATGAGAGCCAACAGCTCGAAACTGCAGTCTGCAAGTGGTGTATGACGGCTGGCAAGAGAGCTCCTTTAAGTAGGATCAGTCTTTCGGCTGGTGTTTGTTGCAATCGAAGCATTAGCGTTTTGATAGTAATTTGCAATTATTACACTTAACGCGCCAGGCTTGTAACTTGTAATTCAGCGCTCGGCGGGGCACATAGCCCGGAGAGTAGCTGTTGGTTGCAGTCTGGTAAAATAAGGATGTTATAGAGGAGTTTGCGACTAAAAATATTATGTTTTAATTTACTGAAGTGACACAAAAGTAACTACTTCATCAAATTCTTTAATTATTGTAGAACGCAATTTCTCGAAAACTATTAGTCCAAATTACCGTTGTAAAGAAAATCTAATGAACTTTATAACGTTATACTATCTGGCCTCTTGAAGTGGTGCCATTGAAAATGTGAAATAATAGCGTTTTTCTTGATATTAAAATCAACAGGTCTGAACATTTTTTGAGAAAATGATCATATAAGCAGAAAACCCCGTTTCATTTCCGGTAAACCACCAGATAGACAAACATTAATTATATTGAAATTCGACTGACTGCAAATTATCTAGCTGTATTAGAGGGGTTAGCTGACGCTATTTGGCCATTGGCACAATATCAGACCGCATATTATTATCTGTCCTCATTTAGTCCTTTCTTAGAAGTCAATGGAACATTAAAATAAAATTATTTGCCGACTTAAAATATACATAAACACTAACTATGCGGAAATTAGACTAACTGCATATGAATATGTAGTATGTAGGATTGTTCTCAGTCAAATTATACTTTCTAAAAATCCAAAGTAATATCGAAAAGTGTTTTAAATACCTATGTATTGTATGTACAAGTACTTGAAATTTGTTTCTATTTTTGCTCATTGCTATTAGTTTCTTAGATAGTAATGTCGAAATGCTTTCCTTATATGTTTCAATTTTCTAGTAACCAATTGCAAAAATGAACTCTCCTAACTGCATCAGCTTCATGTAAATGCAGATGAAGTTGATATTTATACGATTTATATCCATGTTTTCTCAATATTCTTCTAACAGATTCTCGGCTAATATCAGGAGCACTTCCAATCTGACGTGTACTTGCATTTTTATTAATTAATATATAATTAATGTCATAATAATAATTGTAAAGTATATAAATACTATAATACTAATAAAAAATATAAATATAATATAAAAAATATAATACTATAATAAAGTATATACATATAGTAAATACATAAAGTATAATGAGGAAGTTGCATGATTTTTTTTTATATCACAGATAG
Organism: Leptura quadrifasciata; assembly: GCA_963675555.1. Lineage (NCBI taxonomy): Eukaryota > Metazoa > Arthropoda > Insecta > Coleoptera > Cerambycidae > Leptura > Leptura quadrifasciata. The sequence goes on along the minus strand of OY776673.1, from coordinate 77,721,355 downwards.
ATCGACGACAGAAAAATATGCTTCCTCGTATTTTTCTTTTTTGTTAAAATTGAGGAAGAAAAAAAAAATATTTATTTCGGCTGAGAATTTAAAACCATTAAAACGCTCTATCCCTAACGAATAGCGTCATTCGTAACCTGTAGCGTCACGTCGTTATTGTTAAAATGTTGAAACATCTAAAAAGGAAACTGTGGTTATAGATAAACACGTTAGGGATGTTATAAAATGATTATCCGTCATATTAACCAATAATTAATAACAAGATTAAGAAGAACAACATAAATTAGCAAACTCAGATGTAACCAGTGACGTCAAAATGACGTCAAAGCAATATTATAGCGTTTTCAGTCACGTGGTTTTTGTTTACACAAAAGTTCAAATTTTAATGTGGCATATTGTCGAAGCGAAATTTTTCTATGAGTTTCTTTTATTATATTATCAACTTTTATAGTATATATTATGGAAAAATAACAAAATTAAGCATTTTTAAAATCCATGCATCTTCCTCAATGTAATTATATAATTACTTTTACTTTATTTATTATAAATATCCGATACTGGGCTTCCATTTACAGGTAGGCTGTAGACTAAACTAACTCTTTTATTTAACTCACTTTATCTGCTTATTTGAAGCAAATCTTGTAATCGGTGTTTCATTGGCTTCCCATGTATCTGCAGTCTTGAAATTTTGGCGCAATGACGTATTCTGGATAAAAGCACAATAATCAATCATTAGTTTCCCTGATTAATGCATTGATATTAATTAATTTTAATTTTGCATCAGCCGCGGAGAGGCAGTCGGTAGACTGCGTGTCAGCTATAATATACTACTCATCAATAGTTAGCGCTATCATCGACAAAATTTGAATGTATAAAATAATAGGTAAAAGACTGAAAACTAAGAAATAACAATGTATTTTATTAAATATCACTAAAAAGCGGAGAATATTTTTTTCACCTACATTTTTTTTACACATTTTTATTATAAAATTTGTTGCATGAGAGTCTATTTGCATATTTGGTCCCATATCGCACTATGAGCGCACTTACTATCTCCTGTACAATTATACATCTATTTCTATGAAATATTATCCAATATTTTTGTAATTCTCTTGATAAATATTGTTTGGCTTCAATTAAAAATTTGTAGTAGAGTAGAAGACTTTCCACCACTCTTAACAACTATTATGAGTCCAAATGAGTCATGTTTATTCCAAAACTTTTCTATATTTCAAAGTCATTGAGCTTGTTTTTCCTTTATTAGGTATTTGCTAGTTTCTATTTTTCTAGTTTTTTATAGCTTTGGGTCATAGACCATGCCAATCACAAGAGTATTAACAGAAATATTTAAAAAAACAGTGGGAAAACATAGTCACACGCTTCTCGCCCAGGGATCTTTCAGAGCATTAAAAGGTAGACAAACAAGAGTGGACCACGAAAAACTGCCAAAATAGAAGGTTAAACATAGAGATGCAAAGCTAAACTACAAACTAAGATTTGCATTTATTAAGAAACTAATAATAGCTTCGTAAACTTGCTGTCAGTTAAGAGATAGCAGATTCAGAATGTTGAAGGGTACCATGATATTGCAATTTAAGATTAAATTTCTGATTAATTTATCTGTAGCATTCTTATTTTTTGCACATCCAAAAGGAATGTGATCAAGGTCACCGATGGTATCGCACTGTTCACATAATATTTCACGCATCTGGACGGCTGTATATATTGATTAAAATTATAGCGTTTTTTTTTATCAGAAAACAATATTGACGCATACCTACGTGAGTGGTGTCCCTCAGGGTTCACCAATGATTTTTTTCTGTTGTGGTCTTCTAAACTTCATTACTAACAACTTAGGCAATAATACACAGAAAAGCTTCTACGTGGATGACGGCAATTTTATTATCAGCAACGTGTATGCAAGAGTAACAAGAAACTCTTCAGAAAAACGTAGATACTTTGGTAATTTGCAGAACAACAAAGTCATCACTTTCATATAAATAAAACAAAAGATATCCAATTTTCTCGTTTACAAAGACCACATTATGAACAAATCTTAACGGTAAAACGAACTGCCATAAACGCCATAAAAGGGGTTACATTTAAACTTTTAAGATTTAACTCAGCGATTAACATTATTCGATGTATGGCGCTCTCAGGGAGATGTTCTTGTCAAAATATACAGGAGCCTTATCCATAGTAAGATAGCAGATCTTCCACGTAAAAATCTTTGAATCCACTCAGCGGGCAGTGGATTAAACTCGTGCTTGACGTTTTTCGAAGGAATTCATATAAGGCATTGTACATTGAGGCAAACACTATTTCCGAAAAAAGATCGTACACTTTTGGAGTATAAAAACAAATTGTGATATAATGTCAACGCCTAAACTACAGCTATATAGAAAACTTTGAGGTGTACGACGGATGACTTATGTTGACAAAACCGTCAAATTATCTTCAGGTAGCATCCTTACGGCAGCCCTCCACATGGGGCACATTCCCGGTATTTTGCTTCGCGTTTAAGATATGGGATAAAGTTGGTCAGAATCTAATTTTAAGCCCCAATACCAAATGCCATTACGAAATTGGCATTTTAATTTTTTTTCAGTATTTTTCCGCAAAGTTCACACACTGTTACCATTTTGGCATTGAACAGAAGTGTCGATTTGACAGTTTAAGAGAAAAGAAAACAACCAATTAATTCTTGGTAAAAGTACTGAATGGATATATCAGGGGAAACATCCTGAGCACTCACCCCCTTAACGTTCACCAGTACGCTTATCAGCCGGGCAAATCAACAGAATTAGCACTTAATAACCTAGTCGGGAAAATCACTCAATCCCTCCAGGCAAAAGAGATTGCAGTGGCTGCTTTTCTCGACAATTGAAGGAGCATTCAATAATGCACTGCCCGACTCCTTATATACAGCGGCAGCTGCCAGGAGAATCGAGCCAACCACAACTGACTGGATTCGAGCTATGCTGGAAAATACAATCATAACGACAACTTTACAGGGAGAAACGGTCAGCTTTAGGGCCGCAAAAGGGTGCCCACAAGGTGGGGTTCTGTCCCCGCTTCTCTGGTCACTACTTGTGGATGACCTGCCATTTTATCCCTGTGGGAAGCTGAGATTCAGGCATATGCAGACGACCTAGTCATTATGGTTAGAGGAAACTATGAAGAAGTACTCTCTCATACCCTTCAAGAGGTAGGTACTAAATACAGTATACATCTGGTGTGAGAGGGAACAGATGTCTGTCAACCCCCACAAAACTATAATAGTACCCTTCATCCAGAAAAGGATGCTGGGCAACTTAGAACCGCCTTCCCTACTAGGTGAAACCATTCCATTCAGAGAAGGTGAAATATTTAGGTATTACCCTAGATACATAACTTAACTGGAACTCCCACCTGGAGAAGGTAATCCACAAAGCAAGGCTATCCCTGTGGACATGCCTTAGAATTTGTGGGAAATCCTGGGACATGGATCCCCAACAAATATAGTGGATATACGATACGATCATTAGACCAATGATAGCGTATGGTTTCATAGTTTGGTGGTCGAAAGGGCTACAACAGACGGTCAAAACCAAACTCTCTGGCTTACAGAGACAAGCATGTGTGGCAATCACTGGTGCCATAAGCACACACCGTTGCTTTGGAGATCCTTCTAAACTTACCACCTCTCCATATATCCATATCTACCTGGAGAGAGAGGCTAGGTGAGCAACATACTACAGACTCCAAAGGTCGGCAATCAACATGCCACAGGCTAGCATCATGGAACGCAACGGACTGGCTGATGACCTGAACAGTCACAGCATATGCTTTCAGGTGTGATGCCTACCAGGACCAACCACAAACTGCCTTTTAACATCCTATTTCCTGAAAGAGATGAGTGGGATTAGAATAAAACCGACCTACAGAAGGCAGACAGTTGTTGGTTAATAGATGGTTCCAAAACTCCTGAAGCAACAGGAGCGTATAGTCGCAACCCAAAGGTAAGAACAGCTTCGAGCCTGGGTAACACTGCGACAATTTGTCAGACTGAAATATATGCCATTAAACTGTGTGTACAGAGGCTGGAACTAATGCACACAGATCAATAAAGATTTTCTTAGATAGCCAAGCAGCCATTAAAACACTTGGATCCCATCACTGTAATTCTAAAACAGTGTGGAACTGCCAAAAGGTTCTAATCCAATTGGGTAGGAATAACAAACTAACACTGGTCTGGGTGTCTGGCCACTCTGGGCTGGAGGGCAACGAAATTGCCGATTGCCTAGCCAGAGAGGGCGCCGCATCAAAATTTATAGGACCAGAACCAGTTCTTGGCATATCTTCAAGTACTGTCAAAAAAACATCCTGGGCTGGGCCGAGGGCAAGACTCTCCACCACTGGCAGGAACTACCAGGATTAGTTGATTCAAAGGAAAATTCTTCTCAATTTGTGGACTTTGTTATGTAAACTTTATTCTTCACTTTTCCCCAAGAATAAAAATTTAGTAGTGTAATATCGCCTAGAAGGCCAGAGTTCAAAAGGGTTGTTCCTTCCTGTCCAACGCATAGTTGAATTAGAATTGATGCGCCATCTAGCTGGAGAAGCATCTCCTGTCACACATTAAGAGCAAGATTGTATTGTATCCCATAATTCTGTATCGGAAAGGTTAACTAAACGCTCAGCATTTGACGGGTTATTAAAGAAAAACGGGCCAATTATTCGGTCTCCTGAAATTTCACACCATACGTTAATTTTCTCGGAATACTTCTCTTTACAATTAATAATCCAATGAGGCTTTTCTGTAGCCCAGTAGCTTTGAGGAGACACCACCCCATTAATTGTAAATATAGCCACATCAGTAAACAAAATTTTACTTATATATTTCCGGACGTCTAAAAAATTTCCTTGAACCCAATAGCAATAATTTAACCTATTTTCATCACATTCTTCCAAAGTACTTAGAAATTTTGGTTGATAAGGCTTAATATTATGACGTCTGAAACTTCTAATTTTCTCCTTGTCGATGTTCAGTTGAGATGCTAAATCTCGTAGATTCAATCTTAGATTCGCTTGATTTCCAGCTAAGATTACGTTACCTTCAGGATGCGGATGTATTCGACGAGGTTGGTCATTCTCAGATCTTTTAATGGCACTGCAAGTTTCATTGAAAAGACCATTTATTGCGGTTGCAATTCCATGACAAATATCGACATGGAAAGGATATCTTCGGATAAATTCTGCGGCTACTTCTCCGCTACTATGACCCTCATCACCAAATAATCTTATAATTTTCACTTAAATGCAGACGTATTTTATGTTTGTAAACTAAGAACTTTACATAATAGGACCCAGGGGTTTGTCAGATTGACATTTAATTTAATAGTTTTTGTTTACATACTAAAATTGTGTGATAATTATAAATATTCAAAAGAATAGTTACAATATGCACTTGGTTTATTGTTTCATTAGTTTTTTCTCAGATTTCTCTGACATATGTTTCGACCTTGCGACCCTTATCAAAGAGTCTTAAAAACTAACCTCAAAGTGGTGGTTCACAGTATATATCTTACAAATTCTCTACCCACCTAGAGGGGGTATTATCCTAGAGGGGGTATTATCCCCCTCTAGGTTGATTAGCTATTTCTTAAAATTTAACAATACAGGCCAGAACCACGAACTTAATTTTAATTTTATTACTGTGTCTAGTACAGGATTGTTCATAAATTCTGTTTATGTATTTGTAACGTTTTTATGGTTTCTTAGGGCCTTCTTAATTTCTAAAATTTCAAGCATGTCTAGGATTTTTTCTTCGTTTGCATTATGCAAAAGTTTAACACTACTACCGTTAAAAACGTGATTTTGCTCAATGCAATGTTCGGCGAAAGCAGTTGATTTTTTATTATATAAAATAGACTGTTTGTGTTCTCTTAACCTCACATCTATGCTACGGCCACTCTGACCTATATATACGGCATCACAGTCGTCACACTTTATTTCATATACCCCCGATTTTTTAATAACTTGTATTTTCTTTATTATTAACCAATAAACGACCTAAATTATTTCTATTCGTTGATGTTGTATTAATACCTAATTTATTTAATCTATTATATACTGAGTTGCTAATCTTAATTACATAATTTATGCTATGCCACTTTTTGTTTTCTATATTTGGTACGTTATAAAAATGTTTTTGTAATAATTTTCTCTGTTTATTTTTTATTAATTTGTCAATAAGTGACTCATCATAGCCATTGTTTTTTGCTAGCGTTTTAAGAAAAAGAAGAAAAAGAAGTTAGAACTTTTAGGTCAGAGTGGCCGTAGCATAGATGTGAGGTTAAGAGAACACAAACAGTCTATTTTACATAATAAAAAAAGCAAAAGGCAAAATCACGTTTTCAACGGTAGTAGTGTTAAACTTTTGCATAATGCAAACAAAAGAAAAATCCTAGATATGCTTGAAATTTTAGAAATTAAGAAGGCCCTAAGAAACCATAAAAACGTTACAAATACACAAACAGAATTTATGAACAACCCTGTACTAGACACAGTAATAAAATTAAAATTAAGTTTGAAGTTCCGGCCGGTATTGTTAAATTTTAAGAAATAGCAAATCAAGTTATTATCCCCCTCTAGGTGGGTAGAGGATTTGTAAGATATATACTGTGAACCACCACTTTCAGGTCAGTTTTTAAAGCTCTTTGATAATGATCGCAAGGCCGAAACATATGTCAGAGAAATCTGAGAAAAACTAATGAAACAATAAACCAAATGCGTATTGTAACTATTCTTTTGAATATTTATAATTATTCTATTAAAGCATATTAAACTATTAAAAATACTAGTTAACTAATAAATGGTCATTACATTTAAGCGGGTTTTGTGTGACAAGTGGGGGGAAGGGGTCGTGATCTATTGTAATGTTAAACTCGATGAATTAAAAAAATATATAATATTGTTTATTTCGTTTTTCCTTTTTTATATATATATTTTTATCGGCACTCTATATCACAATCTGCGTCCATTAAAAACAGATAGAATTACTGTATTTTCATTTAATGACTAATCTATAAAATAAATCATTACATTTTTTTAGTGTTCTCAAATTTCTTTGCAGCGCGGTTCCATCCACATCTTAGCATATTAAGAAGTGATTTGTGTCCAAAACTGAAGTTTATACATTCTGCGGAACGCAAATATCTATATTATTTTCAGAAATATTACGCCTGGAACTTTTTTTGGGCGTTACGTGGAAGAGCAGTGTAGCTGAACGTCGCCCTCCTCGATATAATAATCTTTTGTAAATAATCCATTAGAAAAATAAAGACATAATGTATTATTTTTATTAGTGCACCATGTATGCGGTATATCATTTATAAAATCATAAATATAAATTTAGAAATCTTTGATGGTTTCAACTAATTTCTCACATTTATGTTTATTTTTTAAACTGACATAACAGACAAACAAATACTAAGATTATTTTAAGCACCCAATAAAAAATATATATATTATTAAAATATACCAGTATGACAAGACATGCAACGCCACACATTTGTCGGGAAATTTCAAATTTTCAAAGAAGCTCTAATAATTTGAATTTTAATTTTCAATATCGATGACTGCGAAGATACTAAAATTGTTTGTGTTTTAATGTAGATCATAAAAAATATTCGGAACCGTCAAATACATCCAATAACATTGTATAGGATACTCTAAAATCTATTTAAAAATATATACAGCGAGATTCCCTCACAAAATTTTTATTTTTCATCCGATTTTGACATTTATTTTTTGAAATGAAGAACGTGGGAACTGCACAGAAGGATAAAGTGTTACATTTCTTCAACAAAAACCAAGGCCTACTGTGTAATTTTTTGGGGGTGAAAATTCACGAAATCGTATTCGCGATTTTATTATAAAAAATCTGAGTACACCACTGACCGGTTTAAACGCCCTCTGAAATGCGCCCGTACAAAATTTCATAAAGAAATGATGAGTGGTAGAATAGCTAATGCTAAACTTCACCAGGACGTTAATCTAAATAAGGCATTAAAATAAATAAATAAAATATTACGCATTAACAATTCTGTACATGAGAAATCACATTGTTCTTATTATTTTGTTTATTCTTATTAAGTGATCCATGGAATAAAAATTGGAAAACAATTGAAAAAGTATTTTTCTTGGTAACATAACACATAACATAATTATTGGAATGCTGGAATATAAAATAAACGCTAATATATTTCTTCCTTCCACCAATCCGCCATTTTTCGCAACACTTATCAAACCTTTTTCGTTCATTCGCGGTTAGTTTTCTGAGTGATTCTTGGGTAATAGCTGCACATGCGGTCTTGGCTTATAAAATACTTGCTTAAGAGTATCCCACAGGAAAAGGTCGAGTGGCGTCAAGTCCGGGATCTTGGCGGCCACTCAATAAGAGGCTGATTCGACCTATTTACCGATTTTCAAAATTTGTATTCAGCAACTACCACCACTACTGTGTTATGCATAGGAGACCCATCTAATTGAAATTTTCAGCTCTGATGTGCTTGAATTGACACGTCATGTATTGCCAAAACTCATTTTCCAGAAAGTTCAAAAATGCAAGTTGATTCAAATTAGTCTAAAAAAAGACCAATAATTCTACAATCAAGTACTCCGCACCTAATCTTTATTTTCTCTGAGTACTGCCCCTCTCCGTTTATGATCCAATTAGGATTCTCAGCACACCTGTACCATGAATTTTGAGACGACACGTAAATGTAGCTTCGTCACTGAACAAAATTTCCCGAAAGTTCCCGATGTTCAGATATTCTCCCTAGGTCCACAAACAGAATTCCAAACTTCTTTCCTCAGCTCCCTGTTCCAAAGTATGTAACATTTGCGGCTTAAATATTTTTATTTCGCTTATTGTAAGGCACATTCTGATGTTTTTTTCTAGGCATATTTAAGTCTAGACTGGGTGTTCTAAAAATTGAATGAGGACTATTATGGAAACATTCCAACTCCATTCGATCATTATTTATAATTTTTCGGCGTGGATTGGTTCGGATTGGTTATTTTTTTTATATATATTTATTTAACGTCGGCCTATTTCCGCTACTGAGGCCTAATACCGACACCTGTAGGCTAGCTACCCCCAACCAGGAATTTTGCCGCATCTCTTCCCTTAAGAAGAGTAGGAATCTTTTACTTGCCTAACATTTAATAGACAAGGAATCGACGGCTTTACATCCCCTCCGAATAATGGTATATCCCCTATACAACCCTCGCCTAAGGTTGTATAGCTTCCGCGCATACACTGATATCAAGCCTCTGGAAGATGTGTGAGGGTGAGGCGAGGACGCGGTCTTCGTTGTGAACACGAATTCGACCTCTGGTTCGGTGAAATAAAAAATCTGGTACGGTGGGGGTTTAGAGCTGAGACCCCAGAGGCGTTCGTGCACTTATTTTTCGATGGGTAAAGTCTCAGGGTTGATTTCCTGGAGTGCTTGTTAGGGTCAACGGCTACACCCTGTATATTGTATTTTGCACTACTTTTTATTCACTTGATTTTAATTTTCACTGATTTGACTTTTACAGCTATTTTCGGGTCAACGGCTACACCCTGTATGTTGTATTTTTTGAAATTAAACACTGGGGTTTAACGGACAATATAATATCATTTATTCAATTATATTGAACAGAGTTGAAGAAGAATTTATTTTATTTTACAAGTTTCTTTTTGGAAATTGTAACTAATCGGCAACAGAAATTCTGTCTGTAGCTGGTTTGAGAATATATTTAAAAATGTTTAAAAAATAAAAAATAATTAAATCGAAAAAATTCACTTTACGATTGAGCCTCGTAGACTGAGGGGAAATTGAAGAGGGGGCCACTTAAGGCGATGAATGGTATTAAATTGAAATATAAAAAGAGGCCACTTAAGACGAAGGGTCTAAACTAACTCTTTTTAACCAGGTTTCGGCCTGGGAAGCTAGAATTGAACAGCTTGTCACGAAAAGATTGCTGGGACTGGGAATAAGAAAACCTAGCTAGACGGGAGTATCTACAACATAAGTTAAATAGTAACCGGACCCGTTCAATAGCATCAGCAGCTATTACACAAAAATTCACTTTTGAAACTTATATTTTCCCAAGAACACTACGCGAAAACTTAACACTGGAGTCACTGTCAAAACTGAACTTAGCGTGGGCTTGTTGCACGCCGGTATTTATACTGTTTCGAGAAAGTTTCGTTTATCGTGCCCCGTGAACCTAGCACGGCAGTTTTTACCCCCCTTTTAGGTCTGGAAATGACACCGTCGAGTCTGGATCGGCACGATTGAACCACATTACGCAATATTGCGCAATAGTTTACTAAAAGTTGAAATTTTGAAATGAAACTTAGATAGAAAAATCGGCGACGAAAAGGAAAAATTTTTGATATAAAAAGAAAATTTGAATCGATTCGGGTTTTGGAGATATTTGGAGAAGTTTGATGGACGGTTAATTTTAACGATATGAAAGGATCCTGTAAAGGTGTCCCGAAGGTCAGACGTTTAACAGTTGAAATTACATGATAATGCTCCCGATAGGTGCGAGGCGGCTGGAAATACGATATGATAATGCTCCTACCGGTTACGAATCGAGTTGGAGCGGAGATATCAGTTGAAAGGGGAATTGAGATATTGTATGCATTTTACGAGGGGCGATTGAAAAGTAATGGAAATTGAATAATTAATTGAGACGCTGGAATTTGATGAAACTAAATTTGATATGATGATTCGAGGCGGGGAAGGTGATTTAATGTATACAGGGGGTTGTCAAAAAGTAATAAGATGAAAAAATTGAAACAGACGCGAGAATTGAATGAAGTGAATTTGAATGGGAAGTTTTAAGGTAAATTGAAGTATACGAGGGGTCGTCAAGAAGTAAGGATATTTGTAATGTAAAATTGGTTTAAAAAGTGAATGAAACAAAATGGACTATGACTAATTTGAGGGAGGGGGTTGTATTTTTAAGGGATGTTTTTCGTGAAAATTCTTTTGTAAAATGGCCAGATTGAATGTTGGAAGTGTGTTTTCGGTGATTTTTCATTACTTGAGAATTATGGAATGTTCGTGAATTATTTCTGATTTTTGTGACCTTGGATGTTGTTTTTTGGTGTAAAGTAGGTCTGGTTGACTTTTTTATCACGGTTTGCCATGATGCTTGGATTGATCTAATTTTTATGTTAATTTTACATTTTTATGTTTTTTGCTTATGACTTATAGGGGAATACCCTATAACAGTTGGAACGGTTACTCATAACCGCGGCTGACGTTGCTTTACATCGCATATCGAAGTATGTATATAGTAAAGACACACCTACGCTCGCCCCTGTGGATTGGTTCTGTTTTCAAGAATATGCTTTGGCACACCACCTGCTTCGTTGAAAATTTTATTTATATAATGTACAGTACTGCTGTTCACTGGTCTACCAGGATGTCTATTATTAAATTCCTTGGCAGCATCTCTTGCGGAAAGAATATTATTGCCCACAAAACGCACATTTCAATTTTATCTCTTATTTTTCCTGTTCCATTATGCAGTAGGCCTTGGCTTTTGTTAAAAAATGTGACACTTAAGTGCAGTTTTCAAGGCTTTATATTTCAAAAAATATTGTCAAAATCGGATGGAAAATGGAAATTTTGTGGGAGTGTCTCGCTTTCAAGTGGGTCACACTGTATATATCTTTTTTATATTCTGAGATATCCAGAAAGCCATAGTTGGAAGGCATCAAACAGGTCAAGAGATCCGTAATGTGTAATCGTTACCAATAGGAATGACAATTTTTAATTGTTCATACACATATGAAATCACATCTTCATTTATGGTTGCAACAGCTTCTACAATTTTTTGCCTTAATAAATCTACGTCTTCGAATAAAATGTTATCTTTTTTTTGAAAAGAAGTGTTTCCTTATTTTGCTACTAAACTCCATATTTAAACTTTTCTTCATAATTGAAATTGTTAAACAGAATTTTCATTAAATATGTAAAACAGGTAGATAGTTTGTTTAAAGTCAATTTCATATTTTTAGAATACCCTGTATAATTTATCTTAAGTTTGGCAACTATTTTTAGCTTCCTAGGACAACCAAAACGTTTTATAAAGAGGGACTTTTTAGGGGGAAACTCAAAAATAAGAAAGTTTACTAGAGTGCGGTACCGCATCCGGATACACACAGTATATATTTATAAACACCTAATATTCGTGTAAGTCCAATTTTTGTCTCAACCAATATTTAGCCACATTCAGTTTTAATACATAGCATATATTCTGTGGTTATGCCACGTGTATATTGTTATGAAAATTTAACAATATAGATCTTTGTACTGTCGTGAGCAGAAAAAAATAGGACAACTTTTCTTTTCTAATTAAATCTGTCTCTATTTGAATGTGTAATGAGTAGCCGAAATAAAACAGATATCACTTTTAATTAATTTTTTATTTTAATGCTGTAGTTATTGTTATAGTAAATAATGGATGGTTAATGAGACAAATTGCACTGCGTTATAACATTAACAAAAATTTGGTGTGTAATATTTTAAGTAAGTGGAGAATAAATGGTACGATTAGTAGAAGTTCTGGAACAAAGGACAAAGGATATCCTACTTGACAAGAAACTAACTATAAATATTTCGTTATTGCACCATTTCTATTTATAACTTCTATAAGTCTGTTTGGCATAGAATTAAATAACCTTATACAATAATCATTAGTAATAATATTTTCCCATACATTATTTACTATTTCCAGTAATTCTTCGACATTCCGTGGTCTCACATTTCGTTTTTGGATACTTCTTACGAGTAGTCCCCATACTTCTTCTACAGGGTTAAGATCTGGACTATGACCAGGCCAGTTAAGAACATTGATGTTGTTATCTTGAAACCAGTTAGTTACGGTATGAGCTGTATGAACGGAACAATTGTTTTGTTGAAATATGAACTCATTATTAGGAAATAATTGCGACACAGAAGGGAGCATAATATTGTCTAAAATCCTAAATACTTTTCACTATTAAATCGTTCCTCAATATGCCACAAAACACCAGGACCACGTGCCGATATCCAAGCCTACATATTGACGGAAAATCTACCACTTTTATCATTGTTAGATATATATTTCTCATCGAATAGAGTATTCAGAGAGCGGTAAACACGAATACGACCGCTGTGTGTTGACTGGAAAGTTTTTTCGTCTGTAAAGATTACATTGTTCCAAAAATTTATATCATGAGCTAAAAATTCAAGCGCAAATCCTATTCGAGCTTCTTTATGTTCAGCTTTAAGTAAGTATTTCTGTGCTGCTTCTATTCTCTTACTCGCCGGCAACGAGTACTACTCGATACAGGAAAATTCGTTATTTCAGCAGCCTGAATAACTGAATAAATAGATTTTCTACTAAAGCATTTATCAATTGCAAATCTTGTTGTTAAGTTGATATCCTTCGTCGCCCTGATCCAGGATTTCTACTAATCGTACCGTTTATTCTCCATTTGCTTAAAATGTTACACACCGAATTTTTGTCAATATTATAACGCAGTGCAATTTGTTTTTACATTTCTTTTTGCTCGCGACCGTACAATAAAATATATCATTCTTAAACAAAGAATGTTCAATTTGACAAAGATTTTACAACGGATACTTCTAGTTATTGTTTCTAAAATTAGTTTATTCCAATAGAATGTTAAGTAGTATGCAGCGAATTTAAGTGATCCTTGAAATAAATTTTTATTATACCTGAATTATAATTTATATTTTTGAAACTAAGGCTAGGCGAGCATGGACGATTGTGGAGTCGAGCGATCACAATCGCGAAATCACAGGTTTACGCGCGCATAGGTGATGTTGCAGTCGGCCGATCAAAATGGATTTCATCATCATTAAGCCACAGCTTTTGTTCTTTGTTGCGGTCACTATAGCGTTTTAATTGTTTATTATACAGTTAAGGTCGCACTTCTACCAAGCTATTAATGTTTCTGTGTCAATTTCCATATTCTACGTAAAAAAACAACAGACATGCACCTCAAATATCGTGAATCAGTTGACTGAATACATGTGTGCTTGCGCGCGCAGGTTAAAATACATTGGCTAATGAAATCGGGCGATCGCGATCGGGTCAAAATCTGTGTTCAGACACAGATTTTCAAATCGGGCAATTTTGGGATCGTTCATGTGCGCTCTCCATATATAAAGTATAGTTCTAACTACCTGATTAATTAATCGGTCGATCGTAAAATGGTCCATGCGCACCTGGCTTAATAAGCGTGCAAAATCGGGCCTTTAAAGCACTAAAGCTTTAAAGTTGCTTAGGTAACAGCCAATTGTAAACAATGATAAATACACCGTCTCTATGTTACTGATTAAAAATGAAATTCAGAGATTTCCTTGTAAAATGAATCTACATTAATTAATTTTTCTATTTTTACTTTACAGTACAGGTAAAATAAAAAATAGTGTATAATACATGTGTATAAGTAGCCTTTATAGCACTTACTCCTTTAGGACCCTCCTCGTACTCTAAACCTGTGCGTGCTTTAAAGGCTTACTTATACACTTGTATTATAATATACTATTATGTAAAAAGTTTAAAAGATTACAGAAAATAAAATTTAGAGGCTTACATTGGAGACAAGGAGCGTTAAAATTTTGATTGATTATTTTGGATTTTATCTTTTCTATTGATCTATAATTCACTACAAATAAGACCAAATATATTATGATAACTTTCGTCAACATTATTTTGGAATGAACCTTTGTAGTGCGACACTGGCTCTTGAGATTGATTTTTTTTAGACATCTTGCTATTTATTTTAAAAATATATTAGTAAATAAATACGTACACGCGAATATTACATAAACTCCCACAAATGTAATTACAGTAACGCGGCTGCCAAAAATTTCGTTTTTAAATTACGTTTCAGACAAAAATACTACATGTGAAGATTTGTTATTTATGATTTTGAACATAAGTACCTCCCTTTAAAATAAGTAAAACATAAATACTGCACTGGAAGATACGTGCCTTTAAGATATATTAATAGAATAACCACCAAGGACTTTCAATTCATGCTAAACTGAAGAGTTTTATAATTCTGCAGAGATCTAGCACTAACCTTTCATACCGTATTTATATTTATTAGAATATAATTGTATAATAGAAGTGCTTTTTATAAAAAAGGAACTTTAGGCGTACCACATTATATTCTTAAGGAAAAACAATTCAAGGTAGTCTCGACTTGTCTGTTTATTTAAGTCTAGTTGTAAATAAAAATTGTACAATAAACATCAAGAGACGCCACCAAGCAACATGTTTGAAAAACTTAGAAAAGAGCTTTCGCGACTGTTAATCTAGTCTCATGAAAATTTTCAAAAATATTTTAGTTGTTTGGTTGTTTCTTTTGGTTATCCTGCTATCATGATGAAGGTTATCTGATTGATACACAAGCATTTGTCTATTATAAGTGGATTGAAAAAATGTTTGATGTGTGAATATTCCCCTATTCCAAAATTAATGGTCGCCATATATATAGTTTAGTGGGAATACTACCCGCGGCTTTTTTATTTGCAGACACGCGGCATTTTAATACCGATTCACGCTTCTGATAGCAGTTGATTGAGAGATAGGAAATACTGTGCCGATTACAGCGCCTTCCGTGTTTCAAATATCTCTTAAGTATCCGAAGAGCGCAGCATCATCCTCATGGTTGGAAATTCCGGTACCACCTGAACTAATTCTTCTTCTCAATAACCCTTCTTCTTTCCAGGGTTGTTTAATTTTGAAAATTGCGCTCTTGTATTTACCGAATGGGTGTGATAATGCACGACATCATCATCATCCTCAATTATTATTTGAACCTTCTCAACTTTTGTTAAATGACAAAACATTTTGAAAATCATTACAAGTTAATGACCCGTTGGCATATATGCTATTTTAAAAAAGTATACGCAACAAAGGAACCACTTCACTTATTTTATGAATATGGACAAAGTACAAGTAGCAGATGAGAAAAGACATCATTTACCTATACGTGTGAGTTCTGAAGAACACTAGTAAGAAAACGATACGTTCCTCCACACTTCACATACAAGATTTTATCTATTCTCGTATTGGAAACTAAAGAAATCTTAATGATAAAACTAAATTAATGAATGTCAAACAGTTATCATATTTTCTAAATATTCTGCTAAATGTGAAATCAGTCGCATCATCCGGCCATTCGTTACTAAAATGGTTGCTTACAAAATGGTGCTACAAAGGTTACTTTTCCTCCCAGTTTGGAAATAATGGCATATTATTTTATATGAAGTAAAAGTGATATTTTTTGTCGAGATGTAATTGACGGCGGGGCGAAGCAATTTCGCAAAGAACAGCCGAAACTCGAAAAATCACTTTTACTCCACATAGCACATGTAGCAATTTTTTTTCAGACTGTGATATGAATTAAATAAATACTGCTAACTGCTATGTTTTCTTCAAATACTCTTACTACCGTTCGTGGGCGGCAGTAAGCAAATTTTGAGCTGCACAAATAGAATGTTAGTGAAATGACAATTTAAGTTCGCATTGATATTAATGAAGAAGTAGGCATTATCTTATGGAAATTGGTTAAGTAATAAGCCAAACTATTGATAAAATAAATGACAACAGCTTAGTTGACGAATTGGCTTACACATATTTTGAGTACATCTTCTTCTTCTTCTTTTGGCATTTGCTCCTGTGTCCATATTAGAGTTATTAAGTTCTGGATTCTTCTCCATAGTTCTGATCCTCCGTTTTTTAACAGCTCTGCCGTGATTCCGTCCACACCGGATGCCTTATGGTTTTTCAGTTTTGCAATTACGCATTCTACTTCTTCAAAAGTCGGATTCTTGATATTAGGCTCTGCTGTATGGTAGTTCACTTTCTCATTTTCATGATTCTCTACGTATAATTTCTCCTTAAAATATTCTCTCCTACTTATTATTTCTTGTTTCTCTGTTAGTATTTTTCCTTGTTTATTTTTGCATGCCGTTAGTTTTGGTCTAAATACCTGTGTGCTTTCTTTTATGCTTTTGTACAACTTTCTGTTCTCTTTCCTATTATTGTGTTCTAGTATATCCTTCACTTTTGCCCTGATTGCTTCTCTTTTCTTCTTCTACATGTTCTATTTGCTTTTATTCGTTTTTCGTTGTATAATTCTCTATTATTCCTAATGTTTCTTTGCAGTTGGTTTAACCTTGCCTGTCTTTTTTCCTCTACTGCTTGTCGACATTCATCATCGTACCACTCTGCGTTTCTTTGTTTCTTGGTCTCTCCAATGACTTCTTTTGCTGTGTCTGTTATCATATTTTTCAGTTGATTCCATTCAGTTTCTATATTGTTGCTTTCCGTATGTTCGTCCAGCTTTATCCGTATGTTTGTTTGGTATTCCTCTTTCTTTGCTGGGCTTTTGAACTTATCCACATTCCATTTTTTGCAACGTACGTTTTTTCCTCTTGCTACCGCTGCAATCTTTTGTCTCAGTCTGGCTCCCACAAGGAAATGGTGCGAGTCCGAGTTCGCCCCGCGAAACGGACATTGCATATATCGGTTGCCCATCTTTTTGATACAAGGATGTGGTCTATCTGATTTGCAACGTCTGTTCCTGGGATCTTTCATGTTCCCTTATAAATGGTTTTTCTTTGAAAATGTGTACTAGCTACAATATCGTTATTTACGGTTGCAAATTGTGCTACTCTGATCCCGTTGTTACTAGTTTCATTATGTAAACTGTATTTTCCAAATATATTTTGGAAAGCTTCTTCTTTTCCCAGTTTCGCGTTGAAATCTCCCAGTGTTATAACTGCATCAGGTCGTTGCACTCTTTCACATACTCCGTGCAACTCCTCATAGAAACTGTCTATTTCTTCTTCATCTGCGTTTTCTGTTGGTGCGTACACATTGACGAATGTAATATTATGTAGCTTACCTTTTATTCTCATTGTACATATTCGCTCTGATATTGGGGTAAATGCTATAACGTGCTTACGCACTCTTTTGGATAGTATGAATCCAACACCTCTTTCACCTTGTCTAGTTTCGTGTCCAGAGTAGTATAATGAGAATGTGTTTTTATGTATTTCTCCTCTTCTTTTCCATCGGATTTCCTGCAGAGCTACAATCTCTATTTTAAATTTTTCTAATTCCTCTGCCAAATTAATCATAGCTCCTGCTCTCAGCAAGGTTCGCACGTTCCATGTTCCAAATTTCAATTCCGTACTCATGTCCTTTTTTCGTCGCTTAGTTCGTCTTCGAGATATCAGTCCGGTTTCATTAGCCTTCGTATTCACAACAAATGTAATTTTTCTAAGGAAGGGTTGTTAACCCTGCACTCAACCCCCAACCTGGAGGACCAAGGACACTTCTGTTGGGGTTTCCATACCTTATCCGATTTGCTCCAGTTTTAGGGCGCTGGAGACTCGCCCCTCACCCTCTCTCGTCTGCTACATACCGCACACCTATTGCACGCCATGTACCCAGGGGCCACGCGACCTAAGTCTTCGAGGACGTGAGAGTTGGGTTTGTCGACAGAGCTGTATTCGATTTCGCGAACCCCAGACTCGTTCGTCCGGAACCAGTGGGCTTTTCTCAGACTCTTAGTTCTGCCTAGACATCGGCAATCTAGGCAGACTCCGAGACCCTTTATCGACCTTCAACATATTTTGAGTACATAATAATGTGATAAAAGCCAGAAATTTACTTACAATTAATTATTATTCTTAGAGCAGTAGATTTGCACTTTAACTTATGTCAAGTTTCTAATTTGGTTTTAAGCTAGAATTCCAAAATGTCTGGTAAAGTTTTCCAGTATAGTGTTACGTGGTCTTTAATATTTCTAGAAACTACTAATAGCTCAGCCTCTTCAATCTGACCTATTGTTTAATCACGCTTTTACGCCTTACTTGCAAATTTATATTTAAAATTAGTAGATCTAGAAGCCAAAATGCATTTTTGTTTTTATTATCTTCACCGTTTTTATTGGATTTGATATTATGTTTTTTAAAATAAATGGTAAGGTTAGTGTCTTCATAATTCAGTAAAAAGCATTCCCACTTGTCCATTGTTCTGATAAATAGATCTGTCTGGCGTTTGTCCACAATTCGCAACACGTGTATGAACGAAAGAATGTACTTCTAAAAATATATCTATTTTCCAACATGTAATATATCCCTACCATCCTCAATGTTAAAAGTTTTAAGCTCTATTGTGATTATTTTTGAAACTATCTAATTTAAAATGTTTTTCAATTTGCGTAAATGTATATATATACGTTCCAATGACAATTGAAATAGCATAAAAACACCCAACAGTTAGATCAATCCATGTCTACGGTCGTTAATCGCAAAGATTCAGAGTAAATTTAAAATTTTGGGAATAAATAGCACTAAACTTTTATAGTATTTTATATTAGATTATAAGCCTAATATAAACTTTCTCCTCCGACACTCTTTTAGAAAGTACACGTTTCACAACTAAAAATTGTTGGAATAAATAAGCAACTTTTTTTGTATAGTTTCTAAAATCATGTTAGAGAAAGTATAGTTTAAAACACGTTTGAAGTGGCATATTCCACACTCGCGTCTTTCATTGTCCTTTAGTAAAAATTGAGTGATATTTAAGCAGAAGTAATTAATGAATTACATAAACCAGCCAGAAAAAAATTTCAAAGAAGACATGTAATTGTTAAAGGATTAAACGATCTTATTCAGGCTGATCTGGTACAAATGATTCCGTACGCTAAAAATAATAGAGGCGAGAAAATGTGAGAATTAGTAAATGCCGAGAAGCTTTTTCAAAAGGATATACTCCGAGCTGGTTGAATGAAATTTTCAAAGTTATAAAAATAAAGAAGAGTAATTCTGTTGTCTATTTTTTACAAGATTAAGAAAATGCTGAGATTAAAGGAGGTTTTTACGAAGAGGAACTTCAAAAAGCCATGCATCCTGAAATCCAGTCGCCATGTACTTGTACCATCGAAAAATTCCGAATTTAATGAAACTTTGGGTTGTTGCTTGTGAGTGTCCAGTAGTGCTACACCCAATTTATCCAACAAATAAACCCTGTGTAATTTTGGGGAGGGACGAGAATCCCCAAAATATTTGCACTTTTTGCGGTTTTTTCGAAATAATTCGAAAACGGTTGATTTTAGCGGACAACTTCAAATCAATAAATTGTGGTTGATTAAATTTCCTGCAATTTGCATGATAAAATGTATTTATTGACCCCATAGGTACCGAGATACAGAGTTTCGAAAAAGTGCAAAATTTCTCAAAATCGTAAAAAACTGCTGAATATGACGTGTAATTATTACAGGTGAAGATGTAGCTCTCCTTGTGTTACTGACAGTCCTTATCTCCACTTCCCACAAAAACATCTATTTCGAAAAGAGTGGGAGAGGTAATGCCCTATCATCATTATGTTCAGCAGCTTCGTGCAAGACCGACCCACAAGATATTCTCTTGCTGCATGCAGCAAATGGGTACGACACGACTTCAACCCCCTTCGGGCAAGGGAAGAAGAATGTCTGCAGAATTTACGAGAAGAACACTTCCCTACATGAACTAGTAGCTGTGTTCAAAGACCCGGAAACCAACCCTACCAGATTTCTGAGGCAGGCGAGAAGTTTCTGGTGGCACTGTATGAAGGGAACTTCCCTCGACAACCTCCGATACCAACTTTTTACTAAGTCGGTGGCCAAACCTAAATTCCAATTGGCCAGACTGCCACCTACCAAAGACGCGACCTCCCACCATGTTTTCGGAACATATTTCCAGGTCCAAACAAGGCTGGGTAACGACAGTGTACCGTCCGTTTGGGGGTGGTCGCTAACGAGTCGAGGGGTCGTCCCCATAGGACCACACGTAATGCAGTCCCAGGTAACATGTTGAACATCATCTTTTGCGAATGCAAGAAAGGGTGTAGCAATGCAGCCTGCAGCTGCAAGAAAGCAGGATTGCGGTATTTCGCCCTTTGTAAGAACTGCTCAGGGCATGCATGCGAAAATTCACAAGAGTCTGATCTCCAGGACGAAGAAGCAGAAGGAGAGCACGAAGAAGAAATGATTATGGACACAGTGCTAGACGATGAAGAAGAGCGTGAAGAAGATGAATCTCCGTAAGGTGCCAAACGCCTAAAATATTAACTTCACTTCATTCATATTTACTTTACATATCCCTACTTTAAAACTTTCCTCACAAATTTACTTTATTAGACAGTAAGAATCGCTATACTATACTGCATATAAAGATACTGTTTTAATATTCTTTTTTTCAACCTAATGAACATCTACTAGTGGAAAGACGAGCTGGGCTATTTTATGCTCTTTCAAACCTTACATGCACACTGTATAGTATGAAGAAGTAGAAGCCCATTAAAAATGGAAAATACATAACGATAATCAGCCTATTTAGCAGTTTTTTATGATTTTGAGAAGTTTTGCAATTTTTCGAAACTATGTATCTCGGTACCTATGGGGTACGTTTTACCATGCAAATTGCAGGAAATTTAATCGTCTACAATTTACTACTTTAAACTTGTCCGCTAAAATCAACCGTTTTCGAAATATTTCTAAAAAATTGAAAAAAGTGCAAACATTTTGGGGATTTTTGCCCTTACCCAAAATTCCACAGGGTTTTTTCGTTGCGCACTAGTGCACACTCACAAACAACATCCCAAAGTTTTATTAAGTTCGGAATTTTTCTAAGGTACCCCCAGATTTGACCCTATGACAACTGGCCTATGATACTTATATTGTAGAAAAAATATTAAGGAGGAATGGAAATAAAATTCATGTAAAATGGTTAGGACTTAATGAAAAATCTTGGATTAATAAAAATGAATTGATTTGAGTCTATTAAATATGTGTACACCTTATTTTTTTTAAATAAAACAATTTTTGAATGTAATGTTTTTTATTTATTACTATAAATCTCTTATACATATTATCTCTATGACTTATATCTAATACAGGATTAATAATTATTGATAGTTCTTCAACACATCTTTCAAAGCGTATTCGATCAAGAGCGATGAATTCCCAATATATTTTCCTCGACGATCTATGCGCAAAATCCCATGTAAAAAGATTATGTGTTTGATTAACATCCTCCCTGAATGTCACTTTCTTTATTGTGTTACTTTACTGCTAAATTATTGAGAATACATATAGATAAATTCCATAACCATACTTATATTCTCATGGTTTGGATTTTCTTCTGGCTGAATTAAACTTACAGCATTGTTAATGACATCACAATCCATATTTTGTAGTCCTTTTTGGAGAATTTTGAAATAATTTCCAAATTGTTGTTTTTTTAACATTTCAATTCGATATGTTGTCACCGGCAATAAATCGAACAGCTTGCAGATTGTATCATAAGCTAGGTACACAATATATGAGTTCTCTTGTGAAATTTTAACTACCTTAGCAAATGAAAGTTTTTGAAATTCCAAAAGGAAATTTCTTGCATCTACTGAAACCGACTCATTACTACCAGTATAATTCATTATTATTCCTAGATATGATGGAAAGTCCTTCCACTCACTTTCACTAAAAGTCACATAATCGTTTTGTTCCGTTTGGGGGGGTTGTCTAATTTCTGTGGTGTTATTTATTTATTTATATACGCTTTCATTCCATCGATCAAAATTTTATATTCTTTCTACAAGTGAGCCTAAAATATAAACAACATACAAAATATTTTTAAACGGTTTGGCAATTACTCAAGTGAGACAAATCCGCCAGTATATTTTTCAGTAGTGGCAGACACATCATTAATATGTATATATGTTAACCTCTGCCATAAATATGTAAATTCTGATTTATTTTCTTTTGTTTAGTTTGACAAAAATGCTTGGCGGCGACATTTTATAAGATAATATTTTAGATTTTTGTTGTTCCACAAAATTAACTGTAACTTCCGAAATACATCTTTTCATAACATTGTATTATTAGAAAAGTATTAAAATATTAATCAGAAATTTTACTCTCGAAGATCAAATAATATAGAGAATTACTTAATCAAGACTATCACCACCTAACCAACATACATACACACAGACATACATGACAACCGCTTTCCACAACATTCCCATCTGCCGCAGCTGAATATCGAATTCAGGAGAGGATAGCGAGAAGCACTTTTATGTTTCATATAACCTAAACCACGTTACTGTCTCAGTAGCATATTTATAAAAAACCCACTTGACATCCATACCCTAGTTTGGATTTAATCAGGGGCGTAGCTAATGCTCTATCAGCTATATCAATGATACAGGGACCACTAGTTAAGATGATCCACCGGCCTGGGTTACCACGGTCCCAGATTTTAAGACACAGTACTTGAGAAAATTGTCCTGTATCCACTTAAATTCCAAAATTTCTCGTTGTAATGCTAAATGTACACACACCTTATATTGATGATATTTTATTGTGTGCAATCCTTAATGCTTTCCACGCAATAAGAGTTAAGAACTTTGGAGACGATATCATTGCCCAACGGATGCTTCATTTAATTAAATATTCAAATAGCTTAAAGCAGCTAGTTGAAAAGAATGGCTGGACAAGAAAAAAGACATTGTAGAAGAAGTAAAGTGACTCTGATCTTCCAGATTTCCACGATTAACATGGGATTAGCTACGATACTTAACTCTTGGGATATATCAGTTCAAACAAAGCAAATCTTATATCCAAGAACACCTTAGCCAAGCACGTATGTACTTCCTTTACTTACATCGAGAAGATGTGACAGTTGTCTGACTCTAGTTAAGATCACGACATACTAGCTCAAAATGTATAACATATGTATAAGAACAGGCAGAGGTCACAATATAAATATTGAATGATAATCTTAGTCGAACATTCAAAGCGAGCGGTTGTGTCCAGAGCAGTAAATAAAGCAGGCAAAAGGTTGAAGACCCTACGGGATTTCCGAGATCCTGGAAATACCCGTAGTAAAAGTCTAGTGTAGTGTTCAGTACAAATGCACAGGCAATTAGGCCTATAAAACAATAAATAATATGAGCCGCAAGAGTACCACGACCGGGACGGCATCAGCCGACGTCGAACAAAAGAAATCATGCGAAATATGCAGCGAAAATATCAGAACTAGCAGTATTAAATGCATAAAATGTAGTCGCCAATTACATATCAAATGCTTTGAAACAATTGCAAAACTGTTTAATGCAGTTCATAGGAATGGTTGGTGCTGTAAGCATTGTTACGTAGCAGACAGTGAACTGAACACCAAACCCCAGAAAATTTGTGAAGAATTGAAGCGTGAAATTGAACTGCTAAAAAAGTTAAACAGTGAGCAAGACTATATAATTCAATTGCAGAAAAAGTTACTGGAAGAACAGTCTACAAGAGCCGCCGTAAGTAATGAAAATGTTTCATCAGATAAACCGTGTTCAACAACAGATACTTCTTACAGTTCTGTACTAAAAAATCCCGCCCCAAAGAAACCAAAACAGGAGCCCGCAGTACTAATTATCAAATCAAAAGATAATACAAATAGTACGCAGATAGAAAAATACATAAAAAGCAATATCAAACCTTCTAACCTTAACATTGCCATAAAAAAACACTAAATCTGTAAGAAACGGCTTGCTAATAAACTGCGACAATCAGGAATCGTTAAATAAGTTAAAAGCCGATTTAAATACAAAAGTTGGTGATAAATACACAGTAGATGTGCCCAAAAAATTCAATCCCAGGCTGATTATTTATGGAATAGAGAAATCTAGTGCAGCAAACGACAAAGCACTTCTACTCGCGTTAGTAAATCAAAATAATTTGCAGTGTACCCAAAAAGAAATAAAAATTATTAAAAAAAATTGAAAAGAGTAATTCCATAAATATAGTTATTGAAGTGTCGGGCAGCCTTAGAAATAAAATTATGAAAAACAGTTCGGTATTCATCGACTGGCAAAGGTGTCACGTGTCTGACAACTATGCAATTCGCCGGTGTTTTAATTGTTCTCGGTACTGTCATCTGAAGTCTGAGTGTACCGCCTCCCTAACGTGTCCGGTATGTACAGAGCAACATGAAGTTAAAGATTGTCAATCTGATCTCAATCGTTGTATAAATTGTGTAGAATATAATAGTAAGCATGATGCAAATGTACCGACAAATCACACGGTAAGAGACGTTAATTGTCATATATATAAAATCAAAGTAGAAGCCTTAATTAAGAAAACCAGTTATGAGTAATACAAAAGATAACATTATTAAAATAGCACATATAAATGTTCGTTCTCTCTTAGCAGGTTTTGCTGATTTTGTGGATTTAGTGGTAGAAAATGACTTTAGTATTGCTGCCATATCTGAAAGCTGGCTCTCTAATACCATTTCTTCGTATATAATCTCAATACCTGGATATAGACTATATCGCAAAGATCGGTTAGGCAGAGGTGGAGGCGTAGGTATATATGTCAAATCAAATATAAATTGTTAGTTACTACAATCAGAGTTTATAGAAGCAGAAGAAGTACTTGAAAATCTCTGGGTGAAATTGCAGTTTGGTAGGTACAACATAATATTAGGCGTCCTTTATAGACCTCCGCAACAAAATGTGGGGCGAGCATTAGGGCTTCTCGATAATATCATTCCAACATTTTTAACATCTTGTGATAATTTGATTGTAGTGGGCGATGTGAACATTAACTTATTCAACTTGGCAAACCCTATTACAGAGCTCTTCGATGCTCATGGCTTAACACAAATCATAAATGAACCAACCAGAATTTCAGGAAATAGCTCCACCCTATTAGATCCTATTTCTCTAAGTTGTCCTGATGTAGTAAACAAATGTGGAACTTTAAATGCTGATTTCCTTAGCGATCATAGATTGTGCTACAGTGTTATAAATATTCCTCACTTTAAAAATACCCAGAAATTTATTACATATAGAAATTTCAAGCAACTTGAACAAGAACGTTTTTGTCACGATCTATACACTGTGCCTTGGGATAACATATTTTACACCAATAATATTGAGGATAAAGTTTCATTATTAACAGATTACATTACAGAACTATTTAACATACATGCGCCAATAAAAACAGTGAGGGTAAGTAAACCCCCAGCACCTTGGCTAACCTATCCATTAAAATTATTTATAAAAGAAAAGAACAGGGCACTATCTGTTTACAACAAAAATAAAACACAGGAAAACTGGGATGCTTATAAAAATATACGTAATTTCGCCCTAGCATCGGTAAGAAGAGAATAAGCCGCGTACTTAAGTTCTTTACAAAATCAAACTTCTAATCACGAATTCTGGAAACGGCTACAACAACTAAATATACGATTTAAACGTGATAATACTGTGCCTCCTAGTTTACAAAATGCAGCAGACATTAATGATTTCTTTCTTAGCGTCTTTTGCAAGAATGATAACTGCAATAGGGCTATAGATTTCTATGCTAACACAAAACTTAACGACAATTTATCATTCACTTTTACTCTTGTTGACGCTGACACTGTTTATAATGCAATTAGAAGTATAAAGTCCAATGCTGCTGGAAAAGACAAAATAACACTGACCATGTTAAAACTGTGTATGCCAACAATTTTGAATCATATCACCCATATTATAAACTGCTGTCTAGAACAGGGTTACTTTCCTAAACAATGGAAAGATGCAGTTATCTGCCCGGTACCAAAAATAGCAAATCCTGCATCTGTCGAGGATCTGCGGCCGATCAGCTTATTGCCGGTTATTTCGAAAATTCTAGAAAGAATAGTTCATGATCAAATAGCTGCCTATTTACCATCACATAACTTATACCCGTTACATCAATCGGGATTTCGCAAAGCACACAGCACGACTACTGCTCTACTGAACCTTAGTGACAACATCATCAGTGCGCTAGATAAACGCTTGGCAGCCATTCTCGTCTCACTAGACTATTCCAAGGCATTTGACACAATTGATCATACGCTTCTATGTGCAAAGTTAAATTACTATGGCTTTGATTTAATATCTCTGAGGTTTTTTGATTCTTATTTGAGTGAACGTCGTCAATGTGTATCAGTTGCGGAAAAAGTATCTGATTTTAAAACAGTAACGTCAGGCGTCTCCCAAGGGTCCATCCTTGGTCCACTTCTGTTTCTCATATACACGTCAGATATATTTAAGGTAGTAACCAGTTCGCATCTGCAAGCCTACGCTGACGATACTCAACTTCTTCATTGTTTTGACCCATCTAAAGCAGACATTGCCAATAATTTGATCAACCAGGACTTAGGCAACATCTATCAATATTCATATCAACATAATCTTAAGATTAATCCAACCAAATCGGTTGTTATTCTATTTTGCTCAGAAAATAATCGACATCACTTAAAGACATCTGTTCAATTGAAAATTAATCAAGAAAATCTATCGTTTTCAACCTTTGCCAAAAATCTAGGGGTAATAATAGACGAAAAATTACGCTTCGTGCAACACATAAAAATGCTTTTACAAAAATTTTATTGCCGGTTAAAAGTACTGTATGCAAACGGGCACATACTGAACTTTCAACAACGTAAAAAACTTTGTGAAACTCTAGTCATGCCCGTATTCAATTATTGCAATTTTATGTATTTCTTCTGCCTTGACCAAGCGACCAAAAATCGGCTACAAGTTATGCAAAATTGTTGTTGTCGCTTTATATACAACTTGAAGAAGTTTGATCATATCTCAAATAAATATATCGAGTTGCGTTGGTTAAAGATGGAGCAACTCGTTAAATTTCACTTCGCGGTATTCTTGTTCTGTTTAATAAAATCCTCTGTTCCAAGGTATTTGAGAGAAAAGTTAGTTTTCAGATCCGCAGTTCACAATATAAATATTAGACATCCGTACGCTCTAACAATGCCGCAACATTGCACTGCATTATTCCAGCGTAGCTTCTCTTACACATCCGTGCACTTATACAACTCAATTGATCCAACATATAAAAATCTGGTGACAGTTAATGCATTCCGTAATAAAATTAAAGCTTGGTTTATGAATGCCAATAATACCTAAGCATATTTAGACATTTTTGGGTACCATTTGCATCTTGCAAATGTTTGATACTTTTTTTTGTTATTATCATTGTTTATTACTTTCTTCACATATTCATTTACATGTATAATTTCTTTTTTTGAATTTTCTGTGTATAATATACTACTCGCATATTGTTAATTTAGAGCACAATAATGCATGTCACATATGTTATTCTTATTATTATTATTATTTATTTATGTAATTTTTAATGATTTAACAGATTAAGTGTAAGATTAGCCATGTGGCTAAACTTCGCCTTTAAGTCATTCCTTGTAATGTACTTACATATGTACATTTACATTTTACCAATAAAGTCGTTTATTATTATTATTATTATTATTATATTACCAATGCAAAGTTGGTGCCAGGGTTGTCAGTTGATGTGCACTTATCGCCTCTGTACTTTGGTACTTAGGTTACTGGCGCCATAATACGACTGAGGTTAAATAAAACACCGAGTTTTGATTATGCAGACATACAAGATGCTGCTACTAGGTGATCTACTAAAGATTTAGTCGAAGAAGGCGACAAGGAATCATAAGAAATAATATTTTTGAAATCAAGTCCTTGTAAAAGGTTTTTTGTGTATTTTTCTTGTTTGTATTTTAAACGTGTAATCATAATTCTTGGTATTTTATATTTGACAAGGTGTAAACATTAAATAAAGTAATATCATAGGGATAGGCCGATGCGCGAAAAAAGGCCGATCTTTACCCACCTCCTTTTACATCATGAAATTTGTAGATTGTTATTGCTGTAGAACTTTCATAATGACTACCTACTCGTTTTGCTAACTCGTAATACTTACCAAAAACGAGAAAAACAGAAAAATATTTTTCACTGTCTTAATTTTTTATGCAGGATTTAATTCTCTACAAGAAGATAATAATAATATAAATTTCTTTAGATAATTATTTTGATATACTTTTCCAAGATGGCGGCATTTCCTGCTACAGAGTAGTGGAAAACTTAAAGTTATACTCGCGGTAGACCTCCTACGATCCTTGGAAAAAAATAAGTCACTCACAAATACTTAGACGACATATTGTTGATACTGCAAAATTTATTATTTGATGTCAAAAGTTCTACTTATAATAGTTTATCCAGCATTAAAATTGTTGGGAGACGTTATTACTTTCTCCATAATATGAGAGACGATAAAAAAGAAATATACATATACTAAAATTTATGACCCCATTGGAATGTAATGTGGATGGAGAAATTACAGTTTATTACTCTGCTCTAGTTCTAGCCAAATTCAATTGCGATTAAATTTATTAATTGTTTCCAAGTATTAATAAAATCTATTTCTTCCACAAACAAGTTACAAATGATATACTGTACATCAAATACACACCATTGACTTCAAAATACGTTTTTAAATAGAACTAATAGCTGTTTTTACCCAAATGCGCTACGTCAAGGAGAGTCATGCGCGTCATTGTCAATATCTTTCGACCACGATAATTTACTAAATTTCTACTAAAGTCTTTAAGTGATATAAAATCTGATTGAGATACGTATCAACCGTCAGTATTAATGAAACAAAGTTAAATATGGAATAATTAATAAAATAATTGAGAGTTTGCATCTTGCGCAAATATCGTTGGCTTATTGAAATGCCTGACACAGCTGACAGTTTTCTAATTTGAAACTTAATAAAAATTTTAGAAACCTTAAATCTTTTTTAAAGACAGTAAGTGAACATAATATGACATACAAACAGTTATAATTTTTATAAAATGTCTTAGAATCTTTTGCGGTCTTATATGAAACTGCAATGCCGGAGGATGACTCTTAGTAAAAACCGAGGGGGTGGGAGATTGGAAAAAAAATCTGTTACGGCTGAAAATTTTTATGGTAATAATATCGGCATGGTCCATGGAGTCTAAAACTCAGTTATCGTCAAAAAAATTCATTAACAAGGGTGCGGAAGAACCCAACGGTAAAAAGGTGAGTTGAGTGTTCCCTTATAACTTTCGATTGGCGCATGTTTTCTGAATAGCGTATAGTGCTATTTTATAACAAATTTTATGGGCTTTCCGAAAATGATAAACGATCATATTCGATGCTTAGTATACCTATGTATAATTTTACTTCGATCAGACATTATGAAATTGAAA
The DNA here is from genome assembly GCA_963675555.1 of Leptura quadrifasciata. Classification (NCBI taxonomy): domain Eukaryota; kingdom Metazoa; phylum Arthropoda; class Insecta; order Coleoptera; family Cerambycidae; genus Leptura; species Leptura quadrifasciata. Next base: position 77,691,137 of record OY776673.1, on the reverse strand, counting down.
TACTAGCACTTTCATGGAAATAATTTACTTCGCCTATTCAGCAGGCGTCATCAGGTTCATATTTCGAGTTCCATTGCAATCCAATGTCATGAACTCGAAGAAAGTAATATTTGAATATTTAGGGCATTGCTGGATCTGAAAATTTCTTTATGGGGGCAAGATTAAATTTGGCGCCCTCCTCACCTCCAAAAACAAAATATTCCGAAAAAACTCCGATTTGCGATTACTTTATCTATATTACAAAACTATCGTATGCTTTAGAAAGTGAAAAGGGGTGGGGGTATCATTATATTTTGTATTATTCTGATAGTTTCTATTAAAAATTTTGAAGAGCGGAGGGAGGAACCCAAAGGAACTCTAAAAATGTCTACAATATATAAAAAAAGTTCGCAAATCTATCCATCCATCGTTTGGAAAAACTGTCTCTTTGTCATTCTCGACGGAGAAGATTACCAAGTTTGAGTCTTTCTTGGGTCATCTACTTCTTTTTTCCTCATTTTACCGCCCTCCCGTCTGGGGCGCTTGCCCTCTTTTTCCTACCCCCTCCCCTCCGTATATCCGTAACTATTTTAGGGGTCATTAGGTGGCCAAATATTTATATTTATTGACGTAAGTTTTATCTCAATCAGACATCATTACATATCTTCACGAGATTGATTCGATTTGTCCATTCAGTAGACATCATCAGGCCCATATCTATTGCCGTGAACTTGAAGGACGTAAAATTCATCATTAGGTGCCCTTTCTTTCATAAAAGTTTCACTTAATGGGACAAAGCCCTTTTTCAAGGGTGTGTTATCATTCCAGATGTCCAGACGATTCATTTTATACCTCATATCATAGTGGAGCCCTAAACGCGGGGGCCTTAGGCTTTACGTGGCGAAACCCATTCTAGACGTTTAGAAGCGAACGAAGAGGTGATATTAAAAAGTTGTAAAAATAAAATTTTTAATTTGTTTGGACCCCTAATTATGAACATACGAAAAAAATACCTAAAAGAAGCAGTACTGTATCAAAAGAGATTTTAGAAAAAAAATATTAAAAACCCTTATTGTAAATAATAGTAACGGCAAAAATAATGAAATAAAGTATTTATACAAGCTATAGTTATTGTAAATCAAATTCTTATCAATTAGCCCTTTATTATTATATGAGGAATATAAATTCTCACTTTCGAATCTATTTATATTCGTTGGCAAAAAGTACCCTCTGATTCTTCCTTTAATTTTATACAAGGTGCCATTAGTTTCATGCCATTAATAAAAATTGGTAATGGGGAACGACCACACAAACAAAAAACCTATATAACTTTCTCCTCTAGGAGCACTTTGGAAAAAAACTGACCTAGGTCAATAATTTCAATAGTTTCTAAAGACAAGTTTGAGAACTTCTTTACGAAGTTGATCGCATAGTTGTAAAAAAATCCCTAAAGTGGAAAAAGGCATTTGTTCTTTAACCGGCCGCTGGTGCTGGCATTCGCGGCTTGGATTAACAAAGGAGACAAGGGGTACCGACTTCTTGGTTCTTAGAAACTGAGCGAAATAAAACAATTTTCCACGAAAAAAAATGGCACAGTGAGAGGTAACAAATGATAACTTACCAGTGTTATTTATTCACATAAATTGTTCGAAATGTCCTCCATCTACACATTGGGTAAATTAGGATCATTTTTATGGTCTCTATGCACATTAAAACGCGTCCCCACAATTGTTCCAAAGTATCAATTGGATCAAGGTAAACAAGCGATTTAAGATGCCCCAAAAATAAAAATCCATTGGATCTAATTCGGGTAACCTAGCAAGCCATCCAACCGGTCTACCACGTCCAATTCATCGTTGAGGATATTGTGTATTTGCTTACGCTGGGCAGTAATTAACAAATTTTCGTGGACAACGATGACGTCGGTTGGGAAATCTTTGAGTATAAAGACGTTCTACAGCAGCTTCATTTCCACGACATTCTCCATACAACAAGTGCATATCCACGAGCTCTGGATAAGTGTAATTTTCCGCCATAATGTCCAAAATTCACTTTTAAATACAGCGTTTTAAAATACTATACTAAACTAAAGTATGTCAAAATAAATTCTAACTGAGGATACAGAAAAACGTGTTCCAGAATCGAAAAAGAACACAAGCAATGACACAAAAAACCGTGTGATTGTTCGTAACCAAGTAACCGACATGAAATAAGCTAAAGTACCTAGATTTTTTCTAATAACAATTTGGAACATTTTGTCCCTTCTACTTTTTAATGTGTCTTTTGTTGGTTCTTAGTCCACGTTAGCTGATGCTATTGCCTAAATAACTTAAATTGCAATATGTATCAGTGCAGTTTTTTATACGTATTCCTAACTATCGTCTAGTATACCTACTTTAACTTGGCGTGTGTATGTATGAGTTAATATTTCCGTACGATTTCATTTCTCTTGTACACAAAGATCCAGAAATATTGTCCACGTAGACAATGTTTCTGGACTATTGTGTGCAATATGGGAGAAAATGAAATCGTACGGAAATATTAACTCATACATACACACGCCAAGTTAAAGTATACTAGACTGTATGTAGAACGGCAAAAGTAAAAAACACAAAGATATCCGCCGCTACTTTATCGGTGACACTCGGCGGTTTCCATTCTAATTTGATGCTCCCTACTTGACTAGTGTTGTCAGATGTGTGAGATTTTCACATGGCACAGTGATGAAATTTCATGGCATTTTTTAACAAATCATGGTAGTTTTGGTGCTCGTACTTTATTATGTGTATTTTATAGACTCGAAAGGGCAATAATTTTTTTTTGTTAGTTAAGTATTTAACGCAAACTAAACTTCATTCATTAAAAATAGGTTAAATAAATATTTTGAAACCTAACCTAACCCGTTTAAGGAAAAAAAAATTGTTATTAATCTCCATACTATTCAGAACACAGATTAAACAGAGTTACTCGGTACACTGATTTGTAAAGTACTACAAAATTTCATTTAGTTTTGCTCATTTAACAGGAGGGAGTGGAGGGACTGAATTTCAACCTAAATTTGACATTGTTGTCAACTTTTACAATTAATTTAATAAAAATGGTATAAATTCTAAATAATGGTATGGTTTATTACTTAAAAAAATGCAGGTATACAACAGAAAATAATTGTATAAATACTTTGAAAATGGTACGACTGACAATATTGCAAGTAGTTATGCGCGAATATCGGAGCATACGTAAATGTCTGAATCAAGCCTACCTCAACATTCCATAAGGGTGGCAGGCCTTTAAACTTTTTTTGCCAATCAGGAAGACGTACAGCCACCAAAGCATACAATAGATTTGAACTTCAACTTGGTCGAACTTACACTTCTATTCTGGAACACTTTGCCTACCTCAATATACCAGAAGTTTTCAACCAATTTTATTAACAATTAACTGTTTAATTAATTTTTTAAACATTTTTCCCCCCAAACCCATAGACTTTATACCCTATGTTACATAATACTTTTATGTTTGTCTGGTCATTCTTCATTACCAGTTTTTTTTTTAATGACATGAAACTAATGGCACCCTGTATATCTGAAAATACTGTGAAAGCTGAAGAGAATTATTCTTTAGTGCAGTTAACAAAATGTGGCTTTTAAATAATTTTAAGTTAATTTTTACCTGATAGTACTGAAATGTATTTATTAACTATTAATTATTACTTCAGCTGTTTTTAGCGTATATTTTTTCTTTTACTATTTATGATGTGAAATGCTTATTTCTGTTGAATAGACTTATTGTTTTAACGATTTTATTTCGATAGTCGTCATTTACTTATTAATTTTTTAAAGGTAGCTTTCACATCTAGTTATCATCGTCTGTACCGACGAATTTTCTAAAAATAAATTTTCTTATTATTTTTTAAAATCTCAATGTCGATTTTTTTTAGTTTCATTACAGTTATTTTTGCATATTAAAGTGACGAAAGAAAACCGTTTTATTTTTAATAGTCGAATAACCTCAGTTCTGTGTCCTTTGAAATATTATATTACTGAGTTCCTAAAATATAATTTAGTTTTCACTATTAATGCAAAATTGATAGTTACCAATAGATTAAATATTCCTCTTTTATGTATTTTACTACTTTTCGAATGTTCTTCTCTACACATATATCTGATACACATCTTTAGGCGGCACAGTTATTTGTGATATAATAAAACCTATTTCTTGGACTTGTTTACTAGCGAGTCGTCTTCTATTCATAATGCACTCTAATTATGTTAGTTTAGTGACATGCGCTTCCAAGACAATCCTGATTTGGATCCAAGACTCTCCCCATCCATTACATATCGAAACTTTTAATTAGTACAGGTTGCTTAGGTAGTTGTGTTAAGTAAGTGGACCTATGGTTATGTAACAGTGAAAAAGTTAGTTTGTATAATAAGTTATGTGTAGTAAACAATATTATATGGTGATCTGGAAAGACGTGTGTCAGGTCGTATTTTACACCATAAGCCAAATTTTCATATTTTTTCTTCCAAGTTGTTTTTTCAGGTGAAGATATGGTTTAAACAAAATGATTGAGGACTGGTTTAATTACTTTTGGCAACTGTTTTTTCGATTTTTATATTTGCCAAATAGGGCTATAGAGGGGTGAGTTTCAAATGTTATAAGCATATAGAAATTGTCTTATATTTATTAAAATGAGGTTTAATATTATCATCATCATCATCATAATCTCTGAATAATATAATAGTTTAATATGTCTGCCTGTAGTTAACAAAAGTATGTATTATAATATAGTAACTTTAGGATTAATCTGCCAAAAAAATACATTTTTAGGACTTTTGTAAATAGCTTTATAACAATGTTTTAAAAAATGCATTAAAACCCTATCTATATCGTGCCGTCGTCGCAAGCTATTTTGGGTCACGAAGATCAATTTTTCAAGAATACCTCGCTTTATCTTGGTCGGAGGCCAATTAAGGTTATTATCCGATCCGATAATATAGAAGAGAGAAGTTTTAAAATGTGTACAATACATTTGTTTCCGCACCACTTTAGAAATAGAATGCAAGGCACGTATTTTCTACCTGATCTCCTCGGTAGGCCTAATTCACGTTATACAGGGTGAAATCTAATGATGACTCCTCTTAGCCACCTTTTCGCTTCTTGTCTAATTTTATGTCTATGTGCCTTTTCCTCTTTGTCCCAGCTTCTTCGCTAAATTCCTCATTTCACAGCAAACACAATTCTTCCAAATTATAGACGCTTGGTCGTTTATTATGAGGGGAGCTCCAACATATACTCGTAGATAATTTTTTCCAGTGTCGAGTAAATGCCACAATGGTATGCTTCTTCGTTTAATATTTATAACATTAAATATATGCTGTCGTGATATTCACATTATTTCTTGTCCGTTACCTGTACTAATAAGATCTGCACCCGAATTGAAAGTTTTTCGAAGAAACAGTTTAAACTGAGTAAAGAACTACACAAAATACCACTTAGAACCGGTTCAGGGTTAACGCTATCTAGAAGATAGTATCCCTTGCTTTATTCTATATTATTCATTTCTTATGAATTCGCTATTGTATTGACTATACATTTATAGAATCGGGTGTGGGTTAAGTTGCCCCCACTTGTTTTTTGAAAGACTTTTTGCTGAAAAGATCACACCCGTTATGCACCCGCTAAATAATTAGCTAGCGACCTAACTGCCCTAACTATTGAAAATGGCGGAGGCGGGGGGCAAATTTTATAACAAATAACTCATTAGGGGCTAGTGCAATAGTTCTAATTTATAGGGCGTAAGTAAACGCTAGCTATCATCTACAAAACTGTAACAAAAAATAATACTTTGAAGTCGTGAAGATTTGGCTCCCCCCTCTATCCACCTGAAAGTACGCTAGCTTGTTCATTGGGGACGCAATAGAGCACTTGCTGTTCTTTATAATTTGAGACTATTTTTTTTTTATAAAATGAACAAAATAATCTACAGTTAATAAATCGGGGGTAATTAAGGCGTTAGATAATTACTTTGGTGCACATAGCGGGCATATTCTTTTAAGCCAAAAAACAATCAATCTGTCTTTCTCTAAACCGTTGGATGTACCTAAAAAATGTGTGAAATTTTTTTTTCATTAAGAATTTTCAGACTTTTCGTAATATCCTCCACTGACATCCAACAGATAGGAAGCGAGATATTCGTGATCCATGACCTCAAATAACTTGCAACGCTGGCATGATATCCGTTGGGATTTTCCAAACGTTTTATAAAACGTCGATATCAGGGGCCAAGCGGACGGTGAACACGAACAAGCCCTCTAGATTGATAAAATAAAAAATGTTTGAGCTGAGACTGGAGCTTTAGTGCGTAAGAGATACTCTTGAGGCTTTTCTTGTCCAATGCTACACCCTGTATAAATCCCAAAGGATTGATTCACTTGCATTTGAGTACCTGAATCTGTTTTAACACTTTGATTTTAAATTTTATGGTTTCATGCCTGTGAAAGGGTCTAAAACTTTACACTGTATATCGTTTCTTGAAATAACACAATTTATTTTAAAACGAAATTAAAATATTTATTTAATTTAAATGAACAGAGTTCGTAAAATTTTTTAATCGCAAAATTTAATTCAAAAAGAGGTTATAAAAAGGTAACTGTTCGATAACGGAAATTCCGACTTGAGAAAGAATTTCTTTTAATTGTAACTGATCTGAAAATCTCTGAAAAAATAACTTTGTTTAATTATGTGCGAAGGCAGAAGGTTTGGTTTAACTTAGATTTATTTTATGGGGCGGGGTGGCCGAAGATTTGATTTAAAACTAGATTTATTTTATGGGGCGCGGTGGTCGAAGATATGTTTAGCTATTTTATTTGGGGCTGCCAAGGAAGCAGTCATGACGGCGCCGGCGTAGTTACAGAGAATTATCGCTGAGTTAAAGCGGGTAAGCTGGATTAGACAGACGGCACTAAATTTTATTAATTTTAGGAACCGAAAGAGTTACTAGAATATTCACTACTAAAACTTGATAAGACGCAAGAACCAACTTTGTAGATACCGAAACTAGAACGTACTTAGCCTGAGCTCGATCTTCGGTCTTTTCATGGTCCGGCGGGGACGGTACGTGCGGAGATCTGGAAATGTCCCCCCACCATTCCGTGCAGGCACGATTCCGCAATATTTGACAATATTGCGTCATCCAATGAAAAAATGAAAAATTCTGACACGGAAATTATATGACCGTGTCGGCATTGAAATGCGGAATTGTCTTATATAAGAGTGAAGATCGAATCGATTTTAGTTCGGAAGTTATTAACGAGAATAAGTTGAAAAAAATTAATTAAACTGGAATGACCCCGTAAAGTCGTCCCAAAGGTCGTCCCACTTGAAGTGAGTTGAATATGACAACGTATTGTCTACGGTGAATGGAAGGAAGTAAATTTTGATAACAAAAGTTACCGGTTGGAAATAAGTATTGATATCAATGGAGACGATAGTACCAATATTGTATTGAAGGATACGAATGTAGATTGAGTGTATTTTGATAGTAAAGATGCAAAACGAAATGAGAGACGAATTTGAAGGAAAGTTTGTTTGATGAAAAATTAACGGGAGCGAATTGAAATGTCTTGATCGAGGTGTAAAAAGTAGTTTTGATGTTTATAAAGTTCATTTGACCCCGGTATTTCTTAGGGCGATATTTTGTAATGTTGGATTCATAAAATTAGTAATTTGAATAATTTGGATTATTTGCTGGCTGATTGAGATTAATTATGAATTATCCGATGAATCATGAATTTTTTCAGAATTCGTTTTTGAAAATTGTAGTTTCTTGACTAAATTAGGAAGGTGTTAGATTACCGTTTTATCATGTTTTGACAAATTGACATGAAAGATTGAATTATTTTGCAAATTTTCAGATTTTTGAATTTTTTTCTATACATATATGTGAATCGTACCGCATTAATGGATGAGCCCGCAGGGATCGCGCTGGCAAGCCAAGCTCTTGGGAGCCCCCGACTCTAGATAGGAAATTTATGATCTGAAGATATCGTTGAAATTAAGTGGCGAAATCTTATATACATCTTAAAGATCACAGAAAATAAAGTCACAGAAAATAATTGTCTTTACGCCAGAAAACCAAGCACTGATAAGGCTTATTTTGCACTGTAGTAAGCACTGGTTTTGGTTATTTTTGATTTTGATTATGCTTGGGTTTTTGTAGCAGCTCTAGTTTTTGAGATACGATATAACAAATTTTATTGCTGATAAAAGGCAATGAACATTCGGTGAGCAGATATACCTAGAAAATTAGATTTAATGTACCAAATCTCAGCGCATTTCTGAATGCTGCATCTCAAAATATAGTAACACTTAACAAACCGCAAACACCAAATGCCGCCATATGTAATCAAGATACATGAATTATACAAACACATAAATTATTATGTACCCGACGATTCTTGTTCAACAAAATGGGGGTGATTTTTGATTTCATGGGGACCCTCAGCGTATATATTGCGGGAAGATTTTAAGTTAAACCGCTGGTGGATATGCAGCTCTGTACAAAAGTCCAGCTCACTTCTTTGTCGTCAGGTTGGCTACTCTTATGCAAAAAGTTACTGGGTTATTATTCTTCTTGAAAGTGGGAGTTATAACCGTTGGTCTGACACCGAAATTGATCTAGTCTTCATAAAATACAAAACTCTGTTAGCACCATACAGGGAACAGGGATGATTAAAACTGAATTAAATACCCAACCGATGTCAGAATGGTTGACGAAATACAAATCCAACAGTTTACTTAAGTATTGCATCAACGTTCTGGTTTTCGCTGAAACTACTCAGTATTTATTGGTTTTAATTATTATTACCTTTAAGTGTTTGAATTGATATTTATATATGTTTATTATATATTTCGATTGCACAATACTTATGTGCTGTGCATAAGGATGTGTTATGAGTTCCTGTTCTATCGAAAATTTATCAAAGATTGATTACTAAGCAAACCCACTCATGTATTTGCTGATTATTGAATGACTTTGATATACATCATTGTTCAATTTTTCCAAGGAAACTTTATATTGATACAGAAAGTTATTAGAATAAATGGAAAAATTATTGTAATTGCGCACAGTTCTACAAAAAATAAGAACATTCAGTATTAGGTATTTATTTTAGTAATTAAGGTATTATGTTTGAGAACACAAATGATACTGTATATATCCCATTGTGTATCTAAATGTAGAAGTATAAGAAAAGAAGGCAGAATATATTTAGAAGAAAAACTGTTAGTTACATGTAATTTATTGTGATCTTCCATTAAAAAAGGTTATTCCTTTAATGTGAAAGTGAAAATTAAAAACGATTTATGAAAATGACAATTTCAAAAAATTTGGACTTCATAATCATGTTCTATTTTTATAAGACATGCTTGATCTGTATTACTGTTAGATACCACTTGCCTCTCTTTAAAGAAGAGTAACTGTGTGTGATAACCTCATTAAGAATCACATTTTCTTTTAATAGTGTTGTTGACTTCTTTGCCTACGTCAGCATGTCTTTTGAAACCTCCACTTTAACGTAAATTTCGAATTACGGAAAATTCAAAAGAATTTTTTTTATTGTTTATTTAATATTTAGTATGTCTGGTCGACAGCCGCGTGGGTTAAGGCTCGACGTGGCAATCGTGATTAATCACACGGGCATCGCGCCATCGGGTTCGAATCCTGGCTCCGGCACTGGCACTGTCGGAGGATATTGTTGTATGTCCTCGTTTTTTCAATGTGTAACCCCTTTCCGCACAAGCCTTTGGCTTCTGGAATTGAGGGTTGTCTAATTTCTGTGGTGTTTATTTATTATTATTTATTAATAATACTTATATGGTTCCTATATGGGGGCTGAGAACGCTAAAAAGAGCGACATGCGATAGATTTATGTGTCGGCTTGCCGCTGGTGCAGCAGCGGAGAATGAGAGATATGAGAGGGTAGATTACGCAGTTAGCGGTCGACTTTTATGATATTTCATTGTTTATTATGTATAATTTATTGTTACTTATGGATTGTATATAGTCCTTGGAAAATTAAATGGTAATATTTTGTGAAATAAATATTATAAGTTAAATCAGACGAAAATTGAAATTAACGGCGAATGTTAAAAAAAACAGTAAAATTCGAATATGTGGAACTTTAATACAAATTGATAGATACCTATTAATGGATAAATAACGAAAAAATATTCGCATATATAAAATGTTACTAATTTCAACAGAACAAAGATTATTATTCATAAAAATTAACCGAACAAAATCACAAGAGACCATGTTTTTGACAAGTTAAGAAGTAAATAATAGTACATTATACACTAAGGGAGAGAAACGTCTTATTTTTCCTGAGGTGTAATTTGAGGCCCGAGAGCAACAAATACATCGAGGGAAAATGGCGGTCTCTCCCGAGGTGTATATATTATTTTTTCCACGATCGGAAGTAGAAACATTTATTTCATAAATAAAGAATTATAATAAATTGTAACGAAATTAAAATATTTAGAAGCCTTTGGGACATTTCCATTCAACGTATCTGGCAACAGATATGTTTAACTATTGGGCATGGAATAAAAACTCCCATAGGGAAATTATTGTCTTATTTCGTCCCTAGGGAGTAAATGATTTATTTCTGTAACAATTTTGATGCCATAGAAATCGATTTCTACTCCCGGTCGTGGAAAAAAATATTTAGTCACCTGATGGTGACTAAATATTCGAGTTCATGGCATTAAATTTCAATGAACCTTAAAATATGAATTTGACGATACCTACTAAGGTACAAAAAAGTTCTATTAACTATGCCGTGGCGTTGAACTTACAACAGGTGTAAAACTGATTAAAGATTGTGAAATTTATGATTATTGCAGTTAAAGTTATAGCTAAGCACTATATTGGCAATCAAATTTAATAGATCAATTATATTCTATATTTACTAACTTCTTTTTAAAAGTATTGCGCATTAAGTACTTTACGCTGCCAAGAATATTGCCGAATTGTGTGTAAAATAATAAATTTAATTTGCAGTGTATGCGCTAGATATTAAAGAAAATTGTATGTGCACGCAGTGGAAAGCATAAGTGATGTTTAAGTAAACTTAATTTGTTACTGCACTCAGATATATTAATATACTAGCAAAAAATATCCATGCTTGGAACGGATTGAATGAGGGTAGTTTATAAATATAAAAACAGTGCCAGGTCTTAACTACTTATGCACACTATTTTCAGTAACACCGTCGAAATATGTAAATTAATTTAACCCTCCATGCAGGAGGATTATAATTTGTTCACATCGTAGCTAAGAGTTATGCGAATAGAGGGACTCTATTTATCTATAGCAAAGTTTGCTGATTTTGTCACTGTGAAGTCATTTCAATAAACCAGCCCACGACGCTATTTTTAATCCCGGAAATTCGTTTGCTGATTAGTAAAAATATAAAATATTGGGATAACACATGATGCCATAAATTATCGTTGTGCATAAATTTTATTAATTTGGATTTTCTGGAGGCATTATTTAATAAATTAATAATAACACACATATATTCCATTATTAATGGGGAATTAGAAACGTATTTCTTTGGTGTAGAAACTGTATAACAGTGTTAATTGACATATAAATTTAATTTAGCGTTTGTCTAGAAGAACAGAAAATAGACATGGTATCAAAACAACATCAGGCTCTAAGTACGCGTGGTGTAAAAAAATAGAGCAAGCGATTCAATCAATCAAGTACAACTGCCTTTAATTCTGTCTATAAATAATCACTCATTCCTCAAAAGTATTTGAAATGTTTTGTCTTGAATTTTTTCATTTATGAATATACCTCAGATTAAAAACAGTTCATATTTTTATTCCGTTGTAATTCAATTAAGATGTGAACACCTGATGAATTTAACTTACTAATGATTTTAATTGTTTTATAGATATAACTGATTGCAGAGCAACATAAATAAATGAAGGCCTCAACTTTCAAATATTGACTAGCGTTGAATTTTGATTCGAATAAGTTTACTTGAAATATGACTTCGTGGGCCTCAAAATACTATAAGCTTTCATATGGTACAAATGATAATTAATTAAGGTATTATGTTTGAGAACACAAATGGTACTATATAAATATCCCATTGTGTATCTAAATGTAGAAGTATAAGAAAAGAAGGCAGAAAATATTTAGAAGAAAAACTGTTAGCCACATGTCATTTATTGTGATCTTCCATTAAAAAAATTTGTTCCTTTAAGCTGAAAGTGAAAATTAAAATTTCGAAAAATTTGGACTTCATAATCATGTTCTATTTTTATAAGACATGTCTTGATCTGCTATTGCCTCTCTTTAAAGAAGAGTAACTGTGTGTGATAACCTCATTAAGAATCATATTTTCTTTTTTCTTTTAATAGTGTTGTCGACATCTTTGCCTACGTCAGCATGTCTTTGGAAATCTACACTTTAACGTAGATTTCGAGTTACGGAAAATTCAAAAGAATTTTCTTTATTGTTTATTTAATATTTAGTATGTCTGGTCGATAGCCGCGTGGGTTAAGGCGCGAGGTGACAACCGCGATTAATCACACGGGCATCTCGCCACCGGGTTCCTTCGGCACAGGCACTGTCGGAGGGAATGGTTGTATGTCCGCGTTTTTTCAATGTGTAACCCCCTTCCGATTAGTAAAAATATAAAATATTGGGATAACACATGATGCCATAAATTATCGTTGTGCATAAATTTTATTAATTTGGATTTTCTGGAGGCATTATTTAATAAGTTAAATCGCAGCGCATAACACATATATATTCCATTATTAATGGGGAATTAAAAACGTATTTCTTTGGTATAGAAACTGTATAACAGTGTTAATTGACATATAAATTTAATTTAGCGTTTGTCTAGAAGAATAGAAAATAGACATGGTACCAAAACACCATCAGACTCTAAGTACGCCTGGTGTAAAAAAATAGAGCATGTGATTCATCATCAGACAAGTACAACTGCCTTTAATTCTGTCTATAAATAATCACTCATTCATCAAAAGTATTTGAAATGTTTTGTATTGAATTTTTTCATTTATGAAAATACCTCAGATTAAATACAGTTCATATTTTTATTCCGTTGTAATTCAATTAAGTTGTGAACACCTGATGAATTTAACTTACTAATGCTTTTAATTGCGTCATACATATAACTGATTACAGAGCAACATAAATAAATGAAGGCCTCAACTTTCAAATATTGACTAGCGTTGAATTTTGATTCGAATAAGTTTACTTAAAATATGATTTCGTTGGCCTCAAAATACTATAAGCTTTCATATGGTACAAATGATAATAATGCTCTAAATAGCTTAAATTTACTGAAAAATTGTCTGGTAGGAAAAGGTACTGTTCAAAATTATTAAATTGCCGGCACGGTATCTCAGTCTTCTAGAGCGCATTATGTGACAAATTTGCCAGCTTTACTCATATTTCATACCTTTTGTATCTTTAAATCTTCCTGTTCTCTTCCTTTCTGTTTGTAACTTTTTTGTCTCGTTTGTTTTCTCCTGCTTTTTTGTACATTTTTGTATCTAAATTCATTTCTGGTCACAAAATTCTTTACCAAATCAAAATCTTTTGAAATCAGAAATTCTTAAAATCAAAGTTTCTCGGAATCTCGGAAAGACAAAGTGAAAAGTCCCAAAAAGTAAGTGTGTAGTTTTGTTTTTAAAATTATTGTATTCGATATTCTTAATGTTATTACCTATTTTTATTTACTGTTCGCAAAAGGTGTCTAGGTTAGCTTAAAAATTTGTCTTCTAACCAGACCCGGTCCGCCCGGCCTTGCAGTTCGCCACCGCGTGCACGGTGGTTGTGGATTTGGAGGTTGTCTACTATATGTTTATGTTGTTAACATCAGACATGATAGCCGACATCATGTTCTATGTTCTGCTAAGTTTTAGATATGATATAGTAATTAAAAATAAACAATAACATAACTTATTCTGTCTGCCGTTGTAGGTTTTCATGTCTAGCCCACAAGTTGAAGGTATACTTCAAGTGCATACTGAAATGTCCCACCCCCTCTTTTAATAAGTTACAAAATCCTGGTCACGGCACCAATGAGACACCACTAACCCCCCTTTATTAATTATTAACAAAAATCTAACAAAAATCCTTAATCATGAAGCAATCAAGAGCATATTAAATCCCACCCAGTTATTATTTATCTCAATTTTATGTTAAGACAAATAAATAAATTGGCCATTTATGTAATCGTTTAGTTTTACAAAATTAGGACCCAAATTACGTTGCGTGTTTAGTATTTGTACCTGAGCTCTTTATATAAAGTTCAATATTACGGTTTCTTATCTGATACTAGTTTCCTATGAAAATTAAATTACTCTTTTAATTTAAATACCTTGTAAATTTAAACGCCCTGTTTATTATTGGAGAAACCTAGTCTATCATTTGTGTTATTTATTTCCTATTTTATTATTCAAGATTGCACTGTGAATTTATGGTTGAGGTTTGTTTCCTATTTTATTTGGTTGAAATGAAAGCATTTATTTAGTTTATTACTTGTAGCACTAGAAAGGTAAAGTTTAAGAAAATACAGTATTCGTTGGGACAATAGTCACAGAAACCATTTTATTTTATTATAATTGACGCGGCAAATACCCAATATCCGAACATGAAGTTAAAAGCAATACCAACATTTAAGACGATTGACTAAATATTATATAGGAAAGTTTGCGTTGCCACAGTAATGACCATACTGTACGGTCATGAGCAAAAAAAAATAGGACATGTCTTATAACGGTATCTAATTGTGTACATCTAACTTTAATTTTTATGACATTGTCAGTTAGTTGTCATAATTTATTGCAAGTGTGCAAAAAACTAATATGCCTCATATAAGCGATTTAGTTCAATCTGGAGTTATTGCTAAAGCAGAAGATGGATGGTCAATGAGACAAATTGCACTGCGTTATAATATTGACAAAAATTCGGTGTGTAACATTTTAAGAAAGTGGAGAATAAACGGTACGATTAG
The DNA here is from genome assembly GCA_963675555.1 of Leptura quadrifasciata. Lineage (NCBI taxonomy): Eukaryota > Metazoa > Arthropoda > Insecta > Coleoptera > Cerambycidae > Leptura > Leptura quadrifasciata. The sequence goes on along the minus strand of OY776673.1, from coordinate 77,676,090 downwards.
TAGAAGTCTTGGATCAGGGCGACGAAGGATATCAACTCAACAACAAGATTTGCAATTGGTAAATGCTTTAGTAGAAAATCCATTTGACTCAGTTATTCAGGCTGCTGAAGAAACGAATTATCCTGGATGGAGAAGTACTGGTCGCCGGCGAGTAAGAGAATCGGAGTTACGCTGTCATGCCGCAGCACAGAAATACTTACTTAAAGCTGAATGTAAAGAAACTCGAGTAGGATTTGCGCATGATGTAAATTTTTGGAACAATGTGACCTTTACAAACGAAAAAACTTTCCAGTCAACACACAGCGGCCATATTCGTGTTTACCGCCCTCCGAATACTCGATTCAAAGAGAAATATATATCTAACAATGATAAAAATGGTAGATTTTCCGTCAATATGTGGGCTTGGATATCAGTACGTGGTCCTGGTGTTTTGTGGCATATTGAGGAACGAATTAGTAGTGAAGCGTATATTAAGATTTTAGATAATATTATGATCCCTTCTGTGTCACAATTATTTCCTAATAATGAGTTCATATTTCAACAAGACAATTGTTCCGTTCATACTGCTCATACCGTAACTAACTGGTTTCAAGATAACAACATCAATGTTCTTAACTGGCTCAGTCATAGTCCAGATCTTAACCCTGTGAAAGAAGTATGGGGACTACTCGTAAGAAGTATCCAAAAACGAAATGTGAGACCACGGCATGCCGCAGAATTACTGGAAATAGTAAATAATGCATGGGAAAATATTATTACTAATGATTATTGTATAAGATTATTTAATTCTATGCCAAACATACTTATAGAAGTTATAAATAGAAATGGTGCAATAACGAAATATTAATAGTTAGTTTCTTGTTAAGTAGGATATCCTTTGTCCTTTGATCCAGGATTTCTACTAATCGGATCGTTTATTCTCCACTTTCTTAAAATGTTATACACCAAATTTTTGTTAATGTTATAACACAGTGCAATTTGTCTCATTAACCATCCATCATTTACTATAGCAATAACTACAGCATTAAAATAAAAAATAAATTAAAAGTGGTATCTGTTTTATTGCTGCTACTCATTACATATTCAAATAGAGACAGATTTACATTAGAAAAAAAGAGTTGTCCTATTTTTTTCTGCTCACGACAATACACGCTTCAGAGTTGTTTATGCAAATAACAAGAACCATGTTATACAATATTATTCCCGTGTTATTTTGATTGTAATTAGAGTTGCGGCGAAAAAGCCGATTAAACGGTGAATGGCAATTAGTGTGATAGCAATCGGTATGATAAAAATAAAACTTAATGCAAAACAGAGGACAATAATCATGTAATGTTCGTGCATTATACAATTTACGTGGTAAATGGGAATTAAGTATTCATGTAAAATATTATAGAATGTTGAGGAAATATTCTTTAATTGATTACACAAACGGCAACTACCAAATTGTGTATGACTGTCCAACAACATAAAATGCAGTTAGTCGATGTAATTCAAACAGATAGACATCCTGGTTTCGTCGAAAGATAACCCCCTAATAATATAAGCAAGGTACCGAATCGATGGGCCTAAACAATAACCGCTGGCCTGTACTAAATATAAATTTAGCTATGATCATTGATCATATTAATAGAAAAGAACATAAATATGTACCTTCAAAGAAAAAAATAATATCCAACAAGAGATTTGAAAATACATACATTGACATTAATAAACCTTATGAGCATTGCCTCTAATGAAAATATAAAAACTCCAATCTAATAAAACTTGCTCATTGGCTGGTGCGAATATTAGTACGAATATTATAATTCGACTCACTTTCCATTGCTGTTCTCATTTAAACTTGATTCCTACGAGATTCAAGAATAGCAATCCTCTTGATTTGTTGATTCGTATAAGAATTTCAGTGAGAGAAAATTTTCTCAAGAGATTTCAAGAATTGGGTCCCTGAGTGGAAGTAGAAGCGTTTTACTTACACTCATCATTCTGAGAGGTTGTAAAAGTCTTCTACTGCCGCTCACTAGCGCCACTAAAAGTATTTGAAGAAAAAATAACATGTTCTTGCATGCCTCGCTTCACTCGTCAATCAAGTGCATCCTGAAGACAAAACATTTCTCTTTTACTCCATACCTAATTAAATATTTACTAGAACCAATTGTGGCGTAACCGTCAATTATCTGTTTTGGGGAAGAAGACATGTTGGAACACATGTTAAATCATTCGATTTATTCAATGGCGTAGGAAATAAATTCGATGAGAATATCGATGATTTTATTCTTAAACTGTATAGGAACAAGGAAGGCATAGACTCTTTGAATTATTAAGGAATATTGGCTGCCTCTAACATTTTTTTGTAATCGGGAGGTCAGTGTACTTAAAGATCAGCAATAAAATGTTCCTAATCAATTCGATTGCACAATTGGTAATCAAATACAGATATTTTTCACCAATCATATGACAAGCATTAAATAAAATTGTTTACTTCAGTCGTCTTAATTTATATCTTGCAGATTTATGTTTTGCTTGCTACAAATTTTACGAAACACTTCCACCACATTTAATCTTGAGGTATTGATGTAAATTAACTGTAAACATTTTTAATTAGTTCCTGATAATTGACGCCGCAGCGACGTCTTAATGCTTGTACTAATTTTCTTTAGAAACGTAATTAAATTTTAAGAAACATAAACGTCGTATATTTTAAATGTAATTAGCTGAAAATTATCGTTAAATTTATGCTTACGATAAAATTACAAGTATAAATGAATTTCATCTTTGTATGATTATTACGTTAAAAAAATGACTTTCACTAGAAAACTGTTTTGAGATACCTGTTTTCTCAAAATAAAATCTCGATTGTGAAATTGTCATCAGTGTATTTAAAAAATTATATAGCGTATTCTTTTTCTAATATTTGATTCTCTTTCTAGTGGGTCTTCTCTATAAAATAGCTAAACCTCCCTTAATATGGAAATATTTTTCTGGTGAATTTACTATTAAATTATCAAAAACAAATTTTACCATATTTTTTCTAAGACTTATACTGTCGTGAGCAGAAAAAAATAGGACAACTTCTTTTTTCTAATGTAAATCTGTCCCTATTTGAATATGTAATGAGTAGCCGAAATAAAACAGATATCACTTTTAATTTATTTTTTATTTTAATGCTGTAGTTATTGCTATAGTAAATGATGGATGGTTAATGAGACAAATTGCACTGCGTTATAACATTAACAAAAATTTGGTGTGTAACATTTTAAGGAAGTGGAGAATAAACGGTACGATTACTAGGAATCCTGGATCAAAGGACAAATGATATCCTAGTTCAAATGTGCTTTTAGACGGCGGAATGTTAAAACATAATATTTTTAGTCGCAAACTCCTCTACAAAATCCTTATTTTACTATAAGGAACGTAACCAGACTGCAACCAACAGCTACTCTCCGGGCTATGTGCCCCGCCGAGCGCTGAATTACAAGTTACAAACCTGGCGCGTTAAGTGTAATAATTGCATATTACCATCAAAACGCTAAAAGCAGTATGAACGGAACAATTGTCTTGTTGAAATATGAACTAATTATTAGGAAATAATTATGACACAGAAGAGAGCATAATATTGTCTAAAATCCTAATATACGGTTCACTATTAAATCGTTCCTCAATACGCTACAAGACACCAGGACCACGTGCCGATATCCAAGTCCACACATTGACGGAAAATCTACCACTTTTATCATTGTTAGATATATATTTCTCATCGAATCGAGTATTCGGAGGGCGGTGAACACGAATACGACTGCTGTGAGTTGACTGGAAAGTTTTTTCGCCTGTAAAGATTACATTGTTCCAAAAATTTACATCATGCGCTAAAAATGCAAGCGCAAATCCTACTCCAGCTTCTTTATGTTCAGCTTTAAGTAAGTATTTCTGCGCTGCTGCATGACAGCGTAGCTCCGATTCTCTTACTCGTCGGCGACCAGTACTGCTCGATCCAGGAAAATTCATTTCTTCAGCAGCCTGAATAACTGAGTAAAATGGATTTTCTACTAAAGCATTTACCAATTGCAAATCTTGTTGTTGAGTTGATATCCTTAGTCGCCCTGATCCAGGATTTCTACTAATCGTACCGTTTATTCTCCACTTTCTTAAAATGTTACACACCGGATTTTTGTTAATATTATAACACAGTGCAATTTGTCTCATTGACAATCCATCTTCTGCTTTAGCAATAACTCCACACTTGCAATAAATTATGACAACTAACTGACAATGTCAAAAAAATTAAAGTTAGATGTACACAACTAGATTTTAGCAAAATACCGTTATAAGATTTGTCCTATTTTTTTTTGCTCACGACCGTACTATAGAAAGCATTAATAATATCTAAGAAATATATTTATTTTATTTTGCAGTGACCAAGCTAAATATGCTGTTATTATCATTGTTGCATACTATATATGGGATAGGTTTAAGAGGTATGGTAAAATCATTGCATACAAATGTTTACATCATTTGTTGGAAGTTATGTCTGTCATCATTGTAATTTTGTCCGTCAATGTTAGATTCTTCATTCATAAATTTTACGATAGCATATTAGATTAATAACAAATTACACAAGATCACAAAAAAGTTCTGTTCTTGAGGAACGGCTAGCGACTTCTTATACAGAGTAGCTCATTTAAAAGCGGAGCACCTTTCTAAAATTATATTTGTTGGCCGATTTAAACGACTCTACCGTAGTGCAAAATTTCAGATCGAAATTCAAAATGTCAAGGCCTATTTAGATTTTTTCTTCAAGGCCAAAAATAAAAACAGTAGTGTTAGTAAATTTTTTATCTTAAATTTGACTACGCCACTGAGTTTAGGATACCTTCAAATGGATGTGATCGGAATTTAACAAAAAAATATTGGTTTTTAACAGATATATAGCGTAATTAAAATTCATATTAGGTTATCGAAATAATTTCATCAAGTAATTCACAATTGTTTAAATAATATTGTTTACAATGGTCATTTAGATCGTTATCAGTTGAATTTTAAAAATTATAACCATCAGTTAATCAATATTGGCAATATTTCCACGTTGGGGATTGCTCGTCTCCTGGCATCGGTGATCAACCTTAGTCATGGAAGTAGGCCGACGTTAAGTAATTAAATTAAAAATCAGTGTTACATAATTAATATTTTAAATGATTTTAAACGAAATAATCTGAATTTCAATTAAAGATGTTATTTATTGTTTTCTTTTTAATCAGCTTGCAGTCTACGGTTTAAAAATAGATCCCAGAAACAATGTAATTCCATTTGCTTGAAAAATGAAGTATTTATTACAGAGAACATTTTATTTAAAGAAGTCATTTTGCAATACCACTTTTATTTATAACAGCAACGCTTGTTGGCACATCCTCTGGCAAAGTTGCGTATTACAAAAGATAAAGTTGATATTGTATTATGGCACTACAAATCTGGTTTGATGTAATCATACCAAATAGCAAACACATATTTTATATAATTAATTAATTTAAAATATGTGTAAATGTCTCAGTGTAAATAATATAACATTATAGCCGAAAACATTTTTAAAGTAGTAAACGAACAACTGAAGCAAATGTAAACTAACATTGAAAATATATGGGACATTTTAAATTAAATGGCACATATTCAGAAGCGTAACCCTTAGGTTAAGCTAAACAAAAAAGTAGTCCAGAAACTTCTGAGATATCAGATCTGTCGAGAAATATTTGTTTATTTTAATCATAATTGTTTTTTAAGTTTCCACAATTTTTGACATAACTGATTAAATCTAGTGATTTAATGATTTGACATATAATTTATTTTTATATTTTTTATGGGGACGGAAAGGTAAAGGTACCTTTTGACTTCAAAAATGCGCATTTTTGAGAAAATCAAAATACCTCTATAAAGAAATTAATATACAAAAATGTACACCTAGTACAAACTATCCCATTTTGCGCTGAGCTAATGATTTTTAATAAATCCAAGTTATTAATGTGATTTCAACTACTATTAATAGATATGACTAATATATCCTGGTGGTTCTGACATTCAAAAATAATACATTTTTATGTTAAAAATATTATTCCAAAGTATTATAAATCTGCCGGATTAATATCTTCTGTACAACAAATTTTTATATCGTCAACTCTTCGCTATTTTTCAACCAATACTGATGAAATATTAAACATTATTTTAATGACACCAAATTTTAATTCTGCACCTACTTTCATAGTTTCTTAAAACTATTTATACTTTTAATCCCTTGCTTCACAGATTATCTCCCTGCAGTTTATAGGAAAAACTAGGAGGAACTAATCATCTCATGTTGGCTGGTATTAATGGAGTGTCTATGTATTAAATTTCATGAACATTGTTCTTGTAGTTTTAGGGAAAAAAATAATTCTTTAAAATCTATCCCTACAGCATCCCTCACAGCGTCATCTAGAAGTAACTAGTTCTGCCATCTACATTGATACTAAGCACTGTACATGTGTTAAATTCAACTACAATTATTGTAAGAGCTGCTTTAAAGAAAAAGGAAAATAATTCGTTAAACCCTACCCCATGCAGACATTTTCTCGGAAACTACTCATATCATCTCATGCTAGTACTAAAATGCGTCTTGTTTTTAATTTAATCCATAAATCTATAGAATTGTTGGAGAAAAACAATATTTAATTGTTTATATCTTACCCCACACCCCCTCCTGTGTTTTCTAGGAGCAACTAGTTATGTCATCTCATGATAATTCTAAGGCAGTATTCTATGTGTCAAATTAGATTAAAATCGTTTTTTAGGGAGCCTTTGTAATCTTCGTCTCTACAGTTAGTCTTGACACCTTATATTGGTACTAAGGAAGGATCCATGCCCAAAGTGGATCAAAATCATTAGAACTGTTTTAAAAAATGTATATTATTTTAACCTTATCCGTTACAACCTCCGTCTTGGCATATTGTAAAGGTAAGGGGTTATATCATCTCATACTAGTACTAAGGGAGTCAAATTTGATCAAATTCGTTAAAGCTGTTTTAGCGGAAAAATTATTATCCATTTTTAACGTTTTTTTAGGGATTAACTCCCCCCACGCCACATTTGATCTAAGACCAATCTATTTCGCCTTGAAATGTGGCCATCCTCAATGTGCATACTAAATCTCGTACTTTGGGCTCTAGGTTCGACCACAAACGGCTGACATATTTTTTTAAATCATTTTTTTGCGTCCAGGAAACGTGTAAATTCACCAAAGACTCAAAATCAATTTTCGCACGACCACAATACTTTATACAATTTGACACACTTAAGATGAAGACACCCCTGTATTTAATTTATTTTTAAAAGTTGAGATTTTAATTTTGGTACAGAGAAGGAACTTCGGTCGCTGCATTTCTTAGAGTACTCAGCTAAAACGTCAGGTGTAATCTCTGCATACTGCGACTTCATGAATAGGACAGATTCTCAATATTGCGAGTCGCGTTGGAGATATCGAAAAAGTTACTAGAAAAGTTTCTCAGAACCTCATTTGAATCTTGGAAATGAATTTACGCCGTACATGTTTATACGTCATGTCTAGTTATAGATATAAAAATTTCTACTACATCACAGGCTGGCACTACCCAATAAATTTCCGGAGGAAGATTTTAACCAAGGCTGCTTGGCTGCTGGTATATATTGCCTATAAAAAATGTATAATCGTCTAGAGTTCATTTATTATTTTACGACATATTACAGATTATCTTTCTAGAAGAGAAAATACAATATTCTTAAAATTCTAGCAGATGTTTTTTAAGAAGTCAAGCCAAATATATTTAAAATAAAGCTATAATGCTACGGCACAGCAAAACAATTGTTCATTTAAGTTATGAGATGTGGCATGATAAACGGGCATAACAGGTTGTTCTTCTGAACAGTCTCTAGTTCAGTAACTCAGTGCTGACCTGGTAGCCGGTAGATTTACTACAAATGTGCGTAGTACGTCCAAGTTTAAACATATTCCGTCTACAACGCCTGTTGGAGCCAAACGGCATTTGGTTTCAGTGGAATTTATATTTATTTCACGTCGTATTTCCAACATTCAACCCTTTGATTTGATGTGTTTTACCAGCGTGCGGTAGACATTGCTACCTGGCATGGCTCCATACTGTAGTTGTGTAAACATAGAATGTAATGAATGAACTATACTTGTCGATATAATACGTACCTTATCGCCAAATATCAACATTGCTATGGGAACCAATACGTGGCCATTATAGACTATCGCCCGCAAGTTGATATAGGGAATTTACATCGAATGACCTGTTCCACCAATTTATTTTCAATTGACCTTGAGGAGTGTAGGCAATTTTTAAACGCGCTTGGAAATACGTTTGCAGATTGTCGTGATAAAGAGTGTTTATGTTCCTCTTTTTGTCTTTTATTTCCAGAGTTAGTTGTTCTATTGAGTCATCTGTTTCTTGCGTTTCTGATTTCACATATATTATTGTCATTTCAATATGGCATTCCTTTATTTTTTCTTGCTGCTCATTCCCAGTGTGCTTTTTTGTTTCCTAGTTTCGCCATGATCCTCTCAAATTATCGTTGTTCATATCTAGCGTAATCTTCCTATTTCTACTCTGTTGCTCAGAATTAGCGTTTTCTTTAGTGAATGTATTGGGTTCTTTTTCAATTTCAGTAGTACATTGGCATCTTTTTACAATTGTTTTCCCTCTATTCATATTGTCGCTTGTTGCCTTTCCTTTAGTCTTATTGTTTTTGTAAGTAATTGAGGTATTTATATGGTTGTTTCATTTAGTATCTAGAGGCGTAATTCCAGCCCTGCTCTGATTTCTATGATCCAACATTTTTGAGTGAGTTATATAGGTATATATCGCGATATAAACGATCACCAATTTTAAAAACAAGTATAATCAAATATAACACTGATAAATTAAAAATGTAACAAAATAGAAAAAACAATGGCAGAAATTGGGATGCAATTGTGACACTACTGTTGAGAACAGCTGAAAATACTGCAAGGAAAAAGGATAGAAAAATAATAGTACGGTTATCAGACGAACGTGGATTCTTATTAATAAACAAAAGAAAAAAAATTACATCATGCAGACAAAGCCAATAAAGGAAGAAACAGAAACTAGGATCAGGAAATAAACAGGAGGGTAAAAAGATGTGCAAGAAAGGTTAAGAGAAGATGAGCAGAAGAACTAGCCCACCAATCACAAATGGTGGCACAAAATAGTAAGTATACCAAATCACCAAAAGTTTGATCTAGGTATTTAATCAGCCAAGAATAATAAGATCTAGGAAATGCCAGTTGTTAACAATCCACGAATATATAAATTGATAACTGGAAGGAACCTTTGCAAGAAACGCTGGATTTGCTGAAATGGATGCAAACGAGCTGCCGGTCGACTTGGAGCTTTCTACCAAAACAGACATACAGTGTACTATAAGGCATTGGAAGATATCAAATCCCGGCGGCAGATAGTAAATCTGGTTTTTAAAAAATGTCTACATGCATCTTGTCGTCTATATAGTCTACAGTTGCTGTCTGTTGTCTGCAGTCTGTGGTTACTGGTTACACCTAGACCTAATCAAATTGCTGGAATATGGTTAAAAGAACTGAATTAAATTTTTTATCTAAAACTAAATTAATATTTTTCTCTAAACCGGTTTTAACGATTTTTATCAAATATGACACATAGGTACTTAGTATCAGCATAAGATGGCGAAGTAGTTGCTTCTAGAAAATTCAGGAAGGGATATTGTAGGGGATGTGACTTAAAGAATTAAATAATTTTTTGTCAAAAACGGCTTCAAAGACTTTGATCAAATTTAATATATTTATACTCTCTTGGTACTAGCATGACATGATCCAACTCGCTTCCCCAAAAAAATTTAGTAACGGAGGCTGTGTTATAAGGTTTAAAAGAGTCAAATATTTTTTTCCTAAAACAGTTCTAACGATTTTGATCAAAGACATGGATACATTTTTTAATATTAGTATGAGATGACATGACTCTTTATCCTTATAAAATGCAGGCATGGAGGCTGTGTGGGGTGAGATTAAAAAAACTTTTAAAAAAATTTGAAACGGTTCCAATGATTTTGGTCAAAGTTAGCACATCAATCAATCAATCAAAACAAGTTCATTAACAGTTAAATATACATGAAATTCGCTCCTCCGGCATCCACGCGGATCCACCCATGCCTACGAGGCGCGCAGCTTCGAGGGGATTACATGGTTTGACGAGGCGGATTTGGATCGGTATAACAAAAAGGCGACAAAAAACTGAAGTTCCTTTTGCGGAAGCGCAAATTGAAATCAGTGATAACACTACGAAATGATTAACAAAAATCTTAAGGTAATTAAAAAATAATAAAGCACTATGAAAAATTGGACCACAACACACATTAATAAATTTTAGCAGTTGATACGGAACGGAGTTTAGCGAACAAGCCCGTTCGAGGCAACCACCGGCTCGACGGTCTCCCTGGCCGTCGGAATATAGAGCAAAACAAAAGATGGCATTTAAAATATTGTAGTTTTTAATGGAGATTTCGAGGAAGAATTTTCAACAAGCAAACAGAAGCAATGAGACAAAACAGAACCATGCAAAGAGACAGACAAAAAGAAGGAGATGACAGGAAAGAAAATGGAGAGTGGGATAGAGAAAGATTAGGGTAGAAGAAAGTGTGGCTAAAGAGATTGCCGGAAAATAGGCAGTGCCTGGTATAGTAATTTGTGTTTGATCCGAAATGGGGCATTATGCTGTCTGATACTTCCTTAGTACCAATATAAGATTCATGGCTAGTTATTTCTAGAAGAAAGCGATGTTGCACGGGTGTAGTTTATAGAATTAAATAATTATTTTAATGCATAGGTACTCCATCAGTACCACTATGAGATAACATGACTAGTGCCTCCTAATTCCTCCTAGAAAATGCAAGGAGAGAATCTGTGAGGGGTTAAAAATTAGTAAAAGTAAAATTAATAAAAAAAACTAGATTGTTTGCAAAAATTCAACTCGGAGCTTCGTGTGTTTAATATTTTATCAAGATTGGTTGAAACGTAACTGGAGATTTAACGAAATAAAAATTTATTACGGGAACAAGGCATAACATGTAGATTCGGTGGATTTATAATAAATAAAATCAAATGAATGAAACAAAATATTTAACTTCAAAATTTACTTATTCCTAAATGGGGATGTTTTTCCGAGTTGACTTGGATCAATTATTTTTATGGTATATCAATTATATTCCGTATAAAAGTATGCTGTATTTAAATATATGTATTTGGATACTCGGAACTTGATCAGTTGTGGTTTTATTTATGTATAAGTATTTTTGTTTTCAAATGTAATTTTAAAGTTTGTTAACATTTGTGGTGACAAAATTCAATTTCACGATGTTTTTCAGGAGGCAGTTGTTTTTTAAAATTGAAATTCAGAATAAAGAAGCAAAGGAAAATTAGTATGTTTGGTTCCGTTGGCACTCGTGCTCGATTTTGAAGTGTAGGGACTGTTATTTATGTGTTAGCAAGATATAATCTGGAGACATGCCAGGACTGCCAGTTAAACAGTTACAGACACTGAGCATGTACTTTTTGTTGGGAAGCGATTGAAAAAATCTATAAATAGAGAATATAGTCAGGCTTTGAGGTGTTATTTTTATTCATAATGTTTTTGTGGTGTCAATGTTCTCAAAATTACCTCCCTGTTAATGATTGTTGATTGATTCGAGAAATGGTGATTTATCTATTAAAAATGTATATCTATTCTGACTCGCCATATTCAATCATTCGTTATCTAAGATAATAAAGTATAATAATTGGTTGATCATGTCTTCTGGAAGTGCTGCCGTTAGCAGTTTTCTCTAAAGAAAAATGTATTCATTGCTGTCATCTTAACTATTTTTGGTACAACCCATGCTTACACAAAGAAATTTGAAAATCTCTTTCGGCTTTGCTTTAAATGTCTCATCAGATATTGTAATAAATAAAATGAATTTCAACCATACATTTACCGTATATTTTTATTTTTTATATATTTCGTACACTGCAGCTTCGCCCATTTAAATGTGCCGCAACGTTCCCCAGAAAGATATTATTTTTGATGATATAAGTTTTCGGCTTGATATATAGGGCAGTTCATGAAAGTGGGGGCGTACTTTACTAAAAGATAGAGAACATTGAGATGGTTCTGAATTCTTATGTAATAATGAATAAAGTGACCCCGTTTTCGAAATACACGGGATAGTTTTTGAAAGAATTTTCGTCTGTTAAATTTGGATGCTGAAATCCTCTGATATTTTCCGGTCTCTCCCGGTCTTTTTTCCCGATTTTCCTGGTGATTTAATTTGAAGTAATAAATGAAATGGTAAATGTAATCAAAAGCCAAAGTGGAGTTCCAGTCATATGAATTTTGCATTTTTATATACAGGCTGTCCATTTTATCAGGGCATCGAGAATATCCCACTTAATATCGGTCGTACAAAAAAAATATTTTACGAAAATTGTGCCGATTTATATAACCTACAAAATGATTTAAAGACATTTGAAATCCATGGCCTACTTTAAGAGTTATGGCGGAAAATATCGAAAATGCGGAAAGCGTCTAGGCCAAATATATCCGTTATTTGAAGAGATACCAGAAAAATTCTAAGGCGAAAATTTTTTGCAACGAGGTTTTATCTATTTTTTTTCAAAACCGCTGTATTTTGAGATTTACTCTTCAGGCTGTTAAAAAAATTATTTTGAAACAGGTGGGAAATGGCGCCATTAAATAGAGTACTTTCCTCCCTTTTCAACGATATATCACATACCATATTTATTCATTGGTACTACGTTAGTAATTATAAAAACATTTTTTTAAAACCAATAATTTTTTTAACAAGCTTATACTTGCCGAGTATGATTAAATAAAACTATAAAATAATTCAATAAGTTGTTCAAGTCTTTGCTATAATAAAACATTAACACAATTAAGAAGAATAAAGTAAATTCAGGTAACAAAAACAAAATAATAATCAAAAAAGCAATACGGAGCAATTATGAAAAGAGTATTCGCAGTTATGCCAATGTATAGAGGTCCTCCATAAAAGCGTCACTCCTTGCTCAGAAAGTTAAAATGTCTTTACCAATTAATTGAAGTATAATATCCATTTATTTGTATTTCATGATTTCACTATTATTTCAATTATTTTAAAAGAGTTGGCTATGAACAAACTTGACAATTTAATTTTTTGACAGATCATCTCAGTTAATACTTAAACTCTCACTCAATCACACTCGTTTAAGAATTAAAAATTTTCAAAAATGATTTTCACTCACATTGATCGTTATAATATGTACATATGCCAATGCAATTTTAACTCTGGATTAGCTCAAGTAGAATATAGAAACAGATTTCCACAAGCGCTACAGCCGAACAAAACTCTGTTCAGAAAATTAGCTACGAAGCTGAAAAATAATAGTTCATTTTTAAAAAAGAAAACAAGGTTGAACAGTGTTACTGATAATGTAAATAAGGTAAACCGAGTTATTAATTATATAAGAAATAAAAATACAGAAGATTTGGAAACATCATTAAGAACAATTCAAATTGCTTGTCATATAAATAAAACAACTGCTAGAAAAATTTTAAAGAAAAATGGTTACCGGCGTTATAAAGCCAAAAAAGTTTACAATTTACAATCGGGGACAAACCAAGAAGGACGACGTTTTGTAGGTGGCTGTTGGAAAAGAAGCGTGCCGTGCCGATCCATTAATATGTAGTAAAATACTTTGGTCCGACGAGGCAAATTTTTCCAATAATGGATTTTTTAATCGCAATATTCATTACAAATGGACTTCTGAAAATACACACTGGCATAGACCGACTGGGTTTCAAAATCGTTTTTCAATAAATGTGTGGATATGTATTTTATAGGCACCAATTTAATAGGTCCTTATTTTTATGATACTCACCTCAGTGGTCAAAGGTACCTAAACTTTTTGAGAAATGAATTTAATACATTCTTAGATGACCTACCTTTAGAGAATAGACACAACTTTCAATATTTTCAACAAGATGGAGCTCCTCCCCACAATTCCCAGATTTGCCTAGAATATTTAGACGAAATTTTGCCTCAACATTGGATAGGTACCAATCGATTTATTCGATGGCCCCCTCGTTCTCCAGATACAACCCCAATGGATTATTTCTATGGGGGTATATTAAAGATAATGTGTTTTCGGCGACACCGCAAAATGTAGAGGACCTAAAAGCTCGAATTCAACAGGCATGTACTACAATTACTCCCGAAATCATACTTCTCCACTGCAAGTATAATGTTGTTTTTATAATTACTAACGTAGTACCAATGAATAAATATGGCATGTGATATATCGTTGAAAAGGGAGGAGAATACTCTATTTAACGGCGCCATTTCCCGCCCGTTTCAAAATAATTTTTTTAACAGCCTGAAGAGTAAATCTCAAAATACAGCGGTTTTGAAAAAAATCATATAAACCTAGTTGAAACACCCTGTTATGCAAAAAATGTTCGCCTTTCAATTTTTCTCGTATCTCGTCAAATAACGGAGATATTTGGTCTAGACGTTTTCCGCATTTTCGATATTTTCCGCCATAACTCTTAAAGTAGGCCGTTATATAAATCGGCACAATTTTCGTAAAAATATTTTTTTTTGTACGACCGATATTAAATGAGATATTTTCGAGGGCCCTGATAAAATGGACAGCCTGTATATGTGGAAATATTAAACAGCAAAATGTTCAGAATTAGGAAAACCTTGGCCCAGGACATATATTGTCGCTGTATACTAAGTATCACTCTTTTTTGAGTGTGGTAAAGCTTGGATCGGATATATGCCAATAAAATGGGAAAATTTGACTGAAATAATTCAGAGCGGGCTGAAATTTTGGGAACGGGCTAATTTTGTGGTACTTTTTAACATATTAAAAATCCCCACCCGTAGACACCGGGGGAGGGGAGGAGAAGGAGAAAATAGGTAAAAAAACAAACTTGGAAAGTATCAATTTTACTGTAAAATATGTACAAATATTGTCTGGAAATCTGCCTGCTGGGGGCTTATTGCAATCAGATTTTATTTTGCGTTTTCCGATTGAAGACGTAGTATGTCGGAAGTTATAGGACACTATTTTCAATTGATCTGGAAACCCACATTGTGCACCTTGATTGGCAATGAATCGAATTTCTTTCATAGGAAATAGTGGAATACTGGACTGGCGTAGTATAGGTATATTTTTACTTTACTACAGTTTTATTATTTTTGTAATATATTTTGTTAAACTGAAAAGATCTTTGTTCCACTTTGTGTATATTTTTATGCTTTCACTTCTAAATAGAGAAGAAACTGAAAAGTTGATATTGAATTCTTTATTAAATGTTACATTAAAAAATAAACAGAATTTAATATTTCTTAGTTTTAGTTAGTAATCATTGTTTCATAGTGTTGCCTTTTACAATCACCATAAATTTTGGGTTTAGATGTCAGTGAACTAGTTATATTATGTATTACTATATGTTACTAATCATTTTGTACATCTATAATACTGGAAATCTTATGTTATATATTTTCCAGAAATCCTGACGTTGACAAGGAAAAAATTAAAGGATTGGTAAATTTTGCTCCTACGGAAGATTCAAAAGCCTTAAACAAGATGTCGAACACACAAATTGCCATTGCTGACACGAATGCCCTTTGTGTTGGAAATAAAGAAGTCGAGTCAGAATCTACAGAAGAAACGACACTTACAGAGGTTAGTAAAATATTATAAATGCAACTAAATAACTGTCTGACTTCATATGAATATCTTATCTCAAACTCCTAGAGCCAGTAACTTATTATTTAAAACTATATTGTATGGTGTTTGATACCTACTAATAGTAAATGTAGAACTACTGAAGTCAAAGAAGTTTAATCAAATTGAAACAAGATAACAAAAACTGAGAGGGTTATTCAGAACTCCAAAAATGTAATATTTTTACAATAACGAAATCTATAGCTTTTCAAATTGTGGTATAAATAATTCCATATCCAGTCAACGTGGTTCTATAAAAAATAAACCCACCGTTATTAATTTAATGTGCATGACGCAGTACATCTCAAAATATTTCGACACCGGAATTCAAGTGACGTACTATGTAGCAGAAAACAACGTTTTTCTATTACTATAAACTTGACTTCACATTATTAAAGAGTCGAAGTCTTCAAAGACCTGGGCGTCCTGTTTGACAACAAGCTGACATTTAATAGACACACTGAAGATATAGTTTTGTCTACAAACAAAAGTGTCGGTTTCGTTATCAAAAAACTCGTCAGGCTTTACAGACACTCACTTGTTAACCTTATACTTTAATTAATTAAAAAAAAGTCTAAATTAGAATATGCATAATTAATATGGCACCCGAGATATGTCACATACAGCAATATGCTCATCTAGAGTATCCAGAGACGCTTTTTGAAATTTCTGTCTTACAAGGTGGATGGTGTATATCCGTCTATTGGATATCCCCATTATACACTTTTAGGTAGATTCTCAACCAACAGTCTGAACACTCGGAGGAAAAGCAGGCAATCATATTTTTACATACCTACATTAATAAATAATAAAATAAGTTGCCCTGAAATAATCGAAAAACAGTTATTCCATATACCACGTGTCAATACACAACATCATACAACATTTTATCTTGCTACACTCCGAACATATATACTGAATTTCTCTCCATTACATTTCATGTGTAACACCTACATACATCTACATCTGCAAGATGAGGTTGATATTTTCCATAGTTCTGTTTCGTCCATTAAATGCTCGAATTTGTAATTAGTTTCGTATACACTTAGTAGTTTTTACCTGTGTTGTATTATTGTATTGTATTAATGTCGTTATTATCTTAAATTTTCTTTATTTTTCTTATATTTCTTTCTCTTCATTCTATTGTAAATATGTATTGTTCTCATCCTGCAATTGGTCTTAGAACTATTGGACGATGTATCTAAATAAATACAGAAATATACAGGGTGGATCATTAATAATAGGCAATAGTTCAGGGGTAGACCATAGTAAAATGTTGCTGTGGAAAAGATACAGGGTGTCAAAGTTCAAATTATTTTTTCGTTTTTCTGAAATAACTCAAAAGCCTCTTGAATGATATTTGCCAAATTTGCTAGAGGAACTTTTTTTATTCTAAGAAACAATAATTTATGTATTACATCACGTTAGATCATAGAGGACGCCGCAGGACCTGTATCTGATGATGCATTTTTTTCATATTTTTTTGATGAAACGTTGTGGTACTTATTGTTTCTTAGAACAAAAAAAGTTCCTCTAGCAAATTTGGCGAAGATCAGTCAAGAGGTTGTTGGATTATTGCAAAAAAACGAAAAAATAATTGGAACTTTGACACACTGTATCTTTTTCCATAGCAATATTTTACTAAAACATATTTCGTTATATCGTCATATTTTGGACCAAAGAATCTACCCCCGAACTATGGAATATTATTAAGTTCACCCTGTATATATATATATTAGTTTGTTAGACCAGTGATATAAATATACAGTGTGTCCCCGGATAGAGTACGGCTCTCTTGAATTTGTTATTTTTCATTTGCCCAGAAAGAGCCATTCTCACCTCTTCGTTAATAATTATTTTCTTAACTTCTAATAAAATTTTAACAGACTTTACCAACAAAAATGAAAATATAAGCAACTGAAAACAATCAAGTCAAAAAATTCATTAACAAAATGGTAAAACGGAAAAGTTAATAATGGCGGAGCTGATTTTAAAGAGATGATTTCGTAATTCGGCAATTTCTCCTACATCCCTGAACCGATTTTAAAAAATTTTGGTAAGCGTTTAAGAATACTCGATGGAATGGTACTGGACTGAAAACTCAAAAAAAAACAAATTTTTGTTTACCACACAAAAAATTTTGTTTTTTTACAAAATAAAAAATAGTACAGTACTATTCTATCGAGTTATCTCTAAAAGTTTATCAAAATATTTTTTGAATTGGTTCAGGGATATACGAGAAATTGTCGAATCGCGTTTACGACACCACCCACCAATATATAGTCGAGGCAAGAATTCAAGCGATGCACGTCACAGATTGATTCTTTAAATAAGGCAATACTACTAAGAATCGTGAAGCCCCATTAAACTGTACCTATTTCTTAAAAAAGCTTAATAACTGGATGTCAAGAATTACTCTCCTTAACGTAATTAACGATTAAAAATTATGTTAGTATTAAAATTTCTTTAATGAGATCACTCGTGACGTGCATTGTTCCTTTTTCCTAATCTTTTATTTCGTGTAAAAACATTTTATATTTTTAGTCTGGTTGCATGCTAAAATTTAATTTGTTTATAACAATTTATTAAAATGTTATAGTTTACGCCGTAAATTTCACAGTCTTGACGGCAGAATTTCACAAGGGTCTAAGATTTTGGCAACAATTACGATTATCAACTATTTCAATGCCTATTCTGATTTGAAATTTTAACTGAATTTTTTACTATTTAAAACCTAAATTTTTCGTAAGTTTCATTTGTCTATTTTCTTCAGAAAAATAATAATTTGTTCAAAAATGACTAATTCTGTCTTTAAATAAAAATGATAATCGGAGTAAATTCTAGTTTATATATGTTTATTGAACGACTTATAGCGGGCAGTTTGAATTTTTTTCGTTTGTTCCGTAGGAGTTCCAGATCTCGAAATAACTAATAAAAAATATGGAAAATACGCTCTAAAACATTTGTTTAAACAAAGAATACGCCGATCTCGCCGAAACTGCAAAACTGAACTTTGAACTCAATTTAACCCCATGAACAAGTCAGCCCCAGCCCCAATTCAGCCAGAGCAAACAATTCACATTTTGTATTTTTCAAGCCCCAATTTCATTCTACTAAAATTCTGATCACAGATGATGATAAGGATGCATAAGGCCAAGATTAAAGGCAGCGATTGAGTCATTCCGTTGTTAGTTAGTGAGGAAATGAAAGAAGCTTGTCAGTACCAAGAGGTAGAAGGTCATCTTTTAGGAGAGGGAAAAAAATTGTCAAGGAAGTTAAATCAATTTCTTCCCTCATTCCTAATCCACTTGGATTCGTGACATTCGTGACAGTATTACATTTACATACCCATAAGTATATCTCAATCAATGCGTTTTATGTGCTTGTAATTTTTTTTTGTTTCAACTCGTAGTACTAAAAATTGTGGATAATAGATCAAAACTTGTCAGACTCTCTCTCCGATTAACTTTCATGGAAGAAAACATTAAATTAGGAGGATTACAATATTTATTAGAGCGTACGATTTTATTTTAAGTTAGTGAAATATATTATGTTCAATTTATTTTTAACTGCAGCATTAAACATCTGAACTACTTAATGTCCACCCACTGGTGATTATTTGGCCTGCTAGTACAGATAGAATGTCTTAAATTGACATCTGGGCTTTAGAACAGGAAAAGTCCTAATTTTATAAGAAACAAATGGCATAAAAGATGTAGATACAGTTTTCGTTATTTATAATCAGGATTATCATTTTGAAAGTTTAATATTATTTTTTATATATCTAAAAGAAATCTTTTAACTTTAGAAAATAAATAGTATTAAATGCTTCCTACATATGAATATTAATACCCCTCTCCTGTAATACTAAAGAAACCGTGTAGGAAAGAATTAACATTTTGTGACAGTGAAAACACAGCCAGTACCTATAGTAGTACAAATTTTTTCATCAAGCGTCTGAGAACCCCTTACAACTTATGTGGCCGTAGTTCTACGGGACAGTCCTACGCTGGATCCGGGTCCTGGTTGGTGGGGTCGATTTCGTAAATCGCCCATCGTAAATATAGATAATTTTAACGTCTGAGAACCACTTAAAATTTGTAAACAATTATTTGTCAGACCAAGGAGAGTTGAGCATTTGAAGGAAAATTCGATGGGACGGACACAGTTGAGCTTGGTTTAATGGCTCTCCACTGCGCAGCCCCTGGGATATTCAAGTTTCAAGTTTATTTAACCAAAAAGAATACAAAATTCTTACATAGGTTCATCCTATACTAAAGTCTACAATAATTTATGTATAAGTATAATGTAACAAAAGAACAATTAATGTCAAATTAGTTATATATTTTTTTATATATATAAATATACAGATGAACAGCACCAAGCTGATATAAAAACACATAAGCATAGAATGCTTGTATTGTGAATTTCATGTTAACTTGATTACTGAGTTGATGCATTATTTAATTGTTTCGTTTACTAATTAATAGAATGAAAAAGTAATTAAATATAAGAATACAAACAACAATTATATATCATAATAAATGGAAAAACGAGGGAAAAGTGAGGTTTTAAAACAATAACACCTAGCAGGACATAAACACAAAATGTTAACTGCTTGTATAGATGAGAAGCTAGGAGATGATGTAAATAAACTATCCATGTTGGAAAGTCTGACTTTTGCAGCTTTATTGTTATATACTTTTTATATATATTTCAAAATTAATTAAACAGGTAAGGATCGGGCTACATTATTAATTGAGAATATTCTTTATACAATCTTGATTTTGAGTAATAAATTTTCTTAATTCAATTTTGTATTTACTAAATTTTCCTATTTTTTTTATGTGAAGTGGTAAAATGTTATAAAGTTTTAAGCCACAATAAAAGACAGATCTTTGTGTATGGCTTTTACTGATCAATGGTAAAGCAACAGACATATTTTCAGTAAATCTAGTTATATAACTAGGATGGGTTGTTGGAGTCTTTTTGTCAAACATTTGTATTAATAGTGTGGAGGAATACAGTTTTTTTTCTTTAAAATTATCTTTAGAATAGAATTTTGAGTTGTTTGTAGAATTTTTAGTACATTGTAGTAAAATTTGGTGTGATACAGTATCGAAAGCCTTTGCTAAATCAAGAAATACAGCCATGCACTTTTTCGATTTATCTAAACTTAGTACAATTTCTTTAATTAAGTCCAAAACTCCATGTTCGGTACTTGTATTTTTTTTAAGCCAAACTGCCGATCTGTGATCACATTATGTTTAAGTATCTAAAAATTCCACCAGCCTGTTTTCAAGACATTTTTCAAATATTTTTGCAAAATTACTGATAACTGAGATGTGTAGTTGTTCAAATTTTTATAATCACTAGATTTGTGTACTGGGCTTACACTTGATTCCTTCCATTGATACGGTATTATATTTGTTTTAAGTGTTAAGTTTATTATATGCAGTAATGGTTTAGTGATACATAAATGTATGGATTTTATTAGTTTGACTGATATTCCGTCAGGGCCAGCAGATGACATGTTTTTTAAGCTGCCTATTATTTCAATAATTTCATTTTTTGTTATAGGTTTATAAAATATTTACGATTGTATTGAATTATTTTCTAGGACGTTATTAGGTAACTTTTCAGTTTTATTTATTTTTTGGGACATTTTTGTACCAATGTTTACAAAGTAATCATTAAAAACGTTAGCTTTTTCTGTGTTATCCGTCACTTCTTCCTTCAGGTAACTGACCTCAAATCCACTTGAACTAACCAATCAGTTTCTACAAATTTTATGTGATTCTTAGATGCTAAAAAAATCACCACCGTGTCCAGCATCCTCGAAAACGGGGGATACGCTAAGTTTCACTGTTGAAATAGATGTAATAAGCGTTTAACACCGATTTTTGGCCATTTGGGGAGTTGCGCAAGTCCAAAGAGAAATTCTACCAGATCCATTGTACTCATCCTCAATGTGTGCTCTCATTGCATAACAAAATATTTTTTCGGCTTTTTTTTCCGGCTCACACTCCACTACCGGTAATACTATCTGTTTTTTTTTTGACAGCTTAATGAGTGTCATATGGGTACCATGTATATCTGAACTAGTTTTGGCCTGTTTAAAATTGTCTGATTGCCGCATAAAATTTTGAACACTATTTGGCTTGTAGGTAAAAATATAGAGTGGAGGAAAATGATAAAGCTTAACTTTCATGTGCAATTTATAAGAAATAAAAATTATAAAAATTAAAAGTAAGTATACCATTGGAATGCTGAATTCTTCCTCTTTAAAATTCTACCTTTTTTTTTTTTTTTTTTTTTTAGTTTTTAATGGGTACAAATTTTCTTTTTATGTAGCGGCGGTCGAGAAATGCTTCATTTCCCTGTGCGACGCGCTTGAAATATTGAGCCGAACTAGCGAACTGTAATAATTTCTCATACTAAGGGAAACATTTATTTAAAAAAACTTTTATATTATCTTTATGTAAAATTTCCCGCTCTCTCACGTGGTGCTATCCTTTTTTTATTATTATTATTTTTCGAGTATTAGCAAAAAACTGAATTTTTCCGTTTCAGAGGGTTGTTTATAAGGGTTCGCAGGGGTGGATTTTGGTAAACTTTTTTGAGCCACTTTCTACTAGCAAAAAACTAGCCTCTCATGAAAAAATTAGCGAGGTAACAATTAATTCCGACTTAAGACCCCTGGCAACTTGGCTATTGTGTGAATCATAGAAAGACAAAATTCCATTACTAAACAGATTAGTTGGATGGGGGTAAAATTGATGCTGTACAAACCCAAAGCGGTAAAAATTTAGGATATATTTCTGTATTAGAATATCACACGGCACTGAGTTTTTGGTTAATTTTGATGGAAGACAGATTTTGAATCTTGTGGGGGTACTAATACTAACATATTTTTGAAGACGGCAAAATAGCCAAATTTTTATATAATAATAATAAGATTATCATATCCGTTTATATCGTATATATTATGATAATTATTATATTTTTATGTTATGAAAAAATTATGTTTGAAATTTTGAAGCCGAGCGGGTTATAGGCAACTTTTATAATAATACGATTATAAGACGAAATTATAAACGAGCCTAACACTTGCTTTGGCAAAAGTAAAAACCAATTAAGAGGTGCGTTAAGTGTCAGCTTAGAGTAACATAGTGTCATGTTTGTATGGTTTGAATTTATAGAGTAATTAAAATTGTTCTGGATGAGATTTACATATGCCAGATGGTTGGCCAAACAAAAAATTAAATACAAATAACTTTAGTTATAAAGACAAAGTCAGTTTAGTGCTGGCAGATTTAAAAATCATATAATTATCACAAAAGGAAATAATGTTTCTAACGGTTAGTTTAAAGAACCGCTTTATGTGATAATGATTAATATCTACTGCCACCAATCTACCAGATTTTTATAATCAATAAGGAAAATTTTTAGAGCAGGCTATTTTTTTTAACTTGTAGACATTAAAAGCAACCAACCAACGGGATATTTTATGTACCTTTTGATGGTGGAAACTATTTTTACAAAAAAGGAAGCCTTTCGCGAGTAATTTATGTTTAAAAAACAACGTTTATAATATTTTATTAAAAAATTCTTTTATACATAAAGAATGCTTTGAAATATTGCTTTTCCCTTGGGATTGGGTTCGTGTGTGAGAGATCAGGGAAGTGTTTCTTCGTACAGAGAGATAGAGTTTTCGTACGCCCAGTTTCGGAGTGTTAGGTTTAAGGTAGGGAAGGTGTCCCTGATGATGCCTACTTTAGTTTCAGGGAAGTTAGCCCTGCTAGGGTAAGTGTCTCTAGAATGAGGTGCGAATTTTCTTATAAAGTTTTCAGAGAAGGAATGTCTGCTAGGGTAGATATCTCTAGGTGAGGGCGAGCGCCGACGAATTAAAAGTCATGTTCTCCAAAAGTCCGTGTATTAACCGAATATTTACAGCGAAAGAAATGATTTATTTTATTTAGCTACAGCTGAATTATATCAAGCACTTTTTTGTAGCTAAAACGTCGTATTTAAAATGGTCGCCGTGGACTGAATGATGTTGAGAGAGTTGTGGCTGGTCAATGAACACCGGAGGAAGACTGTATCTCGGAGCGCGCCAATATCCATTGACTTGTTTACGGTCTCGATAACTAGGGCCGAGTAGAACTACTACTCTTTGCTCCTAGATTATCTCTGTAGACCGAGACCGGCCTTCGTGATAGGTAGGCCCGCTTACTTCTACCAGACTCAGCTCACAAATGTGAGGTGTGTCGTGGTATTTTCTGCGGTACCCCCCCTAGTTCTGGCTGATGAACCTCGCTGGCTGAGGCCTCTTCTGGGGCTCCTCTGGTCTTGCTTTTTTCTTTTTTTGCCAGCTTGTCCCCTTATCGGTCTGTTAGGTTGGGGAAGTTTTGGCTAGAATTGACTGCCGGTACGTAGGACATCAATTGATGCCCTACCCCGGATCGTCGGAGAGGTAAAGAAAAAGTTGTGTAGCTCAAGGAGTGTGCAGGCCTAAGTGCCTCTTTAGCACTTTTGGCCCCCACGGAGCAGGTGGGACAACGGGCGTTGGACGGTATGTTGTCCGACGCCCGCAGGGTGGTTGGATGTGGGTAGATCGTCATGTCTCTAGAAATGGTGCTTCGTCCTGGTTATCTGAAAAACATCGGTTAGTGAGAGAAAAAGGTTATACTTACCCAGTGTCCAGTAGCTATACCCTCGGTCGTTTGTGCCTCGGGGCGTCGGCTGGATCGTAATCAGTGACCTGTCTGAACAGCGGGTTCCCATGCTCCTCGGCTTGGGCGTACAGCTTCTTCGCGCGTTCCCGGATGACTTCGGTGACCGTGGTGTACTCCAAGTCCCTAACGATGTCTGCAGTTCTCACGTACCATGGAGCGTTCACAGCCGTCCTGAGGGCGATGTTTTCCACAGCCTGGATCCTCTTCATGTAGGACTCCGCCTGGTAGCCCCATGCTACCGAAGCGTACGTAAGTTGCGGATTGGTGAGTGTCTTGATAAGCGTGAGCTTATTCCTCAAGTTGAGTTTGCTCCCATTACCCATCATCGGGTAGATGAGGGCCCTCGTTCGTCGGACCTTGGCTGTGATGGCGTTCGTGTTCTGTCTCCACGTCAGGCTTCTGTCCATGACCACGCCAAGGTACTTGACGGTGTCGTGCCATTGGATATCCTGGCCGTTGATGGAGACGTGTCCTCTGGGGGCCTCTTTCCGTACTGATCTGAAGAGGATGGGCTTGGGTCTTGTCGGCATTGATGTGAACGATCCATGCTTTGATGGAAGTCTGAAGGACGTATTTTCTGCTCGAAAAACTTAGAAAAATTGAAAAAAAATAGGAAAAAGAAAAAATTAATTTTCTTTTTCCTCAACCTTTTCTAAATACTAAATAAAAATATTACGTTCACAAAATTTTTAGGGTTCAAAGTGACTGTTTCAGATGGAGATCAATGGATAAATCATACTTACTGTCGTTTATGCTTAACTGCGGCTCTGATGGTATCAATTGGAAGACGTCGTAACACTATAAATCTAACACTGTCTGTTTCACACTCTCTTAAAATTAAATCTGAAAGGGAAATTTTGTTAGAAAACACAAGTAAAAGACAATATAAAGTTCAAAAAATGTATATTAAATCTTTAAAAAATTTATGTTTTTACAACAACTTCTTCAGAGAAAATGTTAACAAACAATGGTCTGACCCGTGTACAACACATGGTGAGGAACGGGACGATTCATACGGTACCAACTACCATCCAATATGCAGTTTGAAAAGCTAACGACGCACAAAAAGATTCAAGGAAAGTTTCATGTAACTGAAATTTTGGTGGGCTTATGCTTGCCTGTCTTATAAACGTATTTTATTAATTCACATAAATTTTGGTCGCTCCTCGGAGCTTAAAATTGCTTGAAGCGTATCTACTTCGTTTGTATTATGCAATAACAAATTTTACGTTCAGGCAAGGCAGATCCCATGCACGTGTGAGTACATGGTATAGATACTTTTTTGACTCCGAATCACTGAGGAACCGGTTTAGGGCAAACCCCGTCAAAACACATCATTTCCCCGTCAAATCCGACTGCTAGGAAATGATGGGGGTCCCATGTCGCTAAGGGCTATTTTCGCTATAACTTCCGATATACTTTGAATAGTCGTTGGACTAACTTGTCCTCATATTCAATACCTCGTAAGAGTTGCAGTGCTTGACAACGTGGATTCGTAAAAGGGTTTTTAATCTTGGAAGTCCAATTTTAGTATACTTTCTAAAATTGGGTGGTCGGGGCGACATTACGTCCCTGTGCAGCGACATTTACTACACTTACCAAATTAACGCTCCTCGAAGAGTTAGCGAAAATTTGGCATAAAAAACGCTCCGAAGAGCAAAAATATATTTCCAAGAATTAAAAACCTCCTCCACGGCGTTTTTACGTGAAGCACGCTTTTCTTACGAAATATTTCCTAAGTCGGATTTTGTTACAACGTCGAAAAGTATATCGGGGTTATAGCGTTCTTTAACACTCCCCTCCTTTCCGTGAATCTTTTTGTGTAACGTTTGGTAAATTGTTTGTTTGAAAATAAAATGGATCATTGGATGTAGTCTCCCATGTGTTGTATTCGGTTATCGTTCAGACCGGCCTATCTGAACAAAACATAGATGCAAATCTAAAAATGGTGATAATTTGAACATATATCGATGCATAGCATTCGATTGAATAATTGAACATTGTATATGAAAAAGGCATAAAAAAAAAGAAAAAAAATCGAGAATCCTCGGATTCTCGATGACACAACACAAACACTTTCGACGCACTTATCTTTCTTAGTGTTCTTCCACTAATGCGGGCTTGCGTCTGCTCCTCCTCGTGTCTATGCCTCGTCGATCACCTTCGGTGTCGAACTGCCTTCTGGAACAGCTTAGGTGGTCCTCGGACTGCTTGGCTCCAGCTATACTATGGCTCTGCTCAGTTTATATGAAACAATATAAAACAAAATTTTAGTAATATGTTTGTTCATATCCCGTCTGGGGATCTGCGACCGATAACATATCGTCGTCTTTGAGAATAGGAACACTGAATTTTGTTGACTTATATTGATTGAAATGGTTTCCGTGTAGTTAAAAACTCTCTTCTTGGGAGAAATCTGCGACCGATATCACATCGTCGTCTTTGAGAATAGGAACATTGAATTTTGTTGACTTATATTGATTGAAATGGTTTCCGTTTTTATTAAAATCTCTTCTTAGGAGAAATCTGCGACAGAATCTGCATCCGTCGGATCGTTGCATCTGCCCCTCCAGCAGACGTGGCGGCATCTCGCCCTTGAGTTGCTAGACTCATCTGAATCGCGCCCTTGCGTCAGAGTCGTCGTCTTTCCATGCCGTGCCAATGGAACATTTGTTTGGACCCTTTGGGTCGGACTCTGCTTACAGATGAATGTTTAATAACATTTGAGGACTTAGAAAAATTATAAAAAATACCAACTCTGCCGGACACGGTCAGAGTTGCTGCAGTGAATTTGGAAGATTTGTATGGACGATACAATATCCTCAATGAAAATAACTTATAAAAAATGCATAAAAAATACCAACTCTTGCCTGACACGACAAGAAGTTGGTATGGAAATTTTGATATAAAATAAACCTAGCACTAAGTTAAAACTTAGCCTAGGTTGAAAAATATTATAAAAATATAATTGAATCTCCAGAACTTGATTCTGAATCAGAAGTGGAAGCATCTCGTGGCGGTGCATGAATTTGTACAACCGTTTGCTCCGGCGGTGGAGGTTCTGTGGAATCGTCTGAGAACGGGGAATCATTTCCATCGAGTGATGTTCCGCCTGGACTAGCATTTTCTTCATCGGAAGATTCGATTTCCAAGTTGTGCTCCTCTGGCGGGGCTGGTCTCAAATCATCGACATGTACTCTTGTCGTTACATTTCCCTTTTGCACGAGATACACCTCGTCTGAAAACTTCTTCAGAATTCTGGTTGGGCCTGACCAAGACGGCGTGAAGGTATGTACCTTCTTTTTTCTCTTACTCATGACTCTGTCTCCTACTTTGTAAACGATCGGAGTGACGGCCTCTTTCGGCGCATATTTCTGTTTGTAATTTTGTTGGGCCTGACGGGCTTCCTTGATTCGCTCGTATCGTGGAAGCGTTTGTTGCTTGGCTCTTTCTTGCCTCCAGGCATACAAATCCCATTCGCCTCTTTCGGCTGGATCATATCCTAACACGATCATGCTAGGTGTTTGATTTGTAGCGGCGTTCCTACGATTTCTTAATATGTATGTCATCTGATGCACGTAGCGATCCCAAGTGTCGTTTGGCTTTTTGAATAAAAGAGTCTTTAAAATTTTCTTGCATTCCTGCACCCGTCGTTCCACGGGGTTGGACTGTTGGTGATATGCTGGAATTAAGTATCGTTCGATACCATTCCTTTCGCAAAATGTGATGTACCATTCGGAATTGAAATGACCACCGTTGTCTGATATTATGACTCGAGGGATTCCGAATCTTGCTACTATTTCTTCGTCGATATATTTGGCTATCGTTCTGCCGTCGACCTGAATGTATGCCTTTGCCTCTATCCATTTACTGAAAACGTCTTCGACGATAATCATGTATCTGTTTTCGGCGTCTTTAGTCCTCTGCAGCGGGCCAATTACGTCGACGCTCAAGGTTTCAAATGCATTTTGTGGTGCATGACTTCTAAGTGGAGCATTGGGTTGGGCTTGTCTTGTCTTTACAGACTGGCATATCAGACAGTCGTTTATGTATTTGCCTACGATCCTGGCCATATTATTGAAATAGTAGCGTTTCGCTATTTTCCTGAGAGTCTCGTCTCTTCCTGGATGACATGCTTCATCTCGGTCATGATAATGGTAAATCAATTCCTTAATTTTCCTCTTTGGAACTATTAATTTAAAATTTCGATCGCAATCTTTAAAAAGTACATCGTCTTGGACGTGAAAATTTTTCATAAAAATAAGATCCGCATCGGAACGTTGTTCCTGTTGAAATAGATCATTCCAACGGCGGATCTTGTCTTGAATATCTCTTGAACTCAATTGAGCCTGTACGATATCTTCGTATATTTCTGAATGCGTTAAAACAGAAATACGTTCTGGACACTTATAATTTGGTAGGAACATTCTTTCCTCTTCATCGTCTGTCTCGACATACTGATTTTGTGGGTTACGACTGAGAAAATCTGCTAACAAATTCTCCTTTCCTGGACAGTGTTCAATTTTGAATGCATATTCTTGCAATAGTAATGACCATCGTGTAAATTTTGTTTTGTCGTCCTTATGTTTGTTTAACCAAAGTAACGCCCTGTTGTCCGTCTTCACCAAGAACGGTTTGTCTGCTAAGTACATCTTGTACTTTTTAATATAGTTCACCACCGCCAAGCATTCTAGCTCGTTTATGTGGTAACGTCTCTCTGCTGGAGATAACGTGTTGCTTGCATACGAAATTATATATTTTTCCCGTTGTCGCCTAATTGATATAATACGGCCGAAAGGCCTTGGAGGGATGCATCTGTTTGCAAAATGAATTGACGTGAAAAATCCGGCCGATGGAGTTCCAGCGGTCCGGATAATAATTCTTTTAATTTTCTAAACGCTTCATCGCATGTATGGTTCCAGTGAAAACGATTTTCCTTCGAAAGAAGTTTCGTTAGTGGCTTCGTGATCATCGCCACATTTGGTAGATATTCTCGTACCCAGTTGCAAAGCCCTAGGAAACTTTGTAGCTGCTTTTTTGTAGCTGGAACGGGATAATTTTGAATTTGTAAGACATGTTTTTCTAATGGTTGGGAAGTATCAGTTCTAATTGTATGGCCTAAATATTGAATTTCATTCGTCGCTATTACACACTTTTCCGGTGACACTTTCAGATTGTGCAGACGTAGTCTTTCAAAGACTAATCTCAAGTGGGACATATGCTCCTTCACGTTTACGCTGTAAACGATTATATCATCTAAATACACTTTACAGAAATGGTGCAGGTAACCCGTTAAAACGTCCTTTGCCATGAATTTCTAAAAGGTACAGGGAGCTGTCTTGAGGCCGAAAGGCATGACATTGAATCTGTAAGCTGCCCCATCAGGAGTGGTAAAAGTCGAAAAATCTTTTGATGCTTCATCTAGTGGTATTTGCCAATATCCACTTTTTAAATCCAACACAGTAAAAATCTTCGAATTGCCTAAATCTTTAATACTTTCGTGTATTTTGGGTAAGACGGAAGCTTCGTCTTCAGTCATTTCGTTCAAATGGCGATAATCGATGCAAAAACGTGGTTTCTTGTCTGAGCGTTTTATTATCACGGGTGGTGAACTATATTGGGCAGTGCTAGGTTCGATGACGCCAGCTTTTAACATCTCTTCGATTTGGTCGTACATAATTTTCTTAGTACTCGGAGACATCGGATATGGTCTGATATTAAATGGTTTCGTGTCTTTCACTGTAATTTTGTGTTTCACCGTCACTGTGGTTGCTTGAGTCGGTTCCGCAGTGAACAGATCGACAAATTCCTCGAACAGCGGCCGTAGAAATTTGTCATTTATAACAAGCTCTTCAGGAAGCTTTGCCTGCTGTCTCTCCCTCTGAGAAGCTTGATTCCAGAAGACGGTAATACGCTCTTCTGTGCCGGCATATAGGCATTTTCTGCCATAATCATATGCGACATTGTTCATATATAAGAATGGTGATCCTAATATTATCGTTTCGTTCAAATTTTCAATTACTTGAAAATCAATTTCAAAAGAGGTGCCTGAAATTATTACTTGTAATTTTGTCGTGCCAAGAGAGTCCACCATTCGATCTCCGCACGCCATAGCAAATGATCGGCGTGTCGTGAGATTTTTAAAATTATCCAACATCCTCGGATGGATAACGTTTCGCGTCGAGCCTGAATCGATCAGTGCGTCGACCGCATGTTCATTAATTTGAACTTTTATACGAGGCAAAGGGAACGCTTCGCTCATATAATTTATTGACTCTCTTGTCTTGTGCAGAGGAGCGTCGTAGTGGTCATGAGTATCGGAAAAAATTACTGGACATTGCTGCCGCCTTGGTTCGGCCGTTGTGCCGGGGATCTTGCAGATGGACCCTGGCCTGGGTCTCTGGCCCCTCGAAAGTTTCCCGGTCTCCTGTTGAGATGCGGGTTATTCGGGCATTGGCTATGGAAGTGCCACTGCACTGTGTCTGTACAGTATCGGCACGGGGTTGTCGGTCGGTCGGGTACTCGGAATTTCCCCGATCCGCCATTAAAATTGGTTTGCCTGCGGTCAGGATTCACTGATCCGCTTGATAAATTAGGCATAAAAAAAGGACGACCAGGCGCTCTGCCTGGACCGTCCTGTCGAGATACG
The DNA here is from genome assembly GCA_963675555.1 of Leptura quadrifasciata. NCBI lineage: Eukaryota > Metazoa > Arthropoda > Insecta > Coleoptera > Cerambycidae > Leptura > Leptura quadrifasciata. Next base: position 77,644,865 of record OY776673.1, on the reverse strand, counting down.
TCCTCTCGGAAATGCACCCTCGGTGCTGTCGGAGTTGGGCTTCCATTGCTCCTGTTACTAGAATTTTGTTGAGTGATGTGTCCCGGCTCTCGATAGTAAGACGCGCGGGACAGACGTTGATCAATAAGCTGGATTAGCGACGTCTGTTCGTCAGCTGAATCCCGCTCGACGTTAGTAGCCGCTGCTATTAACATCTCTGTGTTTGAAATTAGGTTGCTTCTCAAGCGTGACCTAATTTCTGGACGCAGTTGGTCCATGATGACCCGAGCTCTGATGGCTTTGGATTTAAAGGGATCAATACGATCGAAAAGACAGGTTTTCCTTGTGATAAACACTGCCGTGTCGTCTAAAGACGTTTGCTTGACGGCATACAGTTGAGCAATAGCTCGTGACTGTATGTCGGGAGAATTAAATCTCGTAAGGAATCTTTCCTTGAATAAGGCATACGAAGTAGTCAACGTCCTAAATTGTTCGGACCATCGTTGAGCTTCGCCCTTGAGTTGGCCGGTTACGTTATGGAGGCGATCATAGTCGTGGCTTATGCGAGCTCTGTCGAAATATTCCTCCATAATTTTCAGAAATGCTTCTGGATCTTCATGATCAAGCCCATGGAACGTCACGTTCGGACATCTTTGTCTCTCATGGGGCGTACAGGTCGACACGTTCTGTATCGCCTGCACGAAGCCCTCTGCCATTTTCAGAAACATACTTTCCATCGAAGCAGTTTGTGGCTGTGAAGCTGATAAATTAACATTATCTCCCTCCGGAAACAGTCGCTGTGGTTCTATCCCTCTAGAACCGTCGTCGACGAGCGGTGCGGTGACTCGCTCATAAAATTCTCTTGGGGTCGACCCCTCGGAGTCTTCCGCCATGAATGAGAAAGGATTTGTTGGGTTTGGGGACGGCATGGTCCCTGCTCGGGCGCCATGTGAACGATCCATGCTTTGATGGAAGTCTGAAGGACGTATTTTCTGCTCGAAAAACTTAGAAAAATTGAAAAAAAATAGGAAAAAGAAAAAATTAATTTTCTTTTTCCTCAACCTTTTCTAAATACTAAATAAAAATATTACGTTCACAAAATTTTTAGGGTTCAAAGTGACTGTTTCAGATGGAGATCAATGGATAAATCATACTTACTGTCGTTTATGCTTAACTGCGGCTCTGATGGTATCAATTGGAAGACGTCGTAACACTATAAATCTAACACTGTCTGTTTCACACTCTCTTAAAATTAAATCTGAAAGGGAAATTTTGTTAGAAAACACAAGTAAAAGACAATATAAAGTTCAAAAATGTATATTAAATCTTTAAAAAATTTATGTTTTTACAACAACTTCTTCAGAGAAAATGTTAACAAACAATGGTCTGACCCGTGTACAACACATGGTGAGGAACGGGACGATTCATACGGTACCAACTACCATCCAATATGCAGTTTGAAAAGCTAACGATGCACAAGAAGATTCAAGGAAAGTTTCATGTAACTAAAATTTTGGTGGGCTTATGCTTGCCTGTCTTATAAACGTATTTTATTAATTCACATAAATTTTGGTCGCTCCTCGGAGCTTAAAATTGCTTGAAGCGTATCTACTTCGTTTGTATTATGCAATAACAAATTTTACGTTCAGGCAAGGCAGATCCCATGCACGTGTGAGTACATGGTATAGATACTTTTTTGACTCCGAATCACTGAGGAACCGGTTTAGGGCAAACCCCGTCAAAACACATCATTTCCCCGTCAAATCCGACTGCTAGGAAATGATGGGGGTCCCATGTCGCTAAGGGCTATTTTCGCTATAACTTCCGATATACTTTGAATAGTCGTTGGACTAACTTGTCCTCATATTCAATACCTCGTAAGAGTTGCAGTGCTTGACAACGTGGATTCGTAAAAGGGTTTTTAATCTTGGAAGTCCAATTTTAGTATACTTTCTAAAATTGGGTGGTCGGGGCGACATTACGTCCCTGTGCAGCGACATTTACTACACTTACCAAATTAACGCTCCTCGAAGAGTTAGCGAAAATTTGGCATAAAAAACGCTCCGAAGAGCAAAAATATATTTCCAAGAATTAAAAACCTCCTCCACGGCGTTTTTACGTGAAGCACGCTTTTCTTACGAAATATTTCCTAAGTCGGATTTTGTTACAACGTCGAAAAGTATATCGGGGTTATAGCGTTCTTTAACATTGACTGCGACCTTCCACTTCGTGCACCATTCTTCCAGGAGTGAGGCCATTTCCTGGAGTTGTCTGGTGGCGTTCCTGGCTTTCCAAGATCTGGCTATCAGGGCGGTATCATCCGCATAGAGGGCTAGTGCTGTGTAGTCTGTCTGGGGGAGATCCGAGGTGTAAATGGCGAACAGGTGCGGTGACAGCACCGATCCTTGTGGAACTCCCGCCTCCACGGTCCTGTAATTGGAGAGATGGTCCGAGATCTTCACCTTAGCTGTCTGCGGTGCAGGTAGAATCTCACTAGTTTGACGAGTCCAATGGGGTAGCCCATACTCATCATTTTAGCTAGGAAACCGTCGTGACAGAGTATCTCGGAAGCGATTTCCGCGCGCTTTTATATATTTCTGCGCCGCCCGAGCTGAGTCGCTGCACACTGTAGCGCGATGGGAGGAGCTTAACCGAGCTGCTACTGAGAAAGCCGGCTGGCTTCCTGGAACTAGATTGCGTCGTAGATCGTTCATTAATTGATTTATGTTAACATTTTACTGTAATGAGGATTTTTACTTAATCGGATGCTTATGAGTGCAAGAATAAAATGGTTTTAGATCTTTTTATTGTGGTTTGAGTATATCAGGGTGTTGATGATGTCAAAATTGAATATTTGCCAGATTCAAAATTTAGATTTTCTTTTTTAAAATTTTTGAAATTTTCTAGTGGCCCCTTATTTATTTTGCTTCAACATAACACTATAATATTTTAAGGTAATCTCTCCACATTCCTTCATGTGAAATAAAACTAGCAACCCATTACAACTTACAATGATTATGTACAAAATTTTGTATTTATATCTACGATTGAACCAAATGCCCAGTTTTGGCAATTATAAGAATTTTACTCTATGGAGAAATTCTCTTAGTATGCTGAAGATTACATTAATATCAACCATATATTTGTCGAGATGTATCCAAAAAAGTGTTGAACGATGTTGAGATATTTAGTTTTCTGGTTGTGATCACCTTGCACTAGACGTAGGACGATGAAACCGTTATGGGACCAACCCAGAGCAATACACTATTTGCCAAAAATGTATAGAAATCTATTAAGCTAATCCAGAATAATAAATAACAATCACAAGAAAACAAACGAGTCGAACAGAGAATCTCCTCCTTTCTCGAGTTATTTGAAATCTGCTAAAAAGTGAATACATCCTTGTTTATATATATCATAGCTAAGACGTGTTTTTTCCAGTAATTCTGTTTACTGTGAATAAAATAATTTTGGTATCGTTCCAAAATATCTATCATTTCAGGAAATTAATGCGTATTTCTTAAATATAAATTGCTCTGAATTTATTATAATTAAGGCAAGTAAAGATAAATTAATAATTAAAATAGACATATCTGAAAGTGGCATGTAATGCATGTTACTTTTTTCCAAGGCCTGCATATAAACTTTTATTAAATAACCGCTATCTAAAGAGCACTCTTTTAGCCCTTGGGAATAAAGTAGCAAATTTTTCATTTTAAGGAAATAATTTAAACTTTCAAAAAATTTGTTGGCATTGGAAAACTTGTTAAACTGAATTTTAACTAAAAAAGGAAAAAATTAAATATTTTGAAAATGTGTTGGGGAAAATACGGGCGCCACACGTATATAAATACATTTCTCTATAATTATTGATAATCTATATTTTCTATCACTATTTTTTACACCTAAAATATATGCTTATGACAGTAATTTAAAAAAGTGAAAGTTGCAAAAAAATTATATTATTTCACTGTTTAGAAATGTTAAATTTGGGGTCGTCAAATTTATGTTTATGAAGTTAATTCTGCAATTTATTTTTGTCTTCTTTCACACTATTCGTCAAAAATACTACTCGATTCATAAATAATAACTATTATATCTACTTGCACAACTACATTCTTGTGCTAGTCATTCAGCTCATGCATACATTATGACTGCACGTGCGCCATAAATAACCAGTTTCATTTCCAACTTCGCGCTCATGTTTCGCCTCGTCACTCACCGACATTCGCGAGAGGCAATCGCACGTTCGTCCCAACAACGCGAATTACCGTTTTCAAACACGGCGAGTTTCAGTTCAAGCCGAGGCGAATGGACGACGACGACATGGAAATCTACAAGCCTTTAATTCGTCCCCAAAAAACCGCTTCCGGCGCGAGCGCTACGAGCAGCAAGGCGAGGAACGAGACAAATGATGAGTGAACCGACTACACACTTGATCCGCCACTCACCTTGCGATTCGGCTCGCCGTTAGTGCGAATGTGTAAATGCGCCTTAACTTGTTTTCTTGGTCCAGAAATAATCCGAATCAGTTTTTGTCCAAATGAAAGGCTAATTGAAGTTTAGATGAAAAAAGTTATCTCTATCTTCTTAAATAGTAGAAGAAACAGCATGTTCTTGTTTTCTTTTGATGTTGAAAGTTTGATCCACGAGAAGTTTTTTATCATCATGGATTTTATCAAGTTAGCGTTATAGTGGGAAGTGCCAAAGAATTGTTCACTTTCTTCTAAAAATGTATTTTCTCTATCAACTCATGTACACGCGAAATCTCATCAATACCTTAATTATGTAAATTGAACTTTTGTCCGTTTTAATTTTTTAGCCATATGTTGCCTGTATATGTATGCATATACAGGGTGTCCCATGACGAACTGCGGCGATCGATATTTCGAATAGTAGACATTAGAAAATTTTCAAAATTTGACAGGAAACTGATGTCAATGGGGGCAACTCGGCTAAAATATTTTCAAGATGGTGGCACTTTCGGTTATACCGGAAGTAGATGCCAAGTTGCTTACTTTAAATGGAACACCCTATATATTATTAGATTTTTGGATTGTACGCAAAATTCTAGGCCGATTTTGTGCATCACGTCTTATACCCATGTTTCTCCGTTTTTGACATATTTCAATTTTTATGCCAAATATGACGACGTATGCAGATCCTAAAAGAACTATCAATTCTTTCTATAAGGAAGCCTTTATTATTTCATTTGGGTTGGATTCTTTGTCTAAAGAAACCTACTTTAATAGAGCTTTTGTAATATTTTGATAAGTATTAATAGAGAGTGTTCAAAAAATTAGAATAAAAATGAAATTGAGAAAACTAATCATCAATTCAATATTTTTATATGGGGATTTTGCTATGAATTTTAAGTTTTATTACTCTCAGTTAGCTATGACGGCATTGGGTGCTAAACAAATGTATGTAGCAATCACTTACCAAAATTTTCCAATGTCTACTTTTCGAGATATCGATCGCCGCACTTCGTCGTGGGACACCCTGTATATCGTAAACTCGTATGTCCTCTTCGAGTTACAGAATTTTATTCTTTAATGATTCACTGCCTAAATTGACTTTTTTATCTAACAGAGTAGACTTGACTGCTGGCATGCTTTTTTGCATAGAGGTATCCAACAATTTATCATACAAATAGTAATAATAATAATATTTATGTCAAAATCTGAATGTCGATCTTCACGATTGCATTACTTTTTTATTTATTGTGATTGTATATACCGGGTGTAACAGGATCATGATATACCCCCCTTTTCTCTTTCAATTTTGAAGATAATTGATTGAAATTTAGAATAAACTACATACATAATAAGCGGCACTTCTTGACATACAGTTAATTTTTTTCACTTCCGGTTTCTCCGGAAGTGACACTAATTTTCGATTTTTAAATGGAACGCGTATATTATTGCATTTTTGAATTCTCCATAATTTTCTGAATACAACGACGCCAAATAAGTGACATTTCAAATATAAATTTTTTGTAATATATTTTTTAGTTTTCCATTTAAGTGTGCCATGACGGTTCCGATTTATTCTAAATGACCCGTGTAATGCTACAAAAATCGAAATCCCGTTAAAAACACTAAATTACGTGATTTATGAGCAAATCAAATTCACCAAAATTGTTTTTGGGGCAAAACTCATTTTTTTCAAATGGAACCATATCGGTACCATGGTACCATTTATTAGTACTATTAATAAGAAATTTATTCATATGTCGTATTAGCTAAGGGAAAATAAGAAAATACAATTTTGTTCTAATTAAATGTTAAGAAGTAACTAAAGTGGCTTTGAAAACAATGAAATATTTAGCTTGTCAAAATTTATTACGGGAGGGTAACTTTCAAGTGCGGCTCGGTTTCAATATTTGGCTTGGAATAATCGGTAGTAGAGTCATTGGCCCAATAATATTTGAAGGACCTCTGACTGGTGCCAAATACTTGAGAATCCTGGAAAATGAGATTGAGGACATTTTAGATGAGTTACCTTTAGATTTAGAACGGGGAATATATTTCCAACAAGATGGCGCTCCTCCCCATAAGTCAAGGATAGTAATTGACTACCTTCAACGGATATTCGGAGAAAACGTAATTTCGACAAATGGTCCTGTGAGGTGGCCTCCTAGATTACCTGATTTAACGCCCCTTGATTTTTTGTTTGGGGTCATTTCAAAAATATTGTCTACGCAATCGCCGTTACAACCTGTGAAGACCTCGAGATGCGAGTTCAGAAGTGCATTGGCGTTAATAGACAGTATTTTTAACAACTGTTGTAATGTTTTGTGTTAATTTTTTGTATTCCAAAATCACCTTATGTGTTACAAGGAAATTAGAAGAAAATTGTATTTTCGTATTTTCATTTAGCTGTAATTTTATTTGTATTTATCGCACATTTTAATTCGACATATGAATAAATTCTTTATTAATAGTTAATAGTCAATTAATAGTTAAATTTATTGACAAATCAAATCTTGAAATCTAATGCTCTGAATTGGCAGAAAATTGATTATGGATGTTTTTCCACCGTTCATTTTCTTGTATAAATAACTGCATATGAGAGGGCGAATTGTGTCGAAAAATTTTTTGGAAATTATTACGGCATATTTTGGGAGCATTCCTAATTTCTTATTATTTGGCTATTTTTAATATTTAATAAAATCTCTGAAAGTTAAATCTGGAAAGGTATCCCAAGCTTTCCAACACATTTTATCTGGAAGAAGGAAGAGCAGGATATTTGATTGGCGATATCCTCACAAGATAGACATTTCAGATTCTTCCCAGTGACAAATTCTATCCACATGTACCATTGCTTCCTTTGTTAGGGAAAGGAAAAAAGAAGTTTTGGTAAGCTTGGAATTTCTTTTAGGATGTCACCGCCTTTTTGTAGATTTAGTTAAAGATCCAAAGTAGCCAAATAATGAACAATTAAGAATGCTCTCAAAATGTGTTATAACAATTTACGATAAGTAGTTCGGCACAGATTAATATCGAAATAAAAAACAGACGGTTGAAAAGCTACCACCAATAATGCATCAATTAATCATAGAACTTCCATCTGTATTCAAATGGGGATAACAAAAAATTGGTGCCACTGTGGACTGCGACCAAAATGAGAAAATATGATCGAATCTGTTATTGAAATGCAAAATTTGTAGGTGAATATTTTTCAATAATTTTAAGGTCAAAATTATATTCATGTGTAGAGTGCTGCAGTTAAGTTATTTGCCTTGAAATTTATTTTTTTCAGTAGGCACTGTAAATTAGTTATTTTACTCTCTATTAAATGTTTTTTTTGTTAGTTTTACCATTATTTACACAAGGTGATTCAGAAGTTATCCGTAATAATTTAAGGGGATGTACAAAGGACCTATACAAATACGATATGGCCCAGTTGCCAGAGACTAATTTTCATGAAAAGTTAGAATTAATTGTTACCTTGCTATTTTTTTTTTCATGAAAGGCTAGTGCCGCTACATAATAAAGACAATTTGTAACCATTAAATACGAAAAAAAAAAAAACAAAACTAGCATTTTAAATAGGAAGAATTCAGCTTTCCAATAATTTTTATAATTTTTATTTCTTATAAATTGCACGTGAAAGTTAAGCTTTCTCATTTTTACCACTCTATATTAAAACATAAATATTAAATAAAATACTAATTTAGAAAAAAAATCCTTGTAGATATAGCTTGTTTATACCTTAGACTTCAATCTAAGATTAATTTTTTTGCTCTAAAGTATCCAGGGGAAAACTTGTCTAAAACGGTCAGAAAGGCTTGGAGATAAAAAAGTGGGTTTTATTTACCTACAAGCCTTTTTGACCGTTTTAGACAAATTTTCAGGTGAAAATTTCCTACCACTCCAAATCTTATCTATATTATATGAAAATCTTACTTCACCTCCGACATTCTACATCACTTCATATTCAATTAATTTGTCAACTCAGACAAAAATAAATTAAATCAAAGACAACAAATATGTGAAAAATTCAATAAAAATGCTTTATTATTTATTGATATTATTTAAAATAAGGAAACTTAATTTTCTTTTACCCTGGATAATTTAGAGCATAAAAATTAATCTTAGATTGAAGTTTAAGATATAAGCAAGTTATATTTACAAGGATTTTTTGTTAAGTTAGTATTTTATTTAATATTTATGTTTTAATATAGAGTGAAAAAAAATGATAAAGCTTAACTTTCACGTGCAATTTATAAGAAATAAAAATTATAAATATTAAAAGTAAGTATACCATTTTAAAGCTGAATCATTCCTCTTTAAAATGTTACCTTTGTTTTTTTTTTCTAGTTTTTAATGAGTACGAATTGTCTTTATTATGTAGCGGCGGTCGAGAAATGCTTCATTTTCCTGTGCGACGCCCTTGAAATATTGAGCCGAACTAACGAATTGTAATAATTTCTCATGCTAAGGAAAACATTTATTGAAAAAAACTTTTATACTATTTTTATGTAAAATTTCCCGCTCTTTCACGTGGTGCTATCCGTTTTTTTTATTATTATTATTTTTCGAGCAAAAAACTGAATTTCTTCATTTCAGTGGGTTGTTTATAAGGGTTCGCGGGGGTAGATTTTAGTAAACTTTTTTGAGCCACTTTCTACTAGCAAAAACTACTTTCATGAAAAAATTAGCGAGGTAACAATTAATTTTGACTTAAAGCCCCTGGCAACTGGGTTAATAGCGCAAAGCAAGAATGAAAAAATCAACTTTCAAAATCATTTAAAAATATGTACATGTACGCCACAGGTATTTACTTGGTCAACTATACTTTAATAAAATCGTATAAAAAGTGATAGGGATACAATTGGGCATCGTGCAATATGTCCAAGTAAATAGTGTTTATAATACCATAACTTTAATATTTTTTTGCGGCCGTTCTGTTAGACTTTTATTATATATTTTTTTGTGGTATCGGCTTTTATTTTAAGGGTGCGTATCCCCTTAAATTTTTACGGATAACTTCTGAATCATCCTGTATATTACATTGTTAATGCTTTGTAGAATAACAATGGTGAAAAGATTGGGCTCTAATATTATTGAAAATAGGTTCTAATGCAATTACATGTGTTACTTTTTATTGGCACGCCATTGGCGGCTTTATTTAAGTAAATACCACTTAAAATTATGTACCAATCGATAGAAAAAGTAATATATGTTTTCATCTTGCGTCAAAGAACCCCGGAACAAATCTCATCAAAATTGAGCTTCGGCGGAATCGACTGGAACTTCGCTATTTTGTAGTTCAAGTGATGGTGATTAAAATTCATAATTGCCACAACTCGATGGGCCGTTTTTGAGATGCAGCTTGTCAAAACTTGGTAATTTGCGTCACTTTAGACATTTAATAATTTTTTACTCTTAAACTATTAACTTTAGGGAAAAAGTTCATGGATCGAAAAATGTTCATTTATATTATCTGAAAGTTATTTGTGGCATTCTACGAATATTCTTTCCTATTATTTGGGTTTTCTACCACATGTATTATATCTTCAAAAACAAACCACCGAATCTACAAAATAATAGAATTATTGGAAAAAAGCCTCTGCGTGTATGTCAAATACACATACACAGCAAAATAAGAGTTCTTCCAAAAAAAGCTTTGAAAACGGAAAGAGACTACTTTCCGAAACGTCAGCAAAATACATCATTTCTGTGTTTATTCCAATTTATATTATTTGCAAAACATAACCTCTGACTGTTCCTTTGACGTAAACGTCACGTTCGCAGAGGTTTTTTTCCAATAATTCTATTATTTTATAGATTCGGTGATTTGTTTTTGAAGAGGATAATAATACATGTGGTAGAAAACCCAAATAATAGGAAAGAATATGTTGATTTATGTCCAATAAAGCTCGGTTTCTTTTTCAGAATTTGTTATCAACTTTCAGGTTTCAGTAAAACATATATATGACAATATACAATGGTGCTTCGGCGGAATTGGCTGAAACTTTACTAATCTATAGTTCAAGTCATGCTGATTAAAAGTTCTCATTGCACCAAAACCGCCCTATGAGTGGTTTTCGCTCCAGGAATGCTTGAAAGTTTGATGCGAAACCGATGTCAATATAATATCTCGTAGTAGGCTTGCTTCAAGTTTCCAAGTAGCGATTCTGAAAAAAAAACAAGCTTTACTGGACATAAATGAACATTTTCTCATGCACTTTTCCCCTAAAGTTAATAGTTTAAGAGTAAAAAATTATTAAATGTCTAAAGTGACGCAAATTACCAAGTTTTGACAAGCTGCATCTCAAAAACGGTCCATAGGATCAAGTTGTGGCAATTATGAATTCTCCATCACTAGAACTACAAAATAGCAAAGTTTCAGCCGATTCCGCCGAAGCTCAATTATCATGAGATTTGTTCCGGGGTCCTTTATCGGGTCGTTTGAGTGATAATTAAAAACTTATAGCTAGGATGCCCTCCCAATATTTCCTGTTGAAATGTAATGTATTACAGAAGAAATAGTAAAATAAACGGTGTAAAACAATTTTCAAAGGGTACACTTAACAGTTTGTAAGAAGAATAATAGTTATTAAATAAGATTATAACGTAATTACATTGATAGCGTTTGCTGGCTTAATTTAATCTACTTATTTTAACGTGTTCTATGCGTGGTTAGAGGATTTGGTTGTATTCAAAGGTGGAAGAATCAAACACCTAAGTATAGTCGATCTCAGACATACGGTGCACTCAAAAGAAATAATAAAAACTTTACGACCTCATTAAAATGCCGTTAAATTAGTCGCAAAAGTAATTACGACCAGGCACGCACTTGAAATATTTAGATCAGCAACTCAGTCGTTCAATTTTAACAGCGCGTTACGGTCTAGTATTATTAATATGTACATTCTAATACATAAGAATTTTATATATCCATTTAACAATTTTATATAATAACTGGTATTTTACTTATATTTAGCACGACCTGTATAGCACTTTAATTCAGTTTTTGTAAGTGACACTGATTCAACTATCAGAAATTTTCTTTGTATAACTGCTAAATTTATTCACATTGTTTTATGTACCTATTTTTGTATCTTAAGAACTCAGTCATGCTTTTTTACCACTGAATTATGCATCTCTGTTACAGCTTCAGAACCCATTGTCGATGCCAATAAGCCTACAAAAACATTTAAATTCATTTTTATTTCATTTTTATATTTTGTTGCTATGTACATGTAGTTATTTTCCTTACATGAGAAACTTTCTATGTCACCTGTTATATAGCGTATCATGTGTGGTGTAATATATTTACTGAATTCTGACAAAACAGTTGTAAACAATTTACTATTTATTAGGGCAGTTCGCTTTTAGGTTATATTTGCAATAAACATCTATTCTCTGTCAAGTTTTGGTGTAGAAATTATAGATTCCCTTCGCCGATTCTGTAATTTGATTGAGTAAGGGCCAGATGTACCAACGTGGTCCAACTTTGAACGAGTTCAAAATCTAAGGTTACAATTGTAGCAACAATAGTAGTCAAGGATTTTGAACCGGGTTTAGGTTGTACTGGAATTGAACTTCATTGGTACATCTGGCCCTAAGAAAATCTAACTTGAACCAGCTTGTGCGCTTAAGTCGCCCATCAAGAGATAGCGAAACGTACTATTTTACAGCTTTCATTTTAGTAAAACTATATTTTTCAAAGTTTGTGTACTGGCACTATATTGTAGAAGGTAATCTAAAAAAGTTTAGTTAAAATCACGAAGGGATCATTTGCCTGCCGATTTTGATCTGACTTACATTTTCAAACGTTCACTGTGAGATCCCAGTAATTTACATTACAATCACATCCACATTTCGTGTGTTTAACACAACCAGGTAAATTTTATTTATTAGTAATTTAAATATCAGTAATTTTCAATTTTGTCCTTATAGTAATATCAATTTTTTTAAATTCAATAAGTAATTAAAATACTACATGTTACCACATGGTGATAAAATATTCTCTTCTCTTTCATTTTGGAAATTTATAATTTGCAAATCAGAATTGAGTAATAAACTGAATAAATTAATTAACTCATTAATAAATTAATTAATTAATTTGTCTTAAACATTAATTTATTTCTATGCAGAATTTATTTGTATGCATTCATTGACTTTTATGCATTTATCCACCTCTATGCATGTATATATCGCAGTTATTTCTATACATCATTTAATTTTACGTATAATTATTTTACGTGCTGAGTCTGTTACGTATTAAGCAGACTCTTATTGAACAATCTTTACACATCAGCCTTCATTAGAGTTAAACGTCTTCTTGCAAGGATAAACTGTCAAATTTCTTAGATTGGGTGCTCCACCAGACAATGGGGTCGTAAAGTGCAGTACAAGAGCTTTCCATTTTCATCTGTACCGACTAGAAATCCAGGAGATTGATATCAAATTCATTTTTCTTTTTTGTATCAAAAGTAGTCTTTTTCATTGATATAATTTTATTAACAAAATTTCACCTAAAGTTACATTTCAAATAACGTACATATTTTTCAAGGATTTATTGTGGAAATAAAATTTTACTATTTTATATGTAACATCATTTTATAAAATTTATTTCTTTATGTAATATATTCTATCATTCATTTTGCTTATTTCCCTTACTAATAATTTCGGTCTCGTCTAAAGGAAACTGGTTTTACGAGAAAAAGAAACAACTCAACTAATCATCAACTATAAAAACTGGTACCCACACAATATATTTTTTTTTCATTGTTGCCTTTTCTCGAATAAGACAAAAATTTGTCTTTTATGTAATACATCTAAAGAGGGTAAGTTTCACATCTCTTACAAGTGCTCTGAATCCACAACTCTTTGCTCCGGCTAAAACCAGCTAGTCGTTCGCATATGTTACCTCATTTGTTTCCCAAAAATAAACAATAAGGGAAAGGAGGTAACATATTTCGTTTGTAAATTGACTCGCTTACCTTTATACGTTTTTAATGTGCGTCGGCTTGTTTGATGACACCCTGTCGCATGGTCCAATGGTGATCATAATGGGGTTGTAAAGTTTTTATTGCCTTTTTTGAATGCACCGTAAACCTGATTTCGATTATAACTAAGCTAAGCTTTACTATCGAAACAAGAAATATATATTGAGTTTAGCAACTAATATCTAATGTTCTTTTTTATAGGTGCACAAAGACCTTGGCCATACTAAAATTGTAGAAAAAACAGCTGCCTTTGAAAGTAATGAAACCACCTCAGTAGTGGAAGAGAATAAATCAAAGCAGACAGAATCAAGCAAATCCGTTGTACAATCAGAGTCGGTGCAAATATCTGCTAACCGTCAGGTAAAATCTTCCAGCATCGAAACCTCACAAAGTTTTTCTATGGAAGAAACAGAAGAATATGAATATGAAGGATAATTTTATTTTATTTACTATCTTTTTAAAGAAATTATCCATAGATTTCTTATATAATTATAACTTTTCGTTTAAAACTACCTTACATTTTATCCATCTATCTGAATATAATAAAATCATATTTTAGGATTATGGTGATATGTCCGACGTATATACTGGGAAAGAATACCTTATTTAATGCTTTATAGTAAAAAATTTAAATAACTATTATTAAATTATTTATATAATTATATCTAAATAAATTGCTTATTAGACATCATCATTGTACACGTAGTTTAGAATGTGTTAACCCTTTTGGAATATACTTCTATGATTTTAACAATCATAAGTGCAATAATCAATGGATAATTTCTATTTTATATTTTTTTACCCACCCCAATTTTTGGCTTTTTGAAAATTTTTAAATAGGGTTTTGAATTTTGTGGCATTTACTAAGTAAGGAATCTGTAAAAACAGCAGAAATGTGATAGAAGACGAAAAGACAAAAAATTAGGCAGAATATTATTTTTGCATATTTACCTAAAGTTATATAGAACTGACGCTATAATAATTTTTTTGTAGATTTACAGTTTTGGAATGTTTTCAACTCGCTTTTATCCTTACTTACTGTAATATTACATTTTTCAATAAATATATTTTAAAATGTGTTTGTTGTTCATTTATTTCAGAATGCTGAGCTTCAAAATGTTATTAAGTGAGCGCTGAACAGCGCACGCAGTTCTATATAGCTTTCTGTCAATGCAAACTACTATTTAACGTTTTGAAGCTTCAGTTATGTATTACTATCGCAGAATATTTCTGTTTACCCCTCCAACTATTATCTATATTATTGAAAATCTTACATCACCTCTTACATTCTACATCACTTCATATTCAATTAATTTGTCAACTCAGACAAAAATAAATTAAATCAAAGACAACAACAAAATTCAATAAAAATGCTTTATTGTTTACTGATATCATTTAAAATAAGAAAATACATACAGTTACCAGTTTTCATAAATAAACTAAAATTTTTAATGATTTTATACTTTGAAAGTAGAATATAATTTTTAGAAGAGGAAGTAAACCGGAATTATGCTTCCCGTGCCACTCGGTCTTGACTTTGGTTGCTTAACGTGGCATGCGTTTCAAGCACGGGATTCATCCTCCTGAACGCTGCTGGCACGTTTATTGACCATAACTTTGTCTGATCTACACCGGACTGTGGTTTCAATGACGAAGTCTATTCCTAAGCTTCTTCTGTACCAAGAATTTTCACCTTGAAATACAATGCCATCGTTCGATTGGACAATCCTTTTTAAAAATCATAAATTAATTGCGCTTTACACAAATCAAAATGTAACATGTTTCTTTGATAATAAGTTAATAAAAAAAAAAGTGTAGTAAAGTAAAAATATACCTACTACGACAGTCCAGTATTCCACTATTTCCTACGAAAGGAAATCGATTCATTGCCACTAATCAATGTGCACAATGTGCGTTTCTAAATCAATTGAAAATAATGGCATATAACTTGCGACATGTTACGTCTTCAATCGGAAAACGCAAAATAAAATCTGATTGCAATAAATCCCCAGCAGGCAGATTTCCAGTGCAGTGCTGCTGTGCATCGCCAGCCGTAGACTAGTTTCGAGCTTGTTAGCTCTCATCAGTACGACATAGGCATACTGATGAGAGCTAACAAGCTCGAAACTAGTCTACGCCTGGCGATGCACAGCAGCACTGCACTGGAAGCTGAAAATTATGTGCTATGTTTTTTGTAGTGTGTAATTAATTATATAGCATGTAAAAAAAATTATCGTTACATTCATTTTAATTATGCCCATCAGATATGATATGGACTTCCATTACATGTCTTTGTATAGATGCCATTTCACCTACTAACCCGCATATTCCGCAAGTGCCAATATTGTAAGTAGACATTTCTAGAAAAAATGAAGTGAAGGATAAATTGCACAACAAAAATATCCGCACAAAATTTTAATTTTGAGCATAGATTACTGGAAGGTATTTTGAGGTTATAAATATTGTTGACATTTGACGACAAGTTCACACAATGTACGTTCCACTGGTCCAAGCCACTAAGCTACTACTGGTAAAATCGTGGAGTGCATGGCGTCACTTGCACCTGCATGATTTGCACACTCGGTGCACACTCAGTGTTGTTCACTGGAAAATGCTAAGTCTCATATCTAATGGTGAGGTAGATGTATTGGGTATACATATTTTGCCATGGACGTAGTGTTGCTACATTTTATGACAGCATTCCTGTGGTATTTTGACAAATATTAACAGTGTATTCACGCATGCGATACATGTTCAATAAGTACTTGTTTTAATTTGTTTGAAAAAACAAAAGATTGTGAATATATATCTATCTTCATTAATCAGCCATATTTTATATTCTTCATACACCAGTCACTTTGCTTACAATATCAATTTCGTGCAGCATTAAATAAATTGGTAAATACTGATTTTTTATGCTCTACTTATATTTGCAGATACGGATTTATTCCTCTTCTCTAGATAAAATTTACCAAAAATTAAGAGAAAATAAAAAAAAAATCAGCATTGTAAATAATTTATCACTTATAAATATTTCCTCATTCATGGTTATACAGAGTAGAGCTAGTAAAAGTTAGGTATAAAATCATGACAGTGATTCGTTAATAGTACACGAGCGTTATTAATCAGAAATATGTTGATTTAGTTAAATACGTTTACAAAAACCAATTGTCATAGTATTTATTGTACCAAGCTTGTGGATAAAATAAAGCATAAGTTGGCGTATCTATACCTCAAAAGTGGACCTGTTTAATGCTTAATCCAACAATTGAGAAACTTATACTAAAATAACGACCCGTACCGCCACTTACTCCATGAAAAAGTTGTTAAAAAGGGTTAAAACACAAAAGTTCTGTGAGAAGGATGAACCACGGGTGCGTCCTCGTTTTCGAAGGCGCTGAACACGATGATGATATTTTTAAGCTTCCCACCTTTCAGCAATTACCCCTAAACCTGAAAAACTACCCCTATTTCGCGTTTTTTTAAATCGTAGGCTTTTGGATCGGTTATTTGGGCAGGATTCTGGTAGGCCATATGAAATTTAACCATACAACATCTTATGCGCCCCCGGAGTTCCCTTCCCCTAATACTAAACTATCCACAAAAAAATTAAAATGCATAAGAATTTGTTTATCCCCGTATTTGAGGATGCTCAACACAATGCTAGTATTCATTTGTCCACCACCCTCCATCAACCACCCCTTTTTCATGTTTATTGATACTAGGCATTGGGATTGTGGAGGCTCGTTGAATCGGGGTTTTTAAGGGGATTTCGATATCGTAAAGGGAGTTGAGTGACGAGACAACCCCGAAGTTGAAACTACCACCACCCCACATTAAAATCCACCGAAAAATACAAAATAGTGGGAAATGTTTTCTCCCCGTTTTCGAGAGCGCTAAACACGATGTCAATTATTTATCATATCATATCTCATCCACCACTATCCATGATGGAGAGTGGGTGAGAAATTAATATTACCATCGTGTTGAGCACCCTCAAAAACAGGGATAAACAAATTTTCATGCATTTTGATTTTTTTGGGGATATTTTAGTATTTGGGGAGAGGGTAGTTTCAACCCCGGGCGTAGATAAGATGTTGTATGGTTAAATTTCATACGGCCTATCCGAATCTTGTCCAAAAAACGGATCCGCATACCTACGTAAAATACGGGACATTTACTTGTTTGCTTGGACGATGTTATTGCAGGTGTTATATAAAGTAATGGGGTGCTCTCCCTCGTAGTTAATAGGCTCCTACAGGAATTATGCTTATCTATACAACGTTTCGGCAAAATTGTATCTTTGATCTTCTCACTTCTTACTGTTGTTTCTCGATGTTCGAACTGAGCTGAAGTTCAGTTACTGTAACAAGAATCACCAGCAAGTAGTTGTCAGCGAGAATCTGAAAACAGCAGGTATAGCCCCGTCGAAACGTAGATTAGGCAATTATAGCTTCTTCAGAAGCTTATCAACAACTTGGGAATGCCCATCTAGTAACACATATATACAGGGTGGACCATTAACAGTTCAGGGGTAGGTTCTTTGGGCTAAAATATGAGGATATAACCAAATATGCTTTAGTAAAATGTTGCTGTGAAAAAAGATACAGTCAAACAAAGTTCAAATTATTATTCTCTTGACTGATCTTCGCCAAGTTTGCTAGAGGAACTTTTTTATTCTAAGAAACAATAATTTATGTATTACATCACGTTAGATCATAGAGGGCGCCGCAGGATCTATATCTGATAATGAATTTTTTTCATATATTTTTTTGACGAAACGGTGTGGTACTTCCGACCAGAAAGTCTGATGAGAGCGTCATTTCCACGTATAAAAAGTACACTTGGTAGAACTTGATAACTACAACCGTTTTCGAGGAAAGTGCCGTTAAATATTTCAATAATTTTTTGAAAGACGAATTCAAATTTAATGAAACAGAGCGTATTTATTGAAAAAAGTACAAAACGCAAGGGAAAACAAAATCGTAATAACAGCGTAAACTCTTTCTAACTTTCTTATGAACTAATGGATTATTTTCATGGTATTAAGATAAATACATAAATCAAGAGATTGTCTAAAATAAGGATCTAATCTTATTATAAGACCAAGAAATAACGTAAAAGTTGACTTAATGATATTATAAACTTTCCCCTTATGCAAAAACCCCATTGCTGTAAATTAGAGTAAATGTTCGATATGGTCTCCATCTACTTCTATGCCTTTTCTAATTCTATTCATAAAAGATTTTCTTACATTGAAAAATACATTTTCTTGTCCTGTAATAAAATTTGCTGCGTTTTGTATTTTGTCCCACAGTTCTTCTCTAGAGTTGATAGTATTTGCATAGACTAAGAATTTCATATATCCCCACACATAATAATCCAAAGGATCTCATCAAGATAATTCCTGACTTCAATGGAGAAATGAGGGGGAGCTTCATCTTGCATGAAACACATTATATTCCGTGTGTCTAGCATGAAAGCATGTAATATTCAATTCAATTCAATTATTTATTGGTGTTAAAATACACATAGGTGTTTACACACGTCAATTTCTATACTTATAAAGTTAAAATAATTGTAAAAATATAAAATGTATAAAACACAAACAGTACTAACTAAACATGAGTATACTGATGACACACATTATTTAATAAAAGGATTTAACATAACAAATGAAACAAATTTAACATGTATGGAAATTTATCACCTAGAGTACTGCATGAATCTACAAATCGAGGAAAAGTTACTATCCAAAAATTCTTTTGTACTATAAAAAGCATTATTCAATAAATATTTCTTTATGATCATTTTGAACTTGGTTTCATTTAATGACTTTATTTCTGATGGTAAAGCATTATAAAACTGTAAACTTAAGTAGCTAGTGCCATCTCTAGTTCTATTTAATCGATGAAAGTTTATGTTTAAATTATCTCTGTTTCTGGTTTCATAAGAGTGTATATGGCTTCTGCTTTCAGATGATTTCTCATTTTTTTTTACATGAATCAGACACTGGTATATATAGGTACAAGGTACAGTCATAATTTTTAAAGCAATAAATTGTTCTTTGCAATCGTCTCTGTATTTTAGTCCAGAAATGACTCGTATTGCTTTCCGTTGTGCAGAAAATACTGTAGCACAAGATGGGGCATGTCCCCAGACTAGAATCGCATATGATAAAGTGGAGTGGATAAAACTATGATATGCAGTGGTTAGGGTATTTTGTGAAACTTTGCCAACAAGGTTTCGTAACAAGTAAGTGTATTTGGAGATTTTGGTTCTCACACAAATGGCATGATTTTCCCACAATAACTTGGAGTCTAAATTAATTCCAAGGAACTTAATAGACTCTGGATTATTTACTTCTTCCAAACTGCGCAAACTAAATATCATTGTTTCTGTCTTGGACACATTTAGACATAACTTATTAGAGATAAGCCAGTTCTGCGAATCCAATTCAGTGTGCTGTACCTCATTTAGCAATACATCGATATTGCCATTAGACAAAGTCAGATTGGTATCATCGGCAAATAATATTGCAGTAACATTGTCTTTAATTGATTGGGGAAAATCATTCATGTATATTAAAAACAGTATGGGGCCCAGTATGGACCTATGTGGTACACCATGCTTTAATTTTAAAATATTTGATTTAACGATGATGGAATATATCAGCAAGAGTATTTTGAAGAAAGAACAGATAAGACTATCCATTTAAATTTGTAGTAAGGACAAACGGTCCTAATAATTGATCGCCGATGATACCACACCAAACGTTAATCTTAAATTGTTGCTGAAAATGCCTTTCTTTAACGGCATGAGGATTTTCTACTTCCCAGTAATGGGTATTTCTCCAGTTAAAAACGCCTCGGTGAGTAAAAGTTGCTTCGTCGGTAAATAAAATGTTCTTAACAAAATTTCTATCCTTGTTGTGTTTATTTAGAACAAATTGACAAAATTGTAGCCTTTGTGGAAGATCTCTTCGAAGTAAGTTTTGTACAGGAGTGAGATGATAAGGGTAGAAGCGTTCTTTACGTAAGACTCTTAGGACAGATTATTTACTCACTCCTGTTGCCGCTGCTAAACCACTTGAACTGACTTGAGGATCTTCATCCACACGAACTAAAATTCCTAGTTCTTGATCTGGAGTAATTCGTTTCGGGCGTCCTACATCGTTTTTATGGCGAAATGAACCGGTTTCTCTCAAACGACGAAACAAATCTTTGAAAATCTTATGGCCTGGCTGTATTCTGTTTGGATGTTGCAATGAGTATCTCCTCGTTGCAGCACGTCCGCTAAAACTATTTTGTGGGTAAACACATATCATATCCCTCATTTCACTATTTGAAAATGTATTATGTCTAGGCATTGTAAATAAAGAAGAAATTAGCTCAAAGAACACAAGAACAAAATAAAATGATTAAATGACGTAAACGACAGAACTAAAATGTAACCTAAGCACACTTTTCAATAAATACATTTTGTTTCATTAAATTTGAATTGGTCTTTCAAAAAATTATTGTAATGTTTAACGGCACTTTCCTCGAAAATGGTTGAAGTTATCAAGTTCTACCAAGAGTACCTTTTATACGTGGAAATGACGTCCTCATCAGATTTTCTGTTCAGAAGTACCACAACGTTTCGTCAAAAAAAAAATTAAAAAAATTCATCATCAGATACAGGTCTTGCGATGCCCTCTATGATCTAACGTGATGTATAAATAAATTATTGTGTCTTGGAATAAAAAAAGTTTCTCTTGCAAATTTGGCGAAGATCAGTCAAGAGGCTGTTAAGTTATTGCAAAAAAACGAATAAATAATTTGAACCCTGTATCTTTTTTCACGGCAACATTTTACTAAAGCATATTTGGTTATATCCTCATATTTTGGCCCAAAGAATCTACCCCTGAACTATTGCCTATTATTAATGGTCCACCTTGTATATATATTTATTTGAAATGTATAGGGAATGTTTCTGAAACAGTTACTGAATTACTAAATACGAATTATTGCACTGGGAATCTATTTGTTACACAATCTTAAATTATATATGAAATTATTCTGCACTTGGTAACATGTACGAAACAATTGCAATATTTAAAAGAGACTTAATTGAGATACATCTCTAGTTTCTGGAATGTTTACGTGATATTTACAAGTACTGTGACGATTACAAGGATAGGATTGGTATTTTTCAAGGTCAAATACTTTAAAATGAAAAATTAGAAATTTGCGTTGTACAGTTCCTAAAAAAAATAGGTTTCGCCAAAGTCGAATCAACATTAAGTTGAAAATGAAAATTGAAATAATTTTGTATTCACTTATTATCAAAGAAATATGTTCCATTTTCATTTGTGTACAGTGCAACATTTAATGTATGATTTTTCAGAAGCATTGTCCAATCGAACGAGGGTGAAAGCCAGGCGGCTGTTCTCTCGAGTCGGTATTGCAGATTGCTGTAACACTATATTTGATTTTGGCATATAATATAGAATAAGCCTCTCTCCAGAACTCTGGATTGCTTGCTTAAATATAGGACTGTTCTTTGAAATACGAGACTGGTGGCAACCTTGATCTCAGATCCGCCAGCACATCGTAATTTTTGGGCCTCAGCGGCAATTTTGTCCATGTTTCTCCGCATGCTCACTGCTCAGCCTTTCTCAAAGAATAAGCTGTAGAATGGATATATCTGAATTAGCGGTTTTAGAAATTAGTACATTCATATAGACAGGCAGATGTAAATGTTATGTAGTCCTAGTATTTTTACAGAGAGGTAGTAGTAGTCCCCATATAATATATCTTGTCACAAGTTAACTACCTACCTAATGATCCATAGTTAAGTTTCCGTGTTCTCTTCCGCGTTGATAGATAGAGAACTCGGGAACTTAACTATGGATGATCATCAGCTCCGTGAAGCCTTAGAACCTAATATCTAAAATTACTGTGAAACAATTTTATTTATTCATTAATTTCTTGTTTCCTTTAATTCACTTTTTTGACTCGAATCAAATGAACTAGGTAATGCTGATTATATTCTGTATAATAGGTATGCACCACATTTAACTCAAGGCGAATGTGAATACTTTACCGCAACTGCAAAACTTAAGTTTTCATTTTACCCATATTGTTGTTTTTCACGTTAAAGGTGCTAATATGTACAGAGAATTTGATTCAACATATAAGTAGTAATGATTTATCTTGTACTACTTTTTAAAAAATGATAACATTGCAGTAATATATTATTCATACTCAGCTTTTAAAATAAGGCAAAGTTTTAAATTATTTTCGACTTCTTATATTATTGTATCTAAAAAAAAAAACAGACGTACATAATAATACAACCATTCCAAAATTTCGCAAATGTTGGTAACAAATACATCTTGACAAGCTCATAAGTCAAAATGGAATGTGACAAATAAGTTGCCAACTTATATCCGGGGAAATAAATAGGTTGTACTTGGATGCCCAACAGTTACAATATTTTATATTCTATCTGAAACCACCCACATTAGAGCTACTTAAAATAGTAAGAACAGAACTAGCAAAATTTATTTGACTCCCATAAATTTAGGTTTTCACCACTTTTCATAATAAATGCATCATCCTTATTTAAACATGTAAGTAATTATTAAGTAAAAAAGTACGAAAACTACAGTCTGGAATAGTACATAAAATGTATATACAGATAACTTTCACAATAAATACTTAATATTGTTCATATTCACGATTTAGCCATAATAGAATAAGAAAATATTAGAATGTTAAAAAGTAATGGAACGAGTATAAACAATTATTAACTACGCTACAAACATTGTCGTTATTTTATCGATTAACAAAACTTATAACCGCTGCCCAAGGAATCACTACTTCCACATCCAGATTTTACGTACAAGTCTTATGCACATTAAATCCCAATGTAATATTTTAGTCCCTTTAATAATAGGGTGGGGGTAGCAATGGGGTATAGAGGGTAGCTAATGTCAAAAATTCTTTTTAAGGCGTTTCGTTCTTGTATACAAACTAAATCACATTATTTTTTTTTTTACTCCGTTTCATAATAGTGTGGGGTGGCTGATGCCAAAAAAAGTTTTAAGACCTTGACTTGTCGTACATACCCTAAATTGCAATTTTATGGACTCTTGCCTTGCTTGCTTAGCATATCTATCCTTATTTACCCCAGTTACCCCCGAATCTTTCAACGGAATTAGATCAAAATATTCCAGTTCCAGACTTCATTATAATACATAAGCGTACCAAACTTCAAGTTAATATCATAAACGGTTCCAGAGTAAACGTGCGCACAAAAAAGTTAGACTGACCGACAGACAGACAAAAATACTTCCACTGGACTTGGAAATGAAATTAACCTATTTGTTAACTTTTCCCTCTGGAAGATCTTGTTTACATTTAGTCTAGATAAGTGTGTTGTATTGTAAGGAGATTATTATGATGGTCGACATCCATATTAATCTGAATATCTATTTCTTCGGACTTGCATTATTTACAGAAAAAGAATTTCAATGAAACTTCATATATGAATTTCCAAATATATTTTCCTCCATCTCAATCGCTAATGTTATTGAGATTGAATAGCAGTTCTACTTTCCAAAGGTAATCCCTGATGGGCAGCATGTGGTGGTATTTTATTAAATAATATCTGAGAGAAATAGGATAGATTTTTATAAACATGTTAGGTATTGAGGTATTGATATTAAAAATATTCAAAAGAATAGTTACAATAAGCACTTGGTTTATTGTTTCATTAGTTTTTCTTCAGATTTCTCTGACATATGTTTCGGCCTTGCGACCATTATCAAAGAGTCTTAAAAACTGACCTGAAAGTGGTGGTTCACAGTATATATCTTACAAATCCTCTACCCACCTAGAGAGGGATAATAACTTGATTTGCTATTTCTTAAAATTTAACAATACAGGCCGGAACTTAATTTTAATTTTATTACTGTGTCTAGTACAGGATTGTTCATAAATTCTGTTTGTGTATTTGTAACATTTTTATGGTTTCTTAGGGCCTTCTTAATTTCTAAAATTTCAAGCATGTCTAGGATTTTTCCTTAGTTTGCATAATGCAAAAGTTTAACACTACTACCGTTAAAAACGTGATTTTGCTCAATGCCATGTTCGGCGAAACCAGTTGATTTTTTATTATATAAAATAGACTGTTTGTGTTCTCTTAACCTCACATCTATGCTACGGCCACTCTGACCTATATATACGGCATCACAGTCGTCACACTTTATTTCATATACCCCCGATTTTTTAATATCTTCTGTCCTTTCTTTATTATTAACCAACAAGCGACTTAAATTATTCCTATTCGTTGATATTGTATGAATACCTAATTTATTTAATCTATTACATACTGAGTTGCTAATTCATACTATGCCACTTTTTGTTTTCTATATTTGGCACGTTATAAAAATGTTTTTGTAATAATTTTCTCTGTTTATTTTTTATTAATTTGTCAATAAGTGACTCATCATAGCCATTGTTTATTGCTAGCGTTTTAAGAATTCTAACTTCTTTTTCAAATTGAACCCTATTTAAGTTTCGAGATAATAGTTTGTGTACATGGCTATGAAACGGTGACATTTTTATCTTCCAAGATTGACTACAATTTGCATGTGTAAGTGTGTCAGTTGGCTTTCTGTAAATATCAAGTTCTAGTTCTTTACGTGTCAGCGTAATATCTAAAAAGTTTATTGACCGTTCTTTTTCCACGTAAACTGAATTTTGTTGTTTAGGGAGTTAATAATGTATATTAAATAAAGTGTGACGACTGTGATGCAGCATATATAGGTCATATGCCGTATATATAGGTCAGAGTGGCCGTAGCATAGATTGAGGTTAAGAGAACACAAACAGTCTATTTTATATAATAAAAAATCAACTGGTTTCGCCGAACATTGCATTGAGCAAAATCACGTTTTTAACGGTAGTAGTGTTAAACTTTTGCATAATGCAAACAAAGGAAAAATCCTAGACATGCTTGAAATTTTAGAAATTAAGAAGGCCCTAAGAAACCATAAAAACGTTACAAATATACAAACAGAATTTATGAACAATCCTGTACTAGACATAGTAATAAAATTAAGTTCGTAGTTCCGGCCTTTATTGTTAAATTTTAAGAAATAGCAAATCAAGTTATTATCCCTCTCTAGGTGGGTAAAGGATTTGTAAGATATATACTATGAACCACCACTTTCAGGTCAGTTTTTAAGACTCTTTGATAATGGTCGCAATATATGTCAGAGAAATCTGAAAAAAAAAAACTAATGAAACAATAAGCCAAGTGCGTATTGTAACTATTCTTTTGAATATTTATAATATCAATACCTAACATGTTTATAAAAATCTATCCTATTTCTCTCAAATACTATTTAATAGAATAATGTTTCACATATAAATATTACGTCGGTAATTCCACTGCTCATACAGTAGAAATATATAAGTTTATCATGCGGAAGAGATATGTAACTGAAGCTTTCAATATATTCAATAACACTAATAATTCAAAATATTTAATAGGATCCACAACAACAAGCTACTAGAATCAACGGTAGTGCCTCAAACCATGAAGAAACACTTTCCGCAAGAACCAATAATTTAGGATACAAACCCTTGGAACCAATCAAGACATTTGAACCAGTAAAACCATTTGAGCCATTAAAACCCTTTGAACCTTTGAAGCCTTTTGAACCTCCCAATTCCTTTGAATTAGCAAAACAATTGGAGTCCACTAAAGAGACAGAACAATCTACACTAACATTAGGATCAAGATGCGAAAGAGAACTGCCAAAAAATTACAATTCTGTTGAACCTTCATCGCTGTTGAAATCGTGTGAAACACCGTCATTTACTCAATCACCCAGTCATGCAACTGATATAGCTCAAATACAACAATCAGAACTAAAATCTAGTAGCGGGCTGCCTGCAGGATATAAATCAGTTCAACCTTTTTCAATTCTAAAGTCATTTGAAACAGAATCTCTCAGCTCATCTCAAACAATAACGCAAGATCCCATTATAGTAACACAAAATTCACCATTCGGCGAAAATGTCGGTGGAGGACTACCTGCAGGATACATACCAGTCCAGCCATTATCACCATTGAAACCATATGATCTTCAGTCACCATTGGACGCCGAAACATTTTCGAAAAAGCCAAATCAATCGTCCCAAGCTGAAATAAAGGAGGAGAGTATTAAAAACACATTAAAGGAAATCATATCTGATTTAGATGTCTACGTTGAAAAAGACAAAGAATTAAAGGAAAAAATTGAGGATAAGAATACAAACGTTCCCACTTCCCTCGGTAATGATAAAAGTGCTCATTATCAGGTTTGTATATAAAATACTTATAAATATTTGCCTAATAAACTATTCATTGTAACTAGTACACATAATAGGTCAAAACATTCATACAAATTAACATTTCATTATTTGGTGATTTGAATTAATGTAACTAAAAAATGGAAGCATAAGCTTTTAAGGTGTATATGTGTTTTATAGATCAAGATTTGCAAAAAAATTATATTAATGGAGCAAGAAATAATATAGCTACCAAAACAATAGCAATACCGGAATACACTGAAGCATTATATTGTTTCTGATCTGAAAATGCTTTACCTAAAAACTAGAAAAGAGTGTAAAAATTACATTTCAATGCCAAAATATTTGCAATGCAAAAATTCAACATATCAATTACAGAATGTTTTGTAATTATGAAAATAAATATACTTCTGATTTTGTGATGTAATATTTCAAAATGTATCAATAGATATATTTCTATTATATTCAAAAATATGGGAAACATTTAAATTTTATTTTGATACAATTAACTCATTAATTCAGATCCATATATACAATTGTACAAGGTGATACAGAATGGCGAAACATGTCAACACAAATAATGACATCAAAATCAAACTTGTTTATATTTTATTAAAACTTGAATTTTGCTAGCTAAGAATAACAGAATAACTGCGTACGGCAATCGCGCAGGCTTGTACTCATGTATAGAAACTGGTAGAATGCATGCGAGACTTGTTGTCGTACTGTTTGAGTCCAAAACCCCTAAAGAGTTTGAATATTTAAACTCGTGGAGAGCAGACCTTACAGAAAGTATAATCCAATCGTTAATTATGGTACTCTGCCAAAATACTTCTTTTTTTCTGCTTTTTTTGTACCATATATATCCTCTTGTGAAAAATATCGCAGAATCAACAAAAAGTAATACAATTAACCACCAGTATATGGAAAAATAATATCTATGCTTGGCATCGGTTATGTCAAAGAAAGGTTGAACGACGGAGAAACAAACTTAAATATTAATTACAAGGGTATAGCACATACAGTTGTTGAGACTGGACCAAAAACTGAAACCGTGTTTATTTTCAATTTTTACTAATAGCTGTTCACTTAAAGCTAAATTAGATGATTTCACTGCATTTGCTAATATTCTTTCTCCAAATTATATTGTTATCTGAAACCTGGTTATGTGATCTATACCAGACTCTTTAGTTACCACATCTGGATAATCTATATTTCGGTATGATCGTGATACAAACACTGAAGGCGGATATTTATTTATGAGACGCTATCTTCAAACAATATACGATCTCACCCATCATTCTGACTTCTACTGGTTCTAAATGTTTAGCTGTTCTTGTCCAACACCATGACGTCTCTCTAGTTCTTTGCTATCTGCATAGACACCGGATATGTCCTTGGTCAATGACAAAATTACCTTTGATAAACTGGTCAACCTCGCTATATTATCCGCAAACCTAATAATTATGTGAGAGTTTAACATGTCCAAAATAACCTGACAGGCGTTTTTGAAATCTCATGCGACCGGGTGTTGTTAGTTTCTTTGTGAAATTCATATCTTTCTCAGATTGCATCTGAACCAACCACATTCTGTCAAAACCAGAGGCCCTACCTCCTATATTCAATTATCATGTCAAATAGGAACCTTACATAACTCTCACCAATTGGAAATTCTGATTATTTTGTCTAGCATCCATATTTGTGTCAAAGCCCGAATAGAGTGTGCCCAAAGGTTTTTTAAATTTTGTCATCCTAAAATCCTCAATTAACCATTAAAACCTTGGATTAACGCAGATATTATGGTGATGATTAAACATGGTAATGATTTAGATGCATCAGAGTGATGAGAATTTCCATGCTCATCTATGGCTTTCAAGCCATCTGACGCTACGGATATCACGTGGCATGAAGGAACTTGATTAAGGTTTGGCAGCTAGCAATAACTTCAAGGAACTGTACCATGTTCGCAGTCAATTAAGCATCAAAGCTGCTAAGCCTCAGTTCAGAAAGGCGAACGATTCCATTTCCAATAATGACAGCGAAGTAGTCAATTCCTTTGCCATCACTTTTTTCAAATCTCCACGCTCGCCTATACTGCTGACGGCTTCTCCAGTGTTTATCGTCTTCCTTGAGTGTCCACAGTGGCGTAACTAGAAGTCATGGGGCCGCAGGCCTAAAAATTGTTGGGGGCCCCCCTATTCACCTCTACTTTAAAATGATATGTCCGATAGTAATAAAAAAATGTTTTAACAACAACCATTAAAATAAAGAAAACAAAAAAGTAAGTTTAGTGAGTCTATACCTTATATATTTAAACTAATATTAATATTTGGTGCATATGCATTGCAGGATGTGTATAATGATATGAAATAGTACATTATACACTAAGGGAGAGAAACGTCTTATTTTTCCTGAGGTGTAATTTGAGGCCCGAGGGCAACAAATACATCGAGGGGAAAATGGCGATCTCTCCCGAGGTGTATATACTATTTTTTCCACGATCGGGAGTAGAAACATTTATTTCATAAATAAAGAATTATAATAAATTGGAGCGAAATTACAATATTTAGAAGCCTTTGGGATATTTCCATTCAACGTATCATGGCAACAGATATTTGTTTACAAATACATTGAAATAATGAAATAAAACTCCCTTAGGGAAATTATTGTCTTATTTCGTCCCTAAGGAGTAAATGCTTTACTTCTGTCACAATTTTGATGCCATAGAAATCGATTTCTACTCCCGGTCGTGGAAAAAATAATTAAAACATCTCTTTTCGTTGCTTTTCTCTTAGGAAATTCATTTATTACCTCATATAAATAGAGTTTTTAAGTGTCTTCATTTTCTATAGAGAGTAGCGGGCAAGATCACTTAATCGATATTGACTGGTAGTAGACCTGAGGTAATCTTTGATAATTTGATCTCAATGGCAAAGCCATGGACGGTTTACAGGACCATATTTTTATTTCTCCATTGAAGTCAGAAATTATCTTAATGATACTTTCCCACGCAGATGAATCGGGCGAGGAAGTGAGCTAGCTTTGCCACCAAGGAGTCCTGATTATAATTCCTTGGATTATTATGTGTGGTGACATATGAAGTCCTTAGTCCATGCAAATACTATCAATTCAAGAGAAGAACTGTGGGACAAAATACAAAACGCAGAGAATTTTATTAGAGAACAGGAAAATGTATTTTTCAATGTAAGGAAATCTTTTATGAATAGAATTAGAAAAGGCATAGAAGCAGGTGGAGACCATATCGAACATTTAGTCTTAAATTGTCATTAATTCAACTTTTACGTTATTTTTTGGTCTTATAATAAGATTAGATCCTTATTTTAGACAATATTTTGATTTATGTATTAATCTCAATGCCATGAAAATAATCCATTAGTTCATAAGAAAGTGAGAAAGAATTTACGCTGTTATTACGATATTGTTTTCCCTTACGTTTTGTACTTTTTTCAATAATACACTTTGTTTCATTAAATTTGAGTTTGTCTCTCAAAAAATTATTGAAATGTTTAACGGCACTTTCCTCGAAAACGGTTGGAGTTATCAAGTTCTACCAAGTGTACCTTTTATTCGTGAAAATGGCGCTCTCTTCAGAATTTCTTGTCAAAAATACCACAACGTTTCAAAAATATGAAAAAAATTCATCATCGGATACAGGTCCTGCGGCGCCTTCTATGGTCTAACGTGATGTAATACATACATTACTGTTTCTTAGATTAAAAAAAGTTCCTCTAGCAAATTTCGCGAAGATCAGTCAAGAGGCTGTTGGGTTATTGCAAAAAAAAAACAAAAAAATAATTTGAACTTTGACACGCTGTATCTTTTTCTGCAGCAACATTTTACTAAAGCATATTTGATTATATCCTCATATTTTGGTCCAAAGAACCTATCCTTGAACTATGGTCTATTATTAACGGTCCACCCTATATTAATATAAATCAACTTACCGAGTGCAGTGGCTGGTTTAGTTATTATAATTGTAATTCGGGCATGTAATCCAGAATGTATGTCTAGACTGCGTATAATGCAGAAAGAAGGACAAATATGACAATACCACCAATAACAATTTTGTGTTCACTTTCTGTGTCGTATCGTTGAAGGGACTTTAAATTTAACAGTATATACTTTACTTCACACTAGTCAATCTGTTATCTCTTGTGCTATTAAAATAACTCTCTTCTGGCTTACCTGAAAATATTCCATTTTACATTCTTAACATTTTGGCAATTATTCAGATTTATTTTGCAAGTATAGGGTGTATCTGCACTCGTCGCTTGGACCCTATAATTTCGAGTATGTGATAGTTGTCTAAACAAATAACAGTTTTTGTATGTAATTCTTAGATATAAACTGAATCTGCAATTCTCTGAGTATTCATAACTTTATCCTAACGATTCTTAACGCTAGTTTCCTCCATCTGTTCCATTATTTCCGAACCACAGACTGCTAAAGAGGCAGATAAATAATATAGCAAATTAATGCTATCGAGACGAGAGTCTCCTGACATTTTTTATTAAAAATTTCTTGAGTGGACTATTACACCAACGACCAACATCCAATGCGGTCACCACTGAACAAATGTTCGAAAAACCAACTTACTCTACATGAATCGGAAGACTTGATTAGGTATACTACTGAAACAAGCGTCTGTAAACAAATATGCCACTTTCAAGCATGTTTGAATAAGTTACTAATAGGCAATATGGTCCATGAAAGAATGTTGATGATTTCAGCTGTGATTTTCGCAATATTTTGAAAATTAAAACAACAGCTATAAATAACTAATAATTTTTTTTTTTTTTTAGTTACTTGCATGTAAATTTTTATAAAAACACAAAAAGATTTTAAAAAATGTTTTATCGAGGTCCATTGAAGAAGCATACTTCGAAAAATAGCCTCGTTAAGTTGAAATTATAATTTACAATTAAACTCAATAATTTATGTCGTTTTTTGGATAACTATCACCTTCTTGAAATAACAGGGTCATCTTCTACACAGTAGATATTTATTTATTCTTACCAGAGCTTGCTTGTGCTTACTGCTTGTAGAAATCATAAAAGATTGTAATATTTGTGTACTATTTACAACTAATATCACTGTTACCTAACTGTTCTATATAGATGTTTGCATGTCATTGTTACAGCAAGATAATTCGCGAACCAACGGCGAAAGTTGGATCGCACGTTTGCCCTCATGTCTACCTATACCACCAAAACAGCGTCCATTTTCATTGCCTCCAGATACTTTCAATCACATCAACTTTACACAGGTATACACATATTACATTATTATGTTACGCATATTACTTAAATATAATTAGATTTAATATTAGATAATTGGATAGATATAATGAACTTGTTAATTATATAATCCTGAGGAAGATACATATTGAAAATAGTGTTGTATGTTTCATGTCTCTAAATGTATGTATGCGATTATTTTTACGTGCTACCTAGTAGAGCTTATGCAGCTGGTAATATTGTAAAAAACAATGCACTGGAAAGGTGTTCTTAATTGCGCTACTGACACTAGATACCTCTGCTAAAAGGTCTCATCAATATACAATCAGAACTCATAAAGTTTTATTAGTTTTTGTAATCATGTATGAGGTTTTTATGTTTCTATGAGCCGAATGTGTAGGCTTTATAAGATTTTTGGAAGTTTTTCAGAGCAAGAGTGTTTTATGAGTATTTATTATGATTCTACTCACTTTGTACCACGAGTTTTTATAAGAACTGAAAATAAATATGTGTGGAAAATTTTCTTTTATGTATGTCATAAGTTTGCAGGCTAGAATCATACTGAAAGAAACTTATTTGATTTAAAGGAGGCTCTAAATGTAGTGAAATGGATGCAAATTGATATACAGGGTGGGGCAATAGTGCGTCGGACCTCGATATTTCGAGTTCTACGATAGCTAGAAATTTTTAAAAAAGGTACAGAAAACTAGATAAAAAAGTTTATAACTGGAAATTATTTTCGAACATACAGGGCGAGCCAAGACGAAATTACAGGGCCAACTGCCTTTTTTTAAAATGGAATGCTATGTATATCAGTACATTTTTAGGCTCTATTCATTCCTATATTAGCATTGAATATCTCCAAACCACCTGGATGTAATAATGTTTTTGTTGAAATAATGCAATCTACAGATGGATATTAAAAAAAGCACCACAGTCACAAGTATGAGTTTTAAGAAAAAGTTATGTGAATACCAGTTATGAGACATCTAATTAATGTTTCTGAATCATTTTCATTTCCTAAAAATGTACAGGGTGGCCAAAAATTATTTTTCAATTAAGAACATTTTAAATTTTCCCAATTTTTTCAAATGGAATACCCTGTATATCTCTCGACGATGTGATGTAGAAATGAAAAACGAACATTTTTGTAAGTACCTCCCTATGGCTAATTGTAACCATTTTCGCTTTATAAATAAATGTCAAATTCAAGAATAAACTTAAAAAAGAAGTTCCCTCAAATAATTCACTAGAAAAATTTATAATAGGTGGTCGACGTATTGCCCATTTTGATTGACACGCGTCTTTATGCAATTTTGAAATGAGGCCATTTAGTGGGACCATTTCTTTCAATCCATTGAAATGAGTAAATAGTATTTAACCGGTCCTTCACTGTAATGTTTTTTTGTACATTTTCTTGCTGTTTTCGTTATTCGACAAGCAATAAAATCTCGGTTTGGTATAAATTGTCGTGTACGAAGGAGTATTTATCACACTTATCGGTCGTTACAATTTGTATTGAATTTAAAATATCTGTAATTTTACAATATGAAGTTGTAGACATGACTTTTGTTTTGGGCGAGCCAGACAGAAATTGTTTAGTTGCCAATAGAATTTATCACCAACGTTATCCTGAAAGATTGATTCCTGATGTTAGCAGCTTCCAACCTTCTCGATAGATTTCTGGAATCTGGAAATGTCGAATATAAAAAAAGTAAAAGAATAAAACGTGTTGTGAAGGAAAAAAATGAGTTTCTGTGGTGGTGGCAACGGTTGAGAATCCCCATGTTAGTCAAAGAGAAGTGAGCTCATTAGCAGGAATAAGTAGACGGTCTCTGGGTCGAATCTTAAAAACAAATAAGTTGCATGCATGTCTTATTCAAATGCACCAGGAACTATCTGATGACCATTTTCAAAAGCGGCTACACTTTTGTAATTGGGCCACAGGTGAAATGCAACATGATGATGTCAACTTCTTCAATACTGTTTTATTCAGTGATGAGGCAACTTTTTATAAAAATGGATTTGTTAATAGGTTGTGCCTATTAACAAATCCAATAATGGAAATTGTGTTTCCATTATTGTGCTTCGGAAAACCATCACTTTTTTATGCAAGTTGATAACCAACTCAGATGGTTTACAAAAGTTTGGGAGGGAATTATTGGAGAACATGTAATAGGGCCACATTTCTTTGATGGTACATTGACTGGAGCTATTTATCTTCATTTTTTGGAAAGCTATCTGCTACAATTATTGGTAAATTTCCCTGAAAGAATTCGAAATAGGATGTGGTTTCAGCAAGATGGGGCTCCACCACATTATTTAAATGCAGTTAGAGACCACTTAAATAATACCTACCCTAATCAATGAATTGGAAGAAATGGACCTACTAAATGGCCCGCTAGATCCCAGATCTTAAAAAAATTGGTTTCCTTTTATGGGGATACGTGAAGGAAATTGTTTATAGAGACACACCAACAACAGTACAAAATATGAAGGAAAGAATAATAACTGCCTTTACATCTATCACACCAACAGTTTTAGAAACAGTGGGAACCTCATTTCAAAAGCGCATAGAGATATGTGTCAATCAAAATGGGCAACATGTGGAACATTTATTATAATTTTTTCTACTGTGTTATTTGAATAAACCTCTTTTTTTAAGTTTATTTTTGAATTTTGTAATTATTGCTCAATAAAACGAAATTGGTTGCAATTAGCCATATGGAAGTACTTACAAAATATGTTCGTTTTTCATTTCTACATTACATCGTCGAAAAATTTATCCTCTCCCTAATGATTCCTAAAATACGCCCTTCCAAAGAAATCATTGTTTGCTAAATAATGTAATTCCTAATTCAGTTGAAGTACACATATTCTAAGAATAATAAGAAAATTAATTCTCTAGCTCCAATTGACTGGAGGTTATAACCCGTTAGGTTAAGAACTTTCGACCATTTACGAGTCTGTTTATCATGATAACAGAATGCCTTCACTCTAAAATTGAAAACAATGAAAATGCTGATGAGCTAGTAAGAGGTGGACCGTAAAACTTCTTATATTGGAGCAAAAGCGGCCGTGAGAGTGCTTGAAAGGAGGTCAAAGAAGAGAATGAACAAAAATAATAGCACATATTATACTGAGGTATCATCATAGAAAACCTTTATTAAAAGATCATTTCATAACAACTTCCCTCATAAAACATTGCCTTGAAAAAGTATCTCTATAAAACAGGGATGTATAATGTATTGTGAATGTGAGGATTTGGTTCACATGGGACATGCTCTAATATACAATTAAAAATTTCTTCCAGAAGATTATGGCATTCAATCAATGATTATGTTATACTTCCACCAGTGGAGGTTTCTAGTTTGGGTCATTTCGTCAATGCCCTCACTTACGGAATACACAATTACAGACTTCTGCTAGCCCGTGCTTGATGGCATTGATCAAATGACTCGATAGAGAAACTGTTACTGACTTGTATAAGTTAGTGTAATGGATCAGAATAAATAATAATAATACTGATGAAATGGAATGGATCGTATAGAATTCTGCATAAAGCTGTAAAAAAATATTCTAATTCCAATGGGAAATTGACTGTGCCTGAACTCATTTCTGGATCACTTTTGGATAAGATTATCAGAGACGACGGTATTGTACTTACGAAAGATAAGATTTTAGAGCTAAAAATGTTTAAATAATTGCGTTTGAAATTGTGTAATATGAAAACTGCTACGATTGGAATATTAGTGGAATGTGTGTTAGAAAAAAATCGAAAATAAATTGTAAGTATTTTGCTATAGGAGTTCCTCCCCCCTCCATTTTCGAGGATGCTGGGTACGATGGTGCTGGTAGAATTTGTCTTTAGAGCTCCGCAACCCCTCCAATGGCCAGAAACCATCCCCAAAAGGGGTTAAACGCTTAGCATATCTTTTTTAAGGATGAAACTTTCCGTACCCCCCGTTTTTGAGGATGCTGATCACGATGGTGATGCCGAATGTTTCTAGCGATTCCCTCCAGTCCTTCTAACGGCTAATAAACACCCCCGAAATGGGTGAAAATATGAAAATGATAGAAAATTTATACTGACGCATACAAATAAGCTTAATTAAATTGTTACAGTCGCTTTCCTTACATGAAAAATAATAGACGTTATACATAAAGATAAAACATCCTTACATCACTACTGTGCTCAGCATCCTCGAAGACGGGCTTTTCGACGAATTTTTTCCGCTGATATTTTACAAAAAAATATTTTCACTTTTTATTAGCCGTTAGCGGGCTTGGAGGGGGTAAAAAACATTCAGCATCATATTGAGCATCACCACCGTGTTCAGCATCCTCGAAAATGGGGGTGCGCTAAGTTTCACTGGTGGAAAAGATGTGATAAGAATTTAACCTCTTTTGGGATTAATTTTTGGCCGTTTGGGGGGTTGCGCTACTCTAAAGAGAAATTCTACCAGCACCATCGTGTTTAGCATCCTCGAAAACGGGAGGGGGGTGGAGGTACTCTCGTTGCATAGCAAAATATTTACAAGTTCGTCCGATTCACACACTCCACTATTTTGTTTTTATACAGTTTTGTGCAGACTTTAGTTCCTCTTATATTTGAATTTAATGTATTTTTACGTTAAATGCTCTCAAATTACGACACACTGCAATTCGTCGAAACAGACTCGAAAAGTGGTCGAAAGTAGTTTATTTTGAAAGGTTATAGCTTGCGAGTTAATCGAATTATAGTGATGTTTTTTTTTGTCTGGGTTTATAGGAAACTAAATAAATTTTAACTCATCTTTCGGCTACTTCTGAAAAGTAATTATGGACAAAAAAATTGATAGGCACTAAAAGTTTTGGAAGATGTATTTTGGAAACTGTGGCAACTACAACATTTCCTTATGCAGAATTTTTTCTTCATACTACTAGTTGGAATCGAGCGATTCACAGTTTGATGTGTTTCTACATGTGTCTTCCGAGATTCCAAAATAGACTAGAATTCACAACTTCAGTATTTTTTTGGACTCACAAAGAAAAAGTTTAATCAATAAATAACCTAGTCCTGAGATACTTTCGTGCACCCCTACGTGACGATACAATGACTCCCAGCCCCCAATTTTTTTTTAATACAATCTTATGTTCTGCAAGAAGTGTACATATATTTCTTTACAAAAATAATAAAAGTGTAGTAAAGTAAAAATATATCTACTACGACAGTCCAGTATTCCACTATTTCCTATGAAAAGAAGTCGATTCATTGCCACGAATCAAGGTGTGCAATGTGCGTTTCCAAATAAATTGAAAATAATGTCCTATAACTTCCGGCATACTACGCCTTCAATCGGAAAACGCAAAATAAAATCTGATTGCAATAAGCCCCCAACAGGCAGATTTCCTGTGCAGTGCTGTTATGCATCGCCAGCCGCAGACTAGTTTCGAGCTTATTAGCTCTCATCAGTGCGACATAGGCAAATGCACATCACCTCACTTCTACAGTCATCAAATTACAGACACGAAGTGTCCGCAACTTGCGAATAGCTCCATCTGATGACGACCTATTGCAATCAAATTGGCGACAAACTCGGACTAAGTATATATTTAACAAAATATGTAACCAACACAAAATGGATAAATTATTACAAAAATAATAAAAGTGTAGAAAGTAAAAATATGCCTACAACGACAGTCCAGTATTCCGCTATTTCCTATGTGTGTGAAAATATTGTGTTGGCTTATATATTTTGTTAAATTTTCACTTTACTTGCTTTTCCAGGTATTTCACAAAAACTGTAAAAGTATCGTTATTTGTTGGTTTAATTGTTTATTATATTATATAACTTATTATTAATAACCAAAAATCCGGTATAATAATTATTCCCAATTAAAATTCACCAGCACAATTTCTTTTCAGGTGGTTGTAGTCTGTTGAGACTAACTGGGACACCAACCCTTCTTTATTTAGCTAGTATTTTTCTAAAAATAGATGTTTATTCTCGTTTTCGTGAACATAATACCTATGTAAGATTTATATTTTAAGTTTTAACTCTAGACATTGCGCATTACGCTGGATATATGGTATACCAATGCACATTACACAAACATTTAGGCAACCAGTAATACACTAAATACTATTACTATTAATACCTAAATAATATTTTGTTGATTTTTAGGTGATGCAAGAAATAAAAAAATTTGGCGAACCTCAACAAATTCAGGTGAGTATCTAAACTCTCAGTCGAATAACATTTTATAAATATCATTAATTATTTTTATAAAGACTATAAATAATGTTTTGCACTTTTATAATTATAGTATACTGTAGAAGTAACATAATTACGTTTTCAACGCTTGAACATTTTTTTATCACCATATTTAAATTAACGTCTTGGCGGAGTATAGCAGTAGTTATTCCACTACTCAACCCGGACATATACACATAGACAATAATTATACAACGCCCATTCCCTACGACATTGCCATCTGCCGTAGCTGAGACTCGAACTCAGGAGTGGTACCGCAACTAGCTGTGTTGTCTCTCACACAATCTGGTCTAGTCCACTGCCAGCAATTCGGTAACACATGGAAAACACCACTAAACATCCATATTCTAGCCAGGATTCAAGCCCGGGTCTCCTTGGTTGCAAGCCTAAATTAAATTACCAATTAAAAAATGATTTATTAAGTATTATATGTACATTTCATTTTATTTTTGTCATTTATTTTATTCTATTAAGATGTTTGTAATACAAGCCTTCACTTCGTGGAAACAATATTACTTTTGCCCTAACTGTTTTCTGTCCTCCTGCCAGTAACGAGCTAGGTGGCTGTTTGCAACCGAATCTTTGACATAAATTAGAATTTCTCTTCAGCTATCTTCTCTCCCCTGTTAAGTTTGAGAGATTTATTTATGTGTTATTTATTATCTACTATAGCAGTTATATATATAATGGATGATTAAAATAGTTGGGAATGTATGTTATTACGTATGAATTATACAGGAAGGAAAATTAACAAAAACCTCTTTAATTTTGAGTCACAGACTAAAATTAAAAATGGATTTGGATTATGAATAATATATGTACTGAAATGTAAAATGATTAAATTTTTCTATGCACTCTTAGTGCCATGGAGAGGGGGTAAAAGGGAGAAAGGAGGGGAAAGGGAAGGAAAAGGAGGGGATAGTAGGTTTGTCTAGTAATGTTTTTGTGTTGCAAGAGTTATGTGTATTCATACTTCGTTAGTCTATGGTGTCATAAATGGGGAGATTTTGGTGTAAAAGTCTGTGGGCGTGTGGTGGGTCGTTATGTCTTCGTCTGCTTATCAGGTCTCGTGTTAACTCCGATCGTTGAATTTTTGTGGTGAAAAATTTCTGAGAGGTTTCCTTGATAAACTGTCTCATGTAGGGGACGTTAGCCCACTCATGCAATTCTGCGATCGGAGTATATCTGTCAACGTTTAGTGAAAGTCTGAGTAATTTATTCTGTAATGTCTGTAGTCGTACGCGCCAATATCCATTGGCTTGATGACGGTCTCGATAACTAGGGCCGAGTAGGGCTACTACTCTTTGCTCCTAGATTATCTCTGTAGACCTGGACCGGCCTTCGTGATAGGTGGGCCCGCTTACTTCTACCAGACCCAGCTCGCAAATGCGAGATGTGTCGTGGTATTTTCTGCGGACCTCGCTGGCAGAGGTCTCTTCTGGCGCTCTTCTTGTCTTGATATTTTCTTTCTTCGCCAGCTTGTCACCCCCGTGGGTAGTCATCGGTCTAGTTGGGTTTTAGGAAGTTTTGGCTGGGATTGACTGCCGGTACGTAGGACACAGTAAAGGTGTGTCCTACCCCGGATCATCGGAAAGGTAAAGATATGAGCTGTGTAGCTCGGGAGTGTGGAGACCCTAAGTGCTTTTTTAGCACTTTCGGACACCACGGAGCAGGTAGGACAACGGGCGTTGGACGGTATGTTGTCCGACGCCCGCAAGGAGGGTTGGGTTAGGGTAGAAAAACGTCATGTCTCTCGTAGTGGTGGTCCGTCCTGGGGTATCTGAAACAGATCGGTTAGCGGGAAATATAAGTTATACTCACCCGTTGTCCAGAAGTTGTACCCTCGGCCGTTTGTGCCTCGGGGCGTCGGCAGGGTCGTAATCAGTGGCCTGTCTGATCAGCGGGTTCCCATGCTCCTCGGCTTGGGCGTACAGCTTCTTCGCTCGTTCCCGGATGACTTCAATGACCGTGGTGTACTCCAGGTCTCTGACGATATCTGCGTTTCTCACGTACCATGGGGCGTCGACTGCCGTTCTGAGGGCGATATTTTCCACTGCCTGGATTCTCTTCATGTAAGACTTTGCCTGGTAGCCCCACGCTACCGAGGCGTACGTCAGCTGCGGCCTGATGAGGGTCTTGATAAGCGTGAGCTTATTCCTCAAGTTGAGACGGCTCCCGTTTCCCATCATCGGGTAGAGGAGGGCTCTCGTGCGTCGGGCCTTGGCTGTGATAGCGTCCGTGTTCTGTCTCCACGTTAGGCTTCTGTCCATGACCACGCCAAGGTATTTGACGGTGTCGTGCCATTGGATGTCCTCGCCGTTCATGGAGACGTGTCCTGTGGGAATTTCTTTCCGCACTCGTCTGAAGAGAATGGCTTGGCTCTTGTCGGCGTTGACGGCGACTTTCCACTTCGTGCACCATTCTTCCAGGAGTGTGGCCGCTTCCTGGAGTTTTCTGGTTGCGTTCCTGGCTTTCCAGGATCTGGCAATTAGTGCGGTGTCGTCTGCATATAGCGCCAGGGCTGTGTGGTCGGTCCTGGGGAGGTCTGAGGTGTAGATAGCGAATAGGTGCGGTGACAGCACCGAACCTTGCGGGACTCCCGCTTCCACGTTCCTGTAAGTGGAGAGTTGGTCCGAGATTTTCACCCTTAGCTGTCTGTGGCGCAGGTAGGATCTCACTAGTTTGATGAGTTCGATGGGGTAACCCATACTCATCATTTTAGCTAGGGGGCCGTCGTGCCAGACCCTGTCGAACGCTTTGGCGATGTCTAGGAACAGCGCCACGGTGGCTTGACGCTGGTTGAACCCCTTAGTAATCTCCTCGGTGAGGCGAAGTACTTGGAGTTCGGTGGAATGTCCTGTTCGGTACGCGAACTGTTCATCCGGGATGATGTTCAGCTCTTCTGTCTTTTCTGTAAGCCTCTTCAAGATGACCCGTTCTGCAACCTTGCTCATGGCTGGGAGGAGGCTGATGGGCCTGTAAGAAGACGGGAAAATTAGTTCTTTCCCTGGTTTAGGGATCATAATGACGCCGGCCTTTTTCCACCTGACTGGAAAGTGCCGTAACCTTAACATCGCGTTTACGATGTTGACTAGCGCCGCTACTCCATTCCTGGGTAGCTTTTTGAGAGCGATGTTTCCTATCTTGTCACATCCCGGAGCTTTTCTCGGCTTTAGGCTCCTCAGGATTTCCTTGACTTCCTCGGGGGTAGTCGGGCGGATGTGGTCGTCATCAGGCAGGCGGTGGATCCTACGTACTCTGCGCTCGACGTCGTCCACCCAGTCCTCGTCCTCGTCATCGAGCTCGTTCTCTCTACACTGCAGTTCTAAGCTGTCGGCAAACGCCTCGGCTTTTTCCTGGTTAGTGTAGACGATCCCTCGCTCTCCGTGAATCGGGCGCATAGGTTCCTTCAGGCTTCGCAGGGCACGTTGGGTATTCCACATACTTCTGTCCTGTGGATCGAGTGACTCAAGGTGGCGTTGCCACCCCTCCTGACGGTGTTCTTGGAGGGCGGCTTTCACTCTTCGGCTGAGGACGTTATACTCCCTTCTGTCGGTGGGGAGCCTCGTCCTCTGAGCCCGTCTCTTGGCGCTTCTTCTGTCCCTTATCAACTGCCTGGTGACCTCTGAAAGGTTCGCCATCGGTGCTGGGTGTCTTCTTACTTCTATTTCTGTCGTGCTGGCCCTTATCGCTTCCAGGATCTGCTCCTCTAGGGTAATGATGGCCCTCTCAACGTCCTCCACGGTTTCTAGCCTGGGAATTTGTGCGATGTACTGCTGCAGGTGCTGCCGGTACGATTCCCAGTCCGTTCGTCTCTTCGTGAAGGTGGCGTTCTCCTCACCCGCCTGTCCTCCTAGCGTTAGGAAGATCGGGTTGTGCTCGGTAGATCCCTCCGTTCTGGTGGTGATCTCTGCCTCGAGGGTCATCTCCTTTAGGATCGCGATGTCCAGTACGTCTGGCCTGTGTCTGCCGTTGTCGAAGGTGGGCTGGTCCGGTCCTATCACCATCAGTTTGCCGGCGTGCTATCCCAGGAACCGCAGCAGTTCTCGCCCTCGAGTGTTGGTTATGCCGCTGTTCCATTGCTGGGATTTGGCGTTAAAATCGCCAATTGCGACGACCTGTGTCCTGGCGGGCAGGATTGCGTCCAGATCCCCCTCGGTAAGCGTGCTGCGGGGTGGCTGGTAGCATGAGACCACTTGTATGTCGCCATTTCGCGCTGTGGACACTACTACGGCGGTGGCATTCATATTTTCTAGCTCAGGCAGTACTATCGGATGGTAGGCTATGGTTTTCTTCACCAATAGGGCCACTCCTCTCGCGGGTCGCTGAGGGTTGTTTACCCAGTCCATCCTGTAGGTGTGGTATCATGGGAAGTTAATCTCCTTGGCCGGGGTCTCGTCGTCGCTGAGGTCCATTTTACCGTCCTCCACGGTAAAATAGTCGCCTTTAACATGTAATGGAATACCTATATATTTATTAGTTGGAGAGAAAAACAATTATTAATAACGCTGTTACGACGTCACTGTCTGTGGGGCTTCCACTTCGCTGTGCTCTCTGATGGCTCGGCACACTTCCGCACGCTTTCACCTCTCGATGCACACTGACTAAGCACTGTGCGTCCGAGATGCAATTCCAGGACGCACAGATGTAAGTCAGTATAGGCCTGAAAATTACTTTAAAAAGCGTAAGTTTATTGTCCGTCGAAAGCTTGCTACGTCGATTCACCAATGGATATAGCTTATTCAGTGCAGCGTAAGTTTTCTGTGTAGTAGATGTGATGTGGGGTCCAAAGCAGAACCTCGTATCCAGGGTCACCCCCAGATACCTGACTCTACTTTTTTCCTCAATCTGTTTGTCGTTAATTTTAATCTTGGTGAATGTAGTCACATTGGTGGATTTTCAAAGTAGTGCTATTGTCACAGTCTTATTTTCGTTTATGTGGATTTTCCAGTCTCTGTTGTAGTATATTAGTTTTACGAGGTGACGCCGGATCTTTTGAATGGCCGTCTCGGCGTAGAAAGACCGTCTGCAGATCACGGCGTCATCTGCATACAGTAGGGTAGTGGTAGTGAGGAGGGAGGGTACGTCAGAGAGGAAGAGGTTATAGAGGGTGGAAGACAGGATAGCCCCTTGAGGGACGCCTGCCGAAATTGTTTTCGGAGCAGAAAAAGAATTATTAATGCGAACTATAATTTTGCGTTGGAATAAAAAGTCTCTGATTAAGAAGGTGAGGCACTGGAGGAGCTTACAAATCTCGTTTAGTTTGTATAGCAACCCGTTATGCCATACGGTATCGTAAGCCTTGTCAATGTCTAGTAACAATAACGCATTGTTTCTTCGTATAGCCAATTAAGGCGTCTTGTCTAACCTTAGATAGGGCCAAAGTAGTACTGTGTCACGATCTAAAGCCAAATTGTTGTTTGGGAAGTATTTTGTTTTTATTAATCAAGGTATTTAATCTGCTAAGTATAATTTTTTCAGTTAGTTTGGATAGTTATGGAGTAGAGCAATAGGCCGGTAATTATCGATGTATGGGGTGCTTTCTTTGGCTTTAGAATCGGGACGATGATAGCTCTTTTCCAGCTATCTGGGAAATGTTGGTATTTGAATATCGTTTTAATGATATAAGTTAATTGCACTAGCGCTTTGGACGGGAGTTTTTTGAAGAGGAGGCTCGGGATATCGTCAGTTTCGGGGGACTTGAGTCTAACAAGTAAGCGTTGAGCCA
Source organism: Leptura quadrifasciata (assembly GCA_963675555.1). Classification (NCBI taxonomy): domain Eukaryota; kingdom Metazoa; phylum Arthropoda; class Insecta; order Coleoptera; family Cerambycidae; genus Leptura; species Leptura quadrifasciata. The sequence continues at coordinate 77,600,829 of OY776673.1, read as the reverse complement.
CTGAGCCGGTAATTTCTTTAACGCTTTGCAAGAAAGGAACACTTTCTTCGAATAGATAATACAGGGTGAATCAATTAATGGGAAATTCAAGTTCATTAAAAGATCTGGGTGTTTTCACCTAATAAAGTGGAAGTCAAATAATCCAAGCGTACTAGAGGGTATACGAGATCATGTAAAGAGACGAACATAAAGGGCCACCACTACCTTCTGGTTATGTAGAAGGACATTTGGCAAAACTTGAGGATTGTACCCCAGGGTAGCAATGTAGTACTACACTGTTATAGTGAGACCTATGATGACGTCCGCTTCCGTTGTCTGGTGGCCTGCAGTTGCTAAACTACACATTCAACGGTAGCTAGAGCAATTTCAAAGAATCGCTTGTTTGGGAGTCACGGCGGTTATACGCACTAATGGGAGTGCAGTGGGACTGCAGCAGTGGAGACCCTTCTGGACCTTGTGCCCCTTCACGTGTTGAAGTGCGGTAGTTGGTGTAATAAAGAAGAGGGAGAATGGCTAGGGCATACAAGGGCCCTAACTGACGCGGTGAGGACTCACTCATTTCTGGACGCCAAGGCCTCTATTCTGTAAAAGCGTGAAAGCACATTTCCGTGAGAAGTGGGCGGAGTACACTTGAAAATGTATAAAAGTCTATTCTGTAACTACGGAAGTGATCACATCGTGCGAAAAATGCGTGAAATTACTTCTACTGGTAAATCGGGAGGGAATCCGCCAGTTCCCCGGAGAACGGCGATCCTAACCGTACTTTTATGACAGTTTGCGTCGGTAAAAAATTATTGTTGTCAAGTCTGTGAATCAGAATGTACATTGCGGATTTGCTCTTCGCCAACGAGGGTAATAATAATATAATTATTAACAAATATTTACAATTACCCTTTTAGTTTATTATAAGTCATATTTTTTAAAATACATATTACCAATGACGAGGATATATCCTTACGAAATTTTTGATCAATGAAAGTTTATTCTGTCACATTTTACCTAATTTAATTAACGCATGTGACATGACAATGACAACAACTAAGCACTAAACAGCTGATGCTTTTGCGCTAATCTAATTGGTTGTAAATTCGGCTATTCTCGCTGAATCCCTTCATGTTCACCACCTATTCACTGCACTTACTGAATGCAGTCTAGGACGATCGGGAGATGCGGGTGATGTGAGCTCTCGCTTCGCACGATGAATGTGCACTCTCTCCATAATTACAGAATAGAGGTCCTGGAGTGGTAATATAATTCCCATGTTCTCCTTCTCAGTAACTTTTAAGGTCATCATCTCGAAAAGGCGAAATATACGGCGAGAAACACAGGGCAAAATTTTCCTACTCCCTGGGTAAATTCGCAGGTATTCCAGACCGAGATATTCGCTCTTTTGGTCTGCGTACAGGAAAATATCCGTAGGAGATACTCTAACAAACACATACATATATGTGGTAACAGCCAAGCGACTCTCAAGGCCCTGGCATCAGTTAAAACCAAATCTTCTTTGGTCAAGGACTGTAAACAGGCACTCTGCGAACTTAGCTCGTCCAACTGGGTCAAACTTCTCTGGGTGCCTGGGCACAGTAACATTGAAGGTAACGAGCAGGCAGATGCTCTTGCCAGAGAGGGCACTCAGCAGCCCTTGAGGCCCGCAGCCAGCTCTGGCTTACCCTAGCGTGCGCTAGAAGGTCAATAGAGGACTGGTCTCACTCTTCGTTGACCTCTGGATCTACCACCCAGGACTTGGGCAAGCGAATCCCAAGACCCTCGCTCAAAGATGGCAGTATAACTACTGTGTTTAAGCAGAAAGCAAGTTAGAGTTTCTTGACTGGATACGGCCCTTTCAAGAAACACCTGCACACCATTGGAGTGGTTGGTTAACAACCCCGACTGCAGGTTCTGTGAAGAAATAGAGGAAACTTTCACCCGTCTCTTAACCTCCTGCCCCAGTCTCATGAAATTGAGTCATAAACACTTCGGTATTGGCTTCCCTATACCGGAGGAAATTAGGAATGCCCCGCTGGGAAGGATTCTGGCGTTTGGTTTGAAGTCTGACCTGGATGGGGACATTCATTGACCAGTTAGCGGATGCACAGTGGACCACAAGGCCTGAATGCGCCGCTATGAAGAAGAAGAGAGTATACGAGCTTCTGTTTCTTCATCTTATAGTCTTTATTTTTGTCCTCAAGTTAATACATAAACAGTTGGTTTGTTTTGGTCATGTCAACAAGTCACATTTCCATTTCAAATCACTATCTAGAAAAGAGTTAATTTAATCACAAAGCTTAATCTAAAACTCGAGTAGCTCCGATTAAATTAATTAATATTCCCAGATTAGAGCTATGCGACGCTCTATTGTTAACAAAATTATATGAACGGGTCAATACTTCTATGAATATTAAATTCGATAAATACTTTCTGTGGAGCGACTCAACGATAGTATTAGCTTGGATTCGTACTTCTCCGCACTTACTTCAAACTTTCGTCGGAAATCGAGTAACTGATATACAACGCCTTACAGACATCACACGTTGGAGACACGTACCAATAGAATATAATCCTGCAGATTAATTGTCAGGCGGCTTGGGCTCCAAGGATTTCATTAATTCTGACACTTGTTTTTCTAGTCCTAAATTCCTAAAAGGAAGTCAAGACACTGGCACATTGACCTATCTAATGCAAGTCCTATTTCACTCTGCCAAATTCCTGAAATGCGTAAACAAACACAGGCATTCGCGCATACTACTAGTTTCAAACTATTTCCCTTTGACTGATTCTCCTCTTTGACTCGAATCAAACGTAGCACTGCCTACATTATTCGATTCATAAACAACTGCAGAAAACCTAAAGACCAAAGACAATTAAGTATTCTCTCCCTAAAGGAAACAAATGAAGCATTTTGCAAGCTCATTAAATTATCTCAGTGGGAAACATTTCCTGACGATCTCTGTAATCTCTTTAAAAATCTCTTTGTTAGTAAGAAAAGTAGAATCCTGAGTCCGGCTCAATTCTCAGATGACGACGATATCATTCGGGTAGATGGTAGATTAAAGTATTCTTCTTATAACTTTCATAAAAAAACACCCTTTGTTCCGTCATGAAAGCATCACTTAACTCATCTCATATTTAGGCACGAACGTTTCAAACTTCTACACTGTGGTACCCAATCACTATTAGTGGCAGTCAGAGAAACATTTTGGCCAGTTTCTGTTAAATTTCACTAACATAAAATGAAACCGTGATTTTGTGAACGATCCATCTTTACACGTTCAAGAAAAATGTTTTGACAAACTATAGTCTGGTCCGTGTACAACACACAGTGAGGAACGGAACGACTCATAAAGTAACCAACTACCATCTAATGTGCGATTTATAGCTAACGATTACACAAAAAGATTCAGTAAAAAGTTCAATGTTTTTAATTTTGGTGGGCTTTTGCTTGCCTGTCTATTGACGTACTTTCAGTTCAATATCATTTTTGATCGCTCCTCGGAGCTTAAAAAGGCTTGAATCGTAACGACTTTGAATAATATTCTGCAATTATAGATTCATACGTTCAGCCAAGGGTCCCATGCACGTTCTGAATACATCATGGTAACTATACTTTTTTGACATCGAATCACTGAGGAACCGGTTTAGGGTAAATACGCTTAAAACCAATCATTTTCCCGTCAAAATCGACTGCAAGAAAATGATACGGCACCCTCGACGCTAAGGGCTATTTTCGCTAAAACTCTCGAAATACTTTGTCTAGAGACTGGATTACTTGTCCTCATATTTAACATAACGCATGAGTTGTAGTGCTGCACAACGTGGATTCGTAAAAGGGATTTTATTTTCGTCGGCTTTCGTTAAACTTTCTAATTTTGTAGTCGGGGCGACATTACGTCCCCGTGCAGCGACATTTACTACACTTTTTAAAATTACACTCCTTGATGAGTTTCCAAGATTTTGGCATAAAAACGCTCCGTAGAACGAAAATGTGATTTAATGTATAAAAACCTCTACCAACGGAATTTTGACGTGGATTAAATCGGATTTTGTTACAGTGTCGAAAAGTTCATCGAGGGTTTTGGCGTGTTCTTTAACAATTTCACAGATTGAAATTGGATTTCCTTAAAAACTACAGAGTTAACAGAACGTTTATAATTACAAACAATATTTATCATTAAATTTAAAGTATTTCAGAAAAATTAATTTCTGAAGCAGAAATGGGTGAGAAGTTACGCATATTTAAACGTGGTACTATACTTAAAAGAATGGAAGCCATATTGACGACGTCACCATATAACTCTCCACCATTGGAATTTTGTCAGACTCACTTCTCTCAGATCTTTGCGTTAAGAAAAACTAAAGCCAAAAAAAATTTTTGAGACATTTCGTTCTTGTATACACACTAAATCACATTTTAATTTTTTACTCCCTTTCATAATAGTGTGGGGGTGGTATTGGGGGTGGTAGTGACTGGTAGTGGCTGATGCCAAAAAAAATTTTGAGTCCTTGACATGACATATCCTAAATTGCAATTTTATGGACTCTTATCTCATGCTTTACCTATTTACCTTTATTTACCCCAATTACCCCCGAGCCCTTCAATGAAATTAGATCAAAATAAAATCTAGTTCTATATTTAACTATTTTTTTATATATTTTTTTTTTTTTATACATTTATTTAACGTCGGCCTATTTCCGCTACTGAGGCCTAACACCGACGCCTGTAGACGAGCTACCCCCAACCAGGAATTTTGCCGAACCTCTTCCCTTAAGAAGAGTAGGGATCTTTTACTTGCCTAACATTTAATAGACAAGGGACCGACGGCTTTACATCCCCTCCGAAGGATGGTATATCTCCTATACAACCCTCGCCTAAGGTTGTATAGCTTCCGCGCATACACTGATATACAAGCCGCTGGAAGATGTGTGAGGCGAGAACGCGGTTTCCGTTGGAATGGTCACCAATCCAAGTACTAAGCGCGCCGTTGCTTTACATCGCATACCGAAGTATGTACATAGTAAAGACGCACCTACGCTCGCCCCTATATTTAACTATAATACATAAGTGTGCCAAATTTCAAGTCAATATCATAAACGGTTCCGGAGTAAACGTGCGAACAAAAAATTACAGACAGACAGACCTATAGATAGAAAATGTTTTTCGCTCAAATTTAAAATCTTGACGTTTCATGACATTTGAAGCCTATTTCAACAAATAAAATTTTTTTGCGTTACTATACTTCTACTGGATGTGGAAGTAATTCGTTTGTACTCGATGGGATAAATGAATCCTGCCTGGTTCTCGGACTAATATTATTGTCTCAAATCACATTTTTCACATGTCCAACGTGCCATGTTCATGCACGCTGTTGCTCTGTCTTCTGGTGTTCTGGCAATTGTAGTTAATAATACAAAATAATTTATTTCCAATCTTCTTTTATACTTATTTCCAGAAAACCTGCGCACCTCCCCTTCTTGTAATGAATGTGATGCGAAATACGTCCCCATGCCCGGTCTTCCTCTGAATGATTTATTGCATCGTTATATTTTTTCCATAGTATAAGATATGGTAATATGGTGCCCTATATAAGCATATAGGTCGGAATAATCTGTAAATCTTCCATTATATAAATGTTCCTTGCATATTCTTTGTTTAATGGAGCTGCACTGATACTTAATAATATATCCACATTATTATATTTTTAAATTTAAACTAATCAGTTATTTTTTACAGAAAATTTCGTGCGGAAATAATTTTCCGATTGAGTTGCTTTTGTAGTTGACGTAAAAACCTGTTAAGAATTGATGTATGTATTAGTCTTTTTTTATTTATGAACACATTTTATTTCTGAAATGTAAACGAAGCGGCAGCACCGAACTAACAGAATAGTCAAAAATAGATCACGGGAAAAAGGAAAAGTATAATTTTATTTCTGTCTGACAATATTAATTCGTCTCTGAATGCTTACGTCGATTGAAAGCAAGTAAAGCGAAAATTTACAATATAAAAAATTAAATATATCAATGTGGGCTTTAGAACTGGATTAAGCAAACCCAAATAGAGTTGTGTTTGAGTGGTAATTTGATAAATTACTTCAAAACCGAGCAAGAGCTCTTCATACGAATTGATTCAGACGTCGGGGATAATAGATACGCTGGTTTATATTGCAGGTAATTCCAATAACGTTTATCGTTGATAAGTCCCTGCGATATATTTGGATATGGTCCAGATACAAACCAAATCTGTTTTCTACTCCCTAGCAACTTATTTCTAGACTTGTACTTTGTTATAGATTTCCCGCACAATTCGTCAGTCTTATCAAAGTTAGTTATGATCCAAACATTAAATTATTTCCACAATTTACCAAAAACAATTTAATATTTGTTGTGAAGTGTGAGTGCTACTAATTTTCTAGATTACTAAATGTGCCTAAAATTATGTGATTTCAATAGTTGTACAGATATATATTTTCACATTGGCAAAGGAATTTACAAAGGAGTAACATTTGAAATTATAAATAAGTGAGATATGTAGGGCAACCTAAATTTACACAAATTGAGCTTCTCAGATCCGATAAAGATTTAGGAAAGATTTTTGTGGGTAGATGTCGACCTATTTCATATGTGCAGATGAGATATTTATTATTGCTTTAATTATTTGTTTTGATAAATGGTATCTCCTGTATTTTCGGTGTTTTTATTCTACGGCCTTTGATCATAAAAAAGCAATTTTAATGTCATTAACTAACCTTTTTGCAAATGTAACATTCATTTTAATAATTAATTCCAAGAAAATTTAATTGATAACACACAATGTACTTAACCTATTCAGTGTTAAATTTATATTAAATTTTTACAGCAAATTATTATATAAATATGCATTTTTTGTAAATATTTTAATGGCTGCTTTGGCATTCTATTTTTATGTTAGTTATCGTCACAACACCGAATTATTATTTAAATGCTTTGTCATAAACCTATTATTATATCTTATGTTTACTGCCATAATTAATGTTTAAACTGTGGATGATGTTGGTTGATGGCGTGGTATGTCCTGAATAACTAATTGTTATAAATATATTAAAATCTAAATAGTTAGACAGCTCAATGCCTCAACTTTTCAAGCGGTTACAATTGTAATGTTTTATTGAAATATTAATTATATTATTATAATACAATTTTTAAAGAATATAGAACTGCGTACAAATTATTCACTATTTTACTAATTTTTAAGATATTCTATCCATATTTTTTTCGTATATAGAATTCCCAGCAAAGTTGAATTTTATTAATGAAATGATTACTGACGTAGTGGCGACCGTCTGAAACCATAAGTGATCAGATGTCAATACACTTCTTTTAGATCCTATTCTGATTAAGTAAATCGAGGAATATGGTGATAGTATCAAGGAATCTGACAACTACTTTTTCTTTACAGAGATACTTAAACAGTTTCCATAATAGTAAAGTGATTTAAGTATACTCTTTGTTTTCTTTAAAACGCTATTACTATAAAAATTAAATTGCAGATCACTGTCAAATATGATACCCGGATATTTTAGTTAATATTTAGACTGCAAAATCCCGTTTTCAACCTTTATATTTTCATGTTTTATTTATTCTTTTTTTTTTCAAAGAATAACATATGAGATTTATATTTTAATTATAATTCATGTGAGTCAGATAAAGTGTTAATTTTATGAAAATCTTAATTTGTAGACTCTTCGGCATCCCTGATGCTGTCCGCGCTGAAATTATATTGAACTCGAATGTCGTCTACCAATTCAAAAACTTTGCTTGCTATGTTCAATGAGTTTTAACACGTCATTGATATAAACTACAAATGGAAGTGGCCCTAATATAGAACCCAGAGGTATTCCAAATGTAACACTCTTTTGGAAGATATTTTATTACGTACTATCTGAGATCGTTTTTTTTTTTTAAATGAATTAATAAATTTGAACAACCATAGTAATTTAGCTTACTGCATAACAGTTTATGATTAATAATGTCAAATACCTTGGTGAAATCTAATAAAATTAAAGCTGTTACTTGTTTGTTGCCAATAGGAATTAGAAATTTGTCACAAAAATGCAAAAGATCAGTTGAAGTACTGTAGCCCCATCTAAAATCTAAACTCAGAATTGACATGGCAGATAGAATGATTCTTAATAGGCAAAAACGTGAATAGTTCATTGGATTATTAACATTAGACATGTTTCGACAGAGACGGAAAATAACTATTTTCTATACAGAAAATCAAAGAAGTGCAATACATATATTTATATACGAGATATAATACTTGAATACGTTTATTGAAATATTGTCTGACACCTATAAATGTCCAGGCGGTATTTGTTTTGAGTTGGGTGAATCGGCTAGTAAATAAAATTTTGAAATTTTTTTTAAATCTTTGAACCGCCACCATTTTTAAAAAAAAGTCCTATTCGTTTCAGCAAAAAATGTTTTAAACAAAAGTTGTAGGGCTAAATGATCACTATCCAACGATGTATCGCATGCACATATTTGATTCTAAATAAAATTTTGAAAATCAAATATATACATGCGATACATCGTTGGATAGTACTCATCTAAACCTACAACTTTTGTCTAAAACATTTTTTGCTAAAACACAGAGAAAAAATTTAAAAAATATATTAGAGAATGAATGTGAAATAAAATAAATTGAATTCAAATTTGGTCTATCATAACACCAGTTCTAATAAACGAATCATCGTGCTTTTTTTAAAAAATGAAACGTCTTTCTGGGTACTTTCAAAATATATTTTAAAAATAAAAATTTTCAAAGTTATTGCATTTGTTTATAAGCAAAAAAATTTGACAAAATTTTTAAACAATCACTCCTAATTAACGGATTTTAATATCTCAAAATGGATTTGAAAGTTTGAGTACTTTTTTATATGCCTACAAATTTTCAACTTTCTAAATGCTTTAGTTTAGCCTCAGCAACATTTTGAAAATTTGCAAATTTTCATAACGAAGTTTAGATTACAAAATTGTTATGCAAAAACTAAAAGTCCGATCTTGATGAAATTTGGTGGGAAGACTTATTATATTAAAAAAATTTCTTTAGCCAAGTATGAAGGTCCTACGTATAATATAAGTATTTGAAAAAAAATCCACACACAACTTGCTATTTCAAATTTTTTGTTGCCATTTTTACTATTTTTGCAGTAGTAAAAGTGAATTTTTAAATTCGCAACCAACTGCATCTTATTGAAAATTTAATTACAAAACTTTTCCATTTGTATAACTTTTCTCTAAAAGCGATAGTTACTGAGATATATGAAAATATAGGAAGAAAAAACGGAATTTTTAGGAATATTTTCAATTTTGTTTAATAAAAAATTAAGCCCACGTTTTCAAACTAGCGCATAGTGAAATTATCATTTCTTTTGATTTTTAGGAGCGACTTGATTTAATGCTATTTATAATATGGTTTACATTTTCTATCTATAAAAAGTCAACTGAATTATTTCGTCATCTCTAGCAAAATTTTCGTGTTAATAAAATCGAATTAGGACTTCATCAATAATTCTTGTATCTACAAAATAGAAGAAAGCTATCAATAACTTTTCTGAGTCAACTCAGAATATATTAAAGTTCCTTATTTACAATATAATTATTTATTTCTTTTCGTAATATTTTGGCGTCATAATTATTAAACAGGTTGTAAAATGTTTATTTTCATAACAAAAAAGATTTTAACTTACTGTAGCGATTTCAGTCGACATGAGATTTAGTCATTTTAATTAAAGCAGATTCTTTTCCCTTGATCATTATTTTAACTGTATAGGTAATTCAGGGAGATCTAGGTTTACTTACTATAACTACACTAACAGGTGCATGTTTATCAAATAGAGAAGTTATGAGGTTACTAAACATGTTATTTTATCGTGGATGTTAAGAATATTGATAATATAATGAAAAGGAATAATCGTTAAATCATCACAAAATTTAATACACTACGGGGAAGGCTACTAGCCATATAGGGGAATCCTATACACTTGTATGCATGTGCAATATAAGTTAGAATCACGAGATGTTATGAAATGGATTATGAATGCTCCTATTATTATTTTGAGTGCAGTAATACTTAAGTTTCGTAAGGTTACCTATGACCTAAGCCCAACGAACTCTAGTAATTAATAAATAGGTCCATACCATCGACAATCACAGCGGCGCCAGCGTACAGTGCATTGGATCGCCCCACCCCAACCACATTGCATTAGATGACATTTTCACCCGTATTCCACATGCACATAAGTGTATATGATTTCCCTATACGGCTAGTAGCCGTCCCCGTGCTGTATTTGTACAAAGTGGTCCAAAATTGTCTCCCGATATTTCTGCGACTGATAATACATCCAAAAATGATGGTAGTTTTTTATATAAGCTTATTTTCGAAAATGAATAATAAGGAAGATATACCCCTTAAAATGGGGATAATAAATTTCAGTTTTTCTGCAATATCTTCCGACTCCCTTAATTTTAAGGGAATCAAATTCATATTTTAAACTTAGTCATAGGTCATCCGTTACCATGGATTTAGTCAAACCCCCTCTTCTGCTTAAGGGTTAGTTTTAAGGGGCGGCTCTCAGTATTTTCCTCATAACTTTTTAATATTTTCATATTTCTAAAGTTTTTATAGAGTTTTTTAGATCGTTAGAAATAAAAAATGTATTCTTATTGCATTTGGATGAACCAAGCCGTTCTCGAGTAATTTAAGTTTAAAGCAACCTGCATTTATAACATTTTATTAATAAATTCTTTTACACATAAAGAATCCTTTAAAATATTGCTTCGATATTTGTTAGGCATTTGTTATACTTTGTTACCACCAAATTTCGAAATGACGTGACCAGGAAACATTCTTCTCAAAATTGCCATTACCTGTTGTTAACGTTATGGTGTAACAGTAACTGTCAAGTCATTTTCCTCAAAGAAGAACGGCCTAAAAATTCGAAAGGCGGATAAATGCACACCGCACAGTAACCTTTTTGCTATGAAGTGGTACTTCGTGCAATTGCAGAGGATTTTTCCGTCGCCCAGTAGCGAAAGTCCTGTTTATTAACATATCCGGAAAGATGAAAATGAGCTTCATCTGACATCAGCAAGCAATCAACGATATTCGGATTTTCAGCAAATAGCCCTTCCCTCATTATATTATGACATGAATTAACTTTGAAAATGAAGACTTCATTTTGCCGAACCCGTATTTGAAATATAATTGGGGAAAAAATTGCATTTTCAATTCCTTGAAAAGACTGAATATCCGACAGAAAAAAAAACAATATGTGGTTCATAAAATAAATTGTATAAAAAAGTTACATTAAATCAACATAGTTCAGAAACTTTTCAAGGCACATTTATAACGTTATCTTCGAAGACTAAAAATTTATATGTTGGTATATTTCGTACAACTGAATGTGGAAAATATATACTCAATATACGGGATATCTACCTATGACACTGGGCAAATATGAAAATAATTCTGTATAAACTTCTGTCATACGACCAGCAATACCGATATGTTCACCTCTTAAAATCAGGTGATGATACATTTTAAATGCGAACCCCGCACAATCTTTCTACTCTAGGAAATTTGGAGCAAACAGAGGAAAATGCATGAATTTTAAAAAATTTATTATTATTCCATAACATGTAATATATAAGTTGATACTACAATAAAAGAAACTCATAGAAAAATTTCGCTTCGTAAATATTCTACATTAAACTTTGAACCTTTGTGTAAACGGGACTGAAAACGCTATGAATATTGCTTTGATATCATTTTGACGTCACTAATTTGATCTGAATTTGCTAATTTACGTTGTTATTCTTAATCTTGTTATTAATGATTGGTTAATGTGATGGATAATGATCTCATAACATCCCTAATGTATTGATCTATAAACACAGCATTCTTTTTAGATGTTTCAACGTTTTAACAATAATGACGTGACGCTACCGGTTACGAATGAGGTCATTCGTTAGGGATAGAGCGTTTTAAATTCTCAGCCGAAATAAATATGTTTTTCATCCTTAATTTAAAAAAAAAATCGGCAGCTCCTGGAAGCGGCTGGAACCTCCCCACTCGGTGGATTTTGAAGCCGAAAAGAGTATTAAATTGTGTGACAAAATGGCACTAAACGTAATCCGATCTCATCCAAAACCTTTTCAGATCTTCTGGGGCACTAATAAAACCCTCAACTTAATGAATTTACAATCATCTATGCGAGTTATTACCTACATTATCGCTCGTTGAATAATATACTATTAGGATATTAACAACTTTAACATCACTTGAACGACTAAGAAAGTCTAGTTATCCTAAATACTACAGATTTGTAAAGCAACAAACTGAAAATTGGTAAAGTGACAATCTATAATAAATTCACCAACGAAGGTACAGAAAGCATATGATATTGATATTGTTACATCTACCTTTAAAGTTTGTGACAATCCACTAAAAGTTACAAATATGCCGAAATCTTGACATGACACCAACGTTATCGGATTACAAACGATGACAATGACAATCGTCAAAATTTGCTCATTGCAATCCGATCGCTCGCGGCTCTCTTTGTTAAATGAAACATTAGCATTTCAGTAATTTTACCAGATTTTAGAGGAATATTTGTAGTTTAATTCTTCGATTTGTCTGTATATATATTTAAAAACGGCACTAAACGTAATCCGCTCAACTTCTAGAGCAGTGAAGAAACCCACACACGTGAATTGACACGTGATGTGACGAGTTTCATGACGTAACGGCTACGCGCCTCGATCATGTCATGCGAAATGCGATCTATGCTTCATATTTGCTTTGTTTTTAATTTTGTTCACGGAAACCAAATCGAAAGGGTGGAAGTGTGGTATATCGTTGAAATCAGAATTTTAACTGCTTTTCAATGGTTCCATTGCAAATTGAAGTAATTATAAAATAAACAACTTGTTGCGTCAAAATGGCACTAAACGTAATCCGATCTCAACCAAGACCTTTTCAGATCTTCTGGGGCACTAAAGAAACGCACATGCAAAGTGTCATTCAAATCCGTTCAGTAGCTTCGGCGCTATCGTGCTAACATACATACACACACACACACAGACATTTTTCAAAAACCACTTTTTTGGGTTCCTAGGACCTCAAAACGTAAAGATTTGATGTTATCTCAATTTTCGTTTTTGAACCAATTTTAGTAACCTCTCAAAATTTTATTGTGGAGAGGTTAAAAAGAAAAAATATGAGGAAGCATATTTTTCTGTAGTCTATCAATCTGTGATATAAAAAAAATCATGCAACTTCCTCATTGTAATGTGCATTTTCAAAGGACTCTAGGACGATATAAGAAAGTACTTAAATAATAAAAGAGCATTTTTACTCTAATAATAGCAAAAGTCCAAGCTCCACCTTATCTGATGCATCCACTAAGAAAAAAAATATGACGAAATGAATCAGGTGAAACGTACCAAAAGCGTAGATTCCTCTAGATTTATCCACTGATTTGGATAAGTAATATTTAAAAAGATCACCACGATAATTAAAGTACCTACATGTAGCCTGGTCTTTCGTGGGGGTATCTGTCAAAAACTTGTGAAGGTGAATATAGTGATAATAAGTATGGCTATACTAAATAATTTCCAGTGATTTTAAAAGGCCCAAACATGTAAATTAGGAAGATGTTTGGTGTTTGTCTCCTGTTGAAATTTTTCCATAAATTTGACATCACGGCTTTTAAGGACTTTTCTCTCTTCTGGACTCCTAAATTTGTAAGCATTTCATTCAGTTGAAAAGCCTATAACAATGCACTCTTTTCTTTTTTTATCATTGGTGAAATTTTCCTTTGCATGGTGTGTTTTGTCAAGCATAAGTATACGGTTTTAACAAAAAAATTTGAAAATAATTCAGTCAATTTTTCGTGTCCATAATAGAAGAGGTTGTTATCCGCATATACAAACTCCATAAACTATCAGTTGATGTGTTATTAATGTTTACTCCATGTTGTTTTCTCTTCCTAAACTTCGAAGATATCGACTGCAGTTCGCTAGCTATAAAGTAGCAACAGAGAAAGCATTCCCTGTATCTGTCTTTCAAGCATATTTCACGAAATTTCGCATTTTTAAAAATCAGTATAGAGTAAATATTTAAGGTTTAAATAGGAAATAAATTAAGTAATAAAACATAGTTGTCTGGTACGTATTTTATTATAATTATTGAATGCATTTAAGGTTAGATTATTGATACACTAAATGTTTCAAGTATAATTTAATATTGAAAAGAACGGTGTTATATACTGGCTTTGAATTTTAATTGATGGAGCAAGTGATAATTTATTATTCTATAATTTTATTTATGCTTATTTGTGTTTCAAATTATTTAATAATAAATTATTTTTAAAAAGCTGTACTCACTCAATTTTTATACTAAAATATACACTATATATACATTACACGCTGATTTATTCATTTTTCTTTTATAAAAAAAAATAAATACCTGTCTTTAACTTGTTGTCCTATTACGGCATTGCTATTGGTGTTTGAATTTTGAGATCTGTCATTCCGGTTATAAAAGTGACTAGACGGATATGACGTCGGTTGGCGGATACGGAAGTTAAGTCGCTTAATTCAAACAGTGGATAAATTTGTGGATAAATAAATACAAGTGAATGTTTCTTTTTTTATATAAAAAAAACATAATCATTTAACTTTGGTAATTACATGCGAAATGAGTTGTTTATCATTTCATCTTTCAAATAAATACCTGTCTTTAACTTGTCATCTTATTACGGCATTGCTATTGATGTTTGAATTTTAAGATCTATCAAAATAACACGAAGTATTAATCACATTTGTGCAGTTTTGATTTCGGATTTTTGGCTCAATCAAACACCAAAATACGAATCGTGTTATCTTTAAAAATATCCAAAATAAAAAATTTGTAATTATCCGATGTAAAAATGGAAATGTTTAATTGCAAAAACACATTGAGTGTCGTGTTGGATTACGTGCCAGATAGGTTGTGAAATATATGTTTTGTAAGTATTACACATATTATTTTACAGACTTTTAGGGGACCGTCGGTAGAGTTTACATTTGCACTGGACATTTACGTAAGTGCGTGAGTGTAAAGGTTCAGTCCTTTTTACATTCGGATTTCTTTTTCATTGTCAATATGGATAAAGAATTTGTGTTTAAAGAATTAACTAATGGAAACAGATATCAAAATTATCAAAGGTCAGTGGCTCGAAGATTCTCACTTTCCTTTTTTTTTTTTCGTACATATTACGTACAAATGCTCATTATTAAATACGAATTACAAATTATGTGGAAAATTATAATGCGATTCAACTTATCCCACCTGGAAAAGACCATATAAAACTTTTGCATCGTCTAAACCATTGAACATGCAGTTATTATTATGGTCGCAGCGTTTGTATTTATGATTCCTTACGTAATAAAACTAATCTTTTACATCCGGAACAAAAACCCTTTCAGCAGAAATTATATCCTTATTTAGAGATTAGTGAAACTATTGTTCGATTTCCACTTGTACAACAGCAGGCAAATGGTTCTGATTGTGGAGTATTTGCAATAAGTTTTGCTGTTTCTTTAGCATTTGGTATTCGCCCTGAAAATATTGTATATGAAATGCTTGAAACAAATGGTAGAAGTATAATATGGTATTGTACTTTACTACTACTTGCAGTGCTTTTCTTCTTTGCCTGTTAGAAATAAATTTATGAGTATGTATATATTGGAATTTCACGGTTTTTTTTATATAACCTATCTTAATAGCTAATTGTGAAACGATGTACTGTTTCATAATGAAAAAATTAATGAAGCTACAAACTAATTTTCTATATGGCGTCTCCGCACCCCCTGACCTTACATCATGTTATCTTTCTGACTATATACTTCACGATGAGCAACGTAACCTTTGCTTAAACTAAACTGAAAGACAATAACAAAGAGCGCTTTACCGTTATCGTAGCCCCCTGCACCTTCAGACCATTTGATACAGATTAAAAATTCATGAAATCGTGTGAACCTCATTTTTACCCTTATTTATTTTTTTAACAGACTAAAATTTCTCTTATTAATATGCATTGATGATAGAGAATAAAATATATCAAAAATCGCTTTCTGTTACCATGTGT
The DNA here is from genome assembly GCA_963675555.1 of Leptura quadrifasciata. Classification (NCBI taxonomy): domain Eukaryota; kingdom Metazoa; phylum Arthropoda; class Insecta; order Coleoptera; family Cerambycidae; genus Leptura; species Leptura quadrifasciata. Next base: position 77,584,654 of record OY776673.1, on the reverse strand, counting down.
GAATTAGTTAAGTCTAATTATTTTTTTACCTAATCTTATTATAATATCACGCAGTATAAAAGCATGCCGTCGAATTAGGTAGTAATAATCAGCTTATGCCATTTTCTTGCACTCAGTGTATAAGTCAGATAAGTATAAAATGTATGATGACAAATTTATAGTTGAAAATTACATTACACAAGAACATGTGAACATTTTATTTTCATTACCAATAAATTCCTTTGCTAATGAAATTATTTATAATATCGCAATTATTTAGTTATCGTATTGTTGCTGTACTTAAAGAACTATGAGGTTAATAAGCAAAATCGTAGACTCAAAAACTGAAAACTCTTCGTATTCTGTTACTAAAAAATCGTACAGTTTGAGTAAAAGTTCAAGTTCTAAATTCGTGCCGTCTTCTGCACCAACGACACCTTCTACTCACTGGCCCCCGAGTAATTTTGGCCTGCAAAAATCGCAAAGTATAACTGAAGTGATAGAATCGTCTCGAGGCTTCAAACCTTCAGACAGGAATGATCCCAACAAACGGGAATTTCTTCAGAGTTTAACCCAACGTGTGTTTAAAGTCGGTTTGGTAAGTATGAAATGTTATATTTTATAAAGTATCTGTTAGTATTTTGCAAATTTTGTGAATTAATTGACTACTCAGAATGATGGGTAAAATAATAATTTATTTGTTAGGAAAATTATTAATGAGTATTTTCAAGGATATAATACAGAGTCAGCAGCAATAGTATCAATAACATAGTAGTGTAAAACTAGATATTTATTTAAACTAAATTCGTAACAGAATTTTTCCCATGAACATGTCTACAAGTACTTACACATCAAGATATTGATAAGTTTAAAGCAATTATATATTTCTCTGTATAATAAAGAGGGAAATATATAGACTGAAATGTTTTTTCTTATAAATATCCCAAAAATTATTGTTTTCAGCAAAAAGTGTTTCGGAAATTCATGAAACTTTTTTAAAATCTTATATTATCTCTCGATTCGAACATGATCGAAATAGATTTTTTGAGGGCATGTTATAGTATTTCAAAGAAATGTTCTTTTTCAGACATTTTTTGCGTCATTTTTATAATAGTATATTGTTTCATTAGGAGTAAAAGTGATACTTTTATGATCAGTCTGTAGGTTTGCCGGACGAAAGAGGTGAGTTCGGCAATTATAGACGAGACAAGTGGCTTTTACTCCGAATAAAACATTTGATTCAAACGTCAGAAAAACACGACATTTCTTAACTCATTTCATGACATTAAAGTTTGACATTTCGGACGGCTGCGTGTCGCCATTAGTAACGGAAGTAAAAGTACTTTTTCTTCCTCTCGAGAAGAAGAAAAGTACTTTTACCTCCATTATTGCTAATAGTAACGCACAGCAAATTTTTTTATGTTTGTTGTATTTTTATAATTAAGCGAAGTTTGTAGAAAAAATAGCATGTTTTATTCAAAGTAAAAAAAATTGACTGTGCGTTGTCATTAGTAACGGAGTAAAAGTCCAATCTAGTGTAAGAAAAAGTACTTTTACTTCCGTTGAATAGCAATGCACAGCCGTCCGAAATGTCAAACTTTAATGTCATGAAATGAGTAAGAAATGTCATGATTTTCTGACGTTTGAAGAAAAACAGTGTATTATACTCAAAATTACGAATTGAAATATTATCGAAAGCCTAATAAATTTACCGTAATTTTAATTGACAAAAATCACTTTATTCCTCATAAAATGTTTTATTTTTCTTCAATCGTCGAATATAAATACAATAAATGCTGTTCTTTTTTCTTCTAATAATTGCAATGCCACTCTTGAGTGGCATTAAGACTTCTACTGCCGCTCAGAACGATGAAAGCAGAAGTAAAAAACGTCTACTTCCATTCAGTTGGAGTGTTGGAGAAATGACAGTTTAACTTCAAAAAACTTATCTTAAAGTCATGTCACGTTTGAAGAAAAATGTATTTTCTCTGAAATAATTATTTCTACAAGAACTGTATGTTCGACAGTGTTACAAAGTACTGTTTATGGCAGTTTTATGGCCATAAAGTATCTCTTTATAGTATCAGTATAATAAAGTAATTTTATTTCACTAGTAAGTACTATAAAGTAAGTTTATTTTTCTAGTAATATAAAGAACTTCTTTATTTAATGTCATAAACAGTGAAATATTGAATGATGGCTCGTTTGACAGTTTTTTAGCAGTTTTCTCTTATAAAACAATTTTATCAGTAGAAATTTTTTTTCATCTATAATTGAAAAATAGTATAAAAAATATGTTTATTAAAGTATTTTTATAAATTGATTTTCTACCCCTTTGAAGGGTAAAAACAACCCCCGGGACCGGTTACACAACCCTGGTCACCTGCCATCTTCCTCAAAGAAACGCCTCCTACAAAATATTAATTGTTTCACCAGACAAAAAAATCAATTTTCCACCTCATTTGAAGGGTGAAGACAACCCTAGGGGGTGATTACACAACCCTGATCACCTACCACCTTCCTCAAAGAAATACCTCTTATAAAATATCACTTTTTTCTCACAAAAACAAATATCAATTTTTCACCCCCTACAAAGGTTGGAAGCCTGGGGTAGGAGTGGCTGAGGTCAAATCCCTCGAGGGATCTTCCGTACTATTCGTCGAAAAATCGAAAAACTGTGGAAAAGAAACTGGTTTACGGAAAAGGGGATTTTGAGGGTGGTTTTTGGCCAATTTGAAGAAATTGTCGAGGTAGAAAAATTGATTTAACCCCGGGAATCGATTCAACATCCTCGAAAACGGGGGGGGGCATTGTCTAGTCCGAGTCGCACACATTCGGTAATTTGTCCATAAATCCCGACTCCTTTAAATGTTCTCCTCTGAAACCGAGGGGAACTGTTGGATAGAGTTCAAAGAGCATTTGAAGGTTTGGACCCAAATGAAATTCGGAGTGCTACTACACACTCAGTAAATAATAGAATTCTAAAATGTTTACAGATTAATGGGCAACATATTGAACAGTTTAATTAATGTTTCGTTATAAAATTTTTATTATTAATAAATTATACAATTTTCATTTTTTCATTTCATTGATAAAATTAGAAAATCGCAAATATCTAAAGAACCATACATTTTGGGTATAGGAAGAAACATGATACATGGTTAAATGCGCATTTTTTTCTCTATCGAATGGTGCATTTTGTTAGGTATGGTGCCATTTAAAAAAAAATGAATTTTTGCTGTTTTTGTGTGGTCGACATATGTCAATAATTTTAGAAGCTTTTTAGTGGATATTTCGATAATTTTCTTACATGATGAGTAACTCCAATATCTTGTCTTACCCTTAGAAAAATCAACATGTTATCAATTATTGTTACTGAGATATTAATTTTTATGTTATACAACTTTTCTGTCAAAATTTTAGGAAAAAAATTAATATCTCCAGACATATTAATTTTAGCTATAGGAAACCTTTAACGAAATGTCCTTTAAATTAACTGCAGAATCTAAAAGTTGGGGTCAACTTCCAGTATAACCGGAAAGCCACCATTTTGAAAATGTCTTCATTAAATAGATCCTACCCAGTTAGGCCTATAGCCAAATTTTCAGATCGATATCATTTTTCTTTCTCGATATGCTTCTAGTCGACGCCCAAAAAAATCACCCTGTATATGTATGTTAGATTTGAAGTTCTTCGATTGATTTTTTAAAAACAATTTATTTAAGATAATTACAATTATTATTATTATTGATGTTTCACAATATTCACTTAAAGACTTATGAGAATAAATAAATGTGGATCTCGACTGAGAAACACTGCAGTCTGCTGACTGAATTAAACTGAGCTAAAAAACTGACTGGCATAGGTCTTTACGTGTATTTATAATATTTACAATAAATCCTGAATTAGCATCAGATTGCTACATTCGCATTTCACATAGTAATTCCAGACGTACGTGTTTAAAACAGCAGACATATTAGGTTGCAAAGATAACAGGAAGGAATATGATATAATTTATAATTTTATCTACACTGGTATTGAATTACTTTGTGGGATGTTATCGATAATGGACTTAATACTAATAATAATGTGGAAAGCTAATATAACAGCTCCCTTTCTTATAAAAAAGTTTATGCTATGGATCAACTTTTAAGCATAGCTTTTACTATAACTAGAGTTTAGTTCAATGTCTTCAGAGGGTTCTTCTTGTATGTTTACACTGGGTCTCCTTTTGGGTAATAGATGTCCGTATTTGTGTAGTAGCCTGGATCTTGGTGGTTGTGGAGGTTTCGGGGGTTGATCATTCGATGACGATATACCAATTTTTATGTCTCTTCCTCTCTTCTTACATTTACAGGTTACATAAAGAATAATAAGTGCTAAAATTAGAGTAATGGTTAAATATGTGAACCATGATATATTTTTGGTTAAAAATGGTTCATTGATTAATCTGTCTAGATCATCAGAGTACTGGTCTAGTTTGTGTTTTGCGATGTTTAAATCGTCCGTGTTAAGATTACTTAACTTGGGGAGTTTATGTCTTTCGGGTAGGTGATTACAACAAGCACTCGGGTGCTGCCTATGAATGCGTTGCACTCCGGTTGTAAAGTTATTATAGAGTTTATAGAAATTATCTTCGTGATAACGTCTCTTTTGTTGCATTTCACGGTCACTGGTAAATTGTCTGATACTGATATTAGCCATTTATTGTTCTTAAGTTTTTGGATACTATAGTCTTTGGCAAACAATAAATTTGACTGGCAAGTTCGGGGCACTATACTTAATTGTCTTAAGATTTGGGCTTCACGTATCGCGTCACTGTCTATTGGGTACGGAAGCACATTTGAACATAGTCTTGTACTGGGGTTCAATGGTTTACAGTTGTCGGCGTCCGGAAGGGGTACAAATAACAATGAATCATCGTCTTTGGCAATATACTTATGCGTTGTTGAGAGGATGTGATGAAGTTCTGTTCGATTATCCAATATAGGAATGGGGTAAAGGTGGTAAAGGGTGTATTTTTCTGGCTCTGCTAATGGAATTTTTAAAACAAATATTATCTTAGATCCGGCTTGAAAGGCCTGGAGTTCTATGATATCAAAATATTGAGCTATCTTTGAAATTTGAGGAGTTATCGGCAAATTGTTTTTATGTAAAGACTGAGATATTTCCTGAAGAGAAGCGACAAGATCTTTTGGTGTGATTATTGAACTATGCAGAATTTTTAATCGAGCAAATGTTATTGAATTTAAAATATTATCTAAACTATTTTCTATAAACATGTAACTTTCCATTAGAGATTCACATAACTCAAGTACTCTTAATTTTGATTCAATATACGCTAAATCATTTGATATGTAGTAAATTGAAGTTTCTATTTCCTTGATGTCATTATTAAAGGTTTCCTCATCTACTTTTAGTTTTTGAACTGTTGAATTGAAACTTTTTATAACAGAGGTTGTGGCTGAAATTTGGTTTTTTAATAAATTTTCTAATTGATTTTCATCACTCATAAGTTTATTAATACAATTTGTATAATATTCAGCATCAGAGGCGTCTAGGTTGCCTGTGATAGCTTTCCAAAATGTACCTATTCCATTTAAAAGTCCGCGTTTGTATCGTTTTGTGTCCGCGAATATTTCTTCGACTTTTAATTCTAGAGATTGTGAAATTTGGGTTAAGGGGCTAATGCGTGTTCTAACTTCTGATCGAAATGATGTCATACGAGGGTTGTCAGTTTCGAATGTGGTTATCATGTCGTTTAAAATGTTATTGTTATGGTCAAGAATTGATTTAATTGGTTCGATGTCTTTGTAAACTAAAAGTGTCCACTTGTCATTTGAAATTTCGATACGGTCTTCTTCGTGATAGTAAATTCCTAGGGTATTGTTGATAGTCTCTATCGAGTATTGGGGTGATACTGCTTTGAGCAGCAGAAGAAACCTGAAAATAAATTAATTTTCCAAGTATGGCTTCATTCTGTCAAAGTTGATTTTTGTAATTTGTTCAGTTTCAGGGTTATAAAGAATGGCGAAATTTCTTAGAATTTCCCTAATAATAAATGGTCCATTAAATTTATTTCCTAATTTATTTTTAATTTGACTCTCTTTTACGTAGACTTTGTCGCCTACATTGAATTCGTAGTTATCAGTTACGTGTTTGTCAAATCGTATTTTGGACTTTTGTTTTTGTAGTTCCGTTTTTGTACGAGCTATTTTGTAGTAGTGTGAGATTCTGTTATTTAAATCTCGTATATACTTAGATATTAGTTCTTGCTGATTGTAAAGTGTTTCAGGGGGACGGCTAGAAGTATGCCCGAATATCAATTCATACGGGGTAAAGCCATGTGTCTTATTAACGGAATTGTTATAGCAAATGATTGCATAGGGTAAAACTGTCAGTGGGTGTTCGCTGGGGTTTTCTAGTTTGTTAGCTCTAATCATTTCCATAAGGGTCGAGTGAAATCTTTCGATTGAACCGTTCGATTGGAGGTGATGCACACTAGAGAAGGTTAATTTGATGTTATAAAGGGTGCAAAGATCTTTAAGAAGCATGTTATCAAATTCGTTGCCGCAATCACAATGTTGGAAATAGAGTAAGAGTGTGTTGACAATAGATTATGCGGTTTTGTCTGGTATGGCATAAGCCTGTGTGAACTTGGTTAGTTCGTCTCTAATACTTAGGGCGTAATATTTAGTGGGAACTTGGATGATATCGATGTTGATTCGTTCGAAAGGGGTTTTTGGTGTTTCGGTGATAACCAAAGGATTATCGAGATTTTTCCTTAAAATTTTAGTTTTCTGACAAATTTCACAAGCTTTTACAAATTTTTCTACGTCTTTAGTTAATCCGTTCCAGTTGTACTTATTTTTTATCCTACGAATAGTTTCGTTTATGCCACGGTGAAGATTGTTTTTACCGGCGTGAAATTGGTTGAGTATTATGGGAATTTGGTCTTCGTCAGGGGTTCTTATAATGTCTTGACATATAACTAGTTTTATGTCTTTGTCACTGAAAATAAATGATAAAATTTCAAGAATGGGTAAATTAAGGTTATTTTCGACGTAATATGTCTTAGATGGGTCAATGTCGTTTTTGTTTTTATATATTGTAACGAAGAGTTGCAATATAGCTGAACCGGGATCGAAAGGTAAAGGTACTATATAGTACGATCATTTCTTTACGGTTTTACTGGAAAGAATGTTAATTTTATTGTTGATAAAGTCAGGATTTTCTTCAAAAATGTCTTCTATAATACTATAGTGGAAATCTTGTAGACTGCCTTGTTGAAAGAACGTTATTATGTTTTTGTGGTCTTTGTCAAGTAATTGGTTGTTTGAAAATGTAATTTTTGTATAGTCAATGAGAGAGGTTGTCTGATACAATTTTTCGAAAGCGTCGTATTCTTGGGTTATTTGTTCTGAAGTTTCTTCAGGGTTATCATCTGTGTCAGATGAGTCATCTAAATTTTGGATATTGTTATGGAAAGCTATACATTTTTGTATATGATTTACAATACGGGATAAAGCGTCTGCGTTCTTGTTAATTTTTCCTGGCTTATATATGATCTCATAATCATATTCCTCTAGCTTGATGCGCCAACGTGCGAGCCTGCTACCGGGATTTTTAATCGAGAATAGCCACGTTAATGGTCGCTGGTCAGTGATAAGTGTAAATTTTCTTCCGAAAAGGTACGGTCTGTAATGCTTTACCGTCCACACGATCGCTAGAAGCTCTCTTTCAATCGTGGAGTACTTCGTTTTTGAGCTACAAAGTGTACGCGATGCATAAGCAATAGGGAGGTCTTTGCCTATGGGTTCTTGGGAAAGTACAGCGCCAATAGCGTATGCGCTAGCATCTGTTGTTAGGAGAAAGGTTTCGTCGAAATTTGGGTATATTAAAATGGGGGTAGAAGTTAAAGCGTTCTTGAGTTCGTCAAAAGAATTTTTACAAGTTGAATCGAAGTTAAACGGGATGTCTTTTTGCAATAATTTAGTAAGGGGTTTGGAAATTTTGGCAAAGTTAGGGATAAAACGTCTGTAATATCCAGATAGTCCTAAGAAGGATTTGATGTCTTTTTGGGTCTTTGGTTCTGGAAAGTTTCGAATACAGTCAATTTTTGAAGGATTCGGTTTGACTCCGTCTTGGGTTATAAGGTGACCTAGATAAGCTACTTCCTTCCTGAGGAATTCACACTTATTCGGCTGGATTTTGAGATTTGTTTTCCTTAGTCTTTTGAATACATCTGTGAGTCTAGAAATGTGCTCATGAATGGTGGGTGAATATATAATTATGTCATCCATATACACGAGACAGCGCTCGTTTTGAATGCCTAAAAGAATGTTATCCATAATGCGCTGGAAGGTGGAGGGTGCGTTTTTGAGGCCGAATGGCATACGAACGAATTCGTAATGGCCATTTTCTACAGAAAATGCTGTCTTTTAGATGTCTTTTTTGTTAATTTCGATCTGGTGAAAGCCAGATGCGAGATCTAGAGTGGTGAAATATTCACATTTTCCTAGCTGGTCGAGGAGATCTGAAATATTAGGCAAGGGGTATTTATCGTTAACGGTTAGTTCATTAAGCTTACGGTAATCAATTACTACTCTCCATTTTTGCTTGCCCGAAGCGTCGAGCTTCTTCGGCACTACCCACACCGGGGAGGACCATGGTGAAATGGATGGTTGAATTACGCCTTGGTTAAGCATTCCGGATATTTGTTGTTTCACTTCTTCCTTGTGAACTTGGGGGTACCTATATGATTTGGTAAAGACAGGTTTAGCGTTATTGATGTCGATCGCGTGTTTTATTTCATTGGTGAAGGTTAGCGAGTCACCTTCCAAATAAAAGATGTCGGAAAATTTGAGACAGTAATTAATTCCCTTTCCTTGTCGTTGAGATGTTCTAATCGTAGTTGATTTTGAATGTCGTATAGTCTGTCTGTAGCATCGTTTTGAAATTGGGTCAAGTTAGTGTTGGAAATGTTTATGTTACAGGCCAGATCAAATTGTGTTATGGGCTCTAATTTTAAGTCAGAAAAATCAATAATTTTAGGTATTGCGTTAGCGTTAATTACGGAAGTTAAAAATTCACCTTTTTCATTAATTTTAACTACAGCGTTGGGTAATCTAACTTTTTCTTTTTCCTGAGCTAGCAGTATAGCATCAGTACTTGTTAGGTCGCAATTTAATTTGAAAATTTATTCAGTGCGAGGTTGAATAGATATTACGTTTTTCTTAAAATTTCCATTATGATTTATATTATTATTGGCAACTGTAGATTCACTAGGGTCTTCACCTGCCTTATACAGGGGAACTGTTTTAAAGTTAGTAATAAGCTTCTTTTTTTTATGTCTATTATACAGTCATAATGTTCCAAAAAGTCTGCTCCGAGTAGTCCGTCGAATTCTATGTCGAGATTGTAGATGTAAACTTTGTGAGGGTCGCCTATATTAAATGGAATAAGTTTTGATTCTGTTATTAAAATTTTTTCACTAGTTATTCCTTGAATAACGGCATTTTCAGGAAATGTGTTCAAAATTTTTTCAGCGGTTTTTTCTTTGAAAATTGAAATTCCTGCACCGGTATCAATCAACAGATTAAATGTGTTTGTGAAATCTTTGATGTAGTACAGGTTCTTGGATTTGACGGTTAGTAGAGGTCTTAAATGAAGGTATGTTCGGGGAATTTTAGGTTGAGATTGAAACTGTCTAAGTTTATTGATTGGACTTGGGATGTTAGGTCTGAAATCGCGTTGTAATTGTCCGGGGTCGTCTCTGGGAACATAACGGGGTTTTCCTGGGGGAAAAGTTCGGGGTACTGGGTCTGGTAATCTGGGGGGTCTTGAGAAGCTTGGGAACCTAACTGAAAATCCTGAGAATTGGGATATTAGTATTGTTCTTCTGAAAAATATTCGTGTTGTTCGTATGGGTATTCTTGGAGTTCTGGATTTGTGTCTCCTTGATATTCCTCGTTAAAGTAATTTTGTGATTGATAGTTTATGTGATGGGTTCGCGGTTGATTATTGTTTCGATTGAAATTAGGATTTGGCTGAATTACAGATGGTCGAGGTTGAAATTGATTAGGTCTGTTGAAACTTTGGCTTGGCCTTTGAATTTGGTTTGAAAATGGTTGTTGGAATAATCGTTGCTGTTGTTGCTGTGGAGCGGTGTACTGCCTTTGAAAATTTGGGTTATTATTTTGTGAAGTAAAATTTGGATAATTATATGATTGAGAAGATTGTTGACGAGCTCGGCATTCGTTAATAACATGCCCTGTTCTCTTGCAGTAAGAACATGTTTTCGTAAAGGATTGAACATTCGGTTTTTTGATAGGGGCTTGAATATCACGAGTTATTTGGTTTATTGAATTTTTGGTTTTCGAAATAGGAGAGTTGAAGCTCTCGCCTGATGCGTTGAGATGCTTCAAGCATACTCGGGGGTTTCCTGCTCTTATTATTTTGCCTATGTTTGGTACTAGACCAGTAAGGAGGGTGTTTAGAGTCATTGTCTCGATAAGTTGAGACTGAGCGTCTTTTTGTTCAGGCGTCAAATTATTCTTTTGAATTGATGCGTGCATCTTGGCATTGTGAGTTTGCAAGCGGGAGAATAATTTTAAAGGTGATTCATTGGGAAGTTGTTTGATTCGTTGCAGGTCTTGAATTAGAGACGTCAAGTCCCGTGAATCTCCGAAATGAACTGACAGCAGTTGTTTGATTTCAGCCCAAGTGGCTGGGTTTCTAGAGTTAATTAGCTGGGCTGCTCGCCCACGGAGCTTATTTTTTATGTGTAAAGTTAATAAGATCTGTTGATCGTTAATGGCCATGTGGTGGGCATGGTCACAAGCATTCAAAAAAGTATTCAGAAAGATTTGGTCGCCCTCAAATTCGGGAACGATAGAAAAAATTTCAGAAAGTCTGTACGGTTCTATTTCTTGTACTTCTTGTACTTGTACTTGTTGTACTTGTTCGTTTGCCATTTTAAAAGTTTGGGTTTTTAGGAAAGGTTTATATTAGATAATCGGACTTTGTCTTAACGCGACAAAAAGTACGAAAAATAAATAAAATAAATTCAAAGCACTTAAAAATGATTCAATGTTAAAATGTACTTACAGGATTTTTTCCATAGTATAGTACCAGTTGATTCGTGCGTAGAAGTCGCTTGTTTCTTATAACTAGTTGCTTGTTTTTCTTGAGTGAATGATTATTCTTCGATTAGTTGAGGAGAGAGAAGTCCGTCACTACCAGTTAGAATTTTCTTGTTTTGTTAGCGTTGCAGGAGTTTTCTCGAATAATTGGTTTTTTGTTTCGTTGTAGGAATTACGGTTCTTTTTCCGTTGAAGGATGAAATCCACTATTACCAGTTGGAATACTCGTACTCTGATAATGTTTTGCGGATCCTACCGACTGCGCCAATTGTTAGATTTGAAGTTCTTCGATTGATTTTTTAAAAACAATTTATTTAAGATAATTACAATTATTATTATTATTGATGTTTCACAATATTCACTTAAAGACTTATGAGAATAAATAAATGTGGATCTCGACTGAGAAACACTGCAGTCTGTTGACTGAATTAAACTTAAAACTAAACTGAGTTAAAAAACTGACTGGCATCGGTCTTTACGTGTATTTATAATATTTACAATAAATGTTGGTTGATTGCTACATTCGCATTTCACATAGTAATTCCAGACGTACGTGTTTAAAAACAGCAGACATGTTAGGTTGCAAAGATAACAGGAAGGAATATGATATAATTTATAATTTTATCTACACTGGTATTGAATTACTTTGTGGGATGTTATCGATAATGGACTTAATACTAATAACAATGTGGAAAGCTAATATAACATGTATATATAATAAATAAAATAACAAAGTATATCTAAGTATAAGTAACATATAGTGTAAACATACGCACACACATACATTTTACTTGCTTATAAAACACAAAATACACCTATAAAATAAAGAAAAAAGTTAAAGAAATAAAACAGTACAAATCCTAATTTTGTAGTTCCTTGGATACGCAAGATATGAGCCAAATATTCATTTTCCATCTACAACCCTTCTTAATTGTATTGTTGATGCGGCAAACAGATTACCACCAGAAAATATCGACCGTGGTCCTGAAATAGTGAAAAACTGAGAAACTGCATGGCATGTTTCCTTTATATCACTTATCATCTAATGTTATTTAAAATTCTTAGTTATTTTTCTTACACCTTCATTATTAGTTTTTGCTATCAAGAACGTTGATTATGTGCTCTAAACAGCCCCGTTGGAAAAAGATACTATTAGTTTATATAACTTATTTAGTTATAACATTATTATAACTGTAATAATGTAATTATTATTATATAATTATTATTACTATTATAACTTATTTTACTTAACATCAATTTGACAATAATTTGGATTAAAAAGTACATAGTATCTGCGTCCACAGGTTGTAGGTTTTCAGCTAGTTTAATCATATACAATGTTATTCATTAATTTCTGAAAATCAATATTTCGGGAACTAAGAATATAGTACAGTGGATTAGGCCTAACGGGGATACCACAATAAAAAAAAACGCGTCGGGGACTCTGCTCCTGTGGTGATAAGGAAACGAATTACTTTTAAAGTACTTGATTGTAGTTTATTAAATCTGCAGCATGAGGATACCTATAGCAATGTTAGTGGAAACCGAGTTTAATACCGTTTCGTCCGATGTACCCCCCATTGTCCGAGCATTGTTAGAGTACCTTGAATACTATAGCTATTTTAGTTGTAGTCAGTATGTTAAAGTTTATTTCATATTTACATCACTTTCCACTACTTAACCGAAAACGCGCATTCGTTGATGATTAGATACAAACAAGCTTTATTCCTTAGGCCTACGTACCTATATGGTATTTTTCGCTTTAAATCTCGAGAATTACTCATAATAATATTTTGAATTTCTGGTACGCTATTAACGTATACACAATAAACAGAATTTGAAAGAATTACGAAAATTAACCGACGAAATTTTGAATTACGGGACGATTTAAAAGAAACAAGTTTTTCGGCATTTATCTTATGTTTTATCTTTTGTATCACCCTGTGGACCCCTCTAAAATTATATATATTTGGAATCAGTTGTCAATGGACAATCAATATATATTAAAATATACAGGACGTCTTATTAGAATGAGTCACACGTGTTTCCATATTATTGACTTGCACTGTATAAAATATACAATTAGGAATTTCGGTAATTATGAAACATTACATTTCATTTCAAAAATTATTTTCTCAAAATTTTGTTGTTTCAGCATAAACTCATCGATTTCATAGTATTAGATTGGGCCTATGTTACTTCTAATCAGGGGATCGAGATCTATAACATACTAAAAATTCAGAAAAGTTAACCGAGAACCATTTTATATAAAGAAAAGTGTGGGTGGTTCTTTTACAAAACACACTATAATGTAAGCAATATAAATATGTTAGATTTGGGCTTGGAAAATTACTAATTATCGATTTAAATTACCTTGTCGCCATAAATCATATATTTTTTCATTTGTGTCACGTCCATGTAGCCGTGAAATAAGTTCAATGTTGTAAAGTTGCGGCTAATTACGTCATTACCAAAAGTATCAAGAAGTGATGCGCAACCTGCATGACTTACCATCAGCCTGGCCAACATTAGAGCTTGCGTTTAGCGTCTGTTCCGTTAAACCCGCCTCTGCTGAAACATAAAATTCATTCAGTATCATTCCAGTTTTCATTCGTTCAGTCAGTTCCTGAAACATTCCTAAAACATTGTCAGTTAGTGCGGGTAATATCGGCGTACGTGTGTTTATTATAAATTTGTTAAAAGACTTTGAAGCTTATTTATGAAGACGTTGATTACGTTAAAAAACGCATTTTTTTGAAGTTATGCCAATAGCAGAACAGTTGAATAAAAATATTTATAATTTATTTTTGTACTTTTGTATAAACCAACATGTTCCTTGGAGGTCAAATTTGCATCGTTAGTGAAAATAGAGAAGAAACAACAGAGGAGAACGTTGTAAATGGTTACTCTGAAAAGAATAACTTTAAAAAATTCGAGAAGCACGTGCGTTTTGAAGTAGGTTGTTTAGTAGGCTCTTCCTTTACTTATTTAATGAATACTTCTCTAATATTACTGTTAAAGCTCGTTTTTACCTGTCCTATCTGCTGTTTAATATTTCATCATAAAATGAATAATATTTATTAGTGTTAAATTAAGTACGATAAAAGCCTTGTTATTATATAGGAGTTATGTTAACGGGAATAGGCCAATAAATTATGGAAACAAATTTTGATCATTGTCGACGTTTCTACTTATTATTAAATCATCCTCAGGGCTATGTGAATACAATAAATAGTACAATAATTAATATAACTTATGGTCTATACATTGAAAATCTTTCTAAAAACTTTATGATCGACTAAAATTTGCTCAAAATTATAGTAAACTAAGTTACATTTAGTATTGAAATTTTAAACTAAAAATGGTTAAAACAATTTATAAACAATTACAATGATTGTAAAAAACCACTTATATGTAATTTTTTTATAAGAAATATAACACACTACAACAAAAACATAATCATATAAGCTACTCACATTCGGGAAGGTTTTCTGCGTTAAGATTAAATAAATAAATAAATTTCCAAACAGACATTTAGGTACAACAAAACAAACAGACGGATAACTGTAGAGTATTAAATGGTCAAATTCAGAATGACAAACGTATTTAGTTAATAGCGATATATGATGTTTCTTGCAACGATAGAATGTTAGAAAAACAACTCAAAAAATTATGGGTTATGAAAAAATAGCAACATTAGGTTATTTTTATTTTATCAATTAAGTTAAAATTACTTGAGTTTAGATTCTCCACATTCGATCTTTTATTAACGGAATTGTTGTATTTTTTATAGATATCATTTCATTTAACAATCTTTTTTTTGAAATTTGTTGTCTTCCTATAACTTCTGGTTTATCACAATCAAACTGGTGAAGATTGTTCAGGTTATGTTCTACCAATGTCGTAGGATTAGTTTTTCCTTAAGTATATTCTGTTCATTATTATGTTCTTTTATCCTTGTTTTTAAATATCTACCAGTTTGACCTATATACACCTTTTCACAATTGCTACATGGTATTTTATAAACAACGCCCGATTTCAATTCTTGTGGTGTCTTATCTTTAACTTTGGTAAAAAAAATCTTTTGTGTAAATTGAATAATATCATTATTTAATGTTCTACATATTTTCTCCGAAAGATTCCTTATGCATGGTATTTTGTAAAAAAATTTAAATTGTATATTTTGTATGTCTGGAACTTGTTCATTTCCTTTGTTTAATATTTTCCTTACTAGGTGAATGGGATAATCATATTTAATTAAGAGTTCTTTTATTAAGTTTAATTTTTTTCCCAAAAGTCCTTATGTGATAATTGTAACGCTCTGTATTTTAAGTTGTGAATTATATTATTTTTTTGTGGAATCGGTAGTTGGTTATTTTTCTCTGTTTCACTTGTGAATTGTAACCTACTGCCAAAACTGTTAAAAATGATTAAAATCTCTACCGTATTGTCTTTGAGTACAGCAGTAATTATGTCATCGACATATTTTTTGAAAAAGGGTATATTGAAATTTAGTTTTTTAATACAATTTTCTTGTAACACGGACATGACTATATCCGCACAAATAGGAGACAGTCAATTCCCCATATCAAGTCCAAATATTTAATTGTTTTAATACTGAATTGTTCTAACCATTTTTAGTTTAAAATTTCAATATTAATGTAACATTGTTTTTATAGTTAATCAAAATTATTCGATTTTAAAGGTTTTAGATAGATTTTTAATGTATAGACCATAAGTTATATTAATTATGTACTATTTATTGTATTCAGAGGATCCTGAGGATGGTTTAATAATAAATCGAAACATCGACAATTATCAGAAATTGGTTTCCATAATTTATTGGCCTATTCCTGTTAACACAACCCCTATATAATATTTATTAGATTTTATCTTAAAAATCTTCTACTCAAACTATTTTTTAATATAGCACATTACACTTCAGATAATGCCCTAGTTCTTCTTATTTATGTGGTATGAAATTTATTAATACAGGCAAACCTGTAATTTTCAATATCTATCACATACATTGAACTGTTTCTGCAATTGATTCTTTGTGAAATATTATTCAGTACTTATCTACTTTCAATATATAGAAAATAATGTGCTTTTAATGTTTTCGAAAGTTATTAAAATTCTATACAGTTATTCTAAGCTTTTCATTTTTTTAAGTTTTATTGTAACTACCTTTACCTTATTTAAATAACACACTTTTATAACACACATAAAAAGCTATTGCTGCGTAATTTCCGTATTTTGTTAATTTTACTTGTCCTTCATTATTACTAATTGTTTTAATAAATTCATTCGTTTACAATTCTTCTTGAATGGAGAAGTTCAACGCTATTTAAATTTCTAAGGTAATTAATTCTGTGCGGTGTATTGACACGCCCATGCAGTACATAGTGTTCATAACGGACTTTATGGTATTCTAGTCGCTTTTTTAATATTTTAACCAATTTGACCAATGTATATAGCATCACAGTGATTACAATCTACCACATATGTAGCTGCTTTACCTAACGTTACTGTTTCTTCCTTATTAATAATTATAAATTATCTTCATTAACCGAAATTGTTTTACATTCTAGTTGATTGAGTTTATAATTAACTTTTCTTAATTCTAAGTCTGTAATTGACATTAAAAAGCGCAATTTTCTATTTATCTTTCAACTAATTTAGAGAGCAATGTGTTGTTATTTGAGTTAGCACATCGTTTAAATAAGACATGAGAATATGTATTAGAGACTTCGAGTAATATCGTAATTCCAATATGTAAATTGTATATGAAGTAAGTAAGTACATTATCATATATTTTGTGAAACCCGCCATAGAACAGGGAAGTTCACATAAGCACTAACCTCCGAACAAAGCTTATGGTAATGGCGTTTTCGCGGTGTCATGTCGGCTGAAACTTTGCTAACTTGTAATTCAAGTCATGCTAATTAAAAGTTCCCATTGCCCAGCGTAGTATTTACTTTAGTAGTGCTTGAAAGCGAGGTCGCAACTAGATTAGTAGTATAATGGATAACCTATGTATCTGTTTCTGTATGTATATAAAAACTAAAAAATAACGAAAGAATAACAAACTAAAAAAACTGCAATTCTACTTCGACAATGCTGAAAACAGAGCAATTTTCCTTAAATATCATATGGACGTTTTTAATAATAATAAAAAATAAAAAACAACAATATAATTTAAAAAAACAAAATATGAGAGTATTTTTTATTTTATTAAAATTATTTTAACTCAGAAGCCCTCTACGTTTTCGGAGGTTTCCCAGAGCCAAAGGTGGAGACGAGGCAAGCTGTCTGGTCCCCTTGTCTCATTCTCTTTCTTTCTTTTATTTTTTTATATTGTTTCTTGTTGTTATTTTATTTCTTATACAATAACAACGCCTGTAGAATTTTCAGCAATTTTTCAACATCAATTATCATTTGAAGGAGAATTTTTGTGTTTTCTTTGCACCATTTAATATTTTTGATTTTTAGTTACGTAGACAAACCTAAATATAGATTACTCATAACCGCTCCACCTAGCTACGACGTCATTGTTCGATTTTGAAGCACTACTGATATGAAAACCACTCATAAGATCGAGTTGGTCCAATGAGAAATTTTGATCAGCATAACATGAACTAGAAAAGGCTTAACCGGGTTTCCATGTTAAACTGCTTCCAAGCCAAATCTGTATTAATAACGGATTTTATAATTTTTATTATTGTTTTTTAGCTCAGCGCACGCAGATAAAAATCTAAAAATGCACTTTCTTTGTTGTTACAAATTAATGTATTTTTTTGGCGCGAAATTCGAATAATTTTTTAAAATTTTGAATGCAAATTATTTTTTTAACATAAATGAGTCACTTCAAGATACGCATTATAGATTTTTTTAGATTTTTCAAAATATGAAGGAGTTGAACGAAATTAAAACTTCCAAAATGAGAATTTTTTCCACAAGTTACCGACCGCTAAAGCTTTATTTCTAACACTATTAAAGTAATATGTTATTTATTGTGTGCCATTTCCGTTCATTGAAGTACTGTAGACCTCAATTACTTTTTTCTTAATTTACCAAAATTCGAAATAAGAATTTTTCCTCAAATTTTGAAATGCAAGTTTTTGTTAGTGTTGCCAGACCTAATAGATTTTTCCCCAAAAACAAGTCACTTTAAGATACGTATTATGTAACTTTTAAAAAAGAAATTCACGAAATCTAGAAAAATGCTAATTTGAGAAGAGGATTAATTAAAAACTTTGAGATTCACATTTTTTCCAACAAATCATAGCCGAAATTTAATTCTATTATTGTACTTATGTTATATTTATTGTACACAATTTTCGTACACTGGACACCACAATTAATTCCTTCAAAAAATTGCGGGAATTTTTCATTTCGCGAGGACTAAACTACTAACTACTACGTTATTAGGATGCCTGTGAACCTCTTGCGCCTATCATAGACATTTCTGTCAAAAGAATAATTTCAAAAGTGCATCCACATGTCAGTTAAATATTTTTATAGTGTTCTCAAGGGTGTGGTAATTCAATTTCTGAATTATAAGTTGTTACATTTATTATCATTCGGAAATCTAAAGGCGAAATTGTCATATCTAAACAGTCGATAATATTCTGGAATTACTAAAAAACGTACTTGTTTTTGTATTACTAAAAACGATTCAATTGTAGGGATTTCTTCACGTGCCACCTGAATTCCCCAAGCTTCATCAAAATTCCCTCAACTCGTTATTTGCAGTGTTAAAACATTATGCATTTTCGAATGTAAATAGGGTCCTATGAACCAAATAAAAATAAAGCATGTACTATCGAGTAAGTAAACAACTTGTTATTGCAATACTCGCGTATTTCTTTGTGATTTTGTCACGCGCCATGTGACTGTGAAAAGATACATTTTAAAAGTCGTATAATATGTATCGTAAAATGACTCATTTTTTTAAAAGAAAACGATTAGGTCCCACAATATTAATATAAAAAAAATTACATTCAAAAATTTTAAACAAATTTTTGAATTCGATTTTTGCGCCAATTTTTTTTTAAGCAATGATGTACAGTGAACTAAAATGGGCATAAAATTGTTAGGAGTTGAGTTGCGTCAGTAGTTCGTTAATTTTATTCTCCCCCCTTCCACACATTGTAAAGATCTGAAAAAATTCTATAATGTATATCTTGGAATAACTCATTTATGGCAATAAAATTAATTTGGTGCCGCAACGTCAGCAATAACAAAGTTTGCTTTCAAAATTTGAATTGCACGCCAAAAAATGTACAAGAAAATCAAATATATTTGTGACAACGAAGGAAAGCACTGTGATTCCTGTCTGCATGTGTTGCGCTAAAAAGCAAGAAAAACGGAAATTACAGAATTCGCCATTGCTCTTCCAATATAGCTACCAACGGTCTTACAATCTCGGAAAAACAATGTCAGGTCAAAGGCTTGGAAAGGGTTGATACAAAATTTTTATGGTGTCATATTTTAAACTTGCTTTGTTCGGAAGAGACAGAGATCCATAGGGTTAAATATTTTGCATTTTCGACTATAAATGAATTTCTTAATACACATACTGCCAAAACAGAAAACTGTAAGAACAGTAAAATTCTGAATTTGGTGTGTTTATAAATTTTTGGCAATATTACATATTAAGAAAACATTACAACCAAATGCAGGGCGCCCGAAAATACCCATTACAAATTTCTAATACAACTTCTACTTAGAAAAATATGGAAAATTCATAACGACATATTATGTAAATGAAGCTATTGGATCTACGGCCTTTTGAGGACGATACCCAAAACTGGTTTTTAATTAATATCTAGGTAATTATTTAATTAACAGGGATCCAATTTTCTGCACTTACTATATTTAATTAAATTGTAAGCGGAGACTGTAGAGAGATATTTGCCATATTTTTTTGCAATTTGCAATTTTATTGCTATTCACTACTTCACTGATAAAAAAGTGTACTCATTGACCTTCTTAATTTTTCAATTTGTTTCACACATATTTATTTACATTTTATTCTAATTTGCAAAATAAATGTTGTCTATAGAAGTAATGTAAAGAAATAAACCCAGAGTAATTAAATGGAACAAAATCTCGTGAATGAGGAGATGATACTGTTGGCCTTCCTCGACCTGCCCACCCATTTAAGTTTTCGTTTAAGTATTGTTCAAACATATGCTGTCGTTCAGCAAAATATGTTTTGCAAAATAGACAAATAATGTCCGTATAAACATGTAGTTTATTAACTACTTCCCAAGAATATCCACCGTGTCCTAATCTTTGAATTGGAAAATTTCATGCGAGTTTTTAGCACTCTCGTTGAGAGATGGTGGACCAGTTTAGTATGACGTATAAAACCCCTGAAAGTAAGCAATCTTATAGTACATAGAATCATAGTGCGTTCAGTGAATATTTGTCATGTATTATTGTGAAATTTATGTGCATAACACATAAGGGCTAAAATTAAATCGTAATTAAATATTTTCTTTCCCTTTTAAAATTTCGGAAAAAATGTAAAAAAATAGGAAGTATTCGCGATATATGTATCTCGGATTTTTTTGGCAAGATCATTTTAAAATGAATATAACTCAAATGAAGTATGTGCGACATAATAACTTACCTACTTTATTTCAGCTACAAGTTGCATTTATCTCTGTATTTTAACGTTTTATTCATATTCATATACGAGATCTATGTCGACCTAGGGACAATATTTTTGTAAATATTACACCTGTTATCTCAAGGACTCGAAATCGTTCACCTTAGCCGAAATATTTTTATACAAAGCTTATATTGAATTGAATGTGAGTCATCAACAATTTATTGTTTTTTTGAAATGTTTATTTAAATTCTATGATATACTTTTTATCGATGCATTTAGGCTTTTATATTTACATTTTACTGCTGAAACACCCCAACCCCCCCTCTATTAATTACTAACAAAAATCCTTGATCGTGATGGAATCAATACCACATTAAATCCCACCCAATAATTATTTATTTCAATTTTATGTTACGATAAATAAACAAATTGGCCGTTTATGTGATCGTCTAGTTTTACAAAGTTAAGACCCAAATTACGTTGTGTTTGTAGCATTTGTACCTAAGTTCTTTATGTGAAGTTCAATATTACGCTTTCTTTGTCTGATATTATCTACCTGAGAAAACGGAATCACTTTATTGGTTTAAGTACCTTGTAAGTTTGAACACACTGTTTATGAATTGAGAAACCTAGTTAATCATTTATATTATTTAGTTGTTGTTTTATTACTTAAGATTGCACTGTGAATTTATCGTTGAGGTTTGTTTCCTATTTTATTTGATTGAAATGAAACCATTTATTGAGTTTATTACTTGTGTGACTAGAAAGGTAAAGTTGAAAAAAGACAGTAATCGTTGGGATAATAGTCACAGAAACCATTTTATTTTACAATAATTGATGCGACAAATATGCCGATTCAATGGTGATTGGCAATTAGTGTAGTAGCAATCGCCATGATGAAAATAAAGCCTAAGGCAAAACATAGGACAACAATTATGTCATATTCGTGCATTATCGAATTTCAGTGGTATATGAGAATCAAAAACTTATGTAAAATATCATAGACTGTTGAGGAAATACCCTTTAATTGGTTACACAAACGGCAACTACCAAATTGTGTATGACTGTTCAACAACGTAAAATGCGGTTGATAGATGTAATTCAAACAAACAGACGTCCCGGTTCAGAGCCTCGTCAAAAAGGTAACCCTCTAAAATATAAGCAAGGTACCGGTCCGATGGGCTCAAGCACTGACCATTGGCCTGTACAGTTTGTAGTTCGTATAGTAATTAGAGTGACGGATCGTTATTAAACAATCATAGAAAACTAGGTAATCGCCGGTGAGAAACCTCACACAATAATTTGAACTGCAAAATATTCTTGTGAAATTTTACGTGTCAATAAGCATACGGAAACCACTGGTAGTATATTAGCTGAAGTGTAATTGGAGGTAAAGTTGCTTGTCATTGCATAATTTCTGAAAATATACAGTTCTAGAATATAAACTTGTTATTTAACAAACGGAAATCTCCCCATTAAAATATTCAACAGGTGCACTTTTCCTAACGACCTTATGGAAAATAATAACTGAGCAAATTGTAATATAATAATATCCTATTTTCTTGCTAAAAATCAAAGCTAATATTTCATAAAAATCTAATGTTCGTTTCACAAATACCCGATCCAACCATATTCCGACTGATACTAGAATGAAAAGTCAATTTTAAATAATAACGTAAAGCAAATAACCAGGTTATTATACTTAGACAGTTATGTCGGTGAAATTGGCGTCGTGTAAACCGCTGGGTTGGCGGTAGGACGCGCGAGCGTTTTTACTTCGATGATTCTAAACTGCCAAAACTGTAAGAGCCAAACTGGATTTATTCGTAGGAATAGTTGATGTCCTTAGAGAACTAAGAGGGCTCGAAAATCGTCGACAAGCGTCCTCAATAAGTTTTGCTTTTATTCGGTTCTTCCAGCACACTGGTTATATGTCACAAGTCTGGTTTCCCATATATTTTTGTCACGACACAACCACGTAACCCTCCTCTTGCGATAAAGAGACATGGGCCTGGGCGTCTCCTGCTATGCACTTTCTCTGTTTTATACGTATCCATAATGTTGTCCTATCAACTTTTGCCCTAGCTTTAAACTGTGTGTTTCTTAAATGCCTACGTTTTAATATTTGCACAAAGGAATGAAAATAAGAATTATTTTTAATAGGTGCCCTGGTGCGGTGCGCTTCATTGCATACTAATACATCATTATTTGTGGTAGACTTTTGTATAATCCTATTTTAAAACAGATTCTTTTAATCGTCGCATACAGGCGAAAATAATTGAAATCCGTAACAAAACTTGTAACTATGTAAATTGCTTTTCCCTGGAGCTCGATTGATCACAAATTATGTAAAATGTGCTAACAGAGTCATAGTACCTATCTGTCAATATCTAGTGTAAAATCAAATATGAAAGACACAATAGCTGGCGAAGGTTATAAGAGTAAAATAAGTTTCAAATGATTTTGATTAATATGCACATTATACAAATACAATAATTAATTCTCTTATTACGAGTAATTTATCCTGCTGTCACGTTTTCTCCAAACTATCCTGTGGTAGTTTCCTAAGTTGTGTCAAAATAATTGTTGATATGTGTCTTGCAAAGTTAATTATCTTGAGAATTTCCGTAAGTAATGTTCCTGATAGGTCTGCACATTTTTTTCTTAGGACTGTGCTATGATATTGTGTTCCGAAATTACTGTACGTCTGGCTCTCCCGAGGCTTCCTATAATCACACCATCTTAACGGTTTGAGCTGAAAGGACTGCGGATTTCGAAAAGCAAAACTTGTTATTTTGTCCGTTATTTCTCATTCTTTAAGACAATTTTGTTCTTCGTGAGCCGAGATTTCTGCGACATACATTGTTTTGAGTTGATAGTCAATCTTTATGATATTGTGTGAGAGTAATCCTGGATAAAAAACAAATAAGATTTGTTCAATTCACTAGTATCATTTTTTTTTATGTTTCTCACTTAATGTGTTATTAATAATGTTATCGGTTCAAGCAAGATGAAAACAAACTATTATGAAAAAATTATGTGGGCTATATTCTGATTTATGTCATCTAAAGAAATATTAAATTAATTTTCCATAGATGTAGGTAATTATTTATAGGTGTTGCGATCCCTAACAGTACACAAACAGATAAATACCATTTATAAAAAAATATACATGTTTTATTAGCAAAGGAATAGCTTCAAATTTTTCAGCAACTATAATATAAATAACGTATGCTCACTCTGACAGTGTATTCAGAATTTTCAAAAATTTCATGTATATAAAAAACTCCGTAGCCTCAATTTTCAAAAAATCGTATTTATTATGTAAACATTTCGTTGCAAGTAGTAAAATTGATAGAATGTAGAGTTTATATTTAAATAACAGTAGTAATTTGAACACGTAGAGTAGAACAAATAATAGCAAAAACCGTACTGGAATAATATTTAAATTTAAAGTCATTATTTTCATACTGTTTAGTTTACAGTTAATATTCTTATTTCTTGTATCACATTATGATTTCTGGGGCGTTAGCGCCCAGTCCTATATTTCTTAATATTTATAATATATTCCTATATTTTTACTTGGTGTATATATTGAAAGGCATTAAAATATTTCAAGATTTTCTAATCTACTTTCAATATTCCTATAGGTCTTTAAATTGAAACAAATAGGTTATCCTCGTACAGAAAAAAAGTACAATATTCAGCCTTCTACTCTACTGAGGAGAAAGAATGTGATAAAATTCCGAAATAAAGTGGTCTTTGTTTCATTGCAGTATTAGCTTGTTTCATGAAAATAGATACATTTCTTAGAATATATACGCATGTCATTCTTCTAGGTTTGTGGTATACTTATAAACTTATGATCTTCTATTTTAAAAATAACACGAAAAGTAAAATAGCTCGTGGCCCTTTTAACATACATACACATTGTTTCATATAAAAAGCAGTGACATTTATTTATTTGTATTATCTATATAGTATACTTACATATAAATATTTGTTTATATATGACAAATTGTAAAATGTTTTACATGCTAGTATCTAATATTCACATCCATTGTTTTCTTTCAGGACGAAAATGCTCCTCCACCAAAGCCCATTAATTTGGAAAAAATCTTCACTCCTGCTGATGGAGAACAAATTCAACCAACTAAAAACAGTAAGTTTTCCTTAATATATTTTGTGTTAAGTTTGTATACATTTTGCGAAAAATACTAAGAATATTTCATAATTTCATGACAGGATTAGACTAAAAATATATATTCGTTATTAGATTATATTGGATTGGCAATCTCTTTATTAACTTTCTTGTATAAGCCATAACCGTCATGTGGAAAGAAAAAAGAAAATTGTATTCGAGGAAGATTTAACTAAATTCCTTAGATACGAAATAAGATTATTGAAATCTAGGCACGGTTTAATAACTGTACTAATTTTTTCTGGCATACACATATTCATAATATGTAATAAGCTTGGCTAACGTTACTGCCAAGTCCAATTTTCTTTGCAGTGCTGTCAATTTTACGACTAGATTTATGGACAAAGCAACAGATTTTCTTAGAAGTACATAAGGTTCATACATAAAATATTTTTTTAGAGATAATTTATGTTGCATTATAATGTTCGTAGAAAATATTGACTAGAACCTAAAAAGAATTAGTACTTACTTACTTACCCTAGTTATAAATTGTTTTGAACAAATACGACCGATTTTAGGCGGCTTTCAAAGCCTTAACCGAGGCATACTCCTTTCTCTAGGCAATGGATTAAGATGATCCCTTCTATTGGTTAAAATAGCAAGAAATCTAAAAAATCATACATTATCCGTTTCAGCACGCATTGAACATGTAACATTACTTAAAACATATTTTTTTAAAAAGCTTTTATTTAAGTGCTCTAAAAGGTAGAAAATAAACTTTGAGTAAATCGAACCCATCATTTTGTTATATTATATAAATTTTTTTATGATATAAAAGCTTGTCGCGAGATTTTCCTGTAAAGGAGATTGTTCGCAACAAGCTTTTTTAAAAATATTTTTTATACAATTTTATTTTTTACTATTTAGTCTTTTGATATGTGTAATCCCCAGATATGGATTTTAAGACGAATCGGATCATAAACGGTAAAGTCGTCCCCCATCTTGAATTAAATTTTTGATTAGAAATTCGTGATCCGCGACCCCAAAAACCTCCAGATATCGATTTTGATCTAAATGACAAAAGTCGTCAGCCATATTGGCGCCGCCATTTTGAATTCCTGAATTTTGAATAATCCGTGACCTAGAAAACCCCCAGATATCGATTTTGAGTTGAATCGGATCTTAAACGGTAAAGTCGTCCGCCATCTTGAAATTGTCATCCTGAACTAAATTTTTGACTAGAAATTCGTAATCGGAGAGCCCGAAAATCCCCAGATATCGATTTTGATTGATTTGGACCATAAATGACAAAAGTCGTCAGCCACATTGGCACCGCCATTTTGAATTTCTAAATATTGATCAAGAACTCATAATTGGCGATCTCGAAAACCCACAGATATCGATTTTGAGTCGAATCGGATCATAAACGGTAAAGTTGTCCGCCATCTTGTTTTTTTACTTATGAAAATGTTAAAGTGTATTGTCAGACTTATACACATGTGCAAAATTTCAAAGCTGTAGCTTAATTAGAACTAATCGAAATTTTGATTGCAAGATTTGACCTAAACAAACTAACTAACAAACAAATTTTGCAAGTTTAATAAACGCTTTTTAAAATCAGGCATTTTGTTATAAATTAGACCAGGATTAAACAACTTAATGATGAAATACTCTCAATGTTTACATACACAAATGGTATTGTATGCCCCCCCAGCAAATATGGTCGAATTTTCAATGAAGACATTTTCGAATGGCCAATTAGTAAATGGCGCCAAGCGATTTAAAAACACACCGCTCCAGAAATATATACAAAAATTACTACGCTGACTTTTAAATAGGTAAAACAAGATTTATATTAGAGGATATGAAAATATATATGACCGCGAGGGTGATATATAGAAACGTGTATAAAATAATATGACTTCACTGTGCAAACCTTATCCTCTCGAGAGCAAATTCCATAGAAAAGAATTTGCTATATTTGAGCCACTATCTAACTATAACTGTTACAGAAGTAATATTTAGCTTACCTATAATACAAATGTTGTAGACAGAACATATTTCGGCCTTTCAATTGCGTACACAAACAATCATTAAATAAAAAAAAACAAAAAATTGTGAATCATTTACTGAATACATGTATTACCATTTAAATACTTGGTTTTAGTTTTTTAAAAAAAATTAATTTCAAACAATAATTATATTTGAAATATACCTCTCTACAACTTTTCATTTTTTTTTCTTTCTAAAACCAAAACCAAAGTATTATATATTTTCTGCGGGCAAATAGACACTTTTTAATGTTAGCATTCAATAGGTAGTGGTTCCCATTCAAATATTTCGAAAGAACTTTTAAAACAACATCTAAAATTCATCCTATTTCTATTAAAAGTGTGGCAAATTTAATTAAAAACTAATAAGAAAACAACTTTTGTTTGTTATCTTAATAAGTTGTTTGGCATCAGTTTCATTAATAACGATAGGCTGCCACCATATTATATTTAGGAAGAATATTTTGAAAAATATTGGCAACATGTGATATTTCGTTAAAAAGGGAATTCTAATCTGTATCCAACCATATAAAAAAATGTACAGGGTTCTGTTTAAAATCTTTGACTTAGACCAACTTCTGGAAAAACCGGAAGTGGTATTCAATTGTTTTTTGGAAAATAGAATGGAAATGGAAAATATGAGCTTCAATGAGCAACATCTACAAACCAAATTTCAAACTTCTATTTTAAAAGACAATTAAATGGCGCCTTATGAAACGAATCCGTTGTCACCCTCTATATTATTTATATTATAATCCAAAATTATTAAGTTTTTCTGACGTTTCACTTTATTCCATCAACATCATCAAAGATATTATATCATCATCATCCATCATGATCATATAGATATAATTTAAAAGGGTTTAGTTTTTAAAAACATTGCCAATTCCAGTTCAATCGTATTAGTGATAAAAGGGAGCCTCTTTTTTAAAACTTCATAGTATTGTTTTCTTAAAATCCCCATTTCAATAGAAAAAGGAATTAGTCTCGAACAGGACCTTTAATCCACAAGAAGAACCACTATAAGAATAAATTAATTTAGAAAACAGTGGATCCATATTTCAAATAAATTCGCCTTTACATAAATTATTTAAAAATATTTACTCCGGTATAATTCATTCTACATCCGTTCAGAATATTATATAAAACCGCTGCCCAAGGAATCACTACTTCCACATCCAGATTTTGTACTCATGTTATACACACTAAATCCCAATGTATTATTTTATTCCCTTTAATAATAGAGTGGGGGTGTTAGAGGGGGAGGCCAATGTAAAAAAATATTAGAAGCCCTTGGTTCTCGTGTACACACTAAATCCCAATTTAATGTTTATTCCCTTAAACAATAGGGTGGGGGTGGCAATGGGGGTGGTAGAGGGTAACTAATGCCAAAATAAATTTTAGAGGCCCTTGGTTCTCGTACACATACTAAATCCCAATTTAATTTTTTTCCTCCCTTTAATAATAGGGTGAGGGTGGCAATGGGGGTGGTAGAAGGGGTAGCTAACACCAAAAAAATTTTTTGAGACGTTTTGCTCTTGTATATACACTAAATCACATTTTAATTTTTTTTTCTCCTTTTCATAATAGTGTGGGGGTGGTATTGGGAGTGATAGTGGGGGAGGGAGTAGCTGATGCCAAAAAAAAATTTTTAACACCTTGACTTTTCGTACATGCCCTAAATTGCAATTTTATGGACTCTTACCTGCTTGCTTTGCTTATTTACCCTTATTTACCCCATTTACCCCCGAACCCTTCAACGGAATTAGACCAAAATATAATCTAGTTCCAGATATCGTTACAATACATAAGTGTACCAAATTTGAAGTCAATCTCACAAACGGTTCCAGAGTACTGACTGCAATATCCAGCCCCACTGCTCAGGATCAGTGTCTTTTCCCAACCGCGTTTGAACGTCACAACAATTCTGTGCTGTCCAATATAACAAAAATATTTAAAAAATATAAAAAAAAGGAACTAAATGCATTTTTCACTTACTCCGTGTTGTATCTCCAAAACGTTTAGGTGTACGAAAAAAATGTATAGAACCTTTAAGGTAGATAATTTACAGACGTACAACTTTTATAATAGGTGTTGTTCCCGTTTGAGCCATAAAAACTGAGTTAATCGCGAATCCGCAATTTCCGCGAGCTTCCGAAGCGATTTTCACGAATTCCTCCAGGTGTATCGTAGCGTAACTACCAAGTGTTATTCAGGACGTCCAAATAAACACAATAAAAGAAAAATTTTCGTAGAGCACGAATTTAGCACAGAGGTCAATTTTACAGGTAAAACGCCTGGAGTATATGTGTTATACAATATTCTACTTTAGATTTTTAGCACTGCTGTAATGCTGTATATTTTACAACAACGCAATTGATGCGGTTCAACCATTAAATAATAAAATCTGCGTTTAATGTGTTTTTCGACAGGCCGTCTATTTTCGTATTTTATAATAAATGATAACATACAAATCCTTTCTTTCATTCTAAACTCTAAGTAAAATAAACTGATGCTCTGCCAATAAACTATAAATATTTTTGCAATATGTTCAGATTCAATATAACACCATCATTTTAAATGTACCTACATGCGTCTCTCTAACTCTATTCAAGTTCAAAGTAACAGGTATTCTTTATTTTATACATTTTATTGCAAAATTTACAATAATAATGCGATATTCGATAGATTATTTTATAACGAAATATTTACAAATTTTATTCTTGATTTATTCAAATTATTTTATTCATAATTAATAAACGTTTAAAAGTAAAGTGTTTCACGTTTCGCTAACCATGTTAGCATCAGCGGTGGAAGATAATAGCTGAAAACTCGTTTGAATCATCCCCTGATGATGGTCAGCGAAATGCGCGTCGAGTGTATTCGACCGTAATGTTCAAGTGTTCTGTGAAAGTGATTCTCATGGACTAAGCATATTGATTTGTATAAAATATTCCTCATACGAAAATGTCCCCATCTGCTACAAGGGGAAACTCCCCTTAAACTTATACTATAGGGGCAAGTTATAAGTTTAAAGAGGGCACAGATTGCAGTATAGTCATAGCACGGTTAGCCCGGAATTGTGGTGTAGTGCCCACGACAAAAAAGTAAACTAGCTCAGTATCTCGGGGCGTAACTGTACCCTATACTACGGGATGAATTATCAGTTGCTATCGTTTCCCTGGCGTGACAATAAAATAAAACACGCAGATTCCCGAATACAACACTTTAATACTGCAACAGCTGACGCGGGACATACTATGTGTTTCAAATTCAACAATGTGACACTCAATACCTGATCGATAGGTTATGTATTGCTATGTAACAAAAGATTAAAATATATGTATAATACCGTTTGGTAGCTACAGAAAATAATTATATATATTAATTAAATATGTTGAAAGAAATAAGTAACAATTAATTCCCCAGACGGTGTGTCAGGTTGCTTGATATGAAAAATACACCGATTAAAATGAATAAGAGGGTATAAATAAAGATGTATTTACCCACTGGAATTCGTGGCTTCGAGCCTCCAAAAGATAGAACAGAATTCTGACAGTTCGTAGATCCCTCGGTTACATGATTTGCCCAGATGACGGCCGTGAGGGGGTCCTAAACGGCGGCGGAGGTGCTCGTCGAGTCGTAGCCTAGAAGCGTAGATGTTAACAGCGTGCCGGAAGGAGTACCAGGAAAAAGCGTACCAATAGCGTACTAACAGCGTACCATAAACGTACCAATAGCGTACCATAAACGAACCATAAGCATACTGTTGCGTTCTCTCACTACATAATCCCTCACTGCATGCTGACAATGGACCCCTAGCCAGCCCCAGCCATCTTTAAATAATGGTTTTTATTTTTGGTATCCACGACACGGAGCGAAATAAAATTACTAAACAATATTGAATTATAATAACATACTTTATGATTTTAACCAAATTTTCAGAATATTTTACGCCTTGAATAAAGGAATTCTCTGTTAGCAATTTTACTTATTTTTCTACCATAACCTCGGTACAATTGGTGACCCCGACGTGATACAATTGGCCTAGAATTGGGGCGCTACACATACCAGAAAAGTGTGACGGAAGCGGCCTAAAATAATAAAAATCACATGTCAACAGATGAAAGGGTGACCATGGAGAACATGCTTACCTTTTGTTTACTAGAATCCTACTTAGTAGTAATATTTTTCTCTCGGAAATATTTCCACAAAATGAAACAATATCCAAAATAAGGAAAAACTGCAGCTGATTATCTAAATTTACAAATCCCACGAGGATACAGATAAACTTGGCAATCGTCAATAAAACGGTCGCGTGCTCTACGAGACGTATATTGAATGAATCATGGCCGAGACGGAAGTTCTTTCAGAGCCCTCTATGTTGAAGCGATGCATATGTGATTTTATATACTTGATAGAATGTACTGGGTTGCCTATGGTCGAGCGGTATTATATTCTACCAGAACGTAGATAGCTCGTCGTAGGCTCGTAACACATCCTTGCGGTCCGAGGCCCAGTATATGGTTGTCTCTTAAAGTAGTACCACGGACCATAAAATTTGAACAAGATCTATTATACGTTTAAATGTTGAATCAGATATAGTACTGCTTATCTTGAAGTAGGCTGTGTCATATTCACGTTTTCTTCGCTATCACTTTTTATGCCAAAGAAAAAAAACAGGTTTTTCTTGTAATAATTTTAATAAAGGAATAGAGAAAATAGAAAAAACAAAATGGCGAAAATTTCGTTACCACAATTCACTCACGAATTTACTACGTACTACGTGTCAGTGTATCATTAGATTTCAAAAATTATTTAAAAGTAGATGATTATACATTTAATTTTAAGAAAAATACAGTTAGTGTTGCAAAAAAATTTATTGTTGCTCTAGGAAATAAAACAATATAAAACTCATCAAATATCTTAAATTCAGTACATTTCAGCTCAATGCCATAGGTCGAATAAAGCCAACCAATAAAGAAAATATTAAAATATACACTTACAATAAATTGTCCAGATGAAAAATTATTGTTAATTCAAATATTAAACAAAGAGGAAAAAATATTCCAAGCAAAATAATAAGTATCAAAATAAATGAACTTTTTTGATAAAACGAGTGATGAGTCTCAGCCACTCCAGACCTCAACTCAAAACTTGAGGGTTCTTCTTGATGATTGAGGACTTTACTTGATTTTCTGTTACAAATATTAACAAACCGTTCAAATCTCAGATGAAAAAGCCACATTGCCCTGCATGTTGTCAAAAATGCATCTTCCAAAAGATTTGGCAGTTGAGCAACTTTTTGAAATGGCTTGCCAGGTTAAGGTGGTAATTTTTTTACAGTATGTAGAGTCTAAGTTAGCTATTAAAAAAAATCTCATGAATGGGGCAAACATATATTTTTTTCCAAAGGTATGGCACTATTAATTCCATTTCGGACTGTGATCAATAGCAGGGCTATTCAAGGTTGCGTTACAAAAATTAAAATATTAAAATATCGAATTTTGTAGCTGTGGCACTTGAAAAACTGATCTAAGGTGTCGATTTTTACGAAATTCATAAAGGTGTCAATATCCCAAAAACTAACAACTTTCTACTGTCATATTTAGATATTCTGGCCAGTCATGAGCCAACCTATTATCCCCAACGGATGACGTTGACTTTTAGGACACTCTGTATATTGACTATTTTTCGAGACATGTTAATTCGTTTGAAATCGTCCAGTTGGAATATTTTATTTATTTACAAAATAACTAACAATCTGATTGACTTCCAGAACATCTAGTTTTGTTAAAATGTTGCCGTAAACAAATTTTAAATCTTGTAATTTTTGATAACTAGAAATAAATATTTACCAGATATTGTGAAAAAACACAATTTTACAAAAAGAAATGCTCATAGAAATATGTTCCCAACCCTTCCATTTTAAAAAGCTTAAAAGGGAACTTATTATGTCCTAAACTTGTGGTAAGAAAATTTGGCCTGTTTAAGAGAGTTCCCTATTCGGATTTTTCGGATTTATTTTGTCTACACTATAACAGCTAAATAATAACTAATATTATATTTTTAAACGCTATGCGTAATTTGTTCTAGAAACTTGCTGCCAATAATAATATTCATGTATTGATTATTAATAAGCAATTCTTAAAAAAAGTGTTTTAAATCACCATATATTTTTAACGGCACTGTCAGGTGTCAATCATTTAATGATTTTTATATAAGTTCGCACTTTATTAGTTATTATTTAATAATATCATAATTATTTTTGTACAGAGTAAGAAAACTGTTAAAAATGAGCAAATGGTACACATTAAAAATATACTTACACCTTCATCAAAAAGACGGCTGTTTATTTTGAAACACAGATAAATTTTGTCACTTAATAAGGAGTCATTTTGTACACAAACGTAAGTTTACTTTATTTTATTAACAGCAGTGGTTATTAGTGGTTATTCTGTTTGTCTAAGATCTATTAGTTTCATTTAAAATACGTCTTACCATCAGTACTGATAAATTTTTTACTCCATCCTTATTTTAATTACTTCATATGTAATTCTGCGTGAGGTTTAAAACTTCCACAAAGAAACTTATTAGTAATAGTTCAGTTAAATATTCATTATCACTCTAAATTACTGAAAGACACTATTATGTCACTTGCTGATTAATGACAGTCCAAAAATAAACAGTGTTACAAGTATGTCAGAACTTTTCAAAATAGCTAAATTAAGGACAAATAATGAAATAAGTTATTTTTTCCTCAGCCCTGTTTTCGATCTTTTCCTGGGGTATAGTTTTAAATTTCTTTTAAAGTATATGAATAATATCTACATGTATTGTGAAAGTAATATAATTCGAAATGGCGGAAACAGTTTCCTATTTTATTTTTATTGGACGTTGTACCAAAAATTCAAATTCAAAACTTCTTTATTTAACAGTAACTTATGCAATTACCTCCCCAAGGCCTAACCCAGGTCTGACCGTGCAACCACTGCGTTATTCGCTGTGGCGGATTGCAGGACCGGGCGGACTAGGCCTGGTTCGGTTTTAAAACAATTAAAACTTATACCTAGGCTCCTTCTGCAGAATGCAGATTAAAAAAGGTGATCAAATTTACAAACATCTAAAATGAAACAGATTCAACAAAACTTAAAACTACACTTTTATTAGTAGCACGCGAACTTCACTGTTTCTAATTTGGCTGTTGACGCTGGTACCTCAATCTGGACGAGGAACCATCTGCGAGACGTGCAAATGCCGGGCTGCGCATAGACTGACCTAAACTTTGGTTTTAAAAAATTTTGGTTTTCGGAAAATTTTGATTTTGTTATAAAATTTTGATGGAAAATGAAATTAGAGACAAAAATGCAAAAAGAGACAACGAGAAACAAACGAGACAAAAAGAAAAAAACAGAAAGGAAGAGGGGGACAGGAAAGACTTAAAGATGTAAAGGTATGAAATATCAGTAAGGTGGATAGGGTAAGCGAAAGTTATAGTTGTTGAAGTTTGGCTACAGAGGTTGCCGGAAGTTCGGTAACGTCTGGTACGGTAAGGTGTATTTAATCCGAAATGGGGCATTATGCTATCTAATTTGTGTTATGTTTCTTGTTAGCGGACTATCGCCCAGTTTGAAAGAGGAGAATTTCTGGGAGATATCTTGGACGTAGTCCGCTATTGGGGTTATGTCGTGGCAAAGTGCGTATAGGTCTCTGAGGGAGGTGTGCCTTCCAGAATTAGAGATGAGGCGCATAAATTTGTGTTCCAACACTTTTAGTTTGCTCATTGTCGTGACCGGTATGCTGCACCACACCGGCGCCAAGTATGTGGTGGATGGTCTGACCACCATCGTGTACAACAATTTTTTATTTTGTCTGTTGAGTCTGCTACCCCTGACCGTGAATGGATACCAGACTCCTGGACACGGAGATTAGGCCCAAAGTAGGTATAAAAATTATAACAAATTAGTGGAGTCAAATTAGTACTTGAAAAATACGAAATGTGAATTGTCTGGTAGGGCTGTTTTTAATTTTAACTTGTTCAGGGGACGAAATTGAGTTCACAGTTCAGTTTTACAGTTTCGATGAGGTCGGCGTATTGTTTATTTAAATGATAAAAAAAAATTGCAGCGCGTTTTTAATCCGTTTTTCAAAAATATCTGGAGATCTATAAGTTCTATGAAATAAATGGAAAGGATCAAAAATGTTAGTTGAGTTGTATTATTATTATTTATAAAAAATTAAATATTGCAAAATTAGTTTTTTCTCTTTACATTACATTGCTTCATAGATGAGTAAGTATTATGAATTACGCAAGTAAAAAGAATCTTCAGATCAAAAATGAGGAGCTCATGAAAATAAACAAATTTTGTTCCCAACCTCATCGACGTCAGACCATTGATTCGCGAGATATCGTGAATCCAAAGTGCAAAAATAAAAAAAATATGAA
Organism: Leptura quadrifasciata; assembly: GCA_963675555.1. Classification (NCBI taxonomy): domain Eukaryota; kingdom Metazoa; phylum Arthropoda; class Insecta; order Coleoptera; family Cerambycidae; genus Leptura; species Leptura quadrifasciata. Next base: position 77,549,271 of record OY776673.1, on the reverse strand, counting down.
TTCATTTTTATCATGAAAGAGTGGAGTTGAGAACTCATTTTTTTTATTAGAAAGGTATTGGCAAATATCTTGTTGGACCGGAGGCTGGGGACGGTGGGATAATTAGGAGGGGAGGAAGAGGGGGAAAACAAAAATATTTCACATGCTGATAACTTCCTATCCTACCTATCGCGATCAGACCGACGTACATTTTTTTTATCTGTTTGCTACAAGATAACACTCGCATAAAATAATTTTTTTCGCAAACAAACGCTTGCTAGGCGACATAAAAATTGCACGTTTTTTGGCACGAAGGGAAAGGTGGGAGAAAAATCCTTTTCACCACTTGATAGCTTTCTTTATTAACGTTTAATTTCTGCCCGGCCAGATTGCGACAAAATTATTACATTTCTCGCGCGCGCGAGTTAAGAAAAAGAAAACGGTATGAAAACAGACGAGTCAGTTGAGTGGCCAGGGGTGGAGCCAACTCTCTCCAGCTCTCTTTCTCCTCTCGAACTTACATTCGCGTTAACACGCGTCCATGATCGGCGCGCTCTGAAATACTTTTGAATGCTCGATCTCCCGTATTTCGCTAGATTATGAACCGATTTGGGAAATTCTTTTTTCCTCTTGAATCTTGAACGCTCGAAAATGAAAAAACAAATTGCGCTCTAGACTTTCTCGGCTGGTCGATTTTTAATACATCGTGATCATCATTGATCTGATTATCAATCCGGAGTCGCGCTCTTACAGCTCGACTGCCGCTTATCTCTGCCTTCTCGGGATGCCGCGCCAACTGGCGCGTGCCTGTAAAAACAATGGCAGGTAAGAGAATCTCGAAGAGGCCAGGCGGAAATTAAAGGTTAATAAAAAAAATACAATGATTTTTCTTCCACCCTTCTCCTTCGTGCCACAGAAACTGTCTGAAAAAACGTATGATTTTTATTTCGCGCACCAAGTGTTTTTTTGCGAAAAAAATCATTTTATACGAGTGCTATCTTGCAGCTAATAAAAAATAAAGACATGTACGTCGGTTTCATCGCGATAGATCAATTTACTATAGTTTGTATAAAACTAACAGGTTGGCCACTATCATTTGTGTGTTCCATGACTTAAGGCATATTGATGGGAACTAATAAGTTCGAACCGGTCTATGTCTGGTCAGGGAATTGACAAATGATATTGGCTACCATTCCTTCATGGTTTGTAAGGTGTGATTCAATGCAGGTCGGGGTATTTGCCCGCTGAGTAGTTGTTTTCTGCAAATCATATATTATATTATTTTTGTTTTGTTAATAAAGAAATCAACCTATTAATTTGAAATTTATCCTAGTTGTTTGCAAATGTGTATATTTTTATTTTCGTAAGAGAACATTTTAAAAATATTGCTTAAAGTTTAAAAAAATTAATATTAATACAGAGACGCGCGGGGAATTGCGCGACCCGGGCGAAGCCACTTGATATGAGAGTGTTAGGAAATTCCTATCTCCAACTTTGGATAAATATAGTTCTTGTTGAAATATAAAAAAAGTTGCTAGTGATAAGAAGTGTCCGGAAATAATTCCTAAGCGAGCTAGGACCCTTTGAATGTGGTGCCCTATTGTAAATTTTTATTTAATATTTCAGGATATTTTTGTGTTACATCTATAAGATTGAGTGCGTTATTTAATATCAATAATAGTGATTATTCCATACGGTACTAACAAAAATAAAATTCAACCAGTGGCGTAAAGGTGAGGGGGGGTGCGTTGGTTTTTAATCCAAAACATTGTTTTTCCAATTCTTTTCAAAGTTTAATACCGAAATGTGGTCAATCAATGTGGTCTGATCAAATTTTCACAAAAAGTTCCTCTTTATTAAACAACGTAGGATCAACCGTTCTTTGTAAACATTCATTTAAAATAATTATTGCAGAACCACACAATGACGATAACTATTTGAAATGAACGGTTAGTTTTACATTGTTTAACAAAGAGAAATTTTTTTGAATCATTTTGATCAGAGAACAATATTTCACTACAAAAATATGAATAAAATGGAATAAAAATATTTTAGATTAAAGAGCAATGCACTCCCTCTTCTCTACGCCACTGGTTCAATTTCATCTTGGTTATTACCTAGCGAAGAAAAACGTCTCGACGATCTATTAACAGGCTCTCAGATGGGCGATCGTAAACCATCTGAGTTTTATCGATACATTTTGGGTATTGTTAGCGGCTTACACATGGTAAGTCAAGACTTATTAATCAAACTTTGGAAAAAACGTTTACCAAAACTATTGCCATTATTGCTTCCGATAAAACCAATACGGGACAAATTATTTCCATCTCCAATCTTGTCAAAATCCTGTTATGTCACAAATAAGATCGTAAAAGCCCTTTAATCAATTACCAAATTCTTCTGATTCAGCGCCGAATATATCGGATTTACTTAATCAATTCAGTGCCTTTTCCATAAACTTCCAGTCGACGTTGAATCAGATTGTACTCAAACAGCAATCATTTGAGTTGCAGATATCTACATTGCGTACTAACCCTTCCTCAACTCAATCAACTCCAAACAACAATTCCAACTATTGCCAAAAATGAGTTTAAATAGATGGTTCATTTAGAAATATGTGAGCCATATTCGTCGTCGGTTGCTTCCACTTTTCACATGGTTGCAAAGAAGAAACCAACTGATTGGCGTCCTTGTGGCGATTATAGAAAACTAAATACGATTACCATTCCCGACCGATACCCATTACCCCATATTCATGATTTTAATTCTCGACTATTCGGTTGCATTATTGTTTCAAATATCGATCTAGTTCGCGCTTACCATCAAATACCTGCCGCAGAGGCCGACGTTTACAAAACAACAGTTACTACTCCTTTCGGCTTATACCAGTTTTTACTTCCACGTCCAGTGGACGTAACTTAAAAAAGTATATATTCCTCTTTTGTTGAAATAGGCTTAAAATGTCATGAAACGTCGAGATGTTCAATTTGAGCAAAAAAAATTTCTGTCTGTCTATTGGTCTGTCTGTACCTTTTTTTGTACGCACGTTTACTCTGGAACCGTTTATGATATTGACTTGAAATTTGGTACACTTATGTGTTATAACGAGATCTGGAACTGGATACTGGTATACGTTCTACAAAAGAACTTATAACTTCTAAATATTTCTGCCCTAAGATGAACACGGACTGCACCTTGTGGACCTTGCGTAAGTTGTAATAAGCATACGAAAACTTAAATCGGTAATTTTGATATTCCCAGAGGTCGTTTTGGGCATATCCATATAGATCTTTTTGGTCCATCACCAACTTCACATGGTTTTTCTTACATACTTACTGTAATGGAACGGTTCACTTGCTGACCGGAAGCTTACCCTATACAAAATATTACTGCTGAAAGCGTTGCTAAAACTTCATTTCAAAGTTATATTTTGTCATTTTGCCATTTTGCCATTCCACTTCATGTCACTACTGATCAAGGTGTTCAATTTGAATCGAATCTATTTCATGAATTTTCAAAATTTATAACCATTGTTTATTAATAAATTACAAAATTATTATGACGACTTACAATTTACAAATCCTAAACGAAGTCTTCTTCAAAACACGTTTATTAGTCCAGACATCAAAAATGTAAATTTTTATTCTGAAAGATAGGCTTAATCCGACTTTCTCCCCTTGGTACGAAGGGCGTTTTCCAGTGGTTTCTCGTACAAAAAAACTTCTGCCTATAGCATGCAAAAACCTCATCGTCAGTCTTGACCGAGCCAAGCTTACCTATTTGCATAATAATGCTGTAGAACTACCTGTCAAGTCGACTATTAAAAAAGTTCGTTTCGACATTGATGCTTTGGTGAGTTTGGTGGTTTGGTTTTTATTCTTGTAGGGGGAGTAATCTGTAACGTATTCACTTACATAGGCTACTTTCAATGGTCTTTGTTTTTATATAGTTTTAAGAGCCATGGTTACAAAAGAAAACAATTTTACAATAATTATCATCAAAAAATATTATGATCGAATAACAAGACTTTTGAATTCCATCTTAAGTAACTTATATGCAAGAGAATATGAAAAGTTCAAACTGATATTTCTCGAAAATGGTGCATCATAGCGATAACAAACAAAAGTACCTTATTGTTAGAAAAATCTTCAGTTTTTAAATCCGGTGTCAAGAATGCAAAATAGATAATTAAGGAAATATGATTAAAAAAATACTCGTTGATAACCTCCTATGTGTGTACTGTGAGAGTATTCCTCTATGTCGAAGTTTCAGTTACACTAACAACAAATTATTCTTTATATATGATAAACTCTGAGAGTATAACTCTGAGATATGCGTAGTTAGTCTTCGAAGATGTATGTACAAACATGTATTATTTGAGCGTTTTTGTCGTCGAATTGCTGCGGTTGGTTCTATTTTAGATTTACTCTATTCTACGACTCTTAGATACGATTTACAACTCCTATCAAAAGTAACATGATTATACGTATACTTACACGCATGCTTATAGTTTGTACATTCAACTTTATCTGGAGGGCATTCACTATTACTTGGGTGATTTTCGTTAGGAACACTGTTCTCTTGTCTGCATTCGCTTACTTTGTAGTCTAATCTCCAACATTTAAGACACCTCAGGGTACTTCTGTACTCCTGCAGTGCACAATTATTCCATCCTACAAATTTCTTGCTTGTATATAACTTATTTAAAATGCTATGGAGTAATTTATACTATGACAGTGCAGCGTATTTTATTTTTCGGTTCATATTTAGGAACAAACCACATGTCCTTATTTTTAACATTTTTTAGTACAGGATTTTGTAATGTTGGCTGCTCTGCAGAACAACTCTCTTATTAACGGCATCTTCTACACTTCGGTACATACTTTGAACGTAAAATCAAAGAATATTGTCAACTTGAGGTGAAAAGACTCCCTAATATAATTAAATTTTACTGCAAGTTTCACAAATAGACTAACACTGCAAAACTGTAGAACATCCGTACTTAATTGATCGAATGACCAGTAGTGAAAAGAACAAACTTTAGAAATTGTAGGTACTTTAGACCACGACCAGCTGTCTGTTTGTTATCTACCTCTTTAAATAAACAATAAAATCATTTTGATATTAATAGACTAATGTTAATATTTATACTACATGGGTTTTCTTTTTTTCAGGAAAGATGTTCGCATCTTCGGCCTTTTATGAAAAAGGATTCCATCCAACAGTCGAAGATCAGGTAGAACTAGCCAAAAGAATTTCAAGTTCTTTAAGTGATATTAGCAACAAAAGTAGTAAAGGCCAGTCTATGTATGTGAACAGAAAAAAGAGATCAGTAAAGTGGGTTCATGAAGGAGAAGGTAAGATAGAACGTACTTTTTATTTTACTAACTTTTGTATCATGTCTGTAAAATGTATTTGTTGTTGGTTTGAGTTATTTAATAATAATTTCTATAGTCTTTTATTACATCTGTATTTTGTAACAGCACATAAATGACTGACTTTAAAATTTTCTCTTTTTATAATAAATGTTTTTCTTAAGAACTTAGCCGTAACAATAAATCAATACATAAATCCAATAGGGACTTGTTGGTTTTTAATATTAAGGGTGCAACCTACACAACCTCAAAGTTTCATTAACTCTCTATTTTTTTTATGAATCTATTTTTCCTACACCATATCTGTAAATAAATTTCCCAACCAAATATTTTTCAAAATTGCATTTTGTCATAAAATATGTCAAAGAAAAGTCGAAATTCGATTTGCTATTTTCATGTCGTTTATTTTATTTTAATACTATCTAAGCTAAAAAGTATCTTTCTAAAAAATAACACTTGAGGATGGAGGTTGAAGGTATAACATATTCCATCGACACAATAGAGGAATTAGATATAGCCTCATATCAATTACAAAACATCATGATATGTTACGAAAAAAGCTGTCCCATTGAACAAAGTTCAAAGAGATGTGCCCTGGTGGAATAGGAATCTCAGCCGTCTCAGGGCTGATACTAGGAAATACTTCAATAAAGCAAAAAATTCTGGAAACTGGAAGGATTACAAAAAAGCCCTTACGGAATACAACAAGGAATTGAGAAGGTCTAAGAGAAGATCATGGAGGCGCTTCTGCGAAGGCATAGATGAACTAGCCCCAGCAGTCCGCCTACAAAGAGTTCTTGCAAAAGACCACTCAAATGGAATAAGGCTACTCAAAAAGCTCGATGGTGAATATACAGATAGTCAACAGGAAAACATAAGAGTCCTTTTAGGCACTCATTTCCCAGGCTCTCCATAATTTAGGGTAAATTTCCACAGGACTATCTGGATGAGGATGCTCATCGTCCTACCAGAGGAGGAAGAAGCCTGGCTGGAACAATATTCACCCCCAACAAAATTAAATGGGCGGTATCTACCTTAAAACCCTTTAAATTACCGGGCAGAGATGGCATCTTCCCTACCCTACTTCAACACGGAATTGAGGAGCTTATCCCATGCTTGAGAAGTATATTTATAGCAAGCTATATACTTGGGTATATTCCCCAAGCTTGGAGGGAAGTTAAGGTGGCGTTTATTCCGAAAATAGGCAGACGTCCACAAGACGAGCCCAAGTCGTATCGCCCCATTAGCTTAACCCCATTTTACGCTTAACAATTTGCCTATCAACCTGGCAAATCAACAATAAATGCTCTACATTGCCTGGTCCAAGGCATTGAAAAGACATTCACAGTTAAAGAAGTGGCTATGTGTGCTTTCGTGGATATAGAGAGTGCTCTTGACAACACCTCCTATGAATCCATACAAAATGCCACCAAAAAAAGCGGAATACAATCACCTATAATTAAATGGATACAATTTCTGCTCAGAAGCAGAATTATTATCACAAGTGTAGGGGATGAGTCGGCTACGGTGACTGCAGTCAGGAGTTGTTCACAAGATGAAGTCCTATCAACCTTGCTGTGGTCAATGGTGGTCGATGATTTCCATAAAATGAGTATTTCAGGCTTCAACGTCCAGGGCTAGCAGATGATCTGGTCGTCACTGTGAGAGGCAAAAATGAGGTCACAATCTCTAACTTCATGCAAGTTGCCTAAAACATAATATCCAAATGGTGCTTCAAATAGGCTCAATGTCAATCCGAGCAAAACAGTTATTGTCCCGTTCACTAAAAGGAGAAAACTCAATCTTAGAACTCCTATACTGAATGGAACGATACTGAACTTTTCCAGTGAAGTCAAATATCTAGGGGTAATCCTGGATTAAAATCTTACCTGGAACTTACTCCTGGAAGGGATTCTTACTAAAGCAACAGCGGCAATATGAAATGACACACTGGTATTATCTTTCGGTTGTTAGATCTATGGTGACCTATGCATCATGCGCATGGTGGCCAAAAACAGAGGAAAAAACAGCACAGGGAAAGTTGTAGAAATTGGCGATCTGGTTGATCACTTAAGGATTCCGGAGTTAATCCATTTGAAGTCCATGACCAAACTCCAATCAAACAAGACTTTGACTGCCCGTTTGACGTGCTAATTGAAAGTCATCAGACGAGCAAGATAGAGGCACTACGATTGGAACAAGGGTCACTCATCTGGTATACAGATGGATCTAATATGGTTGAAGGGGTAGGAGTGGGCGTAGCAGGGCCTAAATATAGACTATCCAAAGCCCTCGGTAACATCCCAATCATCTTCCAGGCGGAAATTTACGCTATAGATGCAGACGCAGAAATGCCTAAATAAAGGCATTCGAAGGGCAAAGATCTATATACTATCATATAGCCAGGCAGCACTAAAAGCTCTAAGATCCTATATCTTTGAGTCTAAAATTGCCTGGGAATGTAGATAATCCCTGAAGCAACTGACCAACAACAACAAGGTTATCTTGATGTGAGTGCCAGGGCATGAGGGAGTACAAGGAAACGAACTTACTGACAGCCTTGCAAAAAAGGGGCTGAAGCACCATTCATTGGACCCGAACCGTGGCCAAGAGACACAGCGGAGGAGATTCAAGAATGGGAAAAAGACCAGAAAAAGTCCTACTGGAGTATACTCCAAGCCAAAGACAAGCGAAAAGGTTTATGACTTATTCGACAAAGAATGCCACAAGGCTTCTCGAACTTGAAAAGTTCGAATTAAAATTAGTTACAGGCCTTCTAACTGGCCACTGCCCCTTGAGATATCATGTCAAGAATATGGGCAAGGCGGTAGACAACAAATGCAGATATTCCATACTGCAACTGAAACTGCAGAACACATACTTTGTGAATGCAAGGTGTTAGTCCACACTAGGCTAAAATTCCCAGAACAGGAGGAATTAACGCCTAAAGACATAGGGAAATTAGCCCCCAAAAAAATCACAAGCTTTGTAAAAAGTCTTGGAATCCTGGGCAACAACTAGATGCAGGGTAAATCACAAAATATCTTTTAGGTCGAAATGAAGTAGGGCTGGGCTGTTCGAAGCCAAACGACCCCGTAAAACAATCTACAATCTAGTCTCTTACTTGCGAATTCGATATTTATTATCTTTTTGTATGCTAATCTGTTAATTATGTAACATTTTGTCAATAAATCTACTCTCTGAATCAACGTAGAAGGTGTCATTTAGATAAATATTGTTAAGTATAATGAATGTAAAATAAATGTTATTATCAGCTTAAAATACATTAGAAAAATTTAATAACCTTCCAATTCTAATGATACCACGCACGTATAAATGAAACCACAGCATCGTATATCCGGAAGTAAAGAAAACAAACGAACAGATCTGGCAGAATGCCACATCCATCCGTGATTGTGTAACTAAGCCTCCGCAGCACCGAAATATCTTCAGATATTGTGTGGCTGTTTATACAAACAGACAGATGTACATTGAAGCCAGTTATTCAGTAGCATGGAAAAATCAATAAATAAGCTAAATAAAAACCGCTGATATAAAGCACAGTTTTACTAAAAATAAGTTGTGTTGCGGCAGAGAGTTATTTGTATATCTTCGCTTCCTTAAAAATAAACATACGTAAAAGTTGAAAAAGAAGCTGAAGGTTAGTTAAGGTGAAGATTTTTTAAATTGTCTGTGTTATTTATGTTCAACGCATAATTTTGTTGTGCTCGTCAAGGCATGTTTAGTAACACAGAGTAACAAGGATTACCATGCGTGCTGGTTTATGTCCTCAAGTTCTAGTACTTTCACTATATTTTATATAAGATTATCGCTCTTATATATTAAGATATTAGGAGATAATGACTCTCAAATTTGTTAATTTTTGGTTGATATGATCGTCCAGCCCTGTCATATGATTAATTAATTAGCTCATGTTAATCGATTTTTAACTGTGCCTATTTTATTGAAAGGAATAAATATTTTATCGAATATGCTACAGTGTACAACTGATTTAAACAAAGATATTCATTATATCAACTTTACGATGTTATATGTATTTTTTATAATGTTATGTCTTCTACTTAGCCCGATTTTCTAGTACTATTTACTATATATATATATATATATATTGGTGTAGTAATAATTGATTTGAGTTATACAGGGTGTCCCGTAATAACGTTCAAAAAATTTAGCTGTAGATTCCCTGTCGAAAATTAAGACGGATCCTTCGTATAAACTTTTTCAAAATAACCCTTTTCTGTCCAGTCCAGAAATTTGGCACATATCGGTTACTCATCAAAAGGCATCTAACGAAATCATTTCATCCACCTAGCACGTACAGAAAGAGGTGAAATGAACTACCCTTCTTGAAATTTTGTAAATATTATTCTGCCTGCAATTTTTTTCTTGAATTAAAAAAAATAATTAAATATTTTGATTCATTAGAAACTTTTTATCCCTTGAAAAAATTTCGTAAAATCGACCATTTTTGAGAAAAAAATTAAATTACATCTGCCTAAGTGATCAATCAAAAGCGATCAATTATATTAGTGTAAAATACTAAAAGTACGCTGGTGTCAAATTATAATTTGACAATATTACGTTGTTGTCAATAATGTGGGGGCCGATGAGTTTGTTACCAATTATACCACGCCATACGTTGACAGTCCAAATACGCTGATATTCAACTTGGCGAAGCCAGTGCAGATTTTCAACACTCCAGTAATATATGTTGTGTCAATTAACCATTCCGTGGTTTGTAAATGACGACTCGTCGAAGAACAATACGTAACGAAAAAAATTGGGGTTTCGTCGTATTTGTTCGCGTACCCTCTGACATGAAGTTACCCGATTTTGGAAGTCAATACCATGAAGATCTTGGCGTAAAGACACATGATACGGATGATATTTATTACGTTTTAAAATTTTCCAAACACTACTCTGGGACAATCCGGAATCGCGAGCTATTTCTCGTGTACTAACATGGGAATTAACAGTTACTGCAGCTAATACAGCAATTACATTATTGTCTCCAATGACTGTTGCTCGATGGGTTCTTTTTTTGGTTGAACACTTCCGTCAGTAGTAAATTGTTGGATAGTACGATAAAATGAGGCACGTGACCGAATTCTATCCGGAAAACGCTGAGCGTAGAGATCGATAGCATCATCAAGACTCCTGCTAGCTTCTCCATAAACCAGAACCATTTAAATTTTCTCTTGTACAATTAAATACTTCATTATGAACTAGTATCAACAGTCTAATGGAGACAGGTCTTTTTATTTGTGAAATAACCTTCGAACTGAATATAATGAATTATTTTTTAAAGTTATTTCTTTCTGTTTTACGTTTATATACAAGAAAACAAAACCGAAACATATAAAACACGAAGAGAAGAAATAACACAAACGTAAAATGGCGAACAGTTCACTCGTACTGGCCTGCGCGTTTTTGACAAACTGTAGTTTGTTGACTCAGTTTTATTTCGCTTCGTGACCGATTGGAGTTGTGCTGAACTGTGTTTATATGCTGTGCAGAATTTAAAAATGGAAAAATTCATCGAAGTAGTACGTAGATATTCTTGTTTGTGGAAAATTGACGACAAAGATTACAAAAATCAAGACTTCCGGGAAGGCAATTGGGATAACGTAGCAATATAAGCTCCCATAAGCATAATCATATTGGTTGGAATAGTGGCCTCAACTTCATTATCAGACTCATCTTCGTCTGAACTCAGATCTAAAAAATGCTTCTCAACTTCGTTGTTTGAAGTCGGGGTTGAAATCATTTTATGGTATTGTTAAACAGTCTAGTAAGCACTGCGAAAGATACTTTCACACAGCACCAGTGGATGGTCAAGCCACTGCTTCTATCAGTTTACCACAGCGCCGCACAGCACAGCTCAGCACAGCACCGTATCCGGTGGACTACAACCTTAAATGTAAATATAGGTAATAAAATACTTTCATAAAAAGTATTTTCAACATACGAAATGGTATTTTTAAAGTAAACTACAAAAAAATATACTAATTTAAATGCAGATTTAATCAAGCACTCCGATAAGTCATAAGCGAAGAGAATGATGTTGATCAAGTATCCCAAAGTCGGCTTGGTGGCGTGATAGACAGTGTACTCCACCAAAACCTCCCTATCTACGGTACCGTTGACTAACGATGGACCAACACATAGACATAATATTTACAACACATAGACATATACTCAGACAAACCTACCCTTCTTTCCCCTCCCCTTTTCCCCCGTAGCATCCCTTGCACGATAAAGTGTACAGAAAAACACTTTAATTGCATCAAGTTTTTGTACATAATATTTTTAACCAGAATTACCTTTAATTTTATTTTTATTTTAATTTTAATTTAAAGCAGGTTTTTTCAATTTCCTGTTCCTGCACAAACTTACAAGTAACACTAAACAACCCCTACTGTAATTATTAATCACTCATTATGCAACTATTTGGCAGATAAACAACATAAAATTCGCTTAGTCTGTCAGGAGAGCAGAATAGTATAGGAATAAATTGTAGTGATCATTGTATTTATTGTTCGGTTGTCATCAGCCACCTGACCAGTTCTAGCCAGGTGCTATTAAAATGGATAGGGACAATTTATTGTTATATCCACGTTGTGAAGGCTTATAAACAATTTAATATCTAGATAAGTGAGATAAATACAATCAATAAAAAAATGTATATATAATGTTCAATAAGGAATTTTAAATTCGCAAATTGGTGAAGGAAATTGGCATTCGAACGGCCGGCCGGCCGGCCCGTTTCGTATTTATTTCAAATATTTGTCGGTGTCCTTCATTCAAATATAAACCATGAATGATATAAATGAAATATCCTTTTTAAACTCTGTTACTCAAATAATTAATAAAGGTATTTCAATTGCAATTGCGTCCTTCCACGCAAACGGCCCGGGTTCAAAACCGGGTCACAGCAAGTCGATGAGATATAATGGATGAGCGGATCTGCTCGCGTCATCATCTTTCGAAAGAGATATAAAACTGTGGCTTCTATGTATATACGATGTGAGCACGTTAAATATCCCTACCCCACGACAAAGTGTGGGAGCTCGGCAAAATTTCCAGGTTAGGGATCCCGGTGTCTATACTGATGAGCTTATCCCCTGGCGTCGGTGATTGGCCTTGACAGAGGAAATAGACCGATGTTGAATAAATGATAAAAAAAGTATCCCAAAAAGAACGCTTGTTCCTGGGTTACGATAATAGTAGTTTCTTGTCATTTTTCAGTAACTGAAATTTGAGAACTAAAATTTGTTTTAAGACTAATTTTGATTATTTACAATGAAAACATGGTGTTTTTTATTGCAAAAGTATTGCAGAAACGTATGCATAGATTCTCAATAGAAGAAATTTAAAAAAATGAATTTTGTCGATTACAGCGCCATCTATCATGAATCGAAAAAAAAATATTTCAAACAAATCTTACGTATTTTTAGCCGTAGAGACCGAATCTGCAAAAAAAATAGGGATTCCTATTTAAGATTTCAAAGTTCAATCTACATTTTCTCCAGGGAATGATTAAATTTTGATTATGGATTTTTTTTCGTAGAGTGCCTATTATTCGAGGTATTTGAATGTTTCAAGTTAAAAAAAATCACTCGGTATATAAGAAATAAATCATAAAATTCATTGATTTTATGTACTCATATACTTATCATCCAACTTTGATATTCTAATCACTCTTACCATCAAAATATTCTTGTAGAACTAGAAACATGCCGTATACTGGTTTATATAATAGAAATATTACATATACACGCTTCATTATGATACGTGCCTTCAATTCTACTGTTACTATTGTGATTTTATCGTTATCAGATTGAAAGCATCTTAAAGTTGAAGCGCCCATTTTCGAAATTAAAATATTTCTAATGCTAAAAACCATAATTCTAGATACACATTTACATCCTTCTGAAATCTTGTCATCAAAACTAAGAATATATTGTTGCAATTTTTGACATGTTAAAATTTAATTTTTCAAAAGTAAACTTATCACCGTAACGAAATAATTATAAAAATGTAACTTAACATAATATCAACTATATTTGTAAATGTCTACATCAGGATACATCACAATCAAACAATATGACATGTTATCTTTATACCCAGCCTGTCTTGAATAGAGCCTATAGCTATCAGCTATGCTTAAAATGTAACTCAGACTTCTGTATGCTATTTGTATGCCAAATTCTTTTTACGATAAATATAACTTTATTACTGGGGCAAATGAAATACATAGGATACGTGAAACATAAATGATTAGTTTATGTACAAAGTGGAATCTAAAATGTATACAAATTGTGTGCCACTTGAGTGAACACTACAATACATTATTGTAACTTCTAAATTAATAAAGTAAGAAATTTCCAAGTGGAATTTATTTAAAAAAATTACCTTTACCGTGTTAAAATATATGGTCGTTAACTCGTTGGTTCATTCCTCAAAAATCAATTTTTGGCGAATATCGAATGTAATACAGTAAAAATGCCAAAAATGGAGCATACAAGATATCTATGTTTTATTAACCATTATTTTATTAATTTCTATTTCTGTTTGTGTCAAAAATTAACAAAAACATGACCTTGAAGAGGCTCCCACCCCAATGTTTATTAATTACTAATAAAATCCTTGATCGTTAAGCAGTCAAGCACATATTTAACGCCACCCAGTGATTATTTATCTTAATTTTATATGAAGATAAATAAGCAAATTGGCCATTTACGTGCCATTATCGTCTAGTTTTACAAAGTTACGACTCAAATTACGTTGTGTTTGTAGTAACCTTTTATATTTATTTACCAAAGTTCTTCATGCAAAGTTTGACATTACGGTTTCCTATCTGACATTATTTACCTGAGAAAACTAATCACTCTGTTAATTTAAATAGCTTGTAAATTTAAACACAATGATTATTAATTGAGAACCCCAGTTAATAATTTATTATTTACTGTTTTATTACACAAGACTGCACTGTGAATTTGTGGTTAAAGTTTGTTTTTTATTTTATTTGTTTAAAATGAAATCATTTATGTAGTTAATCACTTGTGTGGCTAGAAAGGTAAAATTGAAAGGAAAATCACTAGTCGTCGAGACAATAGTCACAAAAACCATTTTATTTTGTAACCGTTGAAGCAAATCGCCAAATATGAAGTTAAACAAACCAAATAGTTAAGACAATTGTCTAAATATTATATAGGAAAGTTTACGCTGCTGCAGTAATGACATACTATATATATGTTTCAGAATTGGTTTTGCAAATAACAAGAACTTGGTTATACAATAGTAATTTCCGTGTCATTTTGATGATAATTAGAAATGCGGAAAAAAAGCCGGTTAAGTGCTGATTGACAATTAGCGTGATATCAATCGCTATGATGAAAATAAACCTACCAAATTGTGTACGACTGTCCAACAACGTAAAACGCGGACAGTCGATGGAATTCAAACAGACAGACGTCCCAGTTTAGCGCTTCGTCGAAAAAGTAACATCCTAAAATATAAGCAAGATACCGGACCAATGGGTCCAAGCACTGGCCTGTGTATCTGTAGTTCGTAGAGTAATTAGAGTGACGGATTGTTATTCAACGATCATAGAAAACTAGGTGGTCGCCGGTGAGAAACATCACCCAATAATTTGAAAATCCAAACATTCGTGTGATATCTTATGTGTCATTATAGGCACACGGTAAGTCATTGATAGTAGATCAACTGATATATAATTAAATAATTAAAGTTAAAGTCGCTTGTCATTGTTTAAACTCTGAAAATATACAGTTCTAGAATATAAACTTGTTATTTAGCAAACGTAAATCTCCCCATTAAAGTATTCAGCAAGTGAACTTTCTCTAACCTTAGTATTGAAAATAATAACTGAGCAAATTGTAATATAATTTTGTCCTATTTTCTTGTTAAAAATAAAAGCTAATATTTCATAAAAATCTAATGTTCTATTAGTGCCACAACAACGCAAAATCTCAATTTCACACCCGAAAACACAATGTACATTCAAATATTTTTTAGATAATAACTCAGAGTCCGAAACAAGTTTACCTGAGGCAATATAGCCCTCTAGGTCTTTCTCCGGGACTCTATCGGCGCCCTCGGCCATGCTTGCGTAAGTTGTCATTGTGCAGTGCACGGCAGCGTCGAATATTGAAACGAAATCGAAGTAAACACGATACGATGGCTACGACGGCAACTTTGATGTTAATAATATGCCCGAAGAGTATCCTTTAATATGCGAAAATTATAGATTATTTCTAATTGATGTAGAAATTCGTTTTGTAGAAATAACTTGTACGACAAGTAGTTGGGTAATGTGTTCGAAGAGAACCGCTCATCTAACGACGACCTAGCATCTTCCCCGTAATGCCAATAAATCGAACTTTTATATCATTATCGGCCTAAAAAAAAATGTCAGAATCTCGTGCCTATACCACGCTGTCCACGATGCATACGCTGTTTACATTATTGAGACACTCGTTCTAGCTACGGCGAACTATTCCCCTTTCTCAGTCCTACAAGTGTTTTCTAATTATGGTTTACTCATTTTGTTTTAGTTTTGTAGTGACCATCCCTATTTTACCAATAATGGGTTCGTCGTTTATTTTAACATAATTTAGATAAGAATTAACACCATGTAATGAGGCGATCTTTAAACGTTACTTAAACTTCGTATTTATCTAAATTTCTGACTGGACGTTTTTAAAATATTCGAAAGACTGTTGTAATTTTGTGTTGAATTTAATTTCTTGTAAAATGTAATAATAATTACTGTTTATTCGTTGTTATAAAAATAATGTTTACATAAATTTGAAATAAAATAATAAATTATTTTTAAATAGAAAGCACAGAATGTTTCAAACCTTTAGGAAAAGTAACATCATTTTGCAATTTTAGAGAATATTTTCTCGAATATTTAAAAAATAAGCGCTTATACGCCATTAAAAATGTATACCAACCTTTCTTGACACAAAAATAACCGATCATTAATCAATAACAGTATTCTATGTATCAGAAATTCCGAAGGCCAGGAAATATAATTCATATTTTAAAAATATGTTGATTACAATAAACTAAAAAATAATTTAAAACACATGAATTGGTAAAATTTTCGCCAAACTGTTGAAACGAATGTAGTTACCGACATATACTTAAGAAATAATATGGAAAATTGTATAAAAACAGTTAAAATAAAAAAGAATGAAAAAAAAATGGTCCGTCAATTACTGCAGCTATAGTGGATAGCCTTTATAAAAAATAAAAAGCAAAGCCAGATCATAAAGAACTAGAGAATGACTACTAAAGGTATTGTAATAAATTAAAAAGCCAAATAAACCAAAATAAAAATTTCTCAAAAAAATTATGGGAGCCGGTTAAAAATATATGTAATGAAAATAGAAAATCAAACTGCATAAATGAAATTAAATCAGAAGATGGTAAAATAATAACTGATAAGGTTAAAATTTTAAACAACTTTGTGAAGCACGATACTAGAGTAGGCAGGAATTTGGCCGGAAAAATGAAAAACAATAAATCCAAATTTAAATCTAGAAAGTAATATCAACTCAATTTATTACTAACGCATTTGAAATTAAGAAAATCATATTTGAAATAAAAAGTAAACAGAAGATGCAATATAGCTTACTTACCAAATAATCTCTATCAATCTTTAGATAAATGTGAACCTACGCTGCGAATCTTTATCAATTTGGAAAAAGCGTTAGATTCGGTTAATCACGAGTTATTATTAGAAAAACTAAGAAATCTTGGTAATCTAAACTTATGCAAGCTACTTAAAGAACCGAAGAAAAAATATAAAAATTGATGGAACTATAAGCGAATCGAGAGAGGTACAATACGGCGTTCCCCAAGGTACGATCCTGGGTCCGTTAGTATTCAACATTTATACAAACCACCTTCTGCAATTGCCATCTAAAGGAAAGATATTGGCTTTTGCTGACGATGCTGTAACTATGTATGAAATCGATACTTGGAGTAAGTGAAAACTATAGCTGAAATATATTTTAAATTGGTTAAACAATGGTGTAGTCGCAGCTAATATAGTCGGTATAATTGGATGTGGAAGTGAGAATAACAATTTCCTAAAAAACTTAAACGTAATACAAAAATTGTTCCTTGACATTATTTACGAAAAAGATATTACTTACAGTACCGACCAGTTATACCAAGGAATAAAGAAAAATGGATGCAAGACAACTCTTTTGTGAAAAAAGTCGAACACAAATATATAGAAATAAAGATGAAATCACATACATAGACCATGCCTACAGTACACGGACCAAATATTTATTGATAACCAAGCCCAAAATTAATAAAATAATTGGTCAAAGAAATGACATATTTATTAACTTGAAAATTTATGACATTCTACTATCCGTAATAAAAAGCATAACATCGCTAGCATTGTATAAGAAAAAAAGTTAAATTATGGATTCAAAATACTCATAGGTTGGTAGTACATCAAAAGATTGATCTTAAAAATTCATATTAGTTAAAAAAAAGAGAGAAAGCAAATTAATTATAAAGAAATTAATGATATAGAAATAGATATACATATTATACTTATACGTTATACTAAATCTGTCTCTAATTAATCTAGAAGAGCTTTATTTAGTAAATACTCCACTGTCAAGGATGTAGTACTTTTACGGAGTTAATCTGCATATTATCTCGTCTTTATGTTATTAAACCAATGTCTGCCATGCAATCAAGTACTTAGTACTTCCTGTATTTTATCTTGTTTTTTCAATAGTTACTGTACGTTGTATTACGTTGAAGTGGTTAGTATGTTGCACTACAAAGGAAGTAGGCAGGTTTTACCAATCGAAGACGATTTTGCACTCGAGCGTAGCGAGGGCTAGCAACAGAGTACGAGACTGGTCAAAACTTATCTCCTGCGTGGTGTATAACGTTTTATCTTCTCCCCTACTGTTCATGAAATAAAGAATCAGATTTTACATTTCCTGATCAATAATTTACTTTGACACTGATACTAAGTAATTTTTTGACATGTCAAATAGTCTGCTTTGATTTTGTTGTTACTAAGGCGTAGTTAACAAACGTGAGGGAAGTTATAATGCATTCTGTAAGTCGGACAGGAATATGAGTTTTTCTTAACTATCGAGACTATATCCCACTCCCGTTTTCGGGGATGTGAAACACGATAGCGGTGGTTAAATCTATCTCTGAGGTCACCCCACACCCCAAAACGTCCAAAAACCAACGTGAAGTTGCTGAGCATGGTGGAGATGTCGAGACCCCTCCTAGGCTCCCGCCAACCCCCCAAACGGCCAAAAATCACCCCCTAAAGGAGTAAACCGCATATCCGCTGTCTCCTATCAACCAAATTTATGTTACCCCCCGTTTTCGAGGATGCTGAGGACGATGGTGATATCGAGACCCCCAGATGGCCAAAAACCACCCCCGAAAAAAGGGGTAAACTGCGTATCCGTCGTCTCCTACCAACCAAACCTGTGTTACCCCCGTTTTCGAGGATGGTGATGTTAGATCTTCTTCCTGAGGCGAACCGAACCCTCAAACGGACCATAACTACCTTTTTGATATGCGGTTTTATGAAGTAAGTGAATAAGTTCACAGATCATTGAACACGTACCGGATGATGATTACAAGTGTCGGGATTGACTGTTCAGCTGAATAAAAAATGGGGTCATACTTTGTGTCTAGGTTTTAGATGAGAAAATCAGGCATATGCAGTCACTGGTACAATTTTATTTATTTTATTATATTAACTGATGAACAGTTCTATTGACGCATAAAATTACTTATTTACTATGTATAAATATAAAACACTTATATTGATTCATACAACTACTTATTCACTATTTATAACCAATATAAAACATTGTCATAAAATCACTTTCCAGTGAAACATCAAATTAGACAACATAATGATATTTTTTCATGCTTAGCATCCTCGAAAACGGGGGGGGGGGGGAGTAACACGGTTTTAGCCGAGAGAAAACGGCCTATTCGTGCTTCACCTCTTTCGAGGGCGGTTTTTGGCTGTTTGGGGGATTGGCGCCATCGTCCTCAGAATCCTCGAAATCGGGGGTAATACAGGTTTGGCTGGTAGGAGACGGCGGATACGCGGTTTATCCCTTTCGGAGGTGGTTTTTGGCTGTTTGGGGGTGGAGTGACCTCAGAGCGAGATTTAACTACCGCCATCGTATTCAGCATCCTCAAAAACGGGGGGGGCATAGTCTCGTTAGGCTAAGAAAAAATTCATATTTTTCGAGGTTCCATCCGACACATAGTATGAACTATTATCCATATTTTGTGAATAATGTTACTAATTGTAATAATTGTACTATTATAAATATTAATTAATAATTAATAAAATTTCAAGTTCAACATCTTTTGATTTGCATGATCACATGATGATCACTTATTTTCCCAAGGGAGATAAGTAACTCACTTACTTCCCGTCGTCAATAGCAACTAGCACTTTCCTGGTAAAATAATCAACTTATCTGCTTGAAAACAATGTGACAATTAATAGTCTACTTACCATAGTGGGAGCAAATAAACTATATTATTATTATACCTAAGCGAAAAGCACTCCCTATGTAGTTGAGGCTTGATTGAATTTAAACATAATTTCTTTTTAGTAAATTTACAAAAGATAGAAAATGGCAATACTTCAAAAAATAAAATTTTCATATATTTTAGGTCGAGGAGGTTTAAATGGTATTGAGTTAAACGCAGATGGAAGCGAAAAAAATAAAGACCCACTGAAACTTGTAATGAACCCGCATGGCCAAGTGCAAGATATAAATTCTTTAAGGAAACAAGGATACAATATTGAACCTGCCCTTTCACCAGACGTGTGTTTAGAAATCGTAAAAGATTTAAATTCGCCAAAGGGGAAAGGTAAATATGCGAAGCTTATGTTACTTGTCGGTTAGAATTAAAGTAGGATTCAATTATTTTGCTGGAATTAGTTCAGGAGACAGTACCGATTATAAAAATCCATGTTACCAGCCGGTAACCTGGATCGTTATTGTTTAAAACAATTTTATTTATAACGTATAGAAAAATAACATTTTTTTCAATCAGACAATTTTTTTTTAAAATAACTTTTTTCATAAAGTTGTTATTTTTAGTGTTTTAATTTTTAAAAAGTTTTAAAAAGTAAGTAATTGAACTTTTCATTCAAATTTAGAAAAACAACAACCAATATAACTATTGGCCAATAAACGATGTAAGAATTATTTGCTATTCTACCGTGATATTCTGCGTGCATAGTTGCGCGTAATTTAAAATACCTGTTTATTTATGCTCGATTTATATGGGCAGTATATAAAAGTAATATATTTTTTATGGGTGATAATACTACATGAGCAGCAGAAAGTTACACACAAATGGTCAATTCTTTAATGCTTATTTTTAGTATATATGTTGTAGTACGTAAAAGAAAAATATTCTATTTATTGCAAGAAAACTCTAAGCTGAATTTTTCGTATAACTTTTATGGTAAAATTGTTACAGTGGCGAAAAACTAGAGGTACAAAATACCTAAAGAGAAATTGTCTTGTAATAAATAAATAAATAAATAACCTATAAATAGATTTTATAGGTTGGGGCGCAATGGAAAATTGATCTTGAGTAAATTTACCTCAATAGCACTTTCTCATCATTCCATATTTTGAATATAATTTTTAATTTTACGAAAAATTGCTTTGACCTCTTCCTGGAACAGCCCCTAATGCTGTAGCGAAAAATGTGGAAAATCCTTAACCCTCTTTGATGCAATTTGTTATTCTGAATGAGAAATTATTTTTAATGGTTAACATTGTTCTTAGGCCCTCCCCGAAGCCAACTTTGACGCCCTGTAAAGTAATTTGCAGAAATTCTTTTCTGCTCTAAACAATTTTAATTTGAGATATTTCTTATTCGCAGGAAACTTATTTTTGGGCTCTCTCTGGAGCTGCCCCAGGTACTCTGTGTTGAGCCATTTTTATTTATAGACCAATGAGCGTCTGAGAATCTCCTTAAAATTTTACCAACCCCCTGCTGAATTAGGGTTCTGACGGTGGGGTTTTTAGTATGAGGGCTATTTTCACAAATCAGTATCTTTGGTGTCTAGAAACCACTTTTACAAAATGCCAAAATATTTGACTATGCTCGAATACACTACAAAATATCTTTTGATTTTTGGGTCCTCTCTGAAATCGACCCTGGTACTTTGATAAAAATTTTGAAAAAAAACCTTTTCCAAACAACTGTTTATCCTGTACAATTTTTAGTTACATGAAATAATTTTTGATTCCACAACACACTAGATTTATCCTCTCCCTGGAGCATCCCTACCCCCTGACAAGAAATCTGCAAAGAACCAGTTCTATACAGTTTTTTATCCTAAATAATTTTGCTTAGAAATATTTTTTAATTCGAAGAAAAATTGTTTTTGTCTCTGTCTAGAGCTGCTTTTGGTGTACCGATATCAGCAATATTTAATAGCTGTCTACCTTAGATCTCGCTGGCCTTATGGCTAAAATTTCCGGTTCCCACGTTGATCCATCTTCGGGAAAACCGTATCATCCACAGACACACTGACCGACAGACAGACGACAGACTGACACACAGTCGACATGTCGCACCGATTCGGATATATTTATTGTTTTCTGGCCCATTTTTAGCATAATCTGAAATCTGAATTTTTCAAGTCGCCAATGCGTCTCTATATATTAATGGGAAAGTAAAAATTAGATACTTCCATATTAAATTGGAAATATTTTTTGGTAAATCTGGGTGAACCGGTATTCGTACTGTTTTACTTCAACGTCCAGTGGAAGTATAATAAAAAAAATTTTTTGTTGAAATAAGCTTAAAATGTCATGAAACGTCAAGATTTTAAATTTGATAGAAAAAAAAAATTGTCTGTCTGTCGGTCTGTAATTTTTTTATGCCCACGTTTACTCTGGAACCGTTTATGATATTGACTTAAAATTTGGTACAATTATGTATTATAATGAGATCTGAAACTAGATTATATTTTGATCCAATTCCGTTGAAGGGTTCGGGGGCAAATGAGAGTAAATAAGGGTAAATAGGCAAAGCAAGCAGGTAAGAGTCCATAAAATTGCAGTTTAAGGCATATACGAAAAGTCAAGATCTAAAAATTTTTTTTGGCATCAGCCACCCCCAATACCACCTCCACACTATTATGAAGGCAAATAAAAAAAATTAAAATGTGATATAATGTATAAACAAGAACGAAACGTCACAAAACAAATTTTTGACGTTAGTTACCCCTCTACCACCCCATTGTCACCCCCACCATATTATTAATGGGAGTAAAATATTACATTAGAATTTAGTGTGTACAAGACTTGGATACCAAATCTGGATGTGGAAGAAGTGATTCCTTGGGCAGCGGTTTTTTTATATTAATAAGAATGTAATTCACTTTTTATTCATACAGTAAGATTACATGTTACTATGCCCTATCTAACATATACACAAAATATTGATGGACTGAATGACCAATGCACGGCAGACATTGCTGCCGCTCTCGGTAACCGCTGGGCCGTATACGTCTACATTGGATTGGACTGAGGTCATGCTTATTGCCAGCAGCGAGAGCTGTGTGTGTCTCTGCTTCTCTTTTTGTGTTTTTATTTCTAGAGCTTCTATCCTATTTGTAATTGTTTTCCTTCCTACTAGTATTGATATTTAGTACGTTTTCTTTATTGCTATTGTTTTTGTAAGCAATTGTACGATGTCTCTTTCTGCTCATATCAGGCTTCTTCTATTCGCTTTTGTGGTTGTCATGTTTTAAATTTTGTATTTTGTTGTTGATGGTATGATAGCTGTGTGGACGTCATATAGATTTAGTTTTTGATTTGTTTTCGTCCCCATATTCTGCAATAAATGCGTTGTGTTTGAATTCTCAAGGGTGTATTATTATTATTAGCATCATAACTATTTTCCTAAAACAGATTATTATTGCGTCTAGTCCGAAAAGATTAGTTATGTCGTGACATACCAATACCCTATTTACTAGTACAATTACCATTAGTTAATTTGGGTTCAGTTTAAATTTCGAGTTGGGTTGTTCTTTTTTACTGTAAATAAAAGTCATAATATTTTAGGATGACATGAAGCTAATGTTTACCTTTCGGTCTTACTTTGGGTAACCAACCGCTAATTTTTAAATATTTTTATGTTATTTTTTAAACACATTTATCTTCTGTAATGCAAGTACCTACTAGCGAGCTCATTAAAATACGTGTGAATTGTACGGCAGTGGCCAATTGAGGAAATTCATCTAGTATATACACAAAATACAAATAAAAACGATTTCAACAGCCTTCTAGGTTCCTCAATGGCTCTCTTAAATCTAGGAGATCAAGATTTGTGTGAATAGAGACACGGATTTTAACCACCCTTAGTAATTCTTTATATTTCAAACTTAATGAATGCGTTAAAAATTACACTTACTTTTTCGTCATAGGCGCTGAATTATTTGCGAAAAGACGTAAGCGATCCGAAAAGTGGGTTGTTGCTGAAACAAATGGTACGAGACAGACACCAATACCAGATATAGAGCCGACACCTGCACCACTGTTGTCACCACTACCACCAATAAGCAGTTTTCCACCTCCGAGTTATTTACCAGAAACAGCTCAAAGGATACAGCATAAAGAAAAATTAGACGAAATCCAGGTAAGTTCTCACTTTAAATACAGTTCTCGAAATTTCTTGACCACCATCCTGTTCCATAAGCTTAAAAGTTCTCTAAGATTTCTCGGGTTTGTTAACTTCTCTGACATCTAATGAAATATGGCTTTAGCCTGATCAACTTCTAGCTACATCTAGAGATTCCCAAAACTGGGGTTTCTATTATTTTCCTCATATATTAACGACATAATTACTTGTGTCATATACAGTGTGGCTCCTTTTATAATGAACAGCATTGCTATCTCGCAAACCATGACAGTTACAAAGTCGTTTGAACGGGAAGAAAGTTTCGCATTTTGGAGGTTACTAATCTTTCAGCCTCGGGTGAACATTATACTGACATTAGATTATCAGTTGAATGGTACTGTCTTGAATAATTCAGATAAATTTCAATAGTTTGGGTGTTCCTTTTGATTCTAAATTGATTTTAATAAACAGAAAATATTGTTATGTTTACTTACATGGGTTGGCAATTCAAGTGATTTTAGTGACATTAGGTTGCTGAATTTGTAATCCCAGTTACAATATATATTGTAATAATATCGAGAGTATTCAACGTCGCTGTTTTAAAATTCACATCGTACATAGCGGATTTTTTTTTTTTTTTCAGGAGAAGTTTAGCCGTCCACGTGTGAAACTAATAAAATCTCCCTGGGACGCTGCATTAGAAACTGGATCAGTTGATGCAGCGTTTGAGGTAGAGCCCGTTTGGCCTACCAAAGGAAATATTGTCGCTCCAGCTGTGAACTCTTATGAATCAGCTTTGAGAAACGATTCACTTGCCTCTTGGACAGGGCCGAAACCAAGTGAACCGAAAATGTACGCTCACAATCCCGCTTACAACAGTAGCAGCATAAACAGAATTGTAGACAATCTGCAAAAGGGCGCTACTAGTGTTGATGTATATAAACCCACTTTGCCTCAGGCTTGGAACTCGGGTTCTGCTCCAAAGCCACAACAATACAGTAAGTTTAATGGAGAGTATTGCAAATACTTTCCCTTATTTTTTCTTAATAGGTGAAAGTGTGATAGATAGAAGCAAATCCCAATTATTGAGTGCGTGGTCGAGAGGCAACAAAATCAGCAAAGTTTCAGATTCGGTCAGATTTTATTACGGGCTTCTTAGGGAAGAAGAAGAAGAAGAAGAATCTATTTCTGTAAGTGGTGAGCTTATTTTTATCGCACTTGTGTGATTGCAAATCTCGTTTTCATCTCGTTTTGCAATTTCACACGCGTACGGTAAAACCTAGCTACCACACTTGTTACATAATATACTACTAATTATTTCATATTCGAGGTTTGAAGACAAAATAGAATGTTATATGTAGAGTAAAGAGGTTTTTCGTTTTTTGATTGTTCTTGCCAACCTCGCTTCGCTCATTCGTCAAGTACATTCTGAAGAGCCCGTTACAAATTTCGGCGAACAACATTTTTTAGTAACTTTTCCCTGTAAATCTTGCACCACTGTGTAAAGCAAGGCCATTTTTTGCGCAAAAAGGGGCAAACTGAAGCGCCCGAGTACTGGTCGGAACGCTAAAAAAGCGGGTTGACGGACCGTCATGTCCGGTCAAATAAAGTCTTTCATGGTTTATTTTATGGAAAAAGGGATACTTTCTCTCCTGGCCAAAAGTCAACTTCCTGACACTTGCAAATTGAAAGTCACTGGCAATGAGCCAATAAACCATGGTTCACCCCGAGTCGTTTAGAAAACACACGGTTGACGCACCTCAGTGTATCAACCTTGTGTTTTCTTAATCTTAGAGTCGATATCTTTCGAATGGGCTATGTCCCATTCAACTGTCCCTAACATCTTTTTGCCTTTTTCTTTCATTGTACCAAAAATCGCCTTTTTACAGGATTTCGTCACTAAAGAAAGTTGTTCGGGGGAGTCATATCTTCTATTTACAAGATGTTTTACCCGCTGAAATTTGCAACAGGCTGTTGGACTATCGACACAAAAAATCTCAGTTTTACACCACATAAAACAATATATTATTGTTCGGAAGTGTCTTAGATGGGTTTGGAGTTTTTACCACTTATTTGGGACTAAAATAATTATTTACAAAGTAACTAACTGCCCAATTAACTTCTCGAGCCTCTAGCTTTGTTCGAAATTTTATCATGAACAATTTGCAATGTTTGACTGAGCTTTAGAAGAAAAGATATTTATTAAATACCGTGCAAATACGATAATTTCCAACTTTATTAACAGAAGTATGTTCTTAACTTTAATTTAACTGTAAATACACTTTGATATCCTAAATAAAAAGTCAAAAACTGGGCCCGGCACTTGGCTTCCATTAATAGTAGACGTGGTTAGTTGTCCTCTTCCACAAAGCGTATTTTAAAGAAATCTATTTAATGTTGAATGTGAATGATTTGTCATTTTATTATAAAGGATTCTAGTAATAATTTAAACACTATGTTCGCATTTAATATAATGAACGTTCCAATTTAGCAAAATTTCTTGTTTCTATAGCCTACTATTTAAACCAAAATAGATTGCAATTAGGTTAGAAAGTCATGAGTTATCTTGACATTTGATTTTCTGTTTGGATGTCGATACAGAATTAATTATAAACAAGAGCCTTAATTAAAGACGTAGGCATTTACTGTAAGTAAAACATTGTCACTTAGGATAAGTCTTGCCTCATTTGTTAGGAATAATATATAAAACGAGCGTTTGCCTTATAAATTAATTATTTTGTACTTTTCGTACAGTTTTATTTGAGACATTTAAAATTAGTTCTATTACTAGAGTCAAATTAGGATATTGATGTGAATTATCTGATGAGGGCAGTTTTGTTATTTTAGTGTAACGCTTGTTTTTGAATATTTTAAAGATTTGTAAATATTTAAAATAAAACGGTATACTGGGATTATAGGTCGAGTGGGAAAGTCAACAATACTTATTGAATTTTATGCCGACGTTTCGAAAAAATTATTTTTTCATCTTCAAGGTTCAGTGTAATTTAAATTTAAAATAATTAAAATACATTTTTAACAAAAGGTTAAAATTTATTGATAAGAGCAGGACAATACATGATAATTTTTCCGAAAGTGAGTTCATGTATGGAATTTTAAAATGTTTTTTTAACTTTTGTTATTACGTTGTAATTGGATTCGCATGTATTATGTGTTACTTCAGTTATAATTTGTGTTAGAAGTTTTTCGGGATAGTTGTTATTTTTCAGCAATTTTTTATTTAGATCAATTATCGCGTGCTAAGGGCACGCGATGATGACATTACTATAACTTACTTATAAAAATGAAAACACAATTTTGCAGTGCTCTACAGGACTAAAATCCCACACACCCAAATTAGAAAAATCAAATGTGATGTATGAAGTCAGTTACAACTACACCGATTGTAATAGTGTCTATATTGGCCAGACAAAGAGATATCTTAAAGATAGAATTAACGAACGTGAATATGACGTAAAAAATTGAAAAATAATAAAACAACTCATACAGCATTAGTGGAACATATTCTACAGAAACCTGACCACATTTTTGATTTTGATAACTGTAGAATTTTAGATGCAGAAAGTAACTTAAAAAAATATAAGTTTTAAAAATGATTGAAATTAAAAAAAAAACAATAACAGCGTAAATAAATGCACAGATATAGAAAATCTAAATTCTATATATTTTAGTATTTTAGAGCAAAATAATAATTTGAATACGTAAATATAATGTTCCAGTAATTGTTTTTGTATACCTACCTATTTTTTGTGTGCGAGGCATTTTACACCCCGCCATTAGCTATCATATCGCAGGTTGATTTCACCAGAGGAACTCATTACTATAGTAACTATTTTAACGTGTAGTGTATTGTCCTACTCTTATCAATAAGTTTTAACCTTTCGTTAAAAAAGTATTTTAATTATTTTAAATTTATTTGAAATAATTATGAGATCGTGTTTCGTAACAAACTCCTGCATTCTAGACACAAACATCATTATGAATGTAAGTAATTTAAGTACAACTTTGTTTAATATACAAGAAAATAATTCGGTTTTATAAATTGCAGCGAGCCTTGAAGATGAAGAAATTAATTTTTTGAAACGTCGGCATAAAATTCAATAAGTGTTGTTGATTTTCCTATTCGACCTATAGTACCACTATTAATTCAAAAATCAGAATAAAACGCTATCATTGAGCAAGCAAATCGTTGTTCTTATACCCTGAACTTGGTATTTGATATTTATTTTCCTCCATCTTAAAAAGCCTCCAAAAGGCCATGTTGATAGTAATTATTGAGGCAAATATTATTAAAACATTTAAAATAAGAATACAGTTGAAATTTTGTAACAAATTGCTTCATATCAGGGAAAGATGATTAAAATATTAACAACTATAAAAGAATTACCCACCTCGAAGTCCGCGTCCTTTCAAGTAAAATTGTGACATATTTTTGTATTTTTATATTAAGTCCTAGATAACAGCTGGGTAATGGAATTCAATTAATTCATAACACAAGGCATGAACGACGATTTTTTCTGATAATTTATGTTGGTATGTTTACAAAAATGTATGTACAAAGCTGATGTAATCAATTTCACTTTATATGCCAATATACTATTAAAATGCAATGCAATCATAAAACAAGTACAAACAGAAAGTGACAATATTTTGGTACAGTGTTTCTCAAACTATAATTTTTTTCAAAAAATAGTTTATATTTTAAAACATATTCATAAAAATTTAGTAAGTATTATTAACAGTACAATAATCTCGTTGTCAGGGATATACAATTCATATTTTAAAAATTATTTCCTAACAATTTTTTTGTTTAGTTATTTATTTATTAATTAGTAACACAAAGGTAAAATTATGTTTTTATTTATTTTTTTATTTTAATGCCTTGTTTATATTTACTTCCTGACAGAGTTTAGCTACCAGGAATATAAAATTTATAGTAGTAATAAATTTTAAAATATTATTGAAATAGTAGGCTCAAAATGTTTCACTAATTGCTTTAATTTAATGTAGGTAGCATCAATGTAGCTTTCACTAACATTCTGCATACAGCAAAGCCAAGCGAAGAAAAAAGGCCAACGTCTCCTTTTCCAGACATTCCCGATATTTCCATAAATCCAGAGTTATTAACAGATACTCCACCATCAAATTATATTCGACCTGTAACACCTACATTCTTGGAACCCAAAATAGATCCTATAAAAGAGGCGGAACAAGAATTAGCAAGAAGAAAAGAAAAAAGAGCTGCTTCTCCATTTCCTATTATACCTGATGTAAGCATTGAATCTGAACTGATTATCGAAGATATAGGGAAATTTCAGAGCCAACAGGAAATCGATTCCTCCATAAGACCCAGGTCTCCGTTTCCTTCAATAGTTGATGTTACACTAACACCTGAAATTGTCGAACAGGATGTAGTGATGTTAAGAACAAGCCCACAATTATTTAAATTAGAATCATGTGCTACTTTTGATCAAAATCAAAACAACGATACTTTCCAAGAACAGATTATTTTCGAAGAAAATAGAGTTGAAAAAGGTGAGACAGAAGTGAAACATGTAGAAAATACAGAATGTCAGGCTTTCCCAACTATTCCAGATATTTCTAAATATTTAGTCAAAAATAAAGAAGCCAATTTATTTAAACCAATACCCACCAAACCATTCGAGCCCGTTTCTTTATCAGAAAAGAAATATATTTTAAACGATCCCTTAGCTAATTATAATCCGCCTCCCATTAAACCTGAATTTAACTTTGCATTAGCAGATACAGAACACAAAGTGGTTGAAAATACATTTTCAAATTCGACCGCCTCCAACATTAGATCATTACAGTCTGAAATTTTTGAAAGTCAAGGTCACTTTAATGCTAGTAGATCATGTTCACCATTTCGTATATATGTTCCACAGTCTGACACTTTAACTACTAAAGAGGAAAAGGAGCCAGTGCCAGTGAAAGATGAAAAGCCAGTTACTAAAGTTATTATAGAAAGGATTGAAGTAGAACCTAAGGACCCGAAAAATGAAGAGCAAGTGAAAAAATTAGCCTTATCTGCCGATAAGGAAAAAAGTCAAGTTATAATGTCGCAAAAAGGATGTTTCAGGGAACTAGAAGAAATAAAGACAGCTTATGATATCGCAGAAAAACAAATTAGCCAATATGGACAAACTATTCAACACGAACAAGAAGAAAATGAAATAACAAGCATTCTCAAAGATATGAAAATGACTCGAGAAGGCATTTCAACAGATAATAAAATTTCTCTAGAGAAACATAATTTAGCACCACCTGAAGATTGTCCGCCACAATCAGAATTAACTATAAAAAATCAAGATACTATGGAAAATGGTATAATAACTCCTCCATTAGATTTTATGACTTCCGATGAGAAAGACACATCGAATAATAATAAAAACAATAAATCAAATGAAAAACCTGAGCAACATCCTGAAAAATCAAATATTCCCGATGTAAATATGGATATTGAATGTTATATAAATAAAAATAAAGAAAAAACTCAAGAGAAACAGGAAACAAAACAAGTTAACAAAATCAAATCTCCTCCAAAAGATCTTAATACAGATATTGAACCCCGTAGATGTAAAAAGCCACCCGAAACTATAATCGGGGCTAGACCGTTATTTGGCCAATTAAATATTAATGAAGAATTTAAGAAAGCTTTAGTGGGAAGACAAAAATCTATTCAAGGGAAACGGTCAAGAGAAATCAGCAAAAATATTGATCAGGGTAATGGACCTGAACCAAGACTAAAAATTGAAAAAACAGAGACTGAGTTTGAAGAAGATTATACAGAAAACTCTAAATTAGCAACCCAATGTAAAACTAGTGAGGTTACAGAAGTAGAAATGTTCCATCCAAATGAGAATGAAGAAATAGAGAAAATATATTACCAACAAGAAAGGGAGTATCACATCGATTTCCAACAAGTGCAGGAGGAGGATGGTACATTCGATTACGCTGATATACAAAATGTTCAGATGCAGCATGTACAGAACCAAAATTTCCCGTTTGCCAAACTAGATCCACAACAACTTACTGGTATCACGAGAAGACAACAAGATGATATAAACAAAATTTGCCAGCAAAATTATAACAGTACTTTCATAGAAGAATCGGAGTATGTAGAGAATGACCAAGACGAAGAATATAAAAAAATACCAGTTAAATCACTTATAAAAAACTTTGAACAATCAGTTATGCCGGCAATGAAATATAAACAAATTCGAGATCCGTTACCTGACGTGGTTGAAAAGTTGGTAGTCCGGAGAAAATCAATCGATAAACATTACGAGTCAATTTCTAATTCAAATATGGAAAATTCGCATGTTGTTGATGATGATCGGCGTCAAGTCATAATTTCAAACGAAAATGGTCTGACACAAATCAGAAGTAATGGCCAATGTCAAGAACAATTCCTACGGAAAGCTGAGGAAGATTTTGACACCTTATTTTACGTTGCTAACACAAGAGTAGAGTCCATTCATTCCCCTCCTGACCAGTCCAAAATGCAAACCATCCAGCAATCTGCAAACAGCTCTTTTTGTAAATACGCTGCTTCTTCCCAAATGCAAATCCAATCTGCTTCTTCGTTACAACCAGTACAAAGAAGTAACGGATTTTGTACTAACGAGGTGCAACTAGAAGGCAAGCTTTTATAATGTTAATTTTATGTATTATAATTTTGTGGTGTGAGAAGAGTTTGTATTGTGATATTGTATTAGTATCGTGCCTCCTGAGTAATGTAACTAATATAGTACAAGTTGAAACTTGTTCAAATCGAAACAGGCGAAGAACACTCTAGACATCTTATGCGCTTAGAAAATAATAAAAGAAATTTAGAAAATTTCATTCTTTAATGCTTTCACCTCTGGTATGTCGAACAAGACGAGAGATGTTAAAAATTTAATTCAATTTCCCATTTACAAATAGGTCCACTAATTCCTTAAAATATGTGAGTTCAGGGAATATTTTGCTTAAGTTTCGTCCAGGTACTTCCACGTCGAAATTAATTTCACAAATTTAGCTTTGAACACTGACTTCTTAAGCGCTGGCTGATATCTAGACGACGAAATATGCGACTGAAATATCTTTTCCAAACATGAAACGCACTCGTAGTGAATATTTTTGGTAAATTTGAGCGCGGTGTTGTACAAATACCTTCTTAATTTCGTTGAAAATGATCATGTAAAGTCAGAAAAAAAAAATAAAAGCTAAACCTACGGTTTATCATAGTACAATCTATGTTTTATTTTCCTCTAATGATGTGAAAAATGATTTCGAAAGAGCATAGTATAGCAAGTTTTTTCTATGACAATAGTGTTAACTTGGCAAAATATCATTATTCTCTGTCAAATTTTTTTAGCTTGTCGACCGTGTACCTATTTCAGAAAAACTCTCTCGCTGCTTTCCTTCAATAATAGCGACAACTATCTATCAAATATAGTTTTTGTCGCCAAATAGTTCAATATTTACCACCAACTGACAAACATACAGGGTGTCTCAATATTGCGACAAATTCTATTATCGGCCTTATTAGAAAGCTTTGGAAAATTATTTTTTATGAAAGTGATATAGTGTCGAAATGCGCACATTTTAAAAATATTTTTAAATATACAGAGTGACTCGCTACAGCGTAGCATCTTCGAGGTAATTTTTTTTAAATAGATTATCCTACATATTTTTACATTTATGAATTCAGCGTAAAATTACCTTTTCTACGACCTCCAGATTTTTTGTTTTTGACGTGACGTTGCCAAGTTATTCGAAAAATTATGAAAATTTTGATCGGAACAAGGTTTAACAAATTACTTCGCTGTGTGTGTGTATTTCTATTAATTAAGAAGATTTATTTTTCAGTTATGTAGACAAGGGATGTACTACAACGACGCAACCACCAAATATTTATTATAATTATATTTTATATATATATATATATATATATATATATATATATATATATATATTATACTAGCGCTAATTCAGGACATTTCACATTTTTTCGAATAACTTGACAACGCCACATCAAGAATAAAAAATCTGGAGATCGTTGGAAAGGTAATTTTGAATTGATTAATGTAAAAATATATAGGGCGTTCCATTAAAAAAATGACCTCTGCTGTAGCGAGTCACCCTGTACATTTCAAAATATTTTTAAAATGTCCACCTATTGACACCATACCACTTCCATAAAAAATAATTTTCCAAAGTCAAAGTTTTAATAAGGCCGATCCTTAATTATCGAATCTACATAGTCTGAAGTGGGCAATATTGAAGTGATTTTTTCACAATTACGCCTTCTCTTTGGCAAGCAAGGGAGGTAAAAGCATTTAAATGTTTTTTTTTAATTTTCAGACAAAATTTTTGCCGAAAACAATATTTTTGAAATATTTGGTAACATATGTTCGTGAAAAAAAAGTTTACCAATTTTCTGCTTTATTTGGCGAACTATTTAGTGTTTTACTCTATGTTTCAGAAAGATGTTTAAAATAAATGTGATGTTATATCCCCATACTAATATATGTTTTTCTTATAGTGTGTTAAATACCAGTCTAGATTAATACATGGTTTAACATTGATTTACTGGTTATCTAATGTGTATTCTTATTTTAGGCTCCAGTACTCTTCCAAGATCTAAGCCAAAAGCTCCACTGTCACCAAGCTACAAACCTAGCGTCACTCCCCCTGTCTTTATACCAAAAGAAAGCAGTACTCCATTGCCAAATTTGTATGCACCCACGTACAATGCCCAACAGAATTATTCATCACTACCAACTTATCAACCAGCTCTTCAAGTTCAAGACGATAATTATATTTCTGCACAGCTTCCACCATCACCAAGAAAACTAAATCTAGATAACTTACAAAATTATAATACCGCACCAAGAGGCTGGGGAGAAGTAAAAAATGTCTATAAGCCAATTACTTTCGAGAAAGCAAAATCTCCATACTCTGATTTTTAATTTATTACGAACTATCGATAACATTGGATTTTATAAATTCTTCGACTACATTTTCACTTGTTTTGTTATAGAATAAGCACATTTTAGATTTTAGAACTGCATCGTTTCACCTCGATCCACAGTTTGGATTGCAGATTAGAGATGATTAGTGTTATCGACATGTTGTGTCATTTTAAATTTCGTGTTAACTGTTACCTATATATATGTATATAAATGATACTAATGTTGGCGTAGTACCAAAGAATTAGCTGAACTAATTTGTTTCGAATTCCTGCTCATAAATATATGAATATATTATTTGAAAAAAAAAATGTATACTATAATATCTATTCTATTGCCACAATTTTTGTAATAATAGAAAAGTGAAATATACGTCAAAGTGATTTTCTTCAATAATTTATGAGCAATGAATCGGCAAGTAATATATGATTCGGTCTCGATACGGATTGAATAGTTTTTTTTGGAAATACTCATATATCCTACTGTTTTTGAATAGCCTACATTTGCTTTTTGAGTGAAGTTATTGTTACCTAGTGTCAATATATTAAACCCCTTATATATTAAAATGGCTATTGTAGAATTGCATGGTCCTAATTTTATTCAACACGTCTATTCTTTTGGCAAAATAATAGTGACTATGTTACTCAAACGTAATATCACTAAAACTGGCATCACTGAAAATCTATACATTGTTAATAGAAACCAAGCCTAAATTTTATTTTCAATTTTGTTGTTGTATATCATTGTTCACTTTATTAAAAATAAAATATGCATATGTAATTTAAAAGTTTATTTTACAAAACCATCAGGAGTAAACATTGATAAAGTCTGCATTTCTAAAGGAATGTAAATTTCTGCGGTAAGTATTAAGTCTAACTTTGGAAATTTGATGTCGTTAATGTTTAAATAGATGATAGAAATAGTACGGCAGCTCGTTACCAAAATTCCGTGTTATCACGCCATGCCCAAATCGATAACGAGTCGTTAGATTATAAAAAAAGTCCCACAACGTTGTGTTTACCCGGTAGAGTAATTTCAGTCTGTAGAGAAACTATTATTTTTTTTATCGCGCAATGTCTGTTCTCACTAGAATCTCGTTTAAAATGTAAAAGCCAACTTGAATTCATCTGATGTTTTGTGTATTGCAAAATTTCAATATTTTAAATAAAGTTTGTAAGGCAATGTGGTGTAAAAAAGGAAAAGCGCCAGGGTTGAAATCAATTTCAAACTGTTGAGAATAGTATAAAAAACAGTAAATGTGTTTGAACTGACATTTTCCATGTTGCGCAGCTGCGGAGAATGAACCGGAGTCGTATCCCTGAGCTCCGTGCTCGAGCAGCGGCACGCGTATAAGATGGGATGCTGTGTGTCTGTTGCACAGGCTAACCCAGACTTGCAACTCAATGTATATTACAAATCCGCGAATCGGTTGGACAACACTGTTCTCTCTCTAGGTGATATAAAATGGTTGTAGATGGCGCCTAAGCAGCTCCTATCAGTAAGCCGCGAAATTCAAACCGATTTATGAATGACTATTACACATGCACACAAAAAGAAAGTGTCATGACCGGCAGACTAGAACACCATACCCTTATTTATTTTGATGTCCTGAATTAGAATCTGACGTCAAATTTGTTCCATGAACCTATGGGCGATTATAGAAACGGTGCATGCGCGTAATGCTAATTATGTTGATCAATTATTTGCGGTCCCGGAGACTTACAAAATTTTTTAATTTAAGTTCTAATTATGCTATCACTTTTTGTGACCCCAAAAGTGCCAATTATGATGATCCAATGTCGCTTCGCCGCCCCTGTAGCCTTCCTATAAACACGTTCCATGTTAAAATCAGAAAAAATATTTGTTCCCCGCTAATAGAAGCTTTTCTCGCCAAAAACCTCAAGAGTAAAAATGGCTTTTTTTGCCAAAGATCACAATGCCACTGTTTGCACGACATTCAATTCAATTCAATTCAAAACTTCTTTATTATATATTATAAATACAATACATGTGCCGCCCCAGAACCTATTCCGGGGACCAACCATGCAACCACCGCGTAGTTCGCGGTGGCGGGTTGCAGGGTCGGGCGGAATAGAACTGGTTTGGCTAAAACACAATTTAAAACTTAACCTAAACTCCTTTCACATAAAAAATGAATTAAAATAGGTGGTAACATTTTCTATATCTAACAAAAACAGATTTTAAAAAACTTATAACTAAACTTGGTTTTAGATACTCTCACATTTTTTTTTTTTATTTAATTTTGATGCCAACGCAAGTACCTCAATCTGAACGAGGAACCTTCTGCGAAACGTGTAAATGCCGGGCTGCACATAGGCTGGCCTAAACTTTGGTTTTGATAATTTTGGTTTTTCGAAAATTTTGATTTTTGTTGAAAAATTCCGATGGGAAATTAATTTAGAAACAAAAATGTACAAAAGGAAAACAAGAAACAAACGGAACAAACATGAACAAACATAAAGGAAGAAAAAGGCAGAAAAGATTTAAAGATTCAAAGATATGAAATATCAGTAAAGACAGATAGGATAAGCAGAAGTTATAGTTGGTGAAGTTTGGCTACAAAGGTTGTCGGAAGATCGGTAACGTCTGGTATGGTAGAGAGTGTTTTATCCGAAATGGGGCATTATGCTGTCTAATTTGTGTTATGTTTCTTGTTAACGGACTATCGCCCAGTTTGAAAGAGTAGAATTTTTGGGAGATGTCCCGGATGTAGTCCGCTATTGGGGTTATGTCGTGGCAAAGTGCGTATAGGTCTCTGAGGGAGGTGTACCTTCCAGAATTAGAAATGAGGCGCATAAACTTGGTTTGCACGAGATGAATAGTTAAAAACGTATTTATGTGGGGTAATTTTTAGTAAATGAGGGGTCAAATGGAAAGGGGTGAAAAATCTGGGACCTGGCACAATCTATAAAAAAAATTACGTAGATGGACCTGCATATCGTTACTGAATCAAAAAACTAATTTCCCACAAATATTTTTTAAATTCATTAATTCCTCGGGAATTGAAAACGAGTTGGGTAAAAATATCCATTGACATTAATGTCAGTTACCACTTTTCCCTTATTTTCCATGCTACAATATATGATTTCCACCAGAAAATTGACGTGGCGTGATAGCTTTATCGTCGCTAAAAAATTTACATCATTGGGATTCAACACCTCCTTTACGACGCAATGAAAATGTCAGTTGATATTTTTTTCTTATAATAAACTCTTCAAAATATTATATGATCAGTGAAACTGACATTGCGCAGTGACCTGAATGTTCACTTGTGGGCAAATTTAAATTTTCTAACAATAATAATTATCGGCAGCACGAAAACTGACATGTCGGGAAAACAAAATCGACAATTTTTTTCTTTACATGTCCAAGAGAATTTTTCGACTAATCCGCAACGTTACCATCGTCAGTCCACTTGAACTTTCTTGTTAAACTCATCGACAACTAACAAAAAAATACAAAAATCACTGGAGCGTAATAAGTCGAGAATCCTGGTAACGGGCTGTCGTACTAAGAATGCAGGACAAATATATTTTAGGTAGGTACGTATGTAAATAATTATTTCCTCTTAAGTCTCATTTAGATTTGTCATATGTATAATCGGACCTTTCCAAAGTATTGCTAACAGATACAGATAGAGCAAATAACAGTTCCCTAAAGTTGATACCCCGTTTTTAGTGTTGAGAATACTTCTGGGTGCGTATATGGGGACCGTCCTCGTAAAAATGGAGCGACATGCGACAGATTTGTTTGCCGGCCAGCGCCAGCGCCGCAGTGAAGAATAAGAGAATAGACAGGATAGATATTTGTTCGCCCGGAGTCAGCGCTGGCAGTTGGTTGGTTGATTGAGTCCATATAATTTATTGTCAGCTATGGATTGTATGTATATTGCTGTTTGAAAGCTTTTTAAAAGCTACTTCTAAATGGTAATACTTTGTAAAAAAAGTTATAGGCGAATAT
The DNA here is from genome assembly GCA_963675555.1 of Leptura quadrifasciata. Lineage (NCBI taxonomy): Eukaryota > Metazoa > Arthropoda > Insecta > Coleoptera > Cerambycidae > Leptura > Leptura quadrifasciata. Next base: position 77,511,206 of record OY776673.1, on the reverse strand, counting down.
TTATAGAAGTGCTGAAGAGATTTAAATAAAATGATTCAATGTTATAACGTTAAAAATAGATGAAACATGAAAAATTTAAATGAATAAAATTAGGAAAAGTTTAGGTGTAGTAATAGAAGGCCTAAAATGGAGAATTAAAAAAAATAAAGGCGATTGTAAAATAGATACAGTCAAAATAGGAAATAAAATTAAGAAATTTAGATAAAATGATTGTAGGCGATACTTGAGACCGAACTCCATTCCTCCAGTTCTTTTCGCATTTAGGGCTCTGCCACGATGTGAAGTTTCAAACGAATCATCTCGATGAGACGTCTAGAATGATAATACAACCATGAAACACGGCTTCGTCCGACACTGTGGAACTTTAATAAAAATAGACACCTAAGAATGCCCAAGTATCGAAACAATATTTATACCGTCTGTCTATTTTACCAGGGCCACACCAAATATCTCGCTTAGGCCTATTCCCCACAGGGCGCGATCCGAACGCTTGCGATCTCGTGTTATAGTTATCACATTTGTACTCAGTATATCCCCTTCAAAATATTCGAAACTGATCGTAATGATCTCGGTGGAACGAAAAAGCAGATTGCGCTCTGTGCGGAGGGGATATACTGAATACAACTGTGATAACTATGACACGAGATCGCAAGCGTTCGGATCGCGCGATCAGATTGCGCCCTGTGGGGAAGAGGCCTCAGGGCTCTTCCAGATAGGGCGCGATCTAATCGCTCGATCCAAACGCTTGCGATCTCGTGTTATAAAAGTCGAGTAAACTCTAACTTGGCGGGTCTAAAGGTCGCTTCGTCGTATGAAGTAAGAAACTATTTACTCGGTAGAGGTATGACAGTGGTTCTCAAACAGTTTACAACAATTTACAAATGATTATATGTCTGTAACTGTAATGCAATCGCTAAATAATTATAAGAAAATATTAAAGGTGTTTTCATAAAATATTGGGAAATATGAATTTACTAATTTCGTTGTTTTAGTATAATTCTGATTATACCGATATAGGCTCGGGCACAACTGAAACCGATAACAAAAAATGAATTGTCCAGTTCAGTCAATAACAATGTTAGTTATTAAAAGAAAAAAAATAATAGAAAACTAATATTGTTACAGTTCAGCAAGAACCACGGGAAGGTATGGACATTTCTTGCCAGGAAAGGAGAGGATGATAATATTAATAGGGTAAAGGATGTTAGTAAAATAAAATATTTCATGTAATAACAAAAATAAATCTGAAATGTCCATTAGAAGTAATAAAAATAAATTGTGTAAATTCTGCTTGAGAAAATATTAAAAAATATATCAATTTCTATTGTAAAACAAAATAAAGGAAAATTATTCTTCTTAACAACAGAGGGTCAATAATTATCAAATTAACAATAAATGTGTAGTAAAATAAATTACTACAGCATAAAAACCACTAATTCCTATAAAAGGAATTAAAAATTCGTTGCCACCGGTTAAGGTACACAATGGCGTTTCCAAACGACTGGAAATAATGTTACAAACATTGCGACGTACTACATCTTCAATCGGAAAACGCAATCAGATTTTATCTGCGTTTTTCGCAACATTTTCCCATTGAAGATGTAGTACGTCGCAATGTTTGCAACACTATTTTCAGTCGTTTGGAAACCCCATTGTGTACCTTAACCGGTGGCAATGAATTTTTAATTCCTTTCACAAGAATTAGTGCGTCTTATGCTGTAGTAATTTATTTTATTATTTTACTACACATTTATTGTTAATTTGACTTTAAAATAAATAAAGTAGAACAATTCTCACAGAAGAACACAGCGATGAAGCGATTTTCATAAACACTAAAATACAAAATACTTGAACACTACACTTAAGCAATTTACCTACTTGATTCGTGTATTAAAATATAAAAATTCTAATAGAAACAAGTTTCACAGAACAAAACTAGCAATAAAGCATTTTCACAAACAACGAACACTATGCACTCGAACACTTTATTCGACGCGTTTTGACATTGGTGTATTAAAAAATAAAAATATGTATAACTTTAATCACTGTCACTATGACTGACATCATCACTATCAGAAGAATCAGAACCGTCAAAAGTAATAATTAATGGTTCGACTTGAATATCCAAAAGTTCTTCTTTTTGCCACCATCGCTTAATTAATTCCTCTGTATGATTGATACACTTCTTCCAGTCTTCTTTTGTACACTATTCTAATGCTTTTTCCCAAGTTTATAAAACGTCCTTATCAGTTCCATCAATTTATAAATGTTTATCATAATATTGTTTTGTATTAGCCCAAATTAATTCTATAACGTTAAATTGACAATGGTAAAGTGGTAAACGAAGAACTTCATGTCCATTCTCACGCAGCAGTTCGTCAACAAAGTACATTTTTTCCTTCTTATTACTCCTAGCAAGACTTCAATGCTGTAGAAGGAAAAGGAATATTATTTTTAGTTAACCATTCTGCAATATCATGCTTTTTCCATTGACAAGTAAGTTGTTTATTTAATTGTCGGGTGTGATACGAAGCATTATTCATTACAATTAAACTTGATTCTTCAAGATTTGGCAGTAGTTGCTGTTGTATCCATTCTTCAAAATTGCCACAATTCATGTTATCGTGATAATCCATACTTTTATTGGTAGTAGAAAAAATTAAGCTTGCTCCCGGAATAAAGCCATCTGATGTTCCTGCATGCAAAATAATGAATCGCTTTCCTACAGTTGATTTTTTGTGTTTGACAGTTTTTTTTTTGATAAATCTTGCCACGATTTTCGAACACTTGCATTGGAAAATACCCATGTTTCATCTATAAATACAACCCTTCGAAGGTTACTGTCATAGTTTTCCATATATTTTCTTAAAAATACAACCCTTTGCCGAACTATTTGCATTTGTTCACATAAATAGCGACGGTGTTACAATCTTTTTTATACCTAAATCCACAATATTTTAATAGTTTTAAGAGACTTACCTTAGAGACGTCAATTCTTCAAAGTATCTAATGTAAAATGTGTTTTCGATTCATAAAAATTATAAATTACTTCCCTTATTTGCATTTTAACCCCTTCACCTACATCTAATGTTTTTGGTTTCTTTTTAATTCGTTTTTTTTATTTTCAAGGATACATTATTAATATGTTGGTGCTTAATTCTGCTAACTGTTCTGCGACTTATGTTTAAGAGGTACCAAGGGTCCCTTGTTTTCCTTTTCTTTTGTAAAATAATCTATTAAATTTAATACCAACTTCTTTGACTGTTCATTTAGGACGCCTAATTTAGTTACCATATTCACCAAATATTGTATTTTTATAATTTAATGTTATTCGAAATAAATATTTACACACGTATCTAATTTAGAAACCCGGACACATTTAACGTTAAATAGAATGACCGGCTTAGCGACCCTCCAAACCGCAAATTGTAGATGGTACGTCTGTTTATTGGATAAAAACTATAGATACGCCACGCCCATATCATCAAGTGATATAGGAATGGGCTGTAAAAAATACCTTAAAAAATACTACAGCTTCGGCACACCGCGGTAAACTGTTCGGTCTAACTATTTATTTAGCAAGAAATAAAACACGAAGGATTGAGGGCCTATGGCCTATGTAATGTATAATAAATTTTAAAAAATGGCTGTGGATACTCGTCTGACAAGCGAATAAATAACCAGACCATTAAATACCAAGGGATAAACTCGCGCGGAATAATACAAGAAAAATGTTTAACGAAAAGAAAATTTTAACAAAACTTGCGGCGCGGATTAATAAAATAAAACGTTTAGAAGAAAAATGTTTAACTTTTAATATAATAAAATTTTTTTAAAAATCGGCAGGCAACAGGATTTGAACCAATTCAATTCAATTCAAAACAACTTTATTAAAATTAATATACAGTAAATGTGCCTCCCCAGAGCCCATCGGGACCGACCCTGCGACCACTGCGTTAACGCGGTGGTGTATCGCAAAGTCGGGCCGAGGCGGGACTGGTTTGGCTAGGTAAAAATGGAAACGATAAAAACTCAAACTCCTTTTACAAAAGCAAATAAAATTAAGTGCTGTGACAAAAACTGCTTAAAAAAGAAAGCTTAACTTAAAACTGGTTAAAACGATCACTTGGCTTTCGCCGTTCGTGCACTTCACTGAATTTAATTTGGGCACTGACGCTGACTCCGTAACTTGCACGGAGTGCCATCCGCGAATTGCTCCAACTACGGGTTGCGCAAAGCAGGCCTAAACTGGGATTCTAAAAATTTTGATTGTTCTGATATAAAATTTGGATTCTGTTACGAGTTTAATGAAGGAAGGATGAATTTGAACCCGGATGTTTTATTCCCTTTACTTACACACTTCCCTTTACTTACACACTGAGCTATTCCACGACGTACAATTCATGTAATATGTAGTTACTAGAAAATTGCAAGTCCTAGGTATAGTGGTTTGGCAATGTCCGTTTGTCGGAGGAATATCCACTACCACTAAAAATAGCTTATATATTTCATATAAAGATGAATTTAATTCTAATATGAGACGATTGTTAAATAACCAATGACAAATCTTCAGAGTTTGAGAATCGCTGAACTTATTGAAAACGTAGATTAAAATTTATCTCTCTCTTCAGTGTGTATCGCAATATTTCTATCTCAAAATAGGTGAGATAGAAGCTTGGCAGACATACGCGACAATGTTTTCGGGCTATTACTTTAACTTTGTGTGCGAGAGAAATGAAATCGTACGCGCATTATCAACTCATACACATGCCAGTTTAGAGTTTACTAGACTCGACTCTATCTGTCACATGTACTCAGTATATCCCCTCGAAAATACTCGAAACTGATCGTGATGATTCCGTTGGAGCGCCAACGCAGATCGTGCTCCGTATGGAGGGGATAACTGAGTACAAATGTGATAACTATACACGAGATCGCAAGCGTTCGGATCGCGTGATCAGATCGTACCCTGTCTGGAAGAGCCCCAAATAACTATTGTAGCAGAACAAAGTTCTAGAAACAGTTATCCCATTTTTTGTAAACTATATTTCAGTAAGAAGAAATTTGAAGTCCATAGCCTACTTTGTGAGATGTATTACAAAAACCTGAAAAATAGAAAAACCACAAACGGTTATAGCTTCCTTATTTGAGGAGATACAAAAAAGTTAAAGGGATGAAAGTTAACGGCAAAGACAATAAGAATAATAATGTGTATCAAAAAATTTATAACACGCAGTTGGCTTTGTCATACGCTCTTGTGCAGAAATGAAAAGAACAATTCTCAAAGTAGGCCATAACACCATGAATTCCGTTTATCTTTTTTCTTTTCAACGATATAAAACATGTTACAAAAATTTTAACTGATAGCGTCAATATATAATATTTTACGAAAACCACAATTCATATCATTGAATCGTAAAAATTTGCTATGTCATGATTAGTGAAAAACAATGTATACAGTTATTAACAAGTTTGACAGATTATCACTGCTGAATGTTGTGTGTTGCGTTGTCGAGTTCTCAGGCAAGTTTTATGTCAGTAATTATGGTATACACCAATAGTAACAAATTCGATATGATTAGCATTTATTGTCAGTGCAATTTTGACGCTGAGATGGCAGTCACGGTTTACGGAGATAAATTTCCAGATGCTCCGCAGCCAAGTCGAACTATGTTTAGGAAGTTAGTTCAAAATCTAAAAACGCACAGTTTTCCAAAAAAGTAGTAAGGCGAGGGCATGTTGCGGATAATGTAAGGAAAGTGAATAGAGTATTGAATTATGTTAACCAAAATGAAGAAACCTCATTGAGACAAATTCAGATAAACTATAGCGTAAAAGAAGACAGTGCAAGAAAAATATTTTAAAAAAAAACGGATTTCAATGCTACAAAAGGAGGAAAATTGAACATTTAAATGAGGGTGATGAGCCGAGGAGAGTAAGATTTCGTAGATGGTTGTTAAATAAAAAAAGGAGTGACCCGCTGATATGTAGCAAAATTCTTTGGTCGGACGTATCAAATTTTTCTAATAATGGATTTTTCAATAGAAATATGCATTATAAGTGGACACGAGAAAATACACATTGGTGCAGAGAGACTGCTTTCCAAGAAAGATTTTCTACGAACGTTTGAGTGGGTCTCTTAGGGACTAAAGTAATTGGACCTAATTTTTATGATGGCAAATTAACCGCTCGTAGATACCTTGATTTCCTGCAAACCGACTTTCAAGATTTTCTTTATGAATTAACAGTGGCAGAAAGATTAAATTATTCATATTTTCAACAAGATGGGGCTCTACCTCACTCGGCTGTAATATGTACAAATTATTTAAATCATATTATGTCAGATAGCTAGACAGGCACCTATGAACCCACTCTATAGCCAGCTCGGTCACCAGATATTACTTCCTTGGATTTTTTCGTCTGGGGTTACATTAAAGACGAGGTATTTTAAACTGCCCCTGAAAATGTTGAGGACATCAAAACCAGAATTAGAAACGCATGTGAGGCAATTACTCCTGAAATGCTCCAAAATGTAATGTGTGCAACGAAATCGGAAATATTTTGCATGTACTGCGTGCGACACGCAGATATGCTGAAGATATTTTTGAAAGTACTATGAAAGTTCTCGAGATATGAGTGCTAAATGTTGTTTTTGTAAACTATAATAAAAAATTAATTCTTTGGAACCGCAACAAGAAACTGCCCGTAATTCTTATAATTACCCTGAACGATGTCCCACGGGGCGTCATATGTGTAACTACAACGAAAAACGTCGCACGGAGCGTAAATTGCGTAACTGGAATGAAATTTCTTAAGAGGGGGCATGATGATCGGGATGTAATGCACAAGGCGTAAATTTAGCAACTGTCTCGAAAACATTTTTCAAACTTAGCAGTCGTTTTTGGCTGAAAATTTATATGTTTTACGCCGTATTTGCCTACCTGTAGTTCCTCGGAACACATGTCCCCCTTTTACCATGTACACAGTGCAAATATGATGCGAATTATCACAAATTGGTTTCACAAGTTCCGTTAAGTCGCCTATAGACACTTGTTTATTTGCCAATAAACGAAAGTCACAAATAACAATTAACTGTGATGTTTTGAAAATATCGTCAAATGTTATTCATTATTAGTCACAATGGATGAAAATCATCTTACGTTTGCAGAAAAATATTGAATAGTGACATTAGTAGATGACAATGTGCGGTCTTTTCCCGAATCAGCCGAAGAATTCAAGATAAGGCATCCAGATCGTCTCTTAATATCTAGCATGACAGTATTTAAATTGAATGTTTAAACCTGCAGGAGGAGTGAATAAAAAAGTAACAAACGGAAACAGAAATCATATTTATGATGAAAATGTCTTAAACATTTTTAGAAATAATGAAAATAATGCAAAGTTAAGTCTTAGGTAGATGTCGCGAGTTTTAGGTATTTCTATTCATAAAATTCGTGAAAATAAAGTAAATTAATAGTAAAAAAAAACATTTTTAAAAACAAAATTTTATTTAAATGCTCTAAAAAGAAGAAAATACATTTTGAAGTAGATCAAACCCATCATTTTGTGTTGCATTATATATATTTTTTTATGATATAAAAGCTTATCGCGAGATTTTCCTGTGTAAAGGAGATTGCCCAAATTTGTATGGAGGAAAGGCCCACAATTTTTCCATTTCTCCATTTAGGAAATACGATAATTTTTACATGAATGGTAAAAGAAGCCACATAGTAATTATTTAGATCTATCGCGTCAGTTACGAATCTTTTTTTTCAAGCGACAAGCTTTTATATCATAAAAAAAATTATATAATGTAAGAAAATGATGGGTTTGATTTACTTTAAAGTTTATTTTCTTTTTGATCATTTAAATAAAAGCTTGTTTTTAAAAATGTTTCTTTACTATTAATTTATTTATTAACTTTCTAGTTTTCGCTGGACATATTTCTAAGTCTGTTCAGCTCAATTAATGCGTCATTGTGCACGGTCGCTTGCCTGTTAATTTACTGCAGTCTAGTTCTTCGGGCTATCACAATTGAATGCGTATACAAAATTTCGTGTCTGTGCTGTTAATCATTGAGGAGGTCAAGGGGGTTGAAAAGAAAATGTAATCCACCATCTGAGAGTGACAGCCATATTGAATTTAGTATGATGTCACTCACTTTATAGTTTTCTACTCTTCAAGCCCTTTCATTTGATACCCACATTAATTTGATACCTATATTAAGGAGGTTGACAAAAAAACGTAATCCGCCGTTTTGTGGCCACGACCATTTTAAAATGACGTCACTCATTTTTATCGTTTCCTATTCTTATCACATCCTTAGATTTCTTTTTGTAGGGAACACTTAAAGAAAAAGTCTGCAAGACAAGACCAACAAACAGGGATGAGTTGCATGAGAGAATAAGAGAGGCCTGTGAAGAGATGACTAAACAATAACTGAGAAACGTAAGACTGAATTTAAGGAGGCGGTTTTTTCAATTTGAGGAAAAGCTTAAATATAGGTTTAGTTGCAAACTAAGGAAGAACCTCTTTTAAAAAAATATACTTTATTCAACTAAGTTAAGCATCATTCTACATATAGACATCTTACTAGTACACATTTTTTAATCACTAGATAATACCAACTTTTCAACTGGGAGACAGTCTTAGCGTTGGTGATTGGTGGTAGCCATGCCACTGGATCGTCATTAAATGAATAGAATCAGAAATTAATAATTACCTTAAGACAGAAATACATAATCTTTATTTTTCTTTAATTCTATTATGCAAATTAATTTTATATTCAATTGAAATTCACAATTTTCCACTAAATTATTCTGTTAATGTACTAAATTATCCTTATTAAATAATAATAAATTATGTTAAAAATTAATAATGCACTGTATACAGAGGAAATGTATTGCATGTTTTTATTAAAGTAGATGTTAAAATTTCAGATGAATGAAACTTTTTAAAACCCCCATCATAATAATATAATTAACTTACTAAATGTTTTATATACGTTGGTTTGTACGCGTGGTAGTTTTTTTTATTTATTCTAAAACGAAGATTTTCGTTCAAAATGGATGTAGTATAGTATGATTTTCCTCCCATTGAATGTGGATAAAACTGACCTCCCTCGTGCTTCTTAGGTTTATATATCAGGTCGAAGAGAGTAATATATTTATTAGGCTTATATTCTGGAAAGTTCTCAAAACATCCGGCATGACAACCTCCTTGCTACAAAGAAAAATAAAAGAATTTTCTAAAACTAATAAAAATTTGAATAACGAGTATTATTTCAACAAATGTTCAATACAAGCTCATAAATTGCAGTAAGCCCGATCAGAAAAATACCCATCCCAAAAGACTGTTGCTACATAAATCGTATACCATAGTTTCTAACGTATTTACTGTCGTCAGTACAATATAGGCGAGCAACGTCAGATGAAATAAATATTATGATATCTCCTTCCTACCTTGGAGTTATTACACTTCAGTGGTTTCCAAAGGAAAAACATCTACAACCACTTACTGCAATCAACGATGCTAAATTATATGGAAAATATGCTAGATGTTAAGATGTAAATGTGATTTTGGTTTTACATTGAATTAAATGGCATTTTTATAATTATATGCCACAAGGCTCACCGCATCGCATACAATCCCCCCACACGGAGAATGCAGGAGGAGGAAAGCACGCGAAGAGGAGAACTGTGCTGCTACTGCAGCGCATCCCTCAGGCCGACCGCCTCCCCCAGCACAGCTCAAAGCAAAGGCGGGGCACCCTAAGGGCGCTCCGCCAAAAACACAGGGCAAAGTAAGTATAGTACAGTGCAATTTGCAACACAGCAGGGCGGCGACGGCAGTACTGTCCCGACACCTTGATGTGGAGCAGGACACACTGGCACTAATTCAGGAACCCTGGATAGTTCAAACTAGGATGACAGGGTTATCAAGACTAAGTGGACTTATTTTCAGCTCACCAACAACAGAGAGTCCGAGGACAGCCATCTACGTTTCTCGGCATATCAAAACCCAGCCAGCCACTTCAACACCTCTCAACATCTGATCTAACGGCCGTGAAGGTGGAATGTTTGATGGCAGGCAAACCAACAAATATTGTCTTAGCATCAGTATACCTCCCTCAAGAGTCGGCCACTCCACCACCAACAAGGGAGATGGAGGATCTGGTAGCAAACTGCCGCAATCAAAACTGGGAATTAATCATATGCTGTGACGCCAACGCACACAATGTGACCTGGGGCAGTGAAGACAACAATGCAAGAGGTAAGTCGCTTTATGATTATATTACTGGTAATAACCTTAGCGTAAGTACACCGACATTTGTTAATACTAAAAGTTAAACTATAATAGATATAATACTAATAACATGACGTATATCCAACCTAATCCAGAATTGGCACGTGTCTGATTGTGTGGATAAACTTTGAAATTAATCTTATCAAGGCACCCAAAAACACCATTTCGAGATTCCCGGAGAACTGACAGAGATACATATCGATGTCAACTCAGGGAGAACTTGGATGGGATTAATAAGAGGGTGCCCAGAACAAAATATATGTCAATGTCTTGCAAACAGCCACGAGACAAGCTTTTGAAACATCCTGCCACTTGAGGTCCTCGCAACAGTCCAATGAGGCTACCATGTGATGGTCTCAAGGGCTGACTGACCTCAAGAGGAAGGCTAGGATTTCGTTCAACAAAGCAAAACCGACAAGACAGAAATCCGATTGGGAATCATACAAAACTAATCTGAAAGAATTTGAGAAACTAGTCAAGCAAAGACAAAGAGATGCGTGGAGAGCCTACTGTGAGGAAGTCGAAGATTACTCACAGACTGCTGGGTTACGCAAAATCCTCGCCAAAGACAAAGACCCATGACCACTGCCTATTAAAAAGGAGTGATGGTACAAGAACCACCCACTTTCGTGAAAGCCTTAGGGCGTACTTAGCATACCTTTATATTCCAGAGACATGGAGAGCAGTGAAAGTTGTGTTCATTCCAAAGGCAGGGCGGATAGACTATACCACCCCCAAACCTATAAACCTATTAGCTTAACATCGTTCTTGCTCAAGACGATGAAGAAGCTATGTGAACGATACACAAGTAATATTGTAGTAAAAGACAACTCTTAACATTCTAACCAGCACGCATACACCCTGGAAAGATCCACCGACACCGCCCTCCATGCAGTCGCGAATCGATCGGATTGAGAGATCCTTGAACAATAAAGAGTCCACCCTAGGTGTCTTCATAGACATAGAAGGTGGGTTCGATAGGACCACCCTTCCAAAAATCCCAGCGGCCCTAGTGGAAAAGAATGTCCCTACGATCATGGAAAGCTGGATATCCAACATGATCTCGAATAGAGCTATACAAATCAGTGTGGAAGATGGTTCTGGACGAGAAATGGTCGCGACAGGCTGTTCGCAGGAAGGAATAATATCACCACTGCTATGGAACCTCGTTCTTGATGGCCTCTTGTGCCGCCTCAATTCAAAAGGATTCCAGACAATTGCCTACGCATATGATTTACCAATCATGCTTAGCAGAAAATTCGAAGGAGTCCTTTGTGAAAGAATGCAGGGAGCCCTAAGAATAATCGAAAAATGGTGCAAAGAACACTCCCTGTCTGTCAATCCCAGGAAGACGGAGATGGTTCTCTTCACAGGGAAAATGAAATTAAGAGCACTGACGGCGCCTGCCCTTATGGATACAACACTAAGTTTCGCATCAGAAGTGAAATATCTTGAGGTAACCTTCGATGCCAAACTAACATGGAATCTTCATATAGATAGAAGACTAAATAAGGCTTACATTTCTGATGAGCAGGTCGCAGAATTGTGGAGAAAACCTGGGGAATGAAACCCAAAGTGGTCATGTGGATACACTGTCGTCATAAGACCAATGATAGCCTATGGAGCTGTGGTTTGGTGGCCTAAGAGCAAACAGACTACAGCTTACAGCTAAGGCCAAGCTCAGTCAAGTTGCCTGCCTAAGCATAACCGAAGCTATGCGAACAACGCCAACGATAGCTATGGAGGTAATGCTGTGTCTGCCACCACTAGATATATATATATATCTAGGAGAAGTGGCTCTGACAACAATGGTACGCCTCAAATCCGTTGGCATACAACCAAATGTAGGCTGTGGAGGCCGGCCAGAAGTCGCCTGTGAAGTGGAATGAGGCTGTCAAAAAGATGCCTCTTCTACTGCCTCTTCTACAGGCGTGCACTGATGGTATTTCTCCTCGGTTTGTCTTTGACAGACCTTACACAATATAGATGAATAATGCGAACGAGGCTGCTGGCGAAGGTGTGATCAATATCTTCACTGACGGATCAAAACAGAAAGATGGGGCAGGATGTGGAATATACTCCAGAAGTCTGCAAATCCAATATAAATGGGCTATGGATGGGCAAGCCAGCGTAGTATAAACGGAACTGGCGGGTATAACCATAGCCGCAAAAGAGATTGTCCGTAGACAAACTACGGGCAAAACAATCAGGATTTACACATATTGTAGGCAATAGAAGTTACAAAATTACCATAGGAGCAGTATGGGAATGTTACCAAGTACTTGTGGCTGCCTGCAGCATGAATAACATACTAGTATGCTGGGTGAAAGAACATCCACAGTGCAGTGGCAACAAAGTAGCCGGTAGGCTGGCCAAGAAGGCAGCAAGCCTAAGTATCCGGCCCGGCCAGTCTGTTACCGATCACGGCGATAACACAAATAATTAAAGAGATCACCCACAATGAATTCAAGAAGCTGTGGGATGAAACAAACAGCTGTCAGCTTGCTAGAGAACTACTAAAATATCTCAACAAAATCACAACAATGGACTACCTGGCAATGTCCAGAGGGAACCTATGTTTTATAACGGGAATCTAAACTGGACACTGTCCGTTAAGGAAACATCTACATAATATGAGATTAAGCGAAACACCTCTCTGTAGAAGTAGTGAACAAGAGGATGAGACGGTTCAACACGTACTCTGTGGCTGTTCTGCCGTCTCATCAATTTTATATTTTTTATATGAAATGTATCGGCTAGCTTAATTGTAATATATTTTACTCTTTATAAGATATTCCAGTAACCCAAATTTCTGAATAGTTGCGATTTAACAATTTTAACCTCTATCCCCGAGTGAACCGAAATTAATGATGTTAATTATGAATAGACTGGCAAGAAGCCCCAAAGTTACTAATATTAAATTTTCTAAATTGAATCGTTTGGGTGTGTCAATTGCCCTAGCGTAAACTATTGGATGGTAGTTAAAAACTGCAATACACTAAGTCTTCCAGGTGCTCACCATGTGTGATATGGACCGATATTTATTTTTGTTAACCATCTATTATACATATATAAAACAACATTTTTCGAAAGACCCAATATAATAATTTTTAGCCCAAAACGCAAAACCCTTCCTCTTTCATTTGTGTTTCAGTTGTGTTTAAATACAAAAATTCTATTTTCAGGAAGTAATATTAGGAAGTGGAAGGGTAATGATAGTTTATAGTGATTCACCACTGTAACAGTGTTACTCAATTATCTAGGCGTCTACTCTGAGAAAGCATTCTACGACTTCTCAATCAATTTGTACTATGAATTTGTTGAAACAATATTAATTATTTTGAAATTTGAATTTAAGCATGCTGTTAAAAACCACAAGTTGTAGTTGTTTGAGCATCTAGTAAGTAAAGCCTGAGGGAATAGAGAAGAGTACTTTTGTGCAGGAACATTATATATGCAACATATTTTGAATTAAATGAATGGGGATATATCCTTATAACAATTATATTGCAATTAATCTCCGAAAATTATCTTTTATACCTTACTATTCCACATTCTAAATTCAAAAAAACAATGTTTATTTAATGCATATTCGGCGTTTGAAAAAAATTTGCATGTTGTATGTGGAGTAAAGTCATTTTTTGTGTCTTACACAACAATATACTATTTTTGTTCGATTAAAGAACCAGCAAAGGTATCGATTTGTTAACTAGCAACAACAGAAAAGAAATAGGATCATCATTAGAAAATAAGACTCTGGGCGTTCCAAAATGTCAAAAGCAAAACTTAATATGTATAACGTCTTGGCGGATATTTCAGTTGGGCTCTTATTACTGCAGTACGTTTAACAGTATCATGCAACCTGTCGTTGTTGCTTGTTAAACGTATATTCTCAATAAAGCTCTTCTATCAATCCCTTGATTACATCAGCGCTGCTGACCATCTGGTTTACCCTCCACCATTAATAGTATTAATAGTTTTATATTGTCCTTTCTCGGCAGATGTGATCAAAAAACTATAAGATAATAAAGAATGCGGTACTGACGAGTTGTTTCGGGGGCGTATCTTTTGGAAACGCAAGATGTTGTAGCAATGGGCTATCCAAGGAATTTGTCGCAAACATATTTAAATCTACATCTTGTTTAAAAGTATAAAGAAAGAGGAAGGACTAGGGCGTTAGCAAGACCATCTTAGTGCTTTTCCCAAAATTTCCGCAACACCAAATTTTGCTCGGCTGACAATTTCCTAATCTTCCTATCAGTATTCCCCGTCAAATCTCATATTCGCGATTACCAGTATCGTCGACAATGATTGTACGATATTTTTAGAACCGTAAAGCTCAGACTCACCAATGCTTATCGTGTTTGGATAAAATCCATTTGCTCCATCTACAATAATAATTTCATTGTAATTTACACTTCAACAGTACCCGAACTTTACTGTTTAAAAACTATGGGATACATGTTTACTTGTTGTAACTATGATATTTGCAAATCTTAATTGAGAAGGTAGTTGAAGATACTCAATGAAACGAATCTGTTAGTGAAATATCTTGACTGTCGTTGAAATATTTAAGCGTCTTGAACCTTGATTCCTAATGATGGTCTCATTTTCTAATACCTTCTTTTTTGCTAATAAAACTGTATTGTTGCTGAAATTTAATTCATTTGTATTGACTGTATTGTGACGACATCGCTCAAGAGCGTCGTTGTGGTAAATATTTGTTGAACATTTATTTTTGACTGTAGATATATTAAAATATATAAGGCCTTATAGAGAAGTTCAAAACATCAGAATTATTGAACTTAAATTTTATAATATTTTGCTCACTGTGGTACTTTGTTTTACTTCCATGTTTTTTTACAAAAAACGTTAATCTAATTACCCATTTTGATGGTCCAATGGGAATTATTTTGCCAGGAGGGATAACATTATGCGCTTTCTCCTTTGGTTGTACATATACATGTCCAGGTTTCACATTTGGTGGGTCTGGATATGGATTTCGATCAAAGTATGGCTGCGGATAATGAACTCTGCGCATGCTTCCACTTAAATTCATTCCATACTGTTTGTATACGGGTTTTAGTCCGTAACGATCCGCCCTGAAAAAATAAAAATAAATATTGTGAACAATTACCATTCTACCGTTCTTATTCTAGATAATAGTTATGTGATACAATTTATTTTCGTGTGGGGAGAGATAAAATTTAATATCAATAGGATATTAAGGAAACACTGAAATATTGAAAATTTCACCTTGAAGAAAACAATTATGAAGGAAGTACTGTAAAATTTAAAGGTTGTATCAGTTTCATTAGATTTTAGGCTTGCTTTTGGTCTATTTTTTTTAAATACTGGAAATTACAGTTGTCTGTCTATCTGTCGGAAATTAAATTAAAGCAACTTTTGAGCAACCCAAAGGACAAAATTCATTTAAACGAAATAAATTTTAGGGTTAGGCTGCCTAAAATAAAAAACGAACTAGACTTATGTATTCAGTTTTACATCGACGCGATGTTTTAAAAAACTACATGTTCCAATTGATATTGTGTTATTTTTGGGATGAATTAAAATTTTTATAAAAATTGCACACCTAAAAATTGTCTATAAAAAAGATTCAATACATTTTTCGCGTACAATTATAGGCCATACGAATAAAAAACTTCAAAAACGTAAAATGCGATGTAAACCTGAACTTTTGGTATGTTATTAAGACCCATTAGGGTAGTGTGAAACTACATTTGGCAAGCAAAAAAAGTTGTGCTAGCTACATAATACATGAAAACTGCAAAATTTTCGGTCCTTTTTCAGTTTTTGCAGTTTAACTCACAAACTATGCATTTTTTGACATTGGTTTTATCATCTTTAAAGTATATTAAATTTGTGACAATTTAAGCCCACCCTCAGCTCCGTATGCCTAACAATTTTTGAGATATGGCACTTCAAAAATTGGCATTTTTTCCTGAAAATTAAAATTTTAAGTTTTGCTTTTATTTTCAGCCAAATATCGGCACAACCGCTCATTCTACGATAAAAATTATAAGAAACTAAGTTTTAGCATATTTAATTACCTTTCATATAAGCGGGGTCAATAGACTTTATAGTTAGTTCTCTTGCAACCGCTAAAAATCAAAAATTGAGAAAATAGAATTTTTAAGATATGGGCCTAACTAAACACGTATAACGTGAAATTGTGGACATTAGGCGAAAGAAAAATCCATTTAAAAAGTTATGTCTATTGACATTTATTACATTTCGCAGTCTCGTCTCGAATTATAACACCATGTAGTTGTAGCTTGCTGCACGAATCGTACGACGTTCAAAGATTAAAATTTTTGAATCCTATCCTGGGTGCGTGGCTACCCAGTTCGCCTCTGTATACACTCCCACCACTCAGCCGTTGTTCATCACATACACCACTGTAGTTTGTCGTACGCATCTAGAAGGACGTATTAATTAAAGTGATAGTGCTTGTGATTAAGAAATGGGAAAAGGGAAAACAAAAAGTGGGAAACAATATGAAGAAAAAAAAGTAAAATACAAGTTGTTACCAATTTTAGGTAAAGATCACATGGAGAAAATCTAGTATACGAGGTAATGGCCGACATATGACGTGCCATGAGTGCGTTCTAAAAAAAATTTCGACTCACATGAGTCCGAAATATAGACGTACCCCTCGTCAAATCGCTGACACATGCCATGCAATATTTGATAAATAAAAACACATGGAGAAAAATCTAGTATACGAGGTAATGGAACGGAAACCGCGTTCTCGCCTCACACATCTTCCAGCGGCTTGTATATCAGTGTATGCGCGGAAGCTATACAACCTTAGGCGAGGGTTGTATAGGAGATTCTTAAGGGAAGAGGCTCGGCAAAATTCCTGGTTGGGGGTAGCTCGTCTACAGGTGTCGGTGTTAGGCCTCAGTAGCGGAAATAGACCGACGTTAAATAAATGTATAAAAAAAAAAATCGGCAGCTACTGGAAGCGGCTGGAACCTCCCCTCTCGGTGGATCTTTGAAGCCGAAAAGAGCATTAAATTGTGCGACAAAACGGCACTAAACGTAATCCGATCTAGTCCAAAACTTTTCCAGATCTTCTGGGACACTAAAAAAACCCTCAACTTAATGAATGTACAATCATCTATGCGAGTTATTACCTACATTATCGCTCTTTGAAGAATATACTATTAGGATATTAACAACTTTAACATCACTTGAACGACTAAGAAAGTCTAGTTATCCTAAATACTACAGATTTGTAAAGCAACAAACTGAAAATTGGTAAAGTGATAATCTGTAAGCTGGCTGTATGGACTATGTCCAAATGCCATTAAAGAAAAAAAAATAATCTGTAATAAATTCACCAACGAAGGTACAGAAAGCATATGATATTGATATTGTTACATCTACCTTTATGACAATCCACTAAAAGTTAGAAATATGCTGAAATCTTATTAACATGACATGACACCAACGTTATCGGATGACAAACGATGACAATGACAATTGTCTAAATTTGCTCATTGCAATCCGATCGCTCGCGGCTGTCTTTATTAAATGAAACATTAGCATTTCAGTAATTTTACTAGATTTTAGAGGAATATTTGTAGTTTAATTCTTCGATTTGTCTGTATATACATATAAAAATGGCACTAAACGTAATCCACTCTACTTCTAGAGCAGTGAAGAAACCCTCACACGTGAACTGACACATGATGTGATGAGTTTCACGACGTAACGGCACGCGCATCGATCATGTCGTGCGAAATGCGATCTATGCTTCATATTTGCTTTGTTTTTAATTTTTTTCACGGAAACCAAATCGAAAGGGTGGAAGTGTGATATATCGTTGAAATCAGAATTTTAACGGCTTTTCAATGGTTCCATTGCAAATTGAAAGTAATTATAAAATAAACAACTTGTTGCGCCAAAATGGCACTAAACGCAATCCGATCTCAACCAAAATCTTTTCAGTTCTTCTAGGACACTAAAGGAATGCACATGCCAAGTTTCATTCAAATCCGTTCAGTAATTTCGGCGCTATCGTGCTAACACACATACACACATACATACACACATACACACACACAGACATTTTTCAAAAGCCACTTTTTTGGGTTCCTAGGACCTCAAAACGTAAAGATTTGATGTTATCTCAATTTTTGTTTTTGAACCAATTTTAGTAACCTCTCACAATTTTATTATGGAGAGGTTAAAAAAGGTAATGGCCGACATATGACGTGCCATGAGGGCGTTCTAAAAAATGTCGGTTCACATAAGTCCGAAATATAGACGTACCCCTCGTCAAATCGCTGAAACATGTCATGCAATATCTGATAAATAAAACTTCTTGTTTAGTTGGAATATTTCGATATAATTAAGCCAAAAGTAGAGCTACGCATTATAATCCTAAATATGGTAAAAAACCGTTGTTATGGGTTTTTACTGTTAATGAAATTCATAAAATATCGAATAGATAAATAGTAGACTGAAAAGATTTAACAGACATAACAATTTTAACAAAAGAAAGGGTACAGCACGCGCCAGGAAGTAAACAAATGTACTTTGAGGGTAAGTGGGGCAAACATACCTTTGAATTTTTATTATACCAAAGATCATTACTGAATATAAATCGGAATAATTATTGAATCGTATTGTATACACGTGAATGTTCACATAATTCATCATATTTATTTATTACTTGTATGAGCTTTCAAGAAAGAAAATTCTGTAATTATTTTCCCCGATCACTCCTACATTATCCTCTCCTAACTGGACTTCCAATGATAATTTTAAGTAAAACCTATTTGAAGGAAAACTAAGCATAAGAGGTAATGGACAGTACTCTACAGTCTACATATGGTGTGCCATGATTGCTGTCCAAGAAATTTTGGTTTGTATCCAAAATCTAGACATACCCCTCGTCAAACTGCTAACATAATATTATACTATACAGAATAAATAATAATACTTGGTTAATTATGGTATGGTGAATTGGAACATATTAATATAATTAAGCTAAAAGAAGCGCTATGCATTATATGCCTGAATATGGTAAAAGGCCGTTGATATGTTTTTTTCCTTTCAATGAAATTATTAATATATCAGACAAATGCAGGTAGCTAACAATTTTAAGTAAAGTCTACTTGAAGGAAAACTAAACATACGAAGCAATGGGCAGTGGCCTACACATGGCGTGCCATGAATGCAGCCTAAAAAATTTTTTGTTTATATCCAAAATATAGACGTACTCCTCGTATAGTTGCTGACATGATATCATACTATATTAAATAAATGATAATACTTTTGATAAAATTAATCTAAAGGAAGAGTTACGCATTTTATATCTGAATATGGCAAAAAAAGATGCTATTGGCATTACAGACGTTAAACAGTTGCCAAGTATCAAACCATTTTTAAAAAAAGGTTACCGAAGATAGCTTAATAATTGACCATTGGTTTTTTGGTGAAAATTTGACAAAGTAACGAAGAAAAAGGAGCAGGGGAGCAGATGGAGGAGGAACGACAGGAAATCAAGAGGCTAAATGGGTATAAATTTTCCGTTAATACTGCTCTGAGGCACAGATAGATTCCTCCTAATTATTAAGCCTGCTAAACAGGAAAAAGTAAGGTAAAAAGTTCAAGAGCTGTGTAAAAACCGTGTGGTATCACGCTATACACAGGAAGTTGGAGAATGTTTTTCCGGTTATTTCTTAATAAAAGAAAGTCAAATGGAAATGATCATTTTACATTGAAATTTCGTAACTTTAATACATTGTATAACCTCATTTGAAATTGGAGGATTATCGCAACGTAAAAAGTCTATTATGTAATATTTATTATTTATGTTTGGTGCTTAAAGATGCATGTCTTAGTTACTATCGATAAACTTGCTAGAAAATATTTTATATTTAAATTTTCTTATGAATTATATGAATTGAACTATATGCATAAGTTTGTGTATAGCTGCCATTTTTACAAAATTGTAAATAGTGAAAAGAAAAATGTATTGCCTAGTCAGTGGCCGAAGTTGTTAGGATTTAATTGAAACACTGTAAACATGGATATGTTTTTGTCAACTAAATATACAAAAATTATGTACACACTTTATAGAAAAGAAGTGAATCTTGTCTATAAGAGAGTTTAAGAAATTTGTAAGGATCTATTAGAACGGGGATAAACATATAAATTAGCTAGAGTTAAAAACGACCTTAACACTTGGAAATGTTCCACAAAACGTATGTATTCAGTGATATAAGTACCAGAATTGATAACAATACAGTGGCAGCTGTATAAACCGATTAAGTTGAATCAAATAAAAAGACCTTTATAAAAAGGTGAAATTACTGTGAAGATAAAAATGTTCATATGTTTGCCCTCGTATATAAACTCGAAAGGTATTTATTATAGGATATATAGAGTATTCAAAGTAAGGTGAATTACCCACTAGTTATTTTGAAACTAGTTGCAACAAATTTTGTGTACTACAAGTTGACCTATATACTACAAAATTAAATGCAAAATGTGCAGATTATGTTTCATGTAGATCAGATTCAGATTTTTATTGTGTTCGTGTCTTTCAGCAAGTCTTAAGTCTTGGCAGTATAACATGTTATTTTACGCATTTCCACTTGTTGCGTTAATATCCAAAGCGCTAAAGAAAATTATTAATGTTTGGATTCTTGTAAGTATCTAATTCTGTGAAATTCAAATAAAAAAAAAATGTGCCCTAACTCAGTTTTTTTTTTTATACATTTATTTAACGTCGGCCTATTTCCGCTACTGAGGCCTATCACCGACGCCTGTAGACGAACTACCCCCAACCAGGAATTTTGCCGAACCTCTTCCCTTAAGAAGAGTAGGGATCTTTTACTTGCCTAACATTTAATAGACAAGGGACCGACGGCTTTACATCCCCTCCGAAGGATGGTATATCTCCTATACAACCCTTGCCTAAGGTTGTATAGCTTCCGCGCATACACTGATTTACAAGCCGCTGGAAGATGTGTGAGGCGAGAACGCGGTTTCCGTTGGAATGGTCACCAATCCAAGTACTAACCGCGCCTGTCGTTGCTTTACATCGCACACCGAAGTATGTACATAGTAAAGACGCACCTACGCTCGCCCCCCTAACTCAGTTGGATCCATGTATTTATAGGTAATTTATAATCGGTGACAAATTTCAATTTTTCAAACGAAGTGCTGACGGAGGCTGATCTGATTCTGTTGTTCTACTAATGAATACAGATCACGAGAATATATTAAGTGGTTTTTAAAAGGGCATTTTAACATAACACCTTAAAGTATTATACAACATGGGACCAATATCCGATGCTAGTTTATTTGTTAAATTTTGTATCCGGTAGAGTATTTTTTTACCATGAGAAAATTAACATTAAAACCAGCAACTTTATTAGTTCATATGTTATAGGATGCAAACTATATGATCAAAAATAAGTAATATGTTACAGTTGGAAAATCGTATTCAAAGAATTATAAATGATAATTCTAGCAAAAGTAGACAGCAGCCAATACTTGTTTTACCTTATTGTAGGGATATTCCCAATCTTTGCTTGACGTGAGCTTTACTTTTAAGAACTGTAAAACATCGACTGCAAAAGTAGCCTTATTTAAACAATAAAAAGTCAATATGGAATACATCTACTCAAGCATTAAGTGAATGGATTAAGAATGTCTTAAAGGCATGTGGAATTGATGCAAAGCTTTATACAGGATATTTATAGTACAATCTAATTTTTTTTGTTGAGTTTTGTTGGCCAGGGAGTTAATAATTTTGAAACATTGCATTGGAAAACTGGCCGTAGTATCGGTAACTAATATACGTTACAAAGTATTATTATATAATATTTAACTATGTATCGGACTACTGTAAATTTGAAGACTGTTTGGCTAACATTAGAAAACGTTAATCAAATATCTGTGGGGATGTATTGTTTAGTTGTTAATAACAGGAAAATAATATATAAATACGAGGTTAAGTTTAGATTGCATAGTCCTTTAAACATCTACATGGTGTTATATTTCGAGACGAGACTGCAAAATATAATTAATAGGTCAGTCGACTTGCCTGTAAGGAAGAATTAACTTAATCATATGAGCAGTTTCGTCGAAGGATTATAACAACCCTCCCAAAAAGTAAAATCCCAACCCGTGATAAAGGCAATCTAAACTTAAAATACTTTAAACCAGTGATATATGTGATGAACAATGGCTGCGTGGTGGGAGTGTATACAGAAGCGAACTGGGTAGCCATGCACCCAGGATAGGATTCAAAAATTTGAATCTTTGAACGTCGTACGATTTGAGCAGCAAGCTACAACTACATGGTGTTATAATCCTTCGACGAGACTGCTCATATAATTAAGATCATTCTTCCTTGCAGGTAAGTCGACTGATCTATTAATTACGTTACAGAAAATAATTAAAAATGTTACAAATAATTAAATTTTACATTTTTCTGAGGGTCCCAGCTGATCATATTATTGAGACAACTCTTGTTGAGACACCATCTCTTCCAAAGGTAAAGATTTGTCTATGTATTTTTCGTTGTCCGAGCCGTCTATTTCAATTGTGGGGACATTTTGGCAAGACTTGCCCCGATAAAAATAACAGAGAAGAGCTTTAGCCCTGCTTTCTGGGACGTGCAACCTCGTCCAGTGCACCCTTTGCGGCACTTGCATGATATGCATTATAGGAGGGTTTGAGGAACTGGGTCCTTTGTGGAAGTCATGGGTAACAACACCTGCTGGGTCCTGTCCCAGTTGGTTGGTTCTTTTTCTACAGCCAACCACCCCTTAACCTGATGGTATGTTCAATATGCATGTTAAGCTGCAGCCTCTTCAGTTGGGAGCAGACGAGCCAGGTGGACCTTGGCGTTGGAAGCTGATCGCACGAATATTTCGTAACGCAGAATGTGAAAAGTGCTGGTGATTCCTCCTCCATACAAAGCCACAAGAAGTTTATTTTTTCCAGCTGCGGCTATTTCTTCGTGCGTGGCATCAGGCTGCAGGAAAATGGTAGCCACATCAACCAGCCGTGGATGTTTTTGGAATCCGCCCAACATCTTCATCTTTCCATGCCAAAAAAGGGCAGAAGTAGTGTCGCAACCGGAGAAGGCGTGCACAAATAATACAAATCCAGGGGGAAAAGATAGCTCTCCGTGATTGAAAGATATAGAAGAAAACTGCAGAGAGCCTGATTCACCCCTGACACTTTTCTGGAAGAACACATTGTCCACACTAGATCCCAATCAATTTAGGAGTACCAAGGGTCCACATCCTCTCCAACTATTATTACTTTTTCATAGGAACTGCTCTTGTCTATCACCGTTCTCACTAGAGTGCACTCTGCGTCCTCTGTAGCTTGTTTTGTTTGGATCCCCTCGTTTTCTAATCCTTTCTGCAGTTTTTGTGCTTCTTGTTACCCCATTTTCTGGGTAGACGTCAAACACAACTGCCACATTCTTCCCAAAGTGTCTTAATGTGTAACTGACGTAAGCAGCTACAATTTCCTTGATTGACTTATTCTGGTGCCAGATGGCCTTATCGAGCAAGTAGCCTCCATCCAACACAACGAATGTAGGGGTTTCTATATGGATGTTTTCGGGGAATTTCATGTTATAAATATTTAGTTAGGTCCATATCTTAAAAATTCTATTTTCTCAATTTTTGTTTTTCTAGCGATTGCAAAAGTCTACTGAGCCCGTTTTGCCCTTATATGAAAGGTAATTAAATGTGCATAAACTTAGTTTCTTATAATTTTTCTTGTAGGATGAGCGGTTGTGCCGACATTTGGCTGAGAAAACAAAAGCAACAGTTAAAATTCAAATTTTTTGAAAAATGCCAGTTGTTGAAGTGCCATATCTCAAAAATTATTAGACATACAGGGCTGTGGGTGGGTTTATTTATAGTCACAAATTTAATATACTTTAAAGATGATAATGACAACTAATGTCAAAAACGCATAGTTTGTGAGTTAAACTGCAAAAACTGAAAAAAGTCCGAAAATGTTGCAGGTTTTCACGTATGACATAGCTAGCACAACTTTTTTGCTTGCAAAACGTAGTTTCACACTTCTCTAACGGGTCAAATATCATACCAAAAATTCAGCCTTACATCGCGTTTTGAGTTCTTAATGCAAAATATGACGGGGCTTACTAACCGCTTTCTTAATATGAAACATATAAAGTTTAAAATTAGTGGGGCGGTTAAACCGTACTAGAACGGGTAAACATTGTTTTGAGGTATAAAGTAAC
This sequence comes from Leptura quadrifasciata, assembly GCA_963675555.1. Taxonomy (NCBI): domain Eukaryota; kingdom Metazoa; phylum Arthropoda; class Insecta; order Coleoptera; family Cerambycidae; genus Leptura; species Leptura quadrifasciata. The sequence goes on along the minus strand of OY776673.1, from coordinate 77,486,623 downwards.
CCCCCTCTCACAACACTTCCAATGTATAATTTTCTAATTTTCTATGTGGCTTCCCCGCACCCCCTGATCATCCATCATGTTTATCTTTTTGATTATATGCTTCATGATAAGCAACATAACCTTTGCTTAAACCACACTGGAAAACAATAAAAAGTGCTTTACCGCTATCGTAGTCCACTGCAGCTTCTGAACACCTTGCTTGTACGTGGACAAAATGAGTAGCGCTAATTTTTTCTATTGCATACGGAATGTGTTTTGTGCTGCTGCTTTTCTTGCATAATTCAATGGGTATCCCAGCCAGCGAAAAAGGTACCCTTACTACGGTAGTACTACTAGAAGTAAAGACAAAATAGAAATTTAAGTAAAGTAATCAATTATTGACCACGTTTGGAAAATAAAGGTTATCTCCCAACAAGTCCCATATTAGATTCCAACTGTGAGATCTAGGTTCAAATTTTTGGTTGTATTGTTATGAAAACAATGTTGAAACATTAACTGCACATGATTTCAACAATTTATATCCTGCAATATTTTGCTTTTGGCTATCATCATGTATTAACAAAATGTATTTCACAATAAATCAGATTTAAAATGAGCTCTATACGATTTCATAAATTTCTAATCTCTATTTTGTTGTGGTAACAGTAACGCGATTTTTGTTATATTTTATTCTCTACCATCAATGCACATTAATAGGAGAAATTTTAGTCTGTTAAAATAGAATAAATAAGGATAAAAATCAATATGAATTTTTAATCTATATCAGAAAGTAAAGGTGATCAGAAGGTGCAGGGGACTACGATAGCGGTAAAGCACTTTTTGTTATTATCTTCCAGTGTGGTTCAAGCAAAGGTTATGTTGCTTCTCATGAAGTATGTAGTCAAAAAGATAAACATGATGGATGAACAGGGGGTGCGGGGAAGCCACAGTGTTGTGGGGGGGGGGGGGTGATTTCACTTATTTTTTCATGGTATCCTCTTTTGCTGAATCTACTTGAATATTTTTGGGATCGGAGTACAGAAAATCGGTAAGTGCCTTACTACTACTGGTCTCGATGGTATCTAAGAACTTACTGATTTCAGTCTTAGCACTTCTTGATCTCCCAGGTCGCGTTGTCTTTAACTCCTTTTTCCAGAGTCACTAAGTATCCTGGTCAAAATTTGAGCGGTCGATCAAAAGTGATGAAGAAGGTGTATCGAGGTCCTAATTATCCTCCAGTAACTTTTTACTTATTTCTGACCTTTAGTTTGGTCGCAGCATACTTTTTCCCGGAACGGTTGGTTGGAACGAACTGAAACCGGTGGCAATCGATTCTATGACCTCAAGTTACTCGAAAACGAGGGATCGCGTTGCCTTTAACTCCTTTCTTCGGAATCACTAAGTATCCCGGTCAAAATTTAGGCGGTCGGTCAAAAGCGGTGCAAAAGGTGTATCGAGGTTCTAGTTGTCCTCCAGTAGCGTTTTACTTATATCCGACCTTTAGTTTGGTCACAGCACACTCTTTCCCAGAACAGTTGGTCGGATCGATTCGGCAATGGTCGAAACAGATTCCCCGTGGTCGATTTAGTCGCTAACGGTACCTCCCGCGCCTTTGTGTGTCTTCGGGAATCTTCGGAAGCGTTCGTGGGAAGTTCGGATTTTTGCTTAAAATCCTAGCTTTCACACGTGTGAACTCCCCTGAAACTTGTTTCGGTTTTCAATTACCCAAGCCGTTGATAAAACGGTGAATAACGCCCTCGCGAGTGATCTGATCGAATCGATACCCATTGTAATCGATTCCCCGTGGTCGGTATAGTCGAAAATGCTACCCCACCCGATCCTATACGCCTTCGATAAAAAATATTCTATGTACCCCGACCGGGGGGGTGGGGGAGTTCGCAAAAAACTCTGATTAAATGTTCGATTTTTAGGTTAAAGAATCCACTCGCGCCTGACTTCACTATGTCTTTAAACAATTTTAGGTTATGTTTATACTAGATTGTTTGTGTCTATATTCAAGTTATTTATAAATGTCACTGTCACAGGATTAAATTAAGCGACTTCCGTATCCGTTGACGTCATACTTCCGTTTTTGAAGACGTACTTCCGTCTAGTACACAAATATAACCGGAATGACAGATCTCAAAATTCAAACATCATTGGCAATGCCGTAATACGATGAGAAGTTAAAGACAGGTATTTATTTGAAAGATGAAACGATAAACAATTAATTTCACATGTAATTACCAATGTTAAACGATTATGTTCTTTTTATTAAAGAAAAGAAATATCCAGATGGCGCGGAAATCAATTTCTCATTGTATGTGAATAAGGTCTTGTTTCGCTGTAAAATTAGCTGCGAAACCCGACTGGGTTTCTTGATGCCACTCTAACAAAAGTGTTTAGAAGCTAGTTCCCTCGATAGAATAAAAAGTTAGAATTCTTTTGGTTGGCCGAGACAAAAGATAGGGCTAAATATGTAAATATATAAGAAATTGGAATAACTACCAAAACTGTTATTTTATTGCAATGAAATCTCTAAACTCACAGTTTAGTCTGTTTTCTGAAATTTGTAGATGTTTTCGCATTTTTACTGCAATCTACCTCGTATACGACAAAATGAAATATATTCTATTAAAATCATTATTTTATTTTAATCTACTTTTCGAAGTTTAAAAAACTATTTTTTCATATTTTCACTCTGACTTTCCTCGTATGGCATTTAAATATTCGACGAGAACGATTATTCTTTCTTTCTCTCATATCTCACATTTTCACAAGTTTGTTTCGCCTTGCGGTGTATTTCTTTTTCAAACTTCAATACATTATATTTATTTCTACTGACGTCCTCAAACAGACACAAAGTCATTTATATTATTCTTTTCTTTGCCTATACCGAAGGCTGACGAGCTCGACCATTCTTTCGGCTCTGTCCTCTCAGCGCCGCAGCCCACCTGAATATCGACGCGATGGGCCAAGTGTAACACGCTTAACGCTAATTTTCAACCCTATAACAACAGATAAGAAACAATTCAATTTCCAATGTTGCAACTTTTTCTCCTTTAATAAACGTCGTAGCCCGGTTTAACTGCTGCAGTAAATGCATTCGTCTCCGCAGCATCATCGAGGTCGTGTAGCAATTACTGTTTTGGAAAAGAGTATTTTTCTAAAATGCTAAAAGTAATTAGTACGTATATAGTAATTATTCGAAGGGATCCGTTGTTGCATTTGAGTCGCCCTAAAAGATAAGCCGTTGTCTAGCGGATATGTAAAATTTTATCTTATCAAGAGAGAGATTTCATGTATTTAAGTTTCCGATATACATTGCATGGTAGTTTGGTGACGAAGCGAAAAGATATGGCTGTAAGATGCATAAAATTATTAAAATATGGAACACACAGCGGCATCTGGGGGTAAACCGCTGAAGCAACTATTGAAGGGTACCGATCAAAGGCGTGGCTATTCTATATGAAAATATTCTGCTCAGTTCGTTAATTTGCAGGAAGCGATAAGCTAAAGAGGCAAGTCGAGAATAAAGGTAGAGAGGGCGCTGCGAGTACCAAATTGGAATTTTAAGAGGGCATGGAATAATGCGAAATTTTGAAAAGATCAATAAAAGATTTTAAAAAGAGGAGGGGGGCTAGATGGGAACCGGAGGGGCGGAAGACAGTTCTCGGAGAAATGTCGAATTGGTTGGGCGGAAAAGTCTCAGGGAGACCGTCGTGAATAATTGTTGTAATTGTTGGGAAGAAAATAGTGTGACAGTTCTCCGGGAAGCGTCGAAAGACTTTGGCGTGAAAGTCCAGACGGGAGTTCGCGCGCAAGTTAGACGAGTGAATAGGAATTTTAAGGACTTTTTTTGTAGGTTAAAATGGGTTATCGTGAGAGATACTAGGGTAAAGGTTTCAGGGTTAATGGAAAGACATTTTAAATTCAGTTTTCTGGAAGATTATAATACTTGAGTGTTCAAAGTTAAATTGTGAAAAGGTGATTTGAGCGAAGTCAGGGATAGTTGCTTGAGCGCTACAGGGTGGCTCAAAAGACACGGCTTTCCCTACATTCTATTGCTACTATAAAGATTTTTTTTCTGAAAAGGTAATATATGTACTTATCCATTTTAGTAGTGTTTCATTTAATCTCTCTACTCCAAAAGACCACGCATATAAGCCACGGCCGAGCTCACGGCCAAACAAAATCAACACCTCTCCGCACTTCCGGGGTCAGGCGAAAGGATAATATTCCTGACCTGGTGGCAGCAAACGCGCCACCCTTTTTAAGTGACCAGCCTCCCTCTCTCACCTGATAGGACGGAGGGTGCCTAAAGGGTAAGGGTAAGGGATAGATGAGTTACAGTCGAACACAAGCTGAAACCGTAATTTTCAAGTCATTATTGCTTCTATAATATCAATTTATATGAAAAATTATATAAAACTAACTTTTCTTAAAATCGGAAACCTGCTCTCTTTCAACTAAAATAGTTTTTTTTTTGTTTAGGTACTTATGCTTACTTATGTTCAGGATATGGATTTAAGCAGATGTCCACATAACCGGGTCCTCCCTGTTTGCTTGGACTGGTACCCAGTTGTCTCTTTTCGCTTACATATTTAGGCTTCGGTCGCTTCTGGGTGCCAAATGCTTCGAATTTTCCACTAAACGTTCCATAATGATCTCCAGGAGTAGAATGTAGCTTGGGTGCTGCAGGTGGCATCATGGGTCTCTCAGAGACATTTTTGAATCTAGGTGGTGGCCTAAAAATAGTAGATATATTTCATATCATATGTCATATCTTTTATATAATAAAGGGCTGGTATAGTTCATTATATATTAATTAATAAAAGGTAATTACAAATGATACCTTTAATTCATTCAGTTTTACTATACTTGAATGGAATTTAAATTTAATGATAAATATATATCAAAGTACGCTAATTAGTGTTAATAAAAAATTATTTAGAGTTAGTTTTACATAATAATTCTACTAAAAATCAAATCTTTGGTAATTGCTGGAATAAATAAGGTAATGAGAGAATTAACCCATCTCGACCAATTTTGATAGCAGATTTCTCCGTGACTTAATTTCGGTTTTGCCTCACGATAATTAGGAGTCAAACGGTCATACAGTTGTATTCATTAAAAAAGTGTGCAAGTATTAGTATAGTTCAAATCATGAATATTGTCCGTTACGGAATCATTCTTAATTTCCGAAAAAAATCAACTCAAGGTCACATAGAATGGCACGCATGGGCGTATCATGGTTTACGATACACAAAAGTATTTTGTAAAGCAAATATATGGACAATAATAGCATGCGATACAATGAATTTTAATATCCGTTGCCACATATAATTTAACATTCACCTCATCAGTTTCTTGCAAAGGTAAAAGGGAACATCCGTTTTCCCTGATTAAAGTACTAATTTAATTTCACCACCTTGCCTTAGGCTACTGCATTTAGAATTTTATACACTACATGCTACTGAATTGACAGTGAACTGACAGAATGTTGAACGTTGATTGCGGCTACGACAAACGCTTGTAACATTCATTTGTAAAACACATCGTTACGCTTGGAGCTCATCCACTCATTTCTGATGGGCAGATCCCTACAGGTTCGAGTGAATAACAAACTATCAACACGTCGGGACATTCGCGCTGGAGTCCCGCAAGGATTGTGCCTGTCACCGAAGTTGTATAACTTGTACGTCTCCGACTTCCCAGAATTTCCGAATACGAAGCTGACCAAGTATGCCGATAACACAGCCATGTACGCGCATTCACACAAGCAGCAAATATGCTGCCGAAGGCGCACATGGCTTATTACGACCAGTAGAAGATTCGGGTCAACGCTGAGAAGCCCGAGGCGATAGTTTTCACGCGTCGGTTCACACAGAACAAAATCTTAACACCCATTTCGATCAAGAGAAACAAAATTCCTTCTAAGAGATGCGTGAAGTACTTGGGTAGGACTCGATCAAAGACTGGCGTTTAATACGCACATTAATAATTATTAATACGGATGGTCTACTCCCTGTCCAAGAGTCTCATGGCTCATGGTCAAGGGTAGCAGACTCAACCTACAGAATAAGAAATTGTTGTACACAATGGTGGTCAGAACGTCCATCACATACGCGTTGCCGCGGCGGTGTGGTGCAGCATACCGGCCACGACAATGAAAACTAAAAGTGTTTGAACACAAATTTATGCACCTCATATCAAATTCAGGAGGTACACCACCCTCAGAGACCTATACGCATGTTGTAACGACATAACCCCGATAGGAGTACGTCCAGCAAACCTCTCAAAACTTGTACTAGTTCAAGCTGGGCGATAGTCCGCTAACAAGACACGTAACGCAAATTAGACAGCATAATCCCAATTTCGGATTAAACACTCCTTACCATACCAGGACATTACCCATTTTCCGGCAACCTCTGTAGCCAAACTTCGCCAACTATAACTTCCGCTTACCCTATCCACCTTTACTGATATTTCATACCGTTTATATCTTTAATCTTTCCTGCCCCCCTCTTTTTGAACATTTTTGTCTCTAAATTCATTTCTCGTCACATAATCTTTTACCAAATCAAAACTTTCTGAAACCAAAAATTCTTAAAATTAAAGTTTAGGCCGGCCTTGTGTAGCCCAGCGTTCATACATCTCGCAGAGGGTACCTCGTTTGGTTTGAGGAGCCTGCGACAACTGTAAAAATTTTTAAAAAGTACATAGTGAAATAGTTTTTTAAAAAGAAGTGTAAAGTTAAATTTTTTTAAATTTCTTTTGTAGTAGATATAAGAAGCGTTATTATCTGTTTTTATTTACTGTATGTAAAAGGTGTTTAGATTAAGTTTTAAAAAAATTGTTTTCTAACCAAACCAGGCCCGGTCCACCCGGCCTTGCAATCTCTGCCATCGTGACCACCGCGATGGTTGCACGGTCGGTCCCGGAACGGGTTCTGGGGAGGTATTTGCTATTATATTTTGAATAAAGATTTATTGAATTGAATTGAATTATTACGCTTGGAAATTCTGTCGTAGCCTTAGCAGACGTGACTTTCTGTTATTCACATCCAATCAATCAAAATAAATTTATTAAAATTGTAAAAGTATATTCAGCCCCAGAACCCACTCCAGGACGAGCCGTGCAACCATCGCACTAACCGCGGTGGCGGATTGCAAGGCCGGGCGGATCGGATCTGGCTTGGTTAAAAACAAATTTTTAGCCTTAAACCTAAACACCTTTTAACAATATAAATAAAAGTAGGTAATAACATTAAAATATCCAAACAAAAAAGATTTTAAAAAACTTAAACAACTTTCACTATAACACTTTTTTTTAAATTTTGTAGTTGACGCAAGGATCTCAATCTAAACGCATGAACGCCGGGCTGCGCAGGGCTGGCCTAAACTTTGGACTTTATTAATTTTGAATTCAGAAAGTTTCGAATTTACCAGAGATACGTGACGAAGAATTAATTTAGGGACAAAAAGTAGAATAACAAAATCACAAAAGAATAACAAACACGACAAAAAGGATACAAACAGAAAGGAAGAGGGGGACAGGAAAGATTTAAAAAGAAAAGGTGGATAGGGTAAGCTGAAGTTATAGTTGGTGAAGCTTGGCTACAGTGGTTGCCGGAAAATCGGTAACGTCTGGTATGGTAAGGGGTATTTAATCCGAAATGGGGCATTGTGCTGTCTAATTTGCGTTATGTGTCTTGTTAGCGGACTATCGCCCAGTTTGAAAGAATAGAAGTTTTGAGAGATGTGCTGGACGTAGTCCGCTATCGGGGTTATGTCGTTACAACGTGCATATAGATCTCTAAGGGCGGTGTACCTTCCAGAATTTGATATGAGGCGCATAAATTTGTGGTCAAACACTTGGGAGTTTTTTCATTGTCGTGACCGGTATGCTGCGCCACACCGCTGCATATGTGATGGACGGCCTGACTACCATCTTGTACAATAATTTCTTATTCTGTCTGTTGAGTCTGCTACCCCTGACCATGATCGGATACAGACTCCTGGACATGGAGTAGACCGTCCATACTGTCTCATTTATGTGGGTGTTAAACGTCAGTCTTTCGAGTCTCACCTCCAAGTACTTCACGCATTTCCTGGTTGGAATTTTGTTTGCTTTGTTTGTTCTCAGTGAACCGACGCGTGAAGACTATCGCCTCGGACTTCCCAGCATTCACCCGAATGTTCCACTGGTCGTAATAAGCCGTGGCACGAGCCATGTGAAGGAAAGCCATGAACACAAACAGAATATGAAGGTAAATAATTTATTATATTTACATATATATGAGTCGAATGGATTATTATTATTATTATTAGATAAGGGAGAGAAATGGAAGCGCTCCTCCCCCGGCATCTCAATCCACGGCTACTGGATTGCCGCGCTCGTTATTATAAATGTATCATGCGCGCGTACAGGCCCTAAAGAAGTTAGAGCTTCGGGGTAGAAAAATATTGAAAGAGAATTGATTACCCTTGAAAACGAGCCCGACCCGAAGTCAATAATCCTTTCCGTTGCCCTTCTACAGGGCAAAATCTTTGCGGACCCCCTTCTCTCTCCTCCTAATAATCCGATCAAAATCTAGCCAGGCGTAAATTAAAGAGAGAAAAATTCCGCATTGGGTGGCGAAAAAAAATCTCCACCGCCTCTTTCCTTTCTGACGAAAAATGAATTTTTCTAAAAATAATAACAATAAATTGGTTATTTCACAACAATTTGTTTATTTATGGCGAAAATTGAAGATGCATGAGCGGAACTCGAAGTAGGCACATTAGTACACAATTTCATGTTTGCTGCGCGATATGCGGAAAAAATGTCGGAAGTTACAGCAGTTTTAATTTCATTTACGTTTACCCTTCCCCTCCCCTCCTAATCAACCTAGCGATTTGAAATTTGGACATAGTACTTAGATCCTGAGTATATATCGGAAAAGCTGTCACTTACTTCGTCGAAAAAAAAAAAACGCGAAAGCGGCTTTCAGTATATTCCCGCCGCAGCGAAAAATCCGTATACAAATCCGTACACTCAAATCGCAATATCTCGGAAACTGCTTAACCGACTTCGACGAATCAAACCCTTCGAGCCCTTCATTTGACCCCTATACATTTTTCTACCCGAATCAAACTAAGCGAGTTATGTCCCAAAAAACTGATTTTTCCTATATTTACGTGTAAATCCTACCCCCCACCCCTCCTCGCGAAAAGTTCGACCGGAAAATTTTCAGGATGATAGAGAGGGAGGGGGTCCGACTTTATAATATCACAAAAAGAAATCGAAAAAGAGAGTCCGTTTCAAGCGATTTTTAATGCCAGACCGACTCCAATAATGTTAGTAAAAATGTATGTGAACTATTTCGATAGAGAATTTACTTATCTTTAATTTTGATAACCATTTTTTTTCGTAAGACCGTTTAGTGTCGAGGTATTGCCAAAAAAATGATTTTAGAGCGATATTGCCCCAAAGTTGGGGTTATTCCGGAAGGCGGACGAGAGGGTAAATTAGTATGTCTAAAAGAAGCCTATAATGAACTGGTTCCAACAGTAAAATTTTTTGTCCGATTTAAAACGATGTTAATCTACCTGACGCCTGGCCTATTATAAGAAAAAGTAAAAAAAAATCCAAATCCGACCTGCTTCTGAGAATGCCGAAGTGACAACCTTCATTGATTCGGCTATCCTTCTTGTTTTGTATTTGAAATATAAATAAATCAATCTTTCATTTTTTCCGTAAAAATTTTGGCTGATAAAATAAACAATTATTAGCAGAAATTTTGTGACCTGCTGGATTAAAGCGGCAGATTATGCTTTTTCCATGCATTAACGGGCTGAGACACCCCATCACAGTTGTCTGGTAAAGGAAAAAAACCGCATGGAAAACATGGAGAACATACCTTTCAGCTACTGAAGAATTTCTCTTTCTAGAAAAACATTCTTATAAGCCAGTCGATGATAAAACAAAGGAATTCAAAATAATCGAATGATTCACATGGATCCTATATGATGGCACCACAGACCTTGGTAGTATTAACAGGCTCAAAGGGGATTTCTGTGCGCAAGGAACATAAGTGAAGATCATGCACTGTCTACCGCCCACACAGGATTCTCCCATCCAACACACAATTCGATGCACCTATCAATTTAGCATCTGGCTAAATATTTTGAAATCGTTCCAAGATGTATCTACTCCAGCCAAATTTGAATGAAAAAATAACGGAGAAACTTGGGAATCGATATGGGTGTCCATACCAGAAGCGAGCAAAAGCTGTAGGGAATTAATCATGTGTGGCTGTAAATCTAAACCCCACTCTAAACATTGTTTTTGTAAAAAGGCTGTACTTGTCTACACAGCTCTTTGTTACTGCAAAGGTCATTGTGGATAATGAAGTTGTCTGTGAACTGTAGACATTTATATGTTATTATAATAACATAATTTTTGTTCTAATTATTGTCTGTGTCTCAATATAGTTTAAAACTTTTCATATTGCACTTTATCATATCTGGCCAAATAAAATAATTATCTACAGTTTTTTATAGTTCTATGTATAAATTTTTATTTTAACTACATTGTAGCCTATCTATATTGTTCTAAACATTATTAATTAATGAAGTTATTTTTTATTTAATCACTAACTGCATTGGATATATTTAGAAAAACGACATATTGCAAGATCATACAGTAGTAAAGTTAAAACTCAAAGGTACAGCAGAAATTTTTCATCTAAATTGTAGCAAATTTAATTTGAAAAGTTCATATGTTGGCACTTTTGCTGTTAACCCTGCTGTTGGGGTTATAGTTGGTGATTTTTCAATAGAAGTCGAAAATTTTAGATGTCAAAATTTAAAAAGTTTGTCTCAACCTACTCAGGCGGTATTGTAGCAAATTTAATTGTTAATAAAACATATAATAACATGTTTTGCCGGAAACCCAACCGTTTGGGTGATATTCAGCAATTTTTTTAGGAAGAATCAAAAACCCTTAATAAAAACAAATATGGGGTCGTATTTCAAGGGACCGAGCCTGAAAATTGGGCACCGCCCCATAGATTGTTTGCACTGAGGGTACATAATGAACTGTGTAAAATATCTGGCTTTAATCCGGCAGATCACGATCCTGGCTAATATTTGTTCTAAGTCACCACATTATAAACAGTGGCTGAGAGTTACTCTAAACAAAATTACCACTAGGCATCCTACCTGCTAATCTGCCACTGTGTAGCTTACCTTATAGTCACCTACAATAATGCATCGACGACAAAGCTTTTCTTAAAATATTGATGTGAGCAGGAAGAATTATGCATTATAGAACTGTTAAATCTTAATATTAAATTTCTTATAAAATAAATTTTCCAAATGAATATTTATTAAAAATTCATACTCTTTTCTACCTCGTCCCTTTAGTGCTTCTCCAACAAACAATCTTTTAAATTCCTTATCGAAATAGCAATCTTGGCGACCAGTTTTAACCTTTGGACCATCTCCCAGCATACGCCTTCCTTTTGCATAAGTAGGCTCTAAAAACGATATTCAGTATAGATATAATAACATGGGCATTGGATCGTTTTGTCCTCACTTGGATATATTGGTACATATTGTCCATTCATAAATCGCATTTCTGAGAAGAGTCCCAACCTTTCAATGTCTGGTTTGTCATATTTATTGCCCAAATCGGAATACTTCTGCGGTAGTCTCGGCATTTTGAAAATTTTGAGAATTACATTAACTTCTATATTTCTTGAAAAATTGTGTCTGACATTAAGTGTGCAGATTACGACATACTTTAAGTGTCAATGCCAGTTGGTAACGTCATAATTAATGATAATCCTTTCACAGTTCAAATCACTGCAGCTTATAGATATGTCACTATGTGTTACTATTACTAGAAACGTTAGAAAAAAGTCCAAGATCCCAGAGCCCCCAGACCTACGTCATTTTAGCAAAGGTAAGATTTTCGCAGTAAAACTACTTAAAAAAAGATATAACAATATATTATATATAATTATAGAATATAAGAACAATATCAATTATTTTTTATATCTATCATAACGATCCATAGAAAAAAGGTATTTTTTATTTTGCTTTTAAAATATTTTATTGAATTTATAGTCTGTATTTCGCGAGGTAGAATAGTATGCAACCTGGGAGCAATGAAGCTATAATGCCTTTGCCCAATGGTTTTTTCAGCGAACAGTGTTTGAACAAGATTTTCTGTCCTACTTCTGGTGGAGTACTGATGATCTATTAAACAAAGCGAATTTTTATTTTTAAGCAGGTGAGTTAGGGTCTTCGTAAAATTGAGTTGTCTTAAGTCGAGGATTTTTGTATCAGCAAATAGTATATCACTCGGGTAAGTTCTTCCTTTACCATGCATAATTTTTAGAAAGTATTTTTGTACTGTTTCAAGTTTGATTAAGTGACTTTTAACTACACCACCTCAACCCAGAATTCCATAAGATAACCGGGATTCAACTAATGTAAAGTATAATATCCTCATACAAGGGACACTCAAATACTTTTTTATATACTTAAATTTATATATCAGACATCTAAGTGTCTTTATAGTGTTATTTAAATGAAAATCCCATTCTAGATGGTTATCGATATTGATACCTAGGTATTTAGCTACATTTGAAGATTTGATAGAAATTTGAGTACCAAGATGGTAGCTCAGTGTGTTAAAGCGACTGGCTAGCAAACTGAGTTTCCTAGCGAAATGGGTTCGATTCCCGCAAAGCGAAACAATTTTTCATTAAAAAAATTGCCCCAAGAGTGGTTCGGAGTCCACATTAAACTGTAGGGCCTCGTCTCTCTTTGCCTAACACAAGATCCTTGAGATCTTCCAGGGGGTTACTTCGGTAACTTGAGAGGCGGTTAAGAAAACATTTTTTTTAAGATATGGAATATTTAAAATATCATAATCAGGTAATTTATTTTTATAAGAGATGAATGGCAGAAAAACAGTTTTTGTAAAATGTATAGTTAGAAGCTTATGATTAAACCAATCTATTATATTTTTTAAATCATTTTCAACTTTTATTCTTAAAGAGCTCCAGGAATTATCTGAGTAAAAAATTACTGTATCATCTCCGAAGCTAAATATAGACCCGCTGCTATTCAAATTCAGTAAATTATTCAAATATATTATAAACAGTATTGGACCCAATACTGTTACTTGTGGTACCCCGTAGAACACTGTTTTTTCAAAGCTTGATACGCCATTGACCATAACGTACTGCTTACAATCTAGTAAGTAACTTCTCATTAAATTTAGAGCTGTTCCTCTTATACCAATATCCTCTAAGGTCTCTAGCAACTGTTTATGACAAACAGTGTCAAAGGCCTTAGCTAGGTCAAGGAAGACGCAAATTGATGGGATACTTCCATCTAATGATTTATAAATTTTGTCGGTAAGAGAACAGATCGCATCTTCAGTAGATTTACCTTCGCTAAACCCATATTGCCTATCACTAAGTATATTGTATTTATTTGTATATTTTAATATCCTATCCTTTAAAATTTTTTCAAAAATGTTTGCTACGTTAGTAATTAGTGATATGGGTCTATAGTTAGACATGACCAGCTTGTCCCCACTTTTAAAGAGAAGTTTAACAACTGCTAGTTTGAAGCCTGCTGGGCAAACACCTTCCTCTATTATTTTGTTTATTAGATGGGCTAATGGAGCTGCGATCTAATTACTTATATATTTTAATAATTCTGCACTCACCAGATCGTAGCCAGGCGCCCTTATTGCTTTTAGGCTATTTATTGTTTCTATTATTTCTTCTTTAGTTGTAGGTTGTAAGAAGATAGATTGACAATGAATTTTTCTTTCGGGTTTAGGAACAGCAGGAGTTTGGATATTCATAGCAAAATTTTTTCGAGCGTCTGAGAAATAACAGTTAAAAGAATTTGCTATTTCTATATTAGATTTAAGTACTTCGCCTGAATTGTTCTTTATTTCTTTTATTGCATTAGAGTTTACAGTTTCATTATTTAGTTCCTTTACAGTATTCCACAGGGCTTTACTATTATTTTTGTTATTGTTCAGTTTATTAGAGTAATAGTTTGATTTAGCTATTTTAATCAGACAATAAAGTGTGTTTTTGTATCTGTTCGTTGCTAGGATGTTTTTTCATATTTTTGTACAGAATATCTCTCTTATTTATAGATTTTACAAGGCTGTCAGTTATCCAATTTTTTCTTTTCATTTCTTTAGGAGATAGTTTTATAGATTTTGTGTGTTTGTGTTCTATACTTTTTTTAATAGTAATAAGATAAGAAGTAGCTTCATTTATATCTGTTATATGATAAAATTCCTGCCAATTAAAATTTTTTATGAATTTTTTTAATTTATTTATAATTAATAATTTTCTTATACCTATTAGTGTTTGTATTATTGCGTTCATATCTTCTACCTTTAATACCAAGTGCCGTTGTAAAATGATCCGTTATTTTCAATTTAAGTACACACGACGCACAAATTTCAGGTACATCATCGGACGTTTTAACGAAAATATGATCTATAATTGTTCCACCCCTGTCATGTTCTCTAGTTACAGAGTTAATTGTATTGGCAAAATTATACTTTGCCATCAAGTTAAGATACTCAAAGGAAAGATCATTTTCTTCGCTAATATTAATATTTAAATCGCCAACTAAAAACTGATATTTACAATCCTTTTTTGTACTTACTGAAAGATAATCACGTAAATAACGCAAAAAGATCTCGGCATCAGTTGAAGGTGGGCGACAGAATGCCGATATTAAGTAACATTCATCATCATTTCTAGTGGCCTATATTCATCTACATTAACTACGTTAGACACATACTCTATATTACTTCGTATAAATTTTAAAAAGGTAGTCTTGACTGACTAGTTAAGGTACAAACATAAAATTTATTGAGGTTGCAGTCAGTGTTAAGGTATTTTAACTGTTTGTTACTGTCAAGCTTTCGCTAATGTTTATTAGCTTTCTCAAGACATCTACAAAAATACAAAAGGTGTCAGTGAACAAAATCAGTTAAAACAATTCATTTTTTATACTTACTAACTTGAGGTTAATTTGATAAAACTGCGTCGAAACACATGGCAGGAAAATTACTTAATACGTTACTAGTGGTCGATCCCACACACATAGCTACACTGCTATTGTTATTAATAAAACATTTAACTTAAGTTTAATTACACATATTGATAAAATCTAATTAAAATTTCATTTAAAATAATTTACAAAATGGACTTCGTATGTATAAATAAAGTCTTTTTGAATTGGTTGAGTTACTGGATTTTTAAGCGCGAGGTAGACGGCTAGAATAGCGTCTTTTGCATTTTTTTTTTTTTTTTCGAGACATATTTCGGCTCGATTAGCAAGTGAAATAACTAATATGAACATTTATAGAGTAAGATCCCAGAGCCCCCAGTCCTACGTCATTTCAGCAGAGTTAAGATTTTCACAATAAATGTGTAATATGTAGGTAAAAACGCATGCCTACTTACGTAAAAGTAGCATAGCTGGTTTTTATATATGTTTTACATAACATTATTAAGAATGAACAGTTATTATTGCGAGACGTTTTCTGTGGGCCCTAACTTCCGCCAGACGCTTTAAAACTGGAGAATCACAATAGATGTGTAATATGTAGGTAAAAATGCATACCTTAGGTACTTACTTTTACGTTAAAATAGCATAGCTGGTTTTTATATATGTTATACACAATATTATTAAGAACGAATAGTTATTATTGCAAGACGCTTTCCGTGGACCCTAACTTCCGCCAGACGGTTTAAAGCTGGAGAATCCCGTAAATGTATAACATGTAGGTAAAAACGCATGCGTACTTACTTTTATGTTAAAGTAGCATAGCTGGTTTTTTATATATATTTTACACAATATTATTAAGAATGAACAGTTATTATTACGAGACGCTTTCCGTGGGCCCTAACTTCCACCAGGCGCTTTAAAACTGGAGAATCACAATAGATGTGTAATATGTAGGCAAAAACATATGCGTACTTACTTTACGTTAAATTAGCATAGCTGATTTTTATATATATTTGACACAATATTATTAAAAACGAACATTTACTATTCCCGGACACTTTCAGTGGGCCCTAACTTCCGCAAGATGCTTTAAAGCTAGAGAATAACAATAAATGTATAATATGTAGGTAAAAACGCATGCGTATTTACTTTTACGTTAAAGTAGCATAGCTGGTTTTTATATATGTTTGACACAATATTATTAAGAACGTACATTTATTATTGCGAGACGCTTTCCGCGGGCCCTAACTTCCGCAAGACGCCTTTAAAGATGGAGAATCAAAGTGGATGGCGTAAACCGCAATGCGATATCTCGTTCAGTTATCGAGATATAAAGGCGAGAGCGCTACAAGGGTGTGCAAAATAAACCTGAATATACATTCCGGTAGCCACATGTTGAGAACCGACAGAGATAGATGCTTCTAGTATGAACCATTCGATTCCTCGTACAATTTCCTACTCCATACGACAAATGAGGTGGATTCGACTTTTATTTTAAAAGCCACGGTCGAATAAAACAAGAATTGTCTAAATCGCACCTTTCCCACGCCTCTATCTAGAAAACCTTCCGACACAGCGGTCTGAGATTTGCGCCATTCGATTCGGCTTGTCAACTTTCGTAACCCTGAGTTATTTGAGAATTTTTGAAGAACTTTTTTTTAAAAAGGTAAAAAAATTACTTTGGGTTTTTCACAAAATATCAAAAGTGCTCACATGTGCATTAAATAATTCACAGGTATGTAAAAAGACGAAATAAATCGAATGGAACAAACCGCAATGCGATATCTCGATTAGTTTTCGAGATAGAGACGTCGGAAAAGTACGATTTAGACAATTCTTGGTTTATTCGGTCGTGGCTTTTAAAATAAAAGTTGAATCCACCTCAGTAAATAATAAAATTAACATAATTTTTTGTGTGAAAATCGGCACTGGAATAATATTACAAAAAGGAAATTACACAAATAGTGAATTTGTAGTAAATTAAAAATACCTACTACTAAAATTCAGTATTCCACTGTTTCCTATGAAAGGAAATCGATTAATTGCCAACAATCAAGGTGCATAATGTGCGTTTCCAAATCAATTGAAAATGATGTCCTATAACGTCCCAGTTTTTCATCAACTTTGATTGCAATAAGTCGCCACCAGATGGAGCTATCGTCAATTTGCGGACACCTGTTGTCTGTAATTTATTTGATGCCTAGAGGAACAGTGAAGTGTTGTTATGCATTCGCCTATGTCGTACTGATGAGAGCTAACAAGCTCTAAACTAGTCTACGACCGCCGATGCACAGCATCCCTGCACTCTAGTCCTTTCTTTAGGATTAAACTACCTGCTGGGAGCTTATTGCAATCAGACTTTATTTTGCGTTTTCCGATTAAAGTCGTGGTATCTCTCAAATTATAGGGCATTATTTCAATTGATTTGGAAATGCACATTGTGCACCTTGATTGGTGGCAATGAATCGATTTCCTTTCATAGGAAATAGTGGAATACTGTGTAACGAAGCGTTTTAAGTTACCAAAATATGTATAAAATACCTTTATTTTCTTGAAAATATTTTATAGTTACTGTTCTGTTATATTTATTTTTGTAAATATACTGTATCGCTGTTGGCGACATTAGCTTAAAATAAATTAATTTCTAGAAACACCGCGTAGGTTTATCAGATTGTAAAGCACAGTTGAACTCAGGTGGGAGATCGACGAAAAGAGTTTCTATATTTCAGGCAAGCCAAACCACGCGGCGAGCAGTGCCTTCATGGTCAGTGTCGGACTGGCCTCATTTGGCCCCGCCGGCATCGGCAGTAATTTGGCCCCTACGCCTTACCCACCCTCCCAAAACAGATCAATAAATTTCAAGATAAAACAGTCATACCCTTAAATAAACAAAAAATAAAAATTTATATTTTTCTTCCCATATTGTTTATCTGCTGATATGGTAACTCAGCGGTCAGCTGTTTAACATATATCTAGGAATCGATCCCCAGCTTCTAGCCTATTACAAGACGTCGGTGATAAGCCTCATTAGCGGAAATATGCCGACGTTAAATAAGTGTATTTAAAAAATCCTCCGAGGCAGTATTACTTTTAGACTTAGGGGTTGTGTGTATATGTAGTGTATTTATATTTATCACTTAAAGATAAAATCGAACATAAAAACATCTTATTTTTTTTGCTCTCTTCCAAGAAATTATAAAGAACGCAAAGGTTTTGAAATTTTTAGAGAAAAACGTTACATCGAACTACTTTTTGTATTTCTAGAAATATTATCCATGCCGTATGAGCAATATTGCAATAGAAAGTTGAAATTTAATTTAGGATAATTTTAGGTGAAGGAATTCTTACAATATGGGTATTCTGGTACCTAATAGACAATAGACATATAAGCTATTTTATATCGGAGAACAACGCTCCGCGCTCGATTGCAGAGGTATGTAGTGCGAGATGTTTGAAAATTATGGCAAATTTTACACAGAAAACTGTTTCATTTCAAATTTAATATTAGTGGAATTAGTTGCACTTTGCAGGGGCTGCTCCAGCTCTTTTGCCGCCCTGGGCGAAATGGCATTTTGCCGCCCCCCTTTCTACACTATAAGCAATGTACTTATACCGTACAGCAAGCTCCCCCCTTTGCGCATTTCGCTGCTCATGGGGTTTTGAAATTACTTCTCCAGTGACATTCACTTTTGTCTTGACGATTTGCGATTCTTAAAATATTCGTATCGCTACACCGAAAATGCCGCCCTTATAATTCTGGCGCCCTGGGCTGCCGCCCACTATGCCCACCGTCTGGAGCGACCCCTGGCACTTTGCATAATGTGAACCTAATTTAAAAAAGTGATTTTAAGTGATTCAAACACCGAGAACTTTAAACAGATTTTTTCAATAATTTTATAAAAGTAAATTTTTGTTTAAGTTAAAAATTGATTGAATATTAAGTTATAGAAAACGGGATATTATTGTCCAAAATTTCTTATGCATTGTTCTACAAATATATGGTCAGCCTGTTAAAATTTTACTACTACTTAAATATTTCTTCCGTGGCCTTTTTGTTAACAAAAAATTCATTGTTATTCGGATTTTTCTAATCAATCTAAAGGCCGAAAAAGGACTGTAAAAAAATTTAATTTCATATTGGAGTCGTGAAAAAAGTTTCAAAAAATAAAGTTGCTTGTAATAAATTAACCGGAAGTAGAACAAAAACCGTTTAGTATGACAAAATAAGTAGCGGATTTATTCCTTAATAAACATATCCAAATCTAATAATTATATTTTGAAAAATGAAAAAGTTACTATGCTTCTGTATCACCTGGTATATGCCCTTAATACCTTATAGTACTATGAGCCCAAATACGTGTTTTCAGATATAGACATGCATGGTTATGGTATCTTCCTTAAGAAGAAATTATCATGCACAATCTAACAGTTTATTTTTTACTTCTAGAAGATTGGTTTAAGTTTTCTATAAAAAAAAATGTGAACTAGCATTATTTAAGTTTATTTTCGTTTGCGGGTTGGCCCCCAAAAGCGTTTGGCCCCGTCGGCAATTGCCGACCTGCCGACCGGGCCAGTCCGACCCTGTTCATGGTGCCTTCCCAGCGACCGACCACGTTAGATGTGCAGTGCTCTCCATTCTGTGGTAGCAGAGTAAGGTAAATTTGTAAAGTCCACAAATCCGTCGTGGCATTATTTTTCTAAGGGCGC
Source organism: Leptura quadrifasciata (assembly GCA_963675555.1). Classification (NCBI taxonomy): domain Eukaryota; kingdom Metazoa; phylum Arthropoda; class Insecta; order Coleoptera; family Cerambycidae; genus Leptura; species Leptura quadrifasciata. The sequence continues at coordinate 77,466,884 of OY776673.1, read as the reverse complement.
TTTTTCACTGACCGACACGATACGGGTATGTCGTCAACGACACCGATACAACGATATCGGGGCAGCACAAACAATTATATGGAACTCTTTTTCACCTGCCAATACGATACCGTTTTATCGGCGTCGTGTTACTGATATCGTTTATTAGCAGTGACATATCGGATTGGACCTTTGTGATCCCCACTTGGTTATTTTTCAGTATCGGTACGACATTGTCGGTCTCGTGTCGGCCAGTGAAAAAGCGCCCTAAGTCCGAAAATATTTTACAAGTCCATTTGACGTCCCCTGTGCGACGTCACTATTTCAGTACACTGGAATAATTTAATTATTCCGCAGTTAGTCTTCTGGCTGCCGTCCTACGAGGTACACGTGTCTGCTGCTTGCTCCGATGCTGTAACGAGAATATCACAAGTCCACAAATTAAGGTATGTGAAATCCACAAGTCCGTAGTGGAATTATTTTTCCAAGTCCACAACTCCGTATTTGTGGTATTCCCCAAAATATTTCAAATATTTTATCAAGTCCGTTTGACGTCACAGTAATCCACCGCGCATCTGTTTTCCGCTCTCTCTCCCACTCCTTCATATTTGAAGGCAGTAATTAAATTCATAATGTGTAGTGGAAACACTGAAAAGTAACAGGCCTGTTTGACTAATCATACTTTACCTTTTCAGTATCTCATCCCGAGGGAGGCCGTTCTGTGAATTTTACTGTTACTCGTAAGTGTTCTCCATGCATCTTCGGAACTCTAGAAACACTGAAAAGTAACAGACCTGCTTTGTTAATCATACTTTGCCTTTTCAGTATCTCATCCCGAGGGAGGCCGTTCTGTGAAGTTTACTGTTACTCGGAAGTGTTCTCCATGCATCTTCGGAACTCTGGAAGCAATGAAAAGTAACAGATCTGTCTTATTAATCATACCTTACCCTTTCAGTGCAATTACTCAACGCACACTAGCCAAGTACTTGATAACCTGTTACACTGTAGTTTTATATTCATATATATAACTGTGGTCTTACTTGTCTGGTGTCCGTATCTAGTAAGCATCCTGTTTATTCTTGCTAACTGTATTTTCTGTGTATTGCAGCCTGCAAATTTGATCACCTGAGTCATCTGGTACTATTGGGGTTTTCGTTGCTATGCGTGCTCCTCTCGGTAATTGATAAATTATAGTTTTTCATAATAATTATTTAGAATTGTACATTTAGGTTTACTGTAATATATTGATTTTATTGAAAAACTCTGAGTTTGATTGTGTGTGTGTGAACGTCTAATTTCCCATTTATTGACCCTATGAAGTAAACTTTCTCCACTTGAGCTACTCAGTCTCACGTACTCGCCTTGAGAATAGTGCGTCCTATCACTTAAACTAAGACTGGCGCCCGAGCAAACCGAAAACTTGTTTCCGGAGCTCGTGTGTCAAAGAGTGGCCGCACCTTTTCTCCACGTCAACGTGCGAGGTGAAGAAAAACGCGTCACAACTGTACTTTAGTAGTAGGTATTTTTACTTTACTACGCATTCATTATTTTTGTAATAATTTATCCACTTTGTGTTGGCTTATATATTTTGTTAAAAAGGAAATTGTTTCATAAATTTTAATAACTTGTACTCCTGTGCTCTTAACTGTAAATCAACATTTTACTATTATAGTCCAAGCAATCAAGGAAAAATAGCGTAAAAAAATTCACGTAGAAGCCAATATTGGCACAGCTGTAGAGGAAGATGTCCTTAATAATATACTAAAAGTACTGATGGTTGGGAGTGAAGCTTCGGTGAAGGGGGGCTCCAAAGATCCCTTGTTGCAGTTTCTCGTTAATAACTCGAAAACTACTGCCTCTAGAGAAAAGATCTTCATATACTAGATTAATCTATATAAAATTCTGTACAAAAAAGATCTTATACACATTGGTGCTAGGATCAATACCTTCAGGAGATATGGAGGGAAATAAATTTAAAAAAAAACTATTTTTGTTAAAAATAAAATGTTTATTGTTAAAAATGAAATGGTTATTGTTAAAAATAAAATAATTAGTGTGTAAGAATGTATCTTGAACATTAAATTTCGTCAAAATCTAAAGTTTCTTCATCATCGATGCTGTCTTCGTTGGGGGCTTCCTTCGTAAATGAGCCGAGGCACACGCCACAGGCACCGGAGCAAGCAAGCCTTGATTTGCGGCAACCGCAGTGCACTCCACACCCAGCCGTGCATCGGCAAAAGATCATGTTCAAAACGGTGTCGGGCGCCACAGTGTCGGTCGTGGTAACTGGGTTCAAGATCCCATCTTCTCGCCTGCCCGAACCCCATTGGGTGGGCGGTAGGGTGTTGTCAAGCCACTGTTGTATCTGTAAGAAAGTAATCAGACCAACGTAAGTATTTAGCACAAATTGATATTTGTAATTTAAATAAATCAGTATTTAACAAATATATGTAAATTTTATTTTTTACCTGTAGATATACTCTGAGCGAGTGTTATTTTGAAGCTCATATGGTGGGAGGAAGAGGTCGTTGATGCTTTCAAAAATGCCTTTTACCGATGTTTGTTCAGGTTGTCTTGATGTGCAGACGTTTGGAATATAGTCAGAAAAAGCTTCTCGCCAGCCTGTTCAATATCCTCAGGTGATGTTGAGGGATCTGTGAATATTGTTGAGAAGTCACGGGTGAGGCCAGGATTTGCTGTAAAGAGATTAGCGATTACCACTTTGCTCTTTCCATGTATCGCTGAGGTGGTGTCACATCTTGGGGAGTCAATTAAATACATATATTTGCATGGAAAAAATGTTAAAAGTTGATACATTTGTTGATAGGCTCATTGCCCTTAATAAAGGAAAGATTTCTTCTAAACTAAAAGAACTTAGAAAAAGGCACAAGTGTAGCACAGAACTAAACATATAATATCTAAAGCTGGCGAAGTTTGGCAAATCCCATCCTCTTCAATATCCTCGAAAACATTGAAATTCTATAAGTGAAAATGATATGAACTGTTGTGACTGTCAGTTGGTTTGCAGAGACTGTAATACATGCCTCCATAAATATCTCCTTCAGTATTGACTTAATAAAATGTATAGGACCTTTTTTGTAGGGAATTTTATATAGATTAATCTACTATATAAAAATTTTTTCGCTAGAGGCAGTAGTTTTCGAGTTATTAACGATAAACTGCAACAAGAGAACTTTGGAGACCCCGAACCCCTTAGCTTTACGCCCAACCATCAGTACTTTTAGTATGTTGTTAAAGACACCTTCCCCTACAACTATGCTAACATTGGCTTCTACATGAATTTTTCCGCTATTTGGCCTTTTTTGGTATTCATTGCCTCTGCTATTAGAAAACTCTATAATAAAGTAAAATATAAATAACCGTAACCTACCTAATAAGTGGCTCCCACTTTTCTTTTAACTTGGCATCCGTTAAACATTTTGCGTCCACTTTTGTTAGTATGATCACATTCAAGAACAAAACATAAACCCATAGTTCAAACAATTTTAAAAGAATACAAAATTTTATTAGAGAAAGGAAGATTAGGTTATGAACTGTAAATGTGATATCAAACAAGAGTATTGAAGTTAGCTGCAATTGCGTTGCTTTCCGCGCACATAATGTTCACATTCTTCATTCCCATTGGAGGAAACTGTAGCTGTTTTATATTTGGCATTATTAAAATAAAATTAAAAGTTTATTAAACCTTATACAAATACATATATTTTAACATATATTGTGTATAAGAGATTGGCACTGGTAGTTCTTAAATATTTCTTTCAACCGAGAAATTCAATAAAATGTATAGCAATGTTTTAGCATCATATATTATAGTCTTTGTGAACAAAGTAATAAGGCTCAAGTTCCAGTGCTATTCGACGGGATCAAAATTTCTAGGACAGTAGTATGTTTAGTTGCATAAGTTGTGACGTCACAGCTTATTGAATCCATTGTAGAGAAGAATATTTTACTGGCAAGGATTTGCGGTTACATTTTTGACTTTTCAACTTAAGCTTAGTAAAACAGTTATTGTAATTTTAAATTATTTCGAATTGCTTCTAGGAGCTATCAGACATACTATGATTTCTATGTATTATTAAAAAAAACATGATATACAGACAATGTCAACGACCTAATAGTACAAAAATATGAGGCCGCTGGATCGAAAACGAAGTGATGGGGCTATCCCTGAATCTGCAAATTACTACTATGGTGGCATTGTAAAAGATCGGTCCGATACAACTCGGACTTTCTCATTTAGAAATAGCATCAACTAATATATCCTGGTTTTAGCATACGAAAATAATGATAAATAAATTTTGCTGTTAAATGTTGTGGCTAATGCCAAAATATTTTTAGAGTCCTTTGGTTCTCGTATACATAGTAAATTCCAATTTAATTTTTTACTCCCTTTAATAATAGAGTAGGGGTGGCAATGGGGGTGATAAAGGGATAGCTAACGCCACAACATTTTTTGAGACGTTTCGTTTTTGTATACACACTAAATCACACTTTAATTTTTTTTTTTAATACATTTATTTAACGTCGGCCTATTTCCGCTACTGAGGCCTATCACCGACGCCTGTAGACGAGCTACCCCCAACCAGGAATTTTGTCGAACCTCTTCCCTTAAGAAAAGTAGGGATCTTTTACTTACCTAACATTTAATAGACAAGGGTCCGACGGCTTTACATCCCCTCCGAAGGATGGTATATCCCCTATACAACCTTTGCCTAAGGTTGTATAGCTTCCTACACTGATATACAAGCCGCTGGAAGATGTGTGAAGTGAGGACGCGGTCTTCGTTGGAACGGTCACCCATCCAACTACTAACTGCGCCTGACGTTGCTTTACATCGCATATCAAAGTATGTACATAGTAAAGACGCACCTACGCTCGCCCCTTAATTTTTTTTACTCCCTTTCATAATAGTGAGGGGGTGGTATTGGAGGTGATAGTGGAAGGTGGCTGATGCCAAAAAAAATTGCTAGAATCCATCCAGATTACTATGAATGTCAATCTACTTATATCAATTATTGTAAACAACATAGTTGTCAATTTTTACGTCAAAATGCCTTTGAAATTAACAATTCCAGAAAAAGTGGAAATTATTTGCCTCATTGGAGATAATGTGCTAAAATATTTAATCGAAGACATTTCGATCATCCTCCAGTACATCATTGCACCGTAGCTGCCCTTAATAGGGAATTTGATCAAACCGGCACTATTGTAAAGCCAAAATTGAAACCTACCAAAAGGCATCCAGATGATGATATTATGCTGGGTTTTGTTAATGAAACCCACGAACCAGTGTAAGAGAAATTGCGCGGGAATTAAATTCATCAAAAAACATGATCTGGCGTTGCCTTCGCAGGCGCAAATTAAAACACTTCAAGCCAAAGTTTCTTCACACGTTGCAAAAAGGGGATCCAGAACGAAGATTAGAATATTGTTATTGGCTGCAAGGCAATTTTCTAGAGGACTGTTGTTTTATCGATAAAATACTCTGCTCAGACGAAGCCACATGTACCACCAATGGCGTGGTTTCGTCACAAAATTGTAGAAATTGGGCTGCGGATAATCCAAATTGGGTAATCACATGCAAAAGTCAGTACTTCCAAAAAGTGAATGAACCCGGCTAGTTGGTCCATTTTTTTTTTTTTTCGAAGGAAATTTAAATGCTGATGTTTACTTGAATTTCCTTAACACATAATTGTCCGATGCTATAGAAGATATACCGCTTGCGTTGCAAAGATATATCCACTTCCAACAAGATGGCTGCTCAGTACATAATGCCTTGATTGTGAGAGAATGGTTTAATCGAAATTTTCCTCGAAAATGGATAGGACGTAATAATGCACTTTGCGAGTTTCCGCCCAGATCCCCAGATATTACTCCACTGGATTTTTATTTACGGGGTGCACTTAAAGAAAAAGTTTATAAAAGCAGACCACACACACGATAAGAATTGTGTAACAGAATTTTGGAAGTTTGTCGATCAGGATGGAAGAAAAGTATCGAATCATAATAAAAAAGAATTTTAAAATACATTTAAATTGAAGGCGATCTATTGGAAAATATTTCAGATAATTATTATTGTTAGCATTGTTAATATTGTGTTCGGTTTTTTTTGAATTAAATAAATTATCAACGTTATGTAAACTGGTTTATTAAATTAAAAATGTCCGACTATTTTCTGGAATTCATAGAAATCTGGATGCTCTAAACTAACCCGAACCTCGAATTTTCTGACTAAAAATCGATATTTTCAAATAAAACTTCATATTTGAACTTACTTAATTTTTCTGGACGACTTTTCCAAATACATTTTTCCTCTATGTCAACCGCTAATGTTACTTTTGCAAAATTCCCATTTTAAAAACATCACATTTGGCTTTGAAATAGAGATTGAGTAACAGTTCTACCTTCCAAAGGTAGTTTATTATGGGTATTATGTGCTGTGAAAAATATATACAAATCCAAATACAAATAGCCAAGTTATAGGGGTGGCTTAGTACGAACTGGGACACACTGTATATAGAATTCAATCAAAATTGTTAGAACCGCTTTAGAAAAAAATATTTATTTATTTTAACGTTACCCCCACAGCCTTTGTCCCTGCATTTTTTACGAGTAACGGATCATGTCGTATTAGTATTAAGGGAGGATTTACTTGCTAAATTTGATTAAATTCGTTAGAGCCGTGTTAGAGGAAATATTTGTTTAATTCTTTAAGCCACACCTTCTGCAACATCCCAGTCTGAATTTTCTAGGAACGATTAGTCCTGGTATTAAGAAAGTATCCGTGTGCTTTTGATCAAAATCGTTACAGCCGTTTTAGAGAAAAAAATATAATTTTCAGTTTTTACTCATTTTACAGATTTTTTGTGGTTAACTCCCCCCATATTTGAGCTAAGTTCGATTTTGTGACTTCTTAAGTTATGGCCGTCCCGAATATGTATGCAAATTTGTTGCAAAATCGCTCTAATAGTTTAGGCTCTAGGTACAACTTTGAACGAAGAATCTGAAGGACTTTTTGTAGTAATTTCCAATTGGAAAATTAGAACGTCCATCCTGATAGGCTCAACCAACTCAAACAGACGAAAATGCAAAATTTTATACTTACTTCGATTTTGCTCAACAGTACTCAATACGTACGCAAATGGCATCAATTGGAATTTTCACTACACTCCCTAATGGCGAACCAACACTTACTATTATCTAACACTTCATAATATACTTTCTGAAAGTAGAATTTTTGTATGAATTAAACTCAATTAAAACACAAATAAAAGAGGAATGGTTTTGAGGTAAAAATTAATATATTGCGTTTATTGGAAAATGTTATTTTTTAACAGAGGGTTGACAAAAATATCGGCCTATACCACGCATTAGTCCAATCAGTAGGTAATTTTACATTACAAAAGGTACAGGAAAGTTCATACTTGGCAGGATTCTACAATTAGCCATTTTATTGAATTTTCGGCCTTGAAACACCTATTCCCCCTTCCTCTTTAATAATAGAAAAAATCCTGATCGTTAAGCGATCAAGAGAACACTTACTTCCAACCTGTAATTATTTATCTCAATTTTATATAAAGGTTAATATATAAATTGGCCATTTACGTGATTGACTAGTTAGGATCAAATTACATTGTCGCTGAATAAGCAATTTTAAAGCAGAAGGAATGTCTAACCATGCTAAACATAATTTCACTTTTTTTCTAAGAATTTTACGGAACCTACATATTGTTTTATTTTGCGTCAATAATTACCGTGGCCGACATTCATGCTATTATAAACAAGCATCAGCAAGGTCGAAGTGTTGAAATGTGCAGAACTGCACATTTTTATATCTGCAAGTGCTTTATATAAATAAGGACTCAACAAATTAAACCAAGACAGCTATTCCCCCTTACGAGCGCAGAATTATATGGTAAAATTTGCCGTATTTTGTCTAAACACAGTTAGCATTAATATACCATGCCTTGGAATGCTCGAATGCTACGAGGAAGATGCGAGGCCTCCTTCATCTGAGGATGCCACTAATTGCAGACCGGTTTCGACCTATTTTTGGATCTCGTCAGTGCAATGCAAGTGAGCAAGTATAAATTCGATACCCGGAGTTCGCATCTCATAAGACATTGTTAAGTTCCATCGCAGTAAAGCGTAACTAGCGCCATCTCTCAGTAGTCTTGAAACAATCCAAATCGAAAATAAAATTGATAATCATCACTGAATAAGCAATTTTAAAGCAGAAGGAAATTCTATAAAATATTTTACAAAATATAAAATATAGTAATTATAATATTCCAACCTATCTGCAAGTGCCTTATGTAAATAAGGACTCCACAAATTAAACCAAAACAGCTATTCTCCCTTACGAACTAATTATATGGTAAAATTTGCCGTATTTTGTCTAAACACAGTTAGCACTAAAATACAATGACTTGGCATGCTCGAATGTTACGAGGAAGATGCGAGGGGAATAACTGTTTTGGTTTAATTTGTTGAGTCCTTATTTATATACTTGCAGATAGGCTGGAATGTTATAATTCCTATATTTTATATTTTATAAAATTACATTGTATTTGTAGTAACATTTTATATGTACCTACCCAAGTTCTTTTTCTAAAGTTTGACATCGATTATTTCCTCCCAGATCTGATATTATTTACCGATGACTTTAGAAAGTTAATCACTCATTTACTTTAAATACCTTGCACACTGCCTATTAATTGAGAAACCTAGTTAATCATTAATTTTATTTATTTTCTATTTTATTATTCAAGATTGCACTGTGAATTTATGTCTACTGTTATATGTTTTGGTTGAATGAAATAATTAGATTATACTCCGGACTTCCGAACACTCTGAGGGGGATAGATTCCGAGTTACCGTCTTCAACGTCATTATCGACAGACTGATTACAGAACTACAGATACGTGGCTCTGCTTACAAGAAGTTAAGTATAGTATAGAAGACTTTCTCATGAAGCCACGTAATTTGGAACCTCAAGACCTCCGTGGTGGAGCACGGAACCGAGAAGACATCTATCCGGAGGATTTAGACGGTACTTTGGAAAACGAGTGTCTATACCTGTGAGCTAATTTATTGTCCGCTGACATTATAGTGGGAAAGGGGTTATCTTCACCGGAGCTATACAAGTATATTCTGTAAAAAGGCTTTTTGGACATTTATACAAACGTGGGAATAGCGATCCGGATGCTGTTGTGTATGTCAGGGTCAAACTGTTCGGCAGAACGGTCGTTTTGGGCGCTAAAGTGAGTGAAGAATGATTTAAGATCTACCACAGAACAGAACAAGCTTAATTCACTCAGTGCTGTACGTAGAGTTAGAAATAATGCTGTTTCTGGACTATAGTGACGTCATCCGTTCCTTTGCAGAGAAGAAAGTTCGACGCATAGCAATACGATTTAAGATTACATACAAGATTACTAATCTTGTAATTATAAATGTAAAAATTATAATGTGTAAGAAAGTATAGTTGGCACATATTTATTTCACTTCTAAATATACTTGTTTATTTACTAGTCGTTAAATAAATAAAAAATAAAAGTGGTTAATTTTTTGCTAAATTATTAAAAAGGGGCCCCCACTCTGTTAACTGCCAAGGGGATCTCTAAGTCCGGTCCTGACAGTAATAACCATACTGTATATATTTCGGAGTTCGTTATGCAAATAACAAGAATCATGTTATGCAATAGAATTTCCGAGCTATTTTTGTAAGTTAGAGTTGACGCAATTACCATTGTAATCATTCTTTAAAAATTAGTGTTGCAGCAATCGCCAAGATAAAATAAAACTTAGTGCGAAACAAATGACAAGAATAATGTCAATTTTCTAGCAATATCGAATTTAAGTTGTAAATGAATTGTCGAAGTATTTTAACAGATAAAGTGTCCCGGTCCAGAACTTCGTCGAAAAGGTAACCTCCTAAGAGTAATAATAACAAGGTACCGGTCGATAGGCCTAAGAACTGACCGACTTAACTGATTTATAGTAAGTAGAATAGTTATAGTGACGGATAGTTATTGAACAATTGTAGAAAATTAGATACATTGCCTGTGAGAAAACTTACACAACAAAACATTCTTGTGAAATCTTACATGTTAATAGATACGGTCACTCACTGGTGTTTCTTCAACTAAAATATAATTGAAGGTAAATTTTGTCTTTGCATAAATCTGAGTATTCCAGTCTCATAATAGAAAAATGTAGATTTGCAAACGTAAATTCCCCTAATAAAATATTTAAAGAGTAAACTTTTGCCTAGTTTCATTATTGATTGAAACTAATTACTTAGAAAATGGTAATATAGATTTATCTTACTTTCTTGTTAAAATCAAATATTTCATAAAGGTCTAATGTACCGCAGATACGAGAGAATGCCCATACCCACCCGAAACCAAAAAGTAAATTCCATTTTTAAAAATAGTAACGCGAAGTCCCAGAATAAACAGGTTGTTGAATGTAGAAAATTATATCGTTGCAAAATAGTGATCAACGAAATTACCTTTCGGATTTCGGATCCTCAACGTGTCGGTATCAATCCCAGCAAGAATTTGAAATTGACACTTGATTTCGTCATTGTTCAGCGTAAGAAAGCTAGGTGTTGAATTTATCGTGTGCTACAGGAAGTATTTCAGCAAATCAAAGTGTAGCGTAGAAGACGTCTGCGTGCGTCGTTAATTGCAGTTTCCAAGCTAGGGAAGGCAAGCTTAAGACAAATACTTTGATGAAAATGTATTCTAAATTGAAACGGCTAGTATTGTTCCATATTTGTTTTAGCTAACTGAGAGGGGCGAGTCCTGCGTAAAGGGTCACTAATCAATCACTTGATCAGTACCTCTCGCAACGCATTTCCTAGCTTTTATACAATAGCACGCGAGAGGGAGTTATATCCTTTATCTCCTTTGAGGCATTGGTTATAGGGAAGATTTTATTCTTGCACATGGCTTAATTTTGTGTTCACGTGTCTCTATACCTGTTTTTGATAAACAATGCAAAATTCACCCTATTTTGTTTACGTTAACAACTAACTGTAAGAATTTACGCAAAATATTTCTTAAGCAAAGATGACATCTGCTCATTATTTTTTAAAAATATCTCCCAAACGCTTTAATCTAAAAGGATCGAAAAATATGAATTCCACGGAAATGGCAAAGAAAATTCCAAATAATGTCATTTTCTACAAAATTGATATTGATCTTTGAAAAATTGAGACTCAACCATTTGTTTAAGATTGTGGCGTTTCTACGTACACAGGGTAGTCTAAAACTTAAATTTACACTCATGGTAGACCTCCTAGAATGCCCCAAATCAATATAATAACTGTACAATTTGAAAGCCGAAGCATTTTCAGTATCGCTAAATTATAAATTCCTCTATGCTATTAAATTGTTTTTTTTTTACCAAAAACGCCAATAATTAAATTAACTGTCATGGCGATGAAGAACATCAGGTAAACTTTAAGTAATGAAACACACATATATCAAAAATGTCTCACATGATATCACGAAAATAAAAAATTACATTACATTGTAAAATACTATATACTCATATAATACATAATGTACATCAAAATAAATATTATTTAAGGTATACCATAATCTCCCTTTAACTTGTCAATTAACCACTAACAGTCTTAATCTGTCTTTCTAAAAGCATGGACAATAGAATTTATACTTTCATATCCTCCAGTCACCATTCCTACCAAACCAAGCAGTAAAATGAAGACATCCTTAATGATGATCACCGGTGAAAGTGTGCCGTATGTGTAGCAGGTCACAAGATCTAAAATTGGTGGGAGCAACAACGCTAAGGCAGTGCTACTCACTGCTCCTACCAATGAGATAAACTGGTTCAGGAATGGAATAGCTTCTGCCAAAATAACTGAAAAATGAAACAAATAATTATAGTGAGTTCTGATCAATTAAAGTTTAATTATTCTTGTCGTCTTTTACTATTAGTCCAATATCAAACTATATTATCTAATTACTTTTCGATTAAATTGTTAGTGTAGAAGAATTTCTTGAAAAAGCCAACCACCTCCCCCCCCCCCTTATTGAAAGTGTCAGCAAATCATTTGGCATTTTGATATTCGTTTTATTTTGTTTATATAATTAAAGCGCCGATCGTAGGTTATCTTATGTGAACAGTTGTCAGTACGAAACAAATGTAAATCCATAAATGTGTAATAACTTAGCGAAAATTCGCTAGTGTACCTAACTTCTTATGGCCAGAATTGTGAATAATAAACTACTTTCCGTATGCAAATTTCACAGAAATTCTATACTGGGTGATAGCCCGCTAACACAGATTTCAAGATAAAACACATCCTTCCTTACCAGGAGTTACCTATTTTCCGACAATCGCTCTAGCCAACCTTTCACTTACCACAACTTCGTTTTACTTCACCCTCTCTTACCGAACACTTTATATTGTTAATAGGGATCTACACATTTTCCAAGGTCGTTATTTGAAGGGAAGGCAAGTAACACAGCCACTTTAATTAATTGATTTTGCTTGTCAGTTTGTCACGTTTAATCGGTGTAAAAAATCACGCAAAACTCTTCAATGATGTCGTGTTCGCTAGTCAGAGATAGAAAAGAAGGGACAGGGCTGGCTTTAGTTTTCATCAACCTGACTTTTTATACCGACTAAACTGCCGTGGCAAACTGTAAAACAAATCAAGGATCCTAACTTCAACATTATTTTCAAATAAGACAATTTGACGTGAAGACTGCCTTTCTGTAAGGCAAAATAGACGAAGATTCCACTGCTTGGTACAAATACATATCCTGGTGAAGTATGCAAGCTTTAAAGATCTTTACACGGTTTGAAACAAGCTCCTATAAAGTAGAATGAAAGGTTTCATATTATCATTTAACAACTTCAAAGTTTTGCTGATAAATGTGTTTATTGGAAAAATACTGAGCGCAGGTTGGTACAACTAGCACACTATGTTGATGACTGTCTTTTGTTCTCTAATAAAGACAAAGAGCTAGAATTGATCCTGAACGAATTGAAGACTAATTTTGAAATTACTGTTGGGAATGCGGATTGTTTTATTGGACTTGAAATAAGCATAAGTGATAAAGATGGAACTATTTCATCAACATGGATATATAAAGCATCTTGTGAAACGTTTTAACCTAGAGAATGCTAAACCTGTAAATAGACCAGCAGATCTTCACGCAGTGCTATGCTATATAAATATGAAGAACGAAAACTAAAAGATAGAGAAGTACCTTACAGAGAAGCTGTTGGGCTATTAATGTTTGCTGTAATAGTCAGTCGTCCCCACATGATATTTGGGAAATCACACCCAACCTCACTGGAATGCAGTTAAACGTATCATTATATATATGAAAAATATTACAAACTATGGCATATTGTGTAAATCAGAGCTGATTGAATATTCGGATGTAAATTTCACTGCAGAGTAGACACAAGACACTGGATATTTGCTTCAAATCAGCAATGGACCGGTATAACGTGGAATACTCAACGACAACATAGTGTGTCTCTCTCTACAATTGAATCTGAATAATGTAGCAGTATCACAAGCAACAAAGAAAATATCGTGGTTGAGAAATTTGATAAGTGATATAGGAGAACATGTAGTTAGGCCCACTACAATTCTTGTTGATATAGGAAATGATATGTAGTATGACTGATGGTCGAGAGGTGAGCGCACTTGCCTCTCACCCAAAAGTTCCGGGTTCGATCCCCGGTCGTGGCAGTGGAAAATACTGTGAGAGGGATTTTTCCACTATACACGGATATTGGGTGTGTGTCCCTGGTCTCTAAATGTGTAGCCCCCTCCCACACAAGGCTCTTCTAGAGCGTTCCGGGATAAAGGGGGTCGTCATTACCTGTGATGTATTTATTTATTTATTATTATTTATATCCGTTTAGTTTCGAACCCCGAATTCTATAAACGAACTAAAAATATAGCCAGTAAGTACCATTTCTTTCGAAAAGTTTCAAAATGGTGATATTTATATTAATTATATCTCCAATAAACAGCAAGTTTATCTTTAATTTATTGGAACAATGTGTAGGGTAGGATTGATAAAAATAGAGTTTAGAAAACAAATAGACAAACAGAAATGAAGATGAAGACAGGGAGGAGTGGTTTTTTTAATACTCTTCAGGGATGAAAGGTAAGGCGAGAGGAAGTTATAGTGGGTGGAAAGTTGGTTAGATAGGTAACACCTGATAAGGTAGGGTGTGTCTTATTCTGAAAGGGGCATTATGCTCTCTAATTTGTGTAATGCTATTGATTAGCAGCTATCACCTAGTTTGAAAGTATAAGATTTCTACGAAATTTCTTTGATATAGTCCGCTAATAGGGTAATGTCATGGCCCCGTTTCTAAAGATCTCTGAGAGAGTAAATCAAAGATTTATTTTGTCTGTTGATTCTGCTACCCCTTATTAGGAGTAGGTTCGTAAATATAGAGTAGACTTTCGATACCTTCTCGTTTAATTGGGTATTAATCGTCAGTCCAGTCTAACCGCAATGTACTTCATACACCTTTTAATCGGAGTTGCCTCGTCAATATTGGAATAAAAAGCCTACTCTCCGTGAAGTGGCATGTGGAAACTGTCTCTTCTGACTTCTCGGCATTTATCAAAATCGTAATATGCCGTAGCACAGGTCACGTGCACGTTATGTGAATGCGTATACATAGCCATATCATCAGTGTATTTGGCCAACTTTGCATTCGGGAACTTCGGGAAGGTAGAGACCCATAGGTTGTACAGTATTGGTGATTAGTAAGACACACTACGCTATTTATCACGTAAGTAAATTATAACTTAACGTGTAAAAGATGTTGGTAAAAAAAGTGCGTAGCGGTAGTAGTTTAGTTACCAGAATTAGTATTAAATTAGTTTCCTACTGACATCTGATTACGTACGATCCCGTACGGCCACTGCTAAGTCTAAAGGTATAGCGCACAGTGAGCCAAGCGCCGCTCACACACGCTGTAATCTATTACTAGTTATTACATGAGCATGGTTTTTTAGAGTCTGCATAGATAGGCGCATGTGTGACTCACGACTAACTCGCTATGCAAACTCTAACAAACCATGCTCATATTAATAACCAGCAATAAGTTACAGTGTGTGTGAGCGGCGCTTGGAAGACTGTGCACCATGCGCGGCGCACTGTCCTAACAAACCGTACCTTAATATATCCTAGGGAACAAAAAAGCAAAGTACCAGAAAAATTAATATTTCAGGGAAATTAGGAGGGGTGGAAATGTTCACTATTTCTAAATAAATATTGACTCGTATCTTGAAAACAGTTAGCCCAAATGAAATGTATTTTTCTAAATACTTGTCTTTTCGTGCTCGTAAAATAAAATTCAGTTGAGATTTCCCCTACAAATAACGATATAGTTGATTTTCCTACTTTTTCGTTGAGAAACTTTTTTTATTAATAACTATATTCTGTTATATTACCTATAAAAATTTTCAGACGAAGATAGTCGAATATATATATATATATATGAAAAATACTAGGTTCTCGGATTGAACTGCGTCTGAGACTGTTAATAGCTCGACGTTACGGCTCCCGTTTCGGAGCCATTTTCAAGAGAAAAAAGGGGTCAAGAAAAAATTGTTAAAGAAAATAATGCTAGGAATTCGTAGAACTGGTTCGATTCCGGGTCTCAATCTGCCTACTCCCTAGATCTCACCACGATCCGTCTCTTGACGATTGAAACTCCGGAATCGAATCAGCTCTACGAATTCCTAGCATTATTATCTTTAACAATTTTTTCTTGACCCCTTTTTTCTCTTGAAAATGGCTCCAAAACAGGAGCCGAAACGTCGAGACATTAACAATCTTAGAAGCGGTTCAACCCGACCACCTAATATTTTTCATCCCAACGACCGCGGAAGCTTCTCGGTACATATATATATATATATATATATATATATATATATATATATATATATATATATATGGTATAGTGGTGAGAGGTAATTGAATCCTCTCATGTGGTCTAATGCTACTATACACCAGACATCATAGATGTCTCCGTGGTGCATAGCGACTTGCCATTTTGCAAGTACCGAGAGCGGCGACCTTTAGCCCTTGGTGGACTTAACCTATATACTGTTATTATACATGATTTGCAGGAAACAACTACTCAGCGGGCAAATACCCCGACCTGCATTGAATTACACCTTACAAATCATGAAAAATTGGTAGCCAATGTCATTTGTCAACTCCCTGACCAGACATAGACCGGTTTCGAACTTATTAGTTCTCCTCAGTATGCCATAGGTCATGGAGCAGACAAATGACAGTGGCCAACCTGCTAGTCTTATACAGACTAATGTAAATGGTATAGTGGTGAGAGGTAATTGAATCCTCTCATGTGGTCTAATGCTACTATACACCAGACATCATAGATGTCTCCGTGGTGCATAGCGACTTGCCATTTTGCAAGTACCGAGAGCGGCGGTCACCATTTACATTAGTCTGTATAAGACTAGCAGGTTGGCCACTGTCATTTGTCTGCTCCATGACCTATGGCATACTGAGGAGAACTAATAAGTTCGAAACCGGTCTATGTCTGGTCAGGGAGTTGACAAATGACATTGGCTACCAATTTTTCATGATTTGTAAGGTGTAATTCAATGCAAGTCGGGGTATTTGCCCGCTGAGTAGTTGTTTCCTGCAAATCATGTATAATAACAATATATATATATATATATATATATATAAAGGAAAGATGTTATCGCGGGAACAGGACAATAAGCCAAGAAAAAAATTCGTGGGCAAGCCCGCAGAAATGATAGTGCAACCGTGTACACGTGTTTCGGACTTTTTGGTCCTCATCAGCACGGTGTAGCTAAGTTGAAAGGATAGGCACAACTTCCATTTGTGTCGCTTTTTCCTAAGTTGTGCCTATTTTTCAACTTAGCTACACCGTGCTGATGAGGACCAAAAAGTCCGAAACACGTGTACACGGTTGCGCTATCATTTCTGCTGGCTTTTTTTCTTAACTTATTGTCCTGTTCCCGCGATAACATCTTTCCTTTGTATTTCACCTTGGGCTATGGAACTCTACGCAGGCGGCTTACAGTTTGCCTCCGTGGCAATGTTGGATGTTGCCTTGAAACCTCAAGGTCTTCCGACTGCAGCCACAAATGTGCAACTGGCTTCCTGTCAGTGGTTTCCATTTGTGTCGTTTTTTCCTAAGTTGTACCTATCCTTTCAACTTAGCTACGCCGTGCTGATGAGGACCAAAAAGTCTGAAACACGTGTACGCGGTTGCACTATCATTTCTGCGGGCTTGCCCACGAATTTTTTTCTTGACATATATATATATATATATACAATATCAAAAAATGAACATTTAAAAGAAATCGTTGGCCTAATTGTTTTCAAAATGAAAGTCAATAATTATTTGCAAGCAGTTAATACTTCTATTCCCGCTGCCTTCCCCTGAAACATATTTCTCTGTCATCTTCCTTTTTGTGTTTCCCAAGCTGTATATAAACAAAATATAATGGGTGCTAAAATGTCATACGATTTGCCGACAATTATCATAATTTCAGAATTTTCTCCTAGACTATATACTTACATGTTATCAGCACCAAGAAGGCTCTAAAAGCCGATTCTGCAAGCACAGGATACTGCACCGGTCCCAAGAATTTTTGTACATTGGGCCAAATAATGTCAACAGCTATATAAAATTGGAGTGCGTAAGTGAAAAGGATTCCCAGTGAGATTATTATCTTAACGGACTGGGCTAACCTGTAACAGAACCATACATTATGCTTTCAATGGTGGAGTATTGCAGCAGAATACAACTCGAACGGAGAGTCTGATAAACCATGAATTCAATTTAAATGGAAATTCGGCGCCAGCTGTCGTTTTGTTGTGTTAGTATAATTTATTGTTAGTTATGGATTGTATATTGCTCTTTTTACTGAAAAGATTTAAATAAAAGGATTTGATGTTCAAATATTATGGTAAAAGAAGACGAGAAATGGACAAATTAAATAAAAGCGATTGTAAACTAAATAGAGTAGAAAAAATAGAAAATGAAATGAAAAGATTTATATAAAATGATAGGGGCGAACATAAGTGCGTCTTTATTGTACGTATATGTCGATATGTAAAGTAAAGCAACATCAGGTACGTTTAGTACTTGGATGGATGACCATCTCAAGGGAACACATGTCCTTGCCTCGCATCTTCTAGCGGCTTGTATATCAGTGTATGCGCAGAAGCTATGTAATCTTAGGGGAGAATTGCATAGTGGCTATACCATGCTTCGGAGGGGATGTAGGGTTGTCGGTTCCATATCTATTCGTTTCTGACTGGAGGTAACTCGTCTACAGACGTCTGTAATAGGCCTCAGTGGCGGAAATAGGTTAAATAAATTTAAAAGATAAGTGATAAGATAAAATGATATTATGTAATCCTCGCCTATACGCTTGTGAGTATAAATTGATATCCAAGTCGCTAGCAGATGAGGTTTTGAAGAGACACTCAAGATATAATAATAATAATAATAATAATAATAATAATAATAATATTTATGATTTTCGAATTAATAAGGGGATTATAGGTCGAGTAGGAAAATCAACAACACTTATTGAATTTTATGCCGACACCCACGTTTCGAAAAATTTATTTTTTTCATCTTAAAGGCTCAGTGCAATTTATAAAATACAATTATTTTCTTGTATACTTATTAAACAAAGTTGTACTTAAATTACTTACATTCATAATGTTGTTTGTGTCTAAAATACAGGAGTTTGTTACGAAACACGATCTCATAATTATTTCAAATAAATTTCAAATAATTAAAATACTTTTTTAACAAAAGGTTAAAACTTATTGATAAAAGTAGGACAATACACTATACGTTAAAATAGTTACTATAGTAATGACTTCCTTTGGCGAAATCAACCTGCGATATGATAGCTATAGTCTAGTATACTTTAACTTGGCGTGTGTATGTATGAGTTAATATTTCCGTACGATTTCAATTTCTCTTGTACACAAAGATCAAGATTCAGAAATATTGACCACGTAGACAATTTTTCTGGACTATTGCTTTAACTTTGTGTACAATATGGGAGAAAACGAAATCGTACGGAAATATTAACTCATACATACACACGCCAAGTTAAAGTATACTAGACTCTAGTGGTGGGGTGTAAAATACCTCGCACACAAAGAAATAGGTAGGTACACAAAAACAATTGGAACATTATTATATTTACGTAATTAAATTATTATTATGCTCTAAAATACTAAGATATATGGCTGGTGGTGGAGAGGTGAGCGCACTTGCCTCTCACCCAAAAGTTCCGGGTTGGATCCCCGGTCGTGGCAGTGGAAAATACTGTGAGAGGGATTTTTCCACTATACACGAATATTGGGTGTGTGTCCCTTGTCTCTAAATGTGTAGCCCCCTCCCACACAAGGCTCTTTTAGAGCCTTCCGGGATATAGGGGGTCGTAATTACTTGTGGTGTTATTTATTTATTTTTATATAGAATTTCGACTTTCTATATCTGTGTGTTTATTTAGTTTTTATTTTTTTTTTTAATTTCTATAATTTCCAAAAGTATTTTTTTTTAAGTAACTTTCTGTACCTAAAATTCTACAATTAACAAAATCAAAAATGTGGTCGGGCTTCTGTAGAATATGTTCCACTAATGCTATATGAGTAGTATCATTAATATTTTTCGATGTTTTTACGTCATATTCATGTTCTTTAATTCTATATTTAAGATATCTCTTTGTCTGGTCAATATAGACACTATTACAATCGATGTGGTTGCAACTGATTTCATACGCCACATTTGATTTTTCTAATTTGGGTGTGTGAGATTTTAGTCTGCGAAATTGCATTTTCATTTTTACAAGCTATAGTGTCATCATTAGTAAGGACACGTGATAATTTTTCAGAAAGTGATGTATAGAATTTTAAAATCTGTTTTTTTAACTTTTGTTATTACGTTGTTATTGAATTCGCCTGTATTATGTATTACTTCGGTTATAATTTGTGTTAGGTTAGGTTAGGTAGGTTAGTTTTTCGGGATAGTTGTTATTTTTCAGAAATTTTTTGATTAGATCAATATTTTTTTATGGAGAATTACATTAGATAGATTAATTGCCTTATATGTTAAATTTGTATGATATTAATTTTTTGTTTAAAACTGTGGTTTGAATAAAAATTTAAGTATCTCTCTGAATTTGTAGGTTTTAAATACCAGTCTGTTATAATAACATTGTTTTCGTTTCGTATCAAAAGGGTATCTAGAAACGAGATTTTTTGTTCATATTCATTTTCTACAGTAAATTTAATTTTCTGATGAAATTCATTAAAAGTATTTAAAATTTCGTCATCTTTTTCTAGTGGAATTGCCGTAATGATATCATCGACATATCTTTTATAAAATGGGATGTAAAACGATAATCCCCTCTCTCCAGTTTGTGCCGATTTAGTCTTGTCAACGCTGCATTATTGTAATAAATTTTTCGAAACGTAGGCATAAAATTCAATAAGTGTTATGATTTTTTACTTGGCACTGGTTTTCCAAGAAAACAACAGACTTGTGGACTTGTGGACTTGCGGAACAAATTTGCTCTCGTATTTATAACAAATGCTTGTTTACTTTAATTTTGAGCATTGCATCAATTTTGCCTCGCGAGTCCAGCCGGCACACGATTTCTTGGAATTGTCTCTGTTGCGTTTATCGTGCCTCCGCCATTCATCTCGGCAACTTACTACGTATGCTTGCCAGATATTAATTAATTTGTCAAATCCAATTCATATTGGACGGACTAGTAGCCCACAGAGCTTCGGCATTAAGGCACCGATTGCATGCTATAAGAAATGAAACGAAGTGAGTTTTTTTGTACAGTAAATTCGTGTTAATGGAAATTAAATTTATATTAATAAATAATATTGAATTCTAATAAGGGAGCGAAGTGATTAACTGAAAATAAGAAATATAATTTGATGATTCCAAATGAATTTAGAATTTATGAGGGTTTTCTGAGTTTTTGGTAACTGCTTTAAAATTAAGAGTTTAGGAACTGAAATGAAATATTAGTTAATGCAGCAACAAGCACTGGAAGATTTTATAAATTGGAACAGTTGCAATGTCTGAATTATTTACGATTTTAAAAAGCTCGCCGATGGCAAGCAAATATCTATGACTTAGTAATTGCTATAAAATATGTTTTTAGAAAGTGCCTCTTAAATAAATATCATTATTTTGATTATTTATTGGAAAAAGTAATGTACTATGATATATATTGAAGAACATTAATATTAACAACGTGAAAGCAATTTTTATGCTATATTTTGGAGGAATTGCTATAGAATGATTGAACGTAAAATTGAATTTTGATAATCAAAGGCAATTTTTAACAACTATAGTAAATTTTTTAGACGAACTTGTTTACGACTATGAATAAAACTTCTACTGCTTTTTCTGGTCGTGATATTACAATATTATTTTTCCAATTTTTTGTGTTATACTTACTTTTCAGTTTTTGGTAAGTTAAGAGTAACACTTCCCTGAATGTTTTCACCATACTGTAAGTAAGCAAGGAAACCTACAACCATGTACAGTATTGTAACGACAGACATTCCGACATTTAGCACTCCTAATGGTGATTTGAATTTCTTTGGTTCTTTCATTTCATTTTGAAGAGGTAAAACCTAAAGAAAGTAATACAAATAATTACAAATGAAAACTCATTTCTGATAATATTTCAAGAAAAATTAAAATAATAACGTGGTTTTTCATAAATATTTTTATTTTTTTAAACTTTTATATCTTTCAAAGTACTGAATGAATGCTCATGAATGCACATTGGGGTTGTTCATATAGTTATTATTTATAGTATAAAAAAAAATAACTTACCAATCCAATTCCTTCGAAAGCAAAAAGTGCAGTACCAAAAAATAGTGGTATCTGTTCTAAATTAGCAATATAACGTCTTTCTGATATCGGTGGAAGGTCCTGAGATGCGTAATACATTGCTATTATAATACCAACCACCATGAGTATATTAGCTAATGTTGAGAAGGGCGCAAGGTACTTGAGATTTCTTATTAAAGCTGTCAATAAAATTGGCAATAGAATTATTGCCATATGAAAATGGATATCCATGTGAAATCCATAATGGTCAAACACCTAAAATGTTTCATACATTATAACCGATAAATTATAACATTTATTTTATACAGTGTGTAGCAAAAAAGTGCTCAGAAGAAAATACCAGAAAAGGCAAGACATTTAGAAGAATTTTTTACTGTAATTATTTTATGATACAGACTGAGAGCATATACTTCGTGGTGGTCTTTCATATTAAGCCATCGTAGCTCCGCTCATGTTTTCTTATGCCGAATATGAATCTAATACAAGAATTTTGTTCTCTTTATATTCTGATTTACTGAGTCTTTATCAAGACAGGTGCACAAAATGAAAACTGTGACAGAACCAGCGTTTTACAAAGCATTTTCCTTGAATCTTGATTTAAACTTGTTCTATGCGGATACAATAATCTTAGAGCCCCATATGCCCTCTGGATGTTTTTGGATGTTCAATTTCGAAATCGTAATTATTGACCTATCATTAGACTTAAATTTTTACCAGCTGTGGATAGTTTCCGTTAATATTAACATTTAAGATTTCTGATAATGTCATATAGTCTGCCTTTTTACCAAACACAATAAGCGCCGATTTATTTGGATTAAGAATTAATGAATGATCTGCATAAATGCTAGATAATGTTTCTAAATATTTATTTATCTTGTGCTCTGCTGTTACATATATAATTATTGACATAAAAAGAATGGTATATCTGAGTGTCATCAGTATACATATGCATAGTACAATGCCCAAGATATTAGTGGACCGACTAGTATAGATTGTGAATAGCAGAGGTCCTATGGCGGATCCTTGAAGAACACCTGATAGTATATACCTAGAACCTGAAAGTTCTTCTTTTAGCCTAACACATTGAGTACGTCCCTTTGAATATGATTTTATTAATTCTGCCCTCTAGACACATATTCCGCATGACTTCATAATGGCCAGTAAAATATTGTGATTGATGATATCAAAAGCTTTACTGAAATCTAACAGAACCAAAGCTGTACATTTTCCACAATCCTATCATAAATGATATGATCGGTGATATTTAATAAAGCAGTTGTACAACTATGGCCTGATCTAAATCCTGATTGTATATCCGGTATAATATTATTAACATTCAGGTTCAACTGCAACTCGATAATTTTTTCCACTAATTTTGACAGACCGGAGAGAATACTAATAGGTTTTAATCAGATAAGCCCTTAGGGTTATTAACTTTTGGTATTGGCGTAACATGCGCATTTTTCCAACATGTAGGGAACTTGCAATCAAGTAACATAGTTTTTACAATATTTACGATGAAAGGCAAAATATATGGCATACATAATTTTATTAGCCAGTACTCAGTCTATCGTTTGCTGGAGAGGAGTTTTTTATTTTCAGTGGGTGTTCTATAATAACTTGTTCGGAAACAAGACTAAATCGAAATTGAAAGTTAGAAATGTTATTCTATATATACAAGTTTTCAGTGATAACGTTGTGATTAAAATTTTATGGTATGCTATCGACAAAGTAATTGTTAATCAGATCGGGATCTTGAAATGACCTAGGTAAATTAGGTTTGTTATCTTATATTAAGAGATTTCAGCTGCTGTCACAGCATTTTTGAATTTTTATTATTAGAAATATTGGTAAAATAATCTGCCTCCCCGATATATTGCATGAATCACGTTGTTTCTTAATTGTTTATAATTGCCTCAGTTTGTTTCAGTTGGTTGTTTTTTAAATTTCTGTTTCTTTGGGAAATTAACTGTTTAAGGTAATCAGTGAGCCACGGCGCCTTCCTTTTTGTAATTCTAACAGTATTTACTGGTAAATATTTATTACATAAAGTAAGCAGTTGTTGATTAAATACAAACAATTTTTCATCAATTTTGTTAATGTAATATATTATTCAGAGGTAATGTTTTTAAATCTCTATTAAATTGTTCCTCGTTGAAGATTTAAAATCTTTATATACCAGTGACCAAGAAAGTACCTACCCCGCCACTTTCTTCTACAGTTTTAAAAATAAAATTCTGACATTTAAGAAATCAAATATATATCAATGGCCACATTTTGACCATTCCGTGATAAAAAAATCGCTTCTGGTATGACCAGAAATAGAACCCTGCATATTTAAGTTACTTTTCTCATAAAGCTGTAATTTCTCTTTCCAACGCTTTCTTCATATTTAAAATCGAATAAAAAATAACCTTGGAAATGGTATTTATTTACTATTGCTAGGCTAAAATACTGCCGGTATGGCTGACGACGATCAGGATATCTTTCATAATATGGACGTGCGGCCGCATGGGCATTTTTCTGACATTCGCCGTAAATTAAAAGTAAATCTACCTTTTCATTTTGTGTATATTGTATCGTAAATCGTATCTTATTTTGAATAAAGTGCCGAATTACAAATTTAAAAATAATAAATACGCCTCTATTTCACTCAACAATAACGTTTTGACACATGCTGTGTGCAATTTTTCCATCTGTTTTTCATGGCTTACTGCAAGATATGGACACAATTCGAAATGCTTCTACAAAAAGCTTAATGTTTATATTAATTTATATTCATTTTTTAATAGGGGAAAACCAATCTAAAGCAAATTTACCACTCTATCTGATAAAAAAATAAAGCAGAGGGTACTATTTGAAAAATTGGTGTTATGACAAATTAAATTTCCATAAAATGAAAAAATGGGACAAACATTTCTAAATCCAAGCAAATGAATAAAATAGGCCACTTTTACATTTAATTTGTTGAGAAATACCCTTTTATTCAAATTCAAAGGCTACTTCGAAATTTTTTAAAATTTGTTCCTGAATTCCTGGAAAAAGCGTCGGAGAGAAATCACAGCTTTTTGAGAAAAGTCACTTAAATATACAGGGTGCTATTTAAAATAAGAAAGTTGTGGCCATTTTTGGTCCAACCGGAAGTGATTTATTTACCACCGAATGGTCAAAATGTGGCCATTAATACCTGTATTTGATTTCCCAAATTTTTGAATTTTATTTTTAATACTGTAGAAAAAGTGGGGGGGTAGGTACTTTCTTGTTCACCCGGTATGTAGTACATGTGATTAAATTTGGGCTTATCACACTTGATCTTGCAGCATATAAGTCCATGGTCTGATAAATCTAGTAAGATAATTTCCAAATAACATATTTTGGCCTTTCTGACATTTTCCTTATAATTTTTCATGTTAGTAGTAAATGGCAGCTTTATTATTTTAATCTACTTAGCTTAAAGCAGGGCCCCCACTAGTAACGTGTTTATTTATACTGACATTTTTATAAATTTTAATTATTCAATATTTTTATTTAAATTGCGAAATGCGATCTTCTCAATGTATTTGTCTGTTTGAATGTTTCAAAATGAAGTTTTTGGCAGTTTTTTGCTCGTTATTTAAAATTCTCAGTAGCAAATTCGGATTCACCAACATATTTCCTAGGGGTCCAGTAATAGGCAAATACATTCCTCTCTTAAAGTATATAGAAACGCAAAGTCTCCTCGTCTTTATTTGAACTTTTAATCTTAAATTTACTCTGGCGTTTGGGTTGGAAGGTACATGTCGAGTACATGAAAAGTGTAAACTGGATTAAAATCATAAAATATCACATACCGAACCAGAACTAGTAATTACATTTACCTGACTAAATGAAACCTAATTCTTGTTCAAATTAAGAATAATATCCCATATTATTTCATACTTCTTATAGTTCTGTTTATTTATTTTTTAATAATTATGTGAACAATCTTTCTACAGTGTGTTCCAATAGTGTGTCGGCCTTACTAGAAAGCTGTGGAAAATTATTTTTTTTATGGAAGGGCGAGTCGCTACAGTAGAGCATCTTCACGTTCTTGGCATGTTAATTCTCTACGATTTTTGTGAATAATATCCTATGCCTAAAACTGATATTTCCAGAGATATTTTTACTTTTTCATTAAAAACCGTTAAATTATAATACTTTTCATTTCGAACTGATCTAGTAGCCATGATTTTGACATAAAGTGAGAATAATGGAAAGTCGTATTAAATTTTTTTTTTGGGTGCGTCTTGGTTGCCTCAGTAGTATTTTTTCACAGTTTAATTAAATCACATTTGAGTATATCTTAAAATTTTATAAATAATCGTTTAATATTACAAAAAGTTGACATAAATAATAGGAACAGAAAATACGGTATTAGGTAATACAAAAATTGGCACTATTTAAAAAATTCAAAGTTATTTTGAACCTAATTTAATGAAATGAATAATATCTAGTGTTTATAGAAACTGTTCAAAGTGGCCTCCCAGTACGTCTATGCATTTTTGTAGACGATTTTCGAATGATCTACTGACATTTCTTAAAATATCTATATTAATTTCCTGAAAAACTTTTCTTATTCTTTCTCTCATATTTTCTTTTGTAGTTATACGAACTTTGTACAACTGTTCCTTAACATAGTCCAACAAGAAGAAGTCAAACTTTGATCAAATTACAGCTTCTGGTAAGCCAACTATGGTGTCCTCCCTTGCTATCCAACCATTTGGAAAAGCGTTGTTTAAATATTCGTGAATAGCTGCAGTGTAATGCACAGGTGCTTCATCATAGAGGTATCATAATATTCTCTCCCTAATATTCCTGGAGACATCCTCCAGTAATTCTGCCAAGCTATCTTGCAAAAATTCCAAATAAATTTGACCATTCACACGTCCATCAAAAAAATGTAGTCCTGTCACATAATCCCCAACAATTCCTCTCCAAACAGTCAACGACTATCTTGTTTAGCTATTTGTTCGTAAGATGTCTGGATTGGTTGTGTCGTAATAATGAAAATTATGACGATTAACATGTCCATTTTTATGAAGCGTTGCTACATTGGCAAACAAAACAAAGTCAAAAAAATTTCTTTGTTGTTCTATTTTTTGTTTTGCCCATTGACCAAATTGTATTCGGTTTTCATAATCCTCATCAATCAGTCTTCTTTCAGGATTCGAGTTGATAGCAAACAATTTTTATCACGCGCACCCAGAACATAAACCATATCGACAATTTTTTCTCTCGAAAAATTCAGTAATGGAAAGTGCGAATTTTAAACTAATTTATAACTTGAAATAAGTATAAATACTGGTTACAATGGTTAATAATTAAACGTCAATAAGATAACTTCCAATTATTCTCACTTTATATCAAAATCATGGCTACTATATCAGTTCGAAATGAAATTGTATTACAATTTAACGGCTTTTAATGAAAAAGTTAAAACATCCCTGGAAATATCGATTTTAAGTATAGGATATTATTCACAAAAATCGTAGAATATTAACGTGCCAATTCAAAAAAATAATAATATACAGAGTGTTTCATTTGAAAAAATTGAGAATATTCACTTTGAAATGTTCTGAATTAGCGCTAGTATAAAATACACCCGGTATAATTATAATCAATATTTGGTGGTTGTGCCATTGTAGTACATCCCTTGTCTAAATAATTGCAAAATAAATCTTCTTAATTAATAGTAATATGGCGAGTGTGGATGCGTCTTTGCTATGTACATACTTCGATATGCGATATAAAGCAACGTTAGACGCGGTTAGTACTTAGATTGGCGACCATTTCAAGTGTTATAGTATATTCCCCATATTAACAAAATGGCCGAGACCAAAATTGCTAAAATTTTCAAAATAATTCAATTCTTAAGGTCAAATCAAATTGTCAAAACCCATAAGAAAGTCATTAAGACCCTCGCAATACTCAAAAATCACAATATTAAAAAAATAATTCTGAGAAAATTCACGCAGCATCGTTAATTCACAAATAATCCGAATCTATCGACAAAATCATCCCAATGTCAAAATTTACCAAAATACACCCAAAGCATTACAAAAGACTGCCCTTAAAAATACAGCACCCCCCCCCCCCCCCCGCCCCCATCATCTCGAATCACTTTTAATTTACTCTACAAATATCCAAGTCAAATATTTTAGTTCACTTCCTAAATTTTTCTATAGGCCCATTCCTCTTCAATTCAACTTCAAACTCAACTTTCTAGTAATATATCAAAACATCTTTCATTCACCTTTCCAGCCAGCCCATAAAATATTCATCCTAAAATAAGTCCATTTTACATGTTCCACACGAGTTGCCAGCAACTCGCCGCTATCTTCATTCTGTTTACCCTAAAATTGGATTCCGTTCCGTCCAACGCCGGCGATGCAATACCCTCAATATGACTTAATATAACATCAAATATGGATTAAAGTACAACTCTTCACGGAACCAATTCAATTTAACATATTATTCAGACAGTATCGTTCATATTTTTTAAAACGAAAATAGATTCCACTGACATTTTTATATTAAAATGTTCGATTTTCATCGCCGTTTTATTGTTATAATTTTCGACCCGAAATTTCAAAATTTTAGCGTTTATTGCGCAATATTTCACCATTCGAGCCCCATAGATCGACTGGGGACCGATCCGGCTCTCATCCAGAATTCCTCAAACCAAAACCCAATTGTCAGTATAAATAAGGGAGCACGCCAAGTCCCCGGCAAGTTGTTTGTTTCGGAGTATCTCGTGACAAATAAATCCAGTGCCCGCATTACCTCTTCGGTCGTCCGAGCGCATAAATCCAAGCTGTGTTTTCCCGGTGTATCACGCGACTTAAATCCAGTGCCCGTGCGATCTTCCTAGGCAAACCCTAGTAAAAAATTAATTTCTTCAATTAATTTTCTGTTTTAAAAAATTATTTAACAACACAAATAAAACCAACTCCGACTTAGGCAAATTTCTAGTGTCGATACGTTAACCATATTACGTGTAAATAAATTTTAATTTCGAATAACTAAATATTCAACTCTGTATTGTAAACTTAAATAAATATCTTGTTAATTTTCGCTCTAATTCAAAGTGTTTAATTTAAAATAGTGCAAAAATAATATACAGGGTGTAGCCTTTGACCCTGCCAGACAAAATAAAATTTATAAAAGTGCTAAATAAACTCAAATAAATAATTTCAAGTGAAATTCAGCTCTGAAGAGTATACAGGACGAAGAATTTGGCCCGTTTCCAGCCTTTTAAAAACTAACTACCCCAACTTCGAATTTCATAAAATAAAGTGCACGAAAGGCTCCCAGAGTCTCATTTAAAGCTCTCCAGCAAAAAATATTTTATTTTTTCAATCTACGGAGTCACGTTCGTGTTCACAAGAAAGATCGTGTCCTCTCCTGACATATCTTCCCGCGCCTTGTATATCAGTGTATGCGCGGCAGCTATGCAACCTTAGGCGAGGGTTGTGTAGGTGATATACCATCCTTCGGAGGGGATGTAAAGCCGTTGGTTCCTTGTCTATTAAATGTTAGGCAAGTAAAAGATCCCTACTCTTCTTAAGGGAGGAGGTTCGGCAAAATTCCTGATTGGGAGTAGCTCGTCTATAGGCGTAGGTGATAGGCCTCAGTAGCGGAAATAGACCGACGTTAAATAAATGTTAACAAAAAATCAATAATAATACATACACAGCGAATTAATTTGTTAAGCCTTGTTCCGACTAAAATTTTCATATTTTTGTAAATGACCCAGTAACGCCACGTCGAAAACCAAACATCTGGATGTCGATAATTTTACGCTGAATTCATAAAAATGACCTCGAAGATGCTCCGCTGTAGCGAGTCACCCTGTATATTTCAAAATATTTTTAAAATGTGCGCCTTTTGACACTATTCCATTTCCATAAAAAATAATGTTTCAAAGTTTTCTAATAAGGCCGGTATTGGGACACTCTGTATGTCGAAATTTTTGAAATTTGCAATTTAAGTTTGATAATTATTACTGTTATCAAACAAAGAGGAGGGTGATCTAGTCATCTGATGAGTTTTACATACCAAGGAGTGCAAATGGAGTGGGATTGTAAGGTATCGTATAAATATAATATACCAACTAGGATAGGTACTAATAAACAATGAACATGGGTGCGTTTGCGTCGCTATTGCTTCTTTAATCGCAGAAATTGCACACGCAGAACTCACACGCAATCATTTGCGTCAAGACGTTTTCCCATCAAAACCGTTACAGATTATTGTCTCTGTAATTGCCTCGTATCAATTTCCTTACGCCAACGCTTGCTTCATGACGCATGAGGTAGGCGATTATAGGAAATTCCATCTTAATATAAAACTATACCCTAATGTCTTTAAGTAACAGTTTAATTTCTTACCTGTTTAACATTCTCAGAAATAAAAACAAAATATACACAGCAAAACCCTAATTGGGTTACGCACAGAAATATATTTACAATCTTTTTCATCAACTTTGATATTCGTTGAAGTTGTGGCGGTCCCTTTTCAAAGCTTAATTCAATCGTTTCCGCAAAATCTGGAGCAGTTTTCAGCTGATGTTTCTCAATTAAAGTTTTTGCTGAAGATAACTGAAAAAAATATTCAAAATTAGATACAGATATGCATACGAAAATGAATGAGCGCAATAATATATTTAATGTGCCAACTATGTAACTGCTGCATTATCGAGTATGTATGTCGTCGTCAAGTTGTCAAGTTCGCACGTGTTCTAGCAAAGCTCTCAGAATATATTATTATAAATATTGCGAAACAAAACTTTTTATAAATAATGATTTTTTCTCGGCAAGTAAATAATAACAAAGTTATTACCACACACCACAGGACCAAACCATTATTATTACTGGTTCTAATATATTTAAGGGATGTTAAAAGCGCCCGTATTTAAAGTTATATGTAACAAAATAAAAAAGTATGTATAGATGTAACTATTGCTTCATTAGCGTACAGAAGGAACTATAATACAAATAAATTAATTTTTAAATTTAACTAACAGTTGAAAACATGTATTGTATTAAAATAGATGATAATATGCTCGGAAATGTAGCTACCTTAAATGTAAATAAATGTTTTCAGGCGTAGAAAGACATAGTTAAAATATTTTTATAATTGCAAGTTTAAAGTTGCAATTATACATAATTGCAAGTTTAAAGTTGCAATTATACATAATGGCAAGTTCAAAGTTGCAATTATATATAATTGCAAGTTCAAGTACTAATTGTTGCTTGCAACAAAGGGTTGCTGCTCTTGGACTTGAGTTTCGCGCGTGGTTAGGTACTGATACCAAGACGTCGAAGGAACAGAAAAATTCTTCGTTATTTTGAATTATTAGAAATGAGTTTTTTGCTGTACTTGAACTACAGTTTTGTGACTTGTGTAGCTAGGTACTAATCGGTTGATTGCTATGGAACGAGACATTCTTTTTTGTGGCAGCTTTTTATATCCTCGCCCGCTAACTAAGGGTGCAAACTTGACGCTTGAGTGTAACTAGTTATCCGACTGAGTTTGCGCTATAGAAATTAGGAAATGCAATTTTGGCGGTGATTTATACTTGAAATGGAGAATTTCCGTCGATATATGGCATAATTTTAATTTAGAAGTTGGTATTTTTCATAACTTACAAGCTTGTGCATTTTAAAGGTATGTATGAAGATACATTTTAATTTACAGTGTCTCTATAATTTGCGGTAGACTGATAGCAATGCTGTAGGTAAGTGAAAATAAAATTATATGAATGATTCGAACGTTTGTTACAGTTAACTATTCCTTACAGCAATTCATAATGACTGAAATTCATTGTATCTTAAGTTCTTTGGAGGAGGAAATCTTTAACTACAAGCTACTTTTTGCAGAATATCAAAAATTGAATAAACAAAGAAGTTATGGCATGATTAAGGTAAAATTGCAAAGAACGGCGCGACGTTTGGTATGTGTGAGTTGAGATTTACTGAATGCAGTGTACACTTTTAAAGTAGACAAAATTTTTTTAGCAGTCTTCTGAGCAGCATATCGGCTAAAACACTCATCTCACGAGGAAAGTCAGGAGATGAAGTTGTAGAGTAGTTATTTTGCTTTAATTTAAGTGCAAGCGGAACCCTGTAGGGCCAATAGTTCCCTTGTTATTTGGAAAGAACGAAAAAATTAAGCAAATCAGAATTTCAAGAAATGGAGCTCCCAATGTAAATTGTTATTAATATAGCACAGTTACCTATAGAATGTTATAAAAATGACATTATATTTATGAGTTTGATTTATCTATGGAGGGTACTTGATTCACAAGGTTATATGGCAATGGAACAGCTCAGTGAGGGAATTAGTAGCTGCATACATTACCTACACGTTCAACCATTTTGGGGAAAATGCGTCAGTTATATTCGATGGCTACCCAGAAGAGGGGGCTGCTAAGAGCACAAAAACAGCAGAGTGGCAACGTCGTTATCCAGCTACAGCGTGTAGCGACATTATTTTCGAAGAATCGACACTGATCAAAGCGCACCAAGAAAAGTTATTGTCCAACCCAAAAAGCAAACAGCGTTTGATCAACTTCATCTGCACTGGACTGGATAGTCAAGAGATCGAAACGAAGCAAGCCCCAGGGGACACCGACTGCCTAATTGTAAGGACAGCATTGGAGAAGAGCGAGAAGTACGAGCACGTCATAATCGTTGCAGAGGATGTCGACCTCTTGGCGCTTCTCAATGGATTTTGCTCCAGCATACAAAATGTATTCTGCCAGAAAAGTGGCAGGGGTGGAACAGGCTGTGAGAAGTTCTCTTCAACATCATTCATTCGAGGAGAGCTCTCATTCTCTCCTGGAATAGAGTTGTTCCTTCATGTCTTCACTGGTTGCGACATCACCTCTGCCCTTTTCTGGAAAGGAAAAACGAAGATGTTGGGCGTCCTTTCAAAACAGCCAGACCTTCTTGACGTGGCTACCACGTTTCTGAACCATGACGCCACTCATGAGGAGATAGCCTCTGCTGGCAGCAAATGTCTCGTGGCGCTCTATGGTGGGGGAGAAGATGACTCTCTACACGCCATGCGTTACGAGATATTTGTTTGAACTGCTGCCAACGCTAAAGTTCACCTCGTTCATCTGCCCCCAACCGAAGAGGCTGCTGCCCAACATTCCTATAGAACCTAGCACCAGGTGCAGAAGTGGTTGGGCGTAGAGAAAGAGTCCACGAACTGGGAGTGAACAAGGAGCCAGCATGGGCTGACACCGGTGATTTCAATCAAGAAACCAGCGCCGCTAACCCTGCTGAAATTACTCCTCCCTTAGCCATGGCTGAGTCGGATGAAGAAGACGACGTCGACCACCCCTTATCACTATTATCTAGTAGTAGATCTAATCCGACAACAGAGGAGTCTCCGGAGCCCCAAAGAAGAATCGTCTAACGAACCTGGATCTTCCAGAAGAACACGACTGTCTCGCTAAGTGCGTAAAGGTAAGTCTAATATTACATACCTACCCCTTTCTTTGTAATTTATTATAAAATTGATTACGCATTTCATAAATACTTAGTTGTACATTGTGTTGTCTATTTCTGTCGCAGGAGTCAGCTGAGGACCCACCATCATTTCACGTTCAATGTTTCACGTCTCAGGTCCCCCAAACTATCAAAATAATTTTTATACAATTTTGATAAATTTATACCTTATTATTAATTGTACTCTACTTCATTTTGCATGATATAAACCATTTTCTTCTGAGTTATGTCTTTCTTATCATTTACAAAAATCCTGCAATTCGTCAGGCTTCAGTTCCTTAATTCCTTCCAGATAACAAGAGAACTAGTGGCCCTACAGGGTCCCGCTTGTGCTTAGATTAATGCAAAATAACTGCTCTACAACTTCATCTCCCATGACTTTCCTAGTAAGATGAGTATTTCAGCCGATATCCTGCTCGGAAGACTGCTGATAAAACTATAATTTCGAACTTTTTGGAAAAAATGGTCAATTTTTGAAGTGGTGTATCTCCGGACCTATTGGATCTACGGAGCTGCGGTTGCACTTAAATTGTAGCAAATTTTATCTAGTTTAAAAGTGTGCAGGATGCGAAAAGTGTTTAAAAATTTGAAGGTTTTTCGAGGAGCACAGGTCTTTCGAAGCTGCAACTAGATTTTACACTATTGGTATCTATCTTAACAACTTCCCAAAAAATAAAAACAGTGCAATTTTTTGCGACCTAACGCGATTTTTGTGTCTAAGGTGACTGGCCTATATTATTTAAATTAGTACATATTACAATTTACCTAATTTTTGTGAACTTTTGAATTTAAATTACCTACTTAATTGATGCAAATCTGCATTATGATTATTTACACTAAGTTTTCACAACAGTCCGAAATATCCGCGCGATCTAATCATCTTATAAATCATTGCTACTAAACTGAATAAATGTTTACGTAAATATTATTTAACAATTCTAACTAGTTAAATGATTGCCGAAAGCTAAATGTAAAATCTGGTTATATCCAGAATAACACATGCGATTTAAAAAATGACATAAGTCAGATAAAGACAAGAAATGGAATGTAATATAAATACGTAGGTAGCTAATAAAGAATAATTAATGATTGATGTTTATATCACTACTTGTATTCGTGTTTAAAGTTTTAAAGTTTATGCATTAGAAAATATCCTTAAGATTATTTTATTTTTTAAGTTGCAATGTGAAATTAATTATACTAGATATTTTAGAAATATATAGTAATACATATAGAGCGAAGTTAGATCTGAGATTTGTTTTAGACATGAAGGAACATACCTAAATTAGAAGTCAATTCTATACATACCGCCCACCGGCAGAGTTTGGTTGGAGGTTATGATAAACTTTCTACTATTTATTCATTATAGCGCAGTAAAAATAGCACAAAAAATCATTATAAAGGAACTTTTTCCATAAGCAATTTTATGGTTGGATCCTGTTGGGGAGGTGCTCAGGAGTACCCAAAAAATTTTGTACTTCAAAGACTCTGTGCTCCAATTGTTACTAACTTTTTAATTTTTTTAACCACGTTTTCAACCTAAAAATGTGAATAACTCGAGATACATAGGTCCGATCGGGACAACATAAAGGAAACAAAATCTTTGTAATTAAATTCACTACAAATCTACGTTTAGCATAGGTCTTAGGAGCGCAACCATAACCTACAAAAGTGACAAAACTGGCCAAAAATCGTATTTTCTTCATTTTGCTGCCCAGAGCCGCTGGATGAACCCATCAGTTTCACTCTTTCAGAAAATCTGCCTTTTCCTCTAACAAAAACACCTTGAAATTTTGCTCCAAAAATATTAAATCCAGTGTGCGCAATTGAATCTGTTATTTAAAATTTGAATTGGCCGCCATTTTATGCCATTAACTCCAAAACGGATAATTTTATTAAAAATGTTAGGCCGCGATGCCAGCTTTTTGATACTGTAAAAAAAAAATTTTAAAACCTATTTTGGCCATTTTTTGCATTTGTTTAAAACCCAATTAACAAAAAATTAATTTTTTTGGGCCATTTAAAAAAAAATGTTGAATCGAAAGTTCGCTATGCGCAATGAAGACATCTATGGTGTATAGTAGCAATTGGCCATATGAGAGGATTCACTTACATCTCACCACTACTCAATTCACTATAGTTTGTATAAAACTAGCAGGTTGGCCACTATCGTTTGTCTGTTCCATGACCTATGGCATACTGATGAGAACTAATAAGTTCAAAACCGGTCTATGTCTGGTCAGGGAATTGACAAGTGATATTGGCTACCGTTCTTTCATGATTTGTAAGGTGTAGTTAAATGCAGGTCGGGGTATTTGCCCGCTGAGTAGTGGTTTTCTGCAAATCATATATTATAGTCTTGGTTAAATCCATTTTAACTATGTTTCAACTGGCAATCCCCATTTTTTATATAGCCATTTGAACGAACCCTGTATAGGTCATGAAATTTTATGGTATATTACATAATAATATTTTTTAAAAGAAGAAGAAGAAAAAGAGTATTCATAAAAATATATTTCAATTCAATAAAGTCTGTCAAAAAATATTTTAATATTCCTTTATTTAAATGGGATACCTTGTATATTATAAAATTTTTATATCAATAAATAAATTCTTAGCGAACACCAAGGGACAAAATAACTATAAACACTAGGTTTTTTGTTTGCTTTTTAGGCCAGTCACCGTAGACACAAAAATCCCATTAGGTCGCAAAAAATTGCACTGTTCTGATTTTGTGGGAAATTGTTAGGATCCATACCAATAATATAAAACCAAGTTTGCAGCTTAGAAAGACCTGTCCTAACTGCGTGGTGCTCGAAAAACCTTGATATTTTCGAACTTTTTTCAGTTTTTGGCTTATACCTTCTGAAAGGTGCATCCTACGGAAAAAGTCGCCCTGTACACTTTTATAATAGACAAAATTTGTTACAATTTGAGCGCAGCTACGTAGGTCCAATGGGTCCCGAGATACACCACTTCAAAAATTTGGCATTTTTTCTAAAAGGTTCGAAATTGTAGTTTTAGCTGTCTTCCGAGCAAGATATCGGCTAAAACACTCATCTTAGGAAAGGAGAGTCATAGCAGATGAAGTTGTAGACCAGTTATTTTGCTGTAATTTAAGTGTAAGCGGAAGCCTGTACTACCAATAGTTCCTCGTTATCTGGACATAACGAAAAATTAAGGAAATCGAATTTTTCACGAATGAAGAATTGCAGGACTTTTATAAAGGATAAGAAAGACATTTCAATTTTTTACGACCTACGATGTTTCAAATGATTTAATTGGCCTATTTAGCGAATTGAATAAAAATTATAGTGCATTGCTGCAAAATTGGAATAAAAAGTTAGTAATATTTTTTACTTTTTTATGAAAATCTTGAAAATGGCCCCTTGCGTAAAGCAATTTAAGGATCTGTGCATTTTATTTTACTAAGGATTGTTATTAGTTGGCCTTACTCTTTATGTATGTTTTTTTTATTTATTCACTTAATTCGAAACGGTGCAATGAAAATAATTATTTTAGGAAACAAGATTGTTCGCGTATTTCCTTTTTAAAATCATACAATTATTTACTAATATAGGTAAACAATTTAACTAATTCAATTAAGCGTAATAAACAACAGCAGTAATTACATAAGTAATTTAAAGATAGCTTTAGATTTTAAATTATGTAACTTAATTATATTGATATAAAGTAACATTTCACAAGTACAAAATTTCTACGTGGTAAAGAAATGTACGAACATTCAATTTATGTTATATTTAAACTTAATAATGCACTGACAGTTCTGTGGTTTTACTATTATGGGAATCTTTATTTAAAACTTTCCTTTGCCATATGACAATACAGCCATTTCGTTATCTTGGGCTAATTAAGTACTGAAAGTATATAGAGGAGTTAAAATGTCTGCAAAGTTAGGAACAAAGCGATAATAGAAATTCATTCACCATTCCTATAAATCGATGAAGCTGTTTAAGAGTTGAAGGTGTCGGAAAATCGTTAGTAATGTTAATGCGTTCATCGGTAGATCAAATGCCATTAGCACAAAAATATGAGGACCAGAAAATTTAAAGAATTCTTACCAAAAACACCTCTAAGTACACAAAAATATAAGGTACTTGATTCATGGAACGTTGAAATGTTTGTCCAGCGTTTCGAAATCCAAACGGCATTCGTAAAAACTGGAATGAGTCGAAAGGACTAGTAGCCTTTGTTTTGTAAACGTCGGAAACTGAGACGGGTATCTGATGGTATGCGTGGGCTATATCGATTTTTGAAAAAATAGTGTGACCGAATAGTAGAGAATTAAAATCATGAATATGGGGTAATGGGTATCGGCTGGGAATAGTAATTGTATTTAGTTTTCTATAACCGCCACAAGAAAAAACCGACTATGAAGATGGCTCGCATATTCTTAAATCAACCATCTGTTTAAACTCATTCTTATCAATATTGAATTTAGTCGCATCTAACCAACGTGGGTGAGAGAATGCTAAATGGCCTTCTGTTATTATATGATATTTAACAGAGTGTTTAACAGGTAAAAAATAATTGGGAAAACTAACCAAATGTGGTAATTCC
This sequence comes from Leptura quadrifasciata, assembly GCA_963675555.1. Classification (NCBI taxonomy): domain Eukaryota; kingdom Metazoa; phylum Arthropoda; class Insecta; order Coleoptera; family Cerambycidae; genus Leptura; species Leptura quadrifasciata. The sequence continues at coordinate 77,428,824 of OY776673.1, read as the reverse complement.
AGTAATAAATATGTATACTGGTCCTCAACTGAAAATAATTTATAGGAAAGTAAAAAAATCAGCTCTAGGGAATAATTTGCTGGCTGACGTATTATTATCTGTAAAACGTTTATTTTTCAAGTCTACTACTAAACCGAAATTAACTAAAAAATCAGCGCAAACTATGGAACTGGAATATCAACGATATTAAATATGAAGGAAAAATCATGACGATGAAGGATTTTTAACTGACAAATTATGAGTTCGTCTATGATTTTTATTAAAGATGCACCAAAAACTGCCGAAATTGAAAGTTAGATCTTTATACAGTTGATGGTAATAATAACAGTGTTGCTTGTTCGATCGAAATGATTGCAACTGGTATCGCTTTCGGCAATTGGAACAAAAAAATTACTAGCAGTAAAAAGAGTTGATTGAGTTGGAGAAGATATGGCAATGTAGATATCTGCAACTCAAATAATTGTTGTTTGAGTACAATCTGGTTCAATGTTGACTGGAAGTTTGCGGAAAAGGTAAATAATTGATTAAGTAAATTTGATATAGCCGGTGATGAATCAGAAGAATTTGGTAAATGATTAGAAGGTATTTCTGATTGTTGATTTACTTGTGACATAGCGGGGTTTTGACAAGACTCAGTGATGGCAATAATTTCTTCCGTATTAGTTTTACCGGAGGCAGTAAGGCAACAAAAATCGTTTTTGGTATGCGTCTTTTCCAGAGTTTGACCAATAAGTCTTGATTTACCATATGTGAGTCACTAATAATACCCAACATATACCTATAAAATTCAAATGGTTTAGGATCGCCCATCTGAGAGCCTTTTAACAAGTAATCTAGACTTTTTCTTCGCTAGAAGAGAAACGTACTATTATGATGTCCTTTAAGTGGTTATATAAATTTTGTTCTGGAGGATTCGGAATTATGTCATAAATGTCATTAACTACTTCTATTGGTAAAGCAGATAAAATATGATCATGTTTTTCTGTCGTTAGTAATTCTAGCGAACCAAATGTCTGGTCTTGAGGTCCGAAAAGGAGGAAACCTCACTGATGCAGCGTAATTTTGTTGACCAGAGCTATGGTTCGCGTTATGGTTTGCAACTTGATCCACCATAGTATTATATTGCCACTTGTCACTATTCAATTACTGATGCCTTGGATATTGAATTAATTGCAGGGAACAGTAAAAGTAGAGTACCTGCACATGCACATAAAATTAACAAATTAACAAATTATGAAAGATCCTAAAATAACCGAATGGGTCGATGATCTGAGAATAAGAGCAGGCGATCCTGGTCAAAGGGTAGCACAGGAGTATGAGTAGGAGATCTTGGGGAAGGAGTGAAAAATTTAACATCGAACTGGGGCTCTGGAAACTCAGTTGAAGGTTCTGCGTTCTCGGGGTCACCAATTTATGGTATGATATCCATAAAATTAGAATACAAAATGTTTCTTTTCGAATATTTATTTAGGACATCAAAATGGTATTAAGATTTTTTTGAAAAATTAAAATCTTGTTATTTTTATTACCATGGCGCTTATATATCATACAATAATAACATAAAACAAAGATGACTGAAGTAACCCGTGTAAGCGAATACGCCACCGAAACATATTATGGAAATCATGTATTTTGTACCATTTCTCATTATCTTTCTTTATTTTCTTTTTATAAGCGGCCTTACACATTTTGATATCGTTACCGGCATTACAATTACATATATAAGACTTATAAAACTTATAAGATTTCAAATATATCATATTGTGCTTAATGAAATGGAGTTAAATTTGTCGAGAACACGTGAAATGGAAAGAAAGTTGAATAAGTGACTAGCTGGCGTTTTGGGAAAATGAACGAAGAGTGAGATCGACCTGGGTTTCGAAACGACAGTGTTTTTTTGAATTTTTCCTTCGTGTATATTATGTAGTCGGACTCCCTCTATCATCTGGTCTTGTTGTTGGGCGCGAGGGGGTGGTAGGGGAGTGGAGACATTTACATGTAAAGATAGGGAAAATCAGTTTTTCGGATATAACTCACTTAGTTCGATTCGGATCGAAAAAGTGTAAAACGGATAAAATGAAGGGCTCGCGAAAGCGCATAAACTGAATTTTGACTCATCAAAATCTGTCCAGCGGTTCTTGAGATATTGCGATTTGAATGTATGGATTTGTATATGGATTTTTCGCCGTGGCGGGAACGTACCGAGAGCAGTTTTCGCGTTTCTTTCGGAGAAGAAAATGATTTGGGGACCTTTTTCTTCCCCCGATATGCACTCAGGACCTAAGTACTGTGTCCAAATTTCAAGTCGCTAGGTTGATTAGGGATTAGGGGGGAGGGGGAAAGTTAAACGTAAATGAAATTAAAACTTCTGTAACTTCCGTAATTCTTTCCAAATCGCTCAGCAAAAGTAAGATTGTGTACTAATGTGTCTACTTTGAGTTCCGCTCATGTATTTTCAATTTTCGCCATAAATAAACAAATGGTGGCGAAATTACCAATTTACTGTTGTTATTGTTTTCAGAAAAAGTCATTTTTAGCCAGGAAGGAAAGGGGTGGGGGAGTTTCTTTCCGCCATCGAATGTGGAATTTTTTTCTCTTTGATTTGAGCCCGGCCAGATTGCGATCGGATGATTAGGAGGAGAGAGGGAGGTCCGCAAAGTTTTTGCCCTGTAGAAGGGCAAGGGAAAAGGTTGGGGACTTCGGACTAGGTTCATTTTCAAGGGCAATCAATTCTCTTTCAAGATTTTTTTACCCCGAAGTTCTAACTTCATTAAGGCATGCACGTACGCGTGATACATTTATAAAACCGGACGAGCGCAGTGGGACGTATATTTGTGAGAGAGAAGGGAGAAAAATGGGAGCGCTAGGCTCCTCTCCCGGCATCCCGCTGCACGGATGCTGACAAAACAAAACAAAAATTAGAAAAAAACAATGTCGTTTCGGGGCTTTTTTCGTGCCAGATCGATCCCACTAGAAGGGCGTTTAGAAGTGCGAATGAAAACTTGAATGAAACTTTGAAATTAAGGGAAAAAGTCTTATAAAAATTGATAGAATTGAAATTATAAGTTGTGGTTCGGTGTGTGGAAAGTCAATGTGATATAGATCGGGTTAGTGAGGGGGCTGTACTTTTGGTGGCTGTTGTTTGTAACTTTTTTGCTACAAAATTACTGATATGGATGTTTAAACTGTGGTTATGATGAATTTAGATTATTTTTGAATGAGGAAGATGCATGGATTTTAAAAATGCCTAATTTTATTATTTTTCTATGATATGTACTATATAAGTTGATAATATAATAAAAGAAACTCATAGAAAAATTTCGCTTCGTAAATATACCACATTAAAATTTTAACTTTTGTGTAAACAAAACCACGTGACTGAAAACGCTATAATATTGCTTTGACGTCATTTTGACGTCACTAATTGGGCCTGAATTTGCTAATTTCCGTTGTTATTCTTAATATTGTTATTAATTATTGGTTAATATGACGGATAATTATTTCATAACATCCCTAACGTGTTAATCTATAATTACAGCATTCTTTTTAGATGTTTCAACGTTTTAACAATAACGACGTGACGCTACAGGTTACGAATGACGCTATTCGTTAGGGATAGAGCGTTTTAATGGTTTTAAATTCTCAGCCAAAGTAAATTTTTTTTTCACCCTCAATTTTAACATAAAAGGAAAAGAAAAAATACGAGGAAGCATATTTTTCTGTCGTCTATCTATCTGTGATATAAAAAAAAATCATGCAACTTCCTCATTATCGAGACTATGTGAATATTTCTAGAATTTTTCTGAGAGAATTGTGGTTTTTTGTTGGTTTGAATGTCGAAGTGACTTTTTTTATCATAGTTTGATAAGTTTAGAGTGACCAATTGCTTTTTTTTTAAAATTTTGCAAACTTTAAGTTTTTTTCTGGCTCCCGTTTGGGGAATATACTATAACAATAGTCATTTCCAATTGTAATAACGGGAATCTATATAATAATATTTAGTAAAGTGTTCTCCTTAACTGGCCGATATTTTCATCATTTTTTCTTACAATAACAGTCGGAAGTTAGAAATAGTTTAAAAACAGAGCAACCTTGTTCGAATACCACATTCGTAGAAATATTATTACCGTTTATAAGAAAATTAGGCCAATTATTTAATTCAATTATAATGGCCAGATATACCTTAACAAATTTAACAATTTTGCACGATTCAAATTATAAAAAATATGAGCCTAAATGAAATAAACCTTGACTCGAATGAACAGAGTCTATGTAAATGTACAATGAATTATTTCCACTAGGAATAACAATTACAACTGCAACCATTCCTTACTCCTACGACAAACGTGTAATACTTTTTCTGTTTGTTACACTCGAGTCCATAATAACGGGATGTACCTAATTTCTTTTGTATCAGATTCTAGAATTTGTAGAATAGCTTTTAATTCCTTTAACCGTACTTCCTTAATATTTTTTCCCTTATATATCAATCTACAAACTAAATACAATATAACTACATTTTACAGGTTATAACGTTTTGAATATTAACAAATACTTTACTTGTTTCTCTCTTTATCCGATGAATCGTTCTAAAGACATCTTAGTTTAATGATGCCACAAGAACATTTTTTAGAGTTTTTTTTTAAATTTTAATCGTCTTATTTATGTTGCCGTCCTAACAGAGTTTAACAACAGCAATTTCACTTCCGGGACCTGAAACTTGGGTCAGAACTAGTTCTTGCCGTGCTGTTCAAAAGTCTCTACGGACAAAAAAAAATTCAACGATAGGATTTCGAGATATTGGCCATTGAAGGTATTTACTCTTCCCGCTCGTCAATACCATTTCTTCCTTTGAAATAGCTTTTAACACTATGTGTTTACGATCCGGAACTTCGAAATAGATGAATGAGAAAGATTTTCACCCCCGACACAAGAGTCACTAATATTCACTGAGAAGATAGTAGTTCTGAGATAATACAATTTTTTTTAATTTGAAGCCCAATAATATTAGTATGTGTGAACTGTTTGGTATATAGTTGGCTTTCTGAGTGGAGAGATGAGGCCCGAGCGAGTCCTGAGAGGTAAGCGACCACACATGTAAGCACTAATTGCTAATAATGGTTTATTTCCCAAAAATGTACAAAATACATAATGTATACAGCCCATGTGATGGAAAAATGCAACGTTGATGACAGGGTTTGGAATGCCTATGATGAAAAGATAAATAAATAATACGTGCGAATTAATTCATGATAATACATAATCATAATGAAAATGAGAAAGGAAAAATAAGGAAAAAATGGTATTGGCGAGCGGAAAGAGTAAACACCTTCAAAGGCCAATATCTCGAAATGCTATCGCTGAATTTTTTAAGAACTAGCTTTGACCCAAGTTTCAAGTTCCTGGAGTGAAAGCCAAAATACACCTAAAAGGTGCAGGGCCTTTTATGACCACAAAATATCGTTAAAATTAAGTGACAAAATCTTACATCACTTTAAAAATCAATAATTATTTGTACATCTTTGGAATGAGCTGCCATTTTTCTCTTGAAACCTAGACGGAAATATAGCAAGAGTTAAAGGAAGTTAAAAATAACTCTGTTTTCCCATTTACTTTACCTCGCTTCCTTGTAGTTTTGACATGAATATGGACCCAGTGAGTGCAATGGTATACTTACAATTTATCTGCGATACTTTGTTTCTACCTTCCAGTTAGCATTCAGTAACACTTGTGGTCTTACTTTCAGTTAAGAAATCACAGACAAAACGTGAATGTCCCGACAAAAAATAATCTGGCATGGTGCCGGGGAACTATTGGTTTTGGATATTTTTTCATGTGATATAGCGTACGTGGGTTTTCTCGTAGCAGTACTAATTTTTGGGATATGATATGACTAATTTCATTACTGATGAAAGGCAAAACTAATGAAGTAATAGTATATTCAGAGACCAAAATATTACTTGCTTACCTAAAATTAGGACCTAAATAGCTGATTTGAGGTACCCCATGATCGTAAAACCTAATTTTCCTACTTGCGTAACCGCAACCGAGGGGGTTGCCACTTAAAAATTACCCATTCCAAACACTACAGTCCACATGAGAATACATGCTGACTACACGAGACCACAAAGAGAAAACAGATCTTCGACAAAAAATATCTATATATCTATCCGATGAATATTCAATGAGCAGATATGCAGTACCTCCAAAACTAGATCTAATATTCCAAATCTGCTGGCATTTTTGGATGCTGCCTCTCAAAGTTATCTAGTAATACTTAACAAATCGCGGGTATCAAAATATACGTCAACCTGCGTAATAAAGATGCATGAATTTTATAAAAACAAATTCATTATTCACAAAATTGGAGGCGATTTTTGAAATTTGATTTTGGAAACAAATAGGGTTTTCCCACTAATTTTATTTTAACAATTTGTATCGTGAAAATGATACAATAAAACATTTTATTAATTTATAACAATTTACTTTTTTAATAAGAATTATTTCTAAGAAAATATCGTTAAAACAACTTGCTGATAATTTCACTACTTTTTAAAACGGGCATTTTTACGCGCCAGAATTACGTATCTACCCGGAAAACCAATGAGATTATGGATATAATTAGTTTGTAATAGATTCTAACTGTGTGTTAAAGAAAGCTTTCCTCTAAAACTTCTCAGAATTTCAATTTGTAATGCTTGTACTGTGATTGGTCTAAAGCAGTGGACGTGTAAATATTGGCCAATCAGAATCCAGATAAATGCCGCACAAGTTATTCGTGAAAGCGTCGGACGTTAATATTTTGTACTGTAGTTTAGGTTTAGCCTTCACTGACATTACACATCAGATGACTAACCTAAAACGTTAAATTTACATTTTTATGTTTGTATTGTTTGGAGTGAAAATATTATTTTATCAGTTTCTGGTTTATGTTTTATTAATTCTACAATCAAAATGGAATCAAGTGGAAGAGGGATATGTTAAAGATGCCGCTGATAATTTACCTAAAGTAGTAAAGTGCTGAGTGCCGTCAATAAATAGAGGTTATGTTATGTTAACAGAGAGCAAGATTAATAAACAATCTTGAACAGAGACAACCTCTGTGATTGGATTTCAGGGTGTTGACGTCACAACGCGCCAATTTATGGCTGTTTAAAATGAACCCAATATTTTTCAAACTTCAAGTTTTTTTTTTGTTACTATTAGTAAAATTAATAAGATAATAAATATGCCATAAATCATTTTTTTACGTGAGTTAAGTATTTCAGCAATATTTTTTTTTCTGGGAAAACCCTATTGTCGTGGCCCTCATCAAATATAATACGGTTGGGGAATCGCGATTTCCAGCTATGCCACTGTATCTTATACACCATTTTGATGTTTTCCTCCAGATTGAACAACCCACTGCTGCATCAATATTATGAAAATAATGCATAACGTAGGATTTGAGAAACAGTCGGGTATGTTTCAGAATAAAACGACGGCACTTTCTGAAGTTTTATATATATATATATATATATATATATATATATATTGTACTAATCTGCTTTTGCTTTTCTAAAAAATGGCGCAGGATCCGGTGATTTTCAAACCCTTCTTAGAACTTTTACTAATCTTCGCATATTGAAAATCGCACTCAAATCGAGCCGGTAGTTTTAGAGTTGCAAGTCACATCCAAACACAAGAACATACGGACAATTATGGACATTATAGAACTGAGAACATCCTTTTTGAAGTAGGTTAAAAATAAAGTATTTAGAGAGACACTGAATAGTCTGGGGTCCGATATCCCTTTTTTAAAGCGATTACTAACAGGCTGAATTTTCGTGAGTGGCTTCGCTTTGACGAGTCTTCCAACTTTTTCCTCTAGGAAAATTCTCGGTAGAGGTAGATAAAGTTCTACGCAGCCGCATGTTGATCGTGGAACTGACACTTTCATGGCGTAGGATTGGAAAACCTGCCATAAAATTTGTAGGACAATTTGAAAATTCGATTTCAAAAATATTAATTAAACAATAGTGTGAAAATCAGCCTGTTAGTAATAAAATTTCAGACCTCTTTATTTTCACATAATATTTGCATATTTGCAAATTTCTTACATATTTACATCGCTTTTGTAAGACAAGCGCAGCTCCCTGTTTTTTACACTGACGCGTTAGTTGGTTGAAACGTCGAAAAGCTGGCCAAAATTCAAAAAATGAAGCATGAGACTTTAAACCCCGGAAATAGTTGTAGTGGTACCCCTTGTATCTGAAATGGAGTAGGGAGACCCTACCTGGCTCAGGAATTCATTCCTTTTGTGAGCTTCGAGCGCGTCACTTTGACAGTTTTTAGCGCTGAGAATAACAGCAAATATTCAAGCGCCCTTTAGAAAGTGTTGAGATAAAGTTTTTGTGATTTTTCAAAATGGATTCTCCTCTTGAAAGTAAGTAAAATGAAAATATGTAATTCATCATTCATTTTACAATTATGTAAATTAGCAAATTAACAATAAAGTCATTCGTAATTTTGTTGGTTTCGTTACGAAGGGTAGCTATAGAAAAAGCAATAAGTTATCTCGTTGTTAGCCGCTGCGCATGAAACCAATTTTAAATAGTTTATTGAACATTTCTTTAACTATTTACAAAGGACTGGCTGCGTCTACTTGCGACCTTGCCTTTCGTGATACTTTCTGTGTGTTGATGCGAGTATGTGTGTAATTCGGAATACTGCATTCCTCTGAGTGTTTCATAGCCGCCATTTTGTTTTTTTAAACGTTTTCGGATTCTTAATCAGCGACCTCAAAAACCCCTATATGACAGCTTTCATTTGAATCCAATGAATATTGAAGATTTTTGGTAAATTTTTTGGGTGTTTCGTAGCCGCCATTTTATTTTATTTTTTAAACGTTTTCGGATTCTTAATCAGTGACTTCAAAAACCCCTATTTACCCATTTTCTAAAACATCGATAAACTTCTTCGTATTATGGCCAGCTTGTCGACGTTTCAGTCCACTGCGAACGGGCTGATTTTTACCCTATTGTTCAACCTTTAACAAAAAAAAAAGTTGTTTGTAACATGTACCTAAATCAGTTTTTTGGCACTCATCAACTATTCCGGATTCAGCTTCGCCTCGTCCGGAAACAGTCGTCCCAAAAAACATGATTTTAGGTACTTGTTGCAAAAATAATTATTTTGATACAGTTAACCTGAGTTAAGGAAAATTCATATCCACAACTTTTTATAAGACTTCTAACAGCCTCACCTGGCTTGACATTATGAATTATAATTTGACAGAAACAGAAGCACTGGAGTCCACTAGCCCTTTCATAACTATAATTTTGTTTACATTTAAAACATTTCAAAAGAATAATATTAACTTCACGCACAAGTTATTACATCAATTTCTCCTCTTGAGTAAGATGGTAAACCGACATTCTGTTTCTTTAGCGCCTTGAAGCAATACCTTCATAACCGATTCAATCCAGTTGCGGCCCTGACATTTGTGTTATCCATTAAAGCAAATCATTGTAATTATCTTTGTATGGTATCGTGCCCAGCTGTTAAGTTAAAACTAATAAATTTTAATAAATATAGAACAATTACATTTAAATAGTTTATATTAAGATGTTGACCGCTATTAAAGTATTTTTTTAGATAAATTATATTTGTAAATAGATATTAACTCATAAATAGTTTCGATTATATTTGGGAATTGGCGAATGTGAATATTTGCTTCCAGTTTTATTCCCCTAAAAGCAGAAAGGAACATTTACAAGTCTACAAAATCAATTTAAAGTTATATGTCTGTGGTAATATTAAATTGAACGCCATACAGTACATTTCAATTAAAACTATCATACTCATATTTTTGTGCGCAAAAAGCTTATAGTCCGAGCGAAATCAGTTATCAACCGAAAAAATGTATTCGGGTGGAATGTTTTTCTGCCGTCTTGTTCAAAATGTGCTCCTTCATAAGAAAGTACAGTTTGCTGGATGGAGATGTTGGCAGGAATTGTTTAAACAGAGCTTTTTTAACAAATTAGAAAAATTAACTTTTTCGTTTCGAAAAAAAAATATGTTCGTATTTTTCACACCAAAATAAATAAAAAAATGCCATTAGACATGTTTCTCGAGAGTGGGTAAATTTCGAGAGAAAAATTCTTGAAATTTCAAAAAGACGTGAAATTTGAGATCTTCAAAGCTCAAAAACTATATGGAAACTAATGTTTTTTAATGTAAGAGAAATTTGTATCTATTCCTTGAAGCTTATACCACAATATACTGTAGATGTATTTTGTTATTCTTTAGCTTAAGTGCTTGTACTTTAATTGTTAAGACGTGTGTGCGCGCGCAAGCCAATGAGCGTAGCAGCGCGACTAACGATGTATATTTATACTGGCCCATCTAGTCGAGCGATCGGTGAAATTCAAAACAATCGTGTTAGAGAACGTTAAATTTACGTTTCGACTTTTTTTCGTCAGCTTCATCTCGCTGGTCGTTGCAACTTGACACGTAATCTCTTTCATTTTTTATTTAAAAAAACGTAGTTTAATCATAGGTCAAAAATTAATTTTCATGAAAATATAAATCATAAAATGTCTTCCTCAGTAATATCTCTTAAAGGAAAACATTCTAGTGATAGCTTATCGCGGATTATTTGTAATTTTTCAAATAATGTGCAGAAGCCAAAATCAGATTCATATATCACCTTAAAATGTGCAGCCTTATGACGAAAAGACGAAGAAAGAACTGAAAGATTAAATCACAAAAAATCTTTTAGGTCGAAGTGAAGTAAGGCTATTCGAAGCCAAACGACCCCGAAAAACAACTCAGAGATTTACTGATTTATTTGACACAAGTATTAATAAAAAATTTTCATGGTATACGATTTGTTATGCATCTTATAGAAGCGAAGAAAAAATTCAACGGGCAGAAATTGCAAATGCAGCTCAAGATGCTGCTAGTGATAAGAATATTAATCATAGTGATTGTATAGTTCAAGTAGGAATATCCCGAGACATAAAAAACGCAACAAAACTTTACGACCTCATTACGGTAGTCTTTGTAGTGCTGTTCGCAAATTGATTCGCTTACCTTTATAGGTTTTTAATGTGCCTCGGGAATGTTTAATGTCAGGTTTGGCGCCATGGCCCGCGGCAATATAATTATGTCGTAAAGTTTTTGTTGCGCTTTTTATTTACTGGGATTTATTTACTTCAACTAGCGCAATGGTCCGCGGCGATAATAATTATGTCGTAAAGTTATTGTTACGTTTTTATTTATCGGGAACTTATTACTTGAACTATACTGTATCTTTTAGGCCAATAAGCAATGCCAGACTAACGCGATCTTCTGTGCCAAATAGTGGTGACAATCAAACTTGTGTTATTTGCAATAAGCAAAGTAATAATAAACGTTTTAAGACTTGCCTATTATCAGACTATAATACTGCTAAAAAGTCGATGTCCACTAATCTTTTGAGAACGGATAAAATTTTTATGAGAATTTGTACATACGATACTGTTAAAAATCTTTTAGGTCGTGAAATACATGCATGTTTGAAACAGTATTTATATATTCGTAAATATTTATCGAATGAACAAAAAAGACATCCAGATCGTTCACATGACGTAATTAATGAAGTTTTTAAAAACGTAAGAAATGGAATTGATTTATTTGATTCTGCGTTTGAATTGAGCTTTTTGAAAAATAAAGTAAATTCACATCTTGAAGGTGACAGTTCTATTGATAATAAGAAAGTGACACATTTCTTAGCAATTAAAGAACAAGCCCTTTAAGCTAAAGAATAACAGAATATATTTACAGTATCTTGTCGTATAAGCTTCAAAGAATAGATCCAAATTTTTCTTACCCCAAAAAACATTAATTTTAATATAGTTATTTTGTTAATTAATTTTTTCTTGGAATCTATCAACTTTAGAGAAAAATGTCTAAAAACGTGTTTTGTTTGCTTTGGTGTGAAAAATACGAAAATATTTTTTCCGAAACGAAAACATCAATTTTTCTAATTTGTAAAAAAAAAACTTTGTTTGAACAGTTCCTGACCACATTTCCATCTGGCAAACTGTACTTTCTTATAAAGGAACATATTTTGAACAAGATAGCACAAAAATATTCCATCCGAATAAATTTTCCCGGCCAAAGACTGATTGATCAAAAACTAAAACAATGTCTGAAGCAATGTCAATATGGTCAGTATTGTTTATAAAGAATTCCAAAGGCACCTATGAAAATGCGCCTTAGGCACTTTAAAATGGTAGAAAATGTAATTTCCGGCTTAACAGGAAGTTGTAAAAAAGTTTCATTGCCACATTATTCACATTACTTTTCTATGAAGATAGTTTCAAACGAACTATCGTCTAAAATTTAATGTAGGAAAGTTACGGCGATTTTAGTTTTTCAAAAATTAAATATTTTAAATTCAAATTTCTCGATAACGGCTGGATTTTCGAATTTTTTCTATATAACGAAATCTAATTGAAATTAAATTCTCTTTAACATAGAAAACATTTCTAAGTTCCTATCATACAAAAAAATCTTATTAGCCAGCGCCATCTACCCCTTAACATATTAAAAAACTTTGTATTCGAAACTAAAGCCATATGCTCTAGTAATGGGCTTTTACAGAACTCAAATATCTCTAGTAGTTTCCGAAATATTTCACCTGGGAGCTTTGATTGGCACACCCTGTATAGCGTACAAATTAATTTTAAAAATAGTATTGAATATAATAAACAAAATTTAAACTTTAAATGATTTATCAATGTATATGCACATGATTTATGAGCAGCTCCTAGCTTTTCTTCTTTGAAGATTTTAGTACCACATTTATAAGCTATATATTAATATTCTGTCAAAATGAAAGTCTATTTTTAATATTTAATTTAAAGGAAGGATTCAACTGTCATTTTTATGATACGTAGTTGGTAATATATATATAATAATTGTATAAATTTACGTATTGGAGTCTTAACAAAATTTAAATTTCTAATAAATTTTAAGTTCATGTATTTTACGCATTTAAATTAAATATCTCTGGTAGTGAACAACGAAAACACATTTTTCTAATTTGTAGTTTGTCTATTTCTATCTTTAAGTATCTATTTTACTCAGACTATAGTATTTTTGATAAATAGTTTCGGCGCCCTTCATACTCATATATTTCGTAAATTGTATGTTAACAATCGATAACGAGATGGCAACAAATTAACACTAGCAGGTAGTTTAATGTAAGCTAGGTTTGAGGCGAGGAACGCAACACTGAAGTAATTGAAGTAGTTATTGGACAATTTGGCTGCTTGCTGAAATAATTACTGAGAAAAAATAATAACGACGCACAAATGAATTGGACAGTCATTTAACTATATCAAGAACATATATAATAAAACACAGCCATACTATTAATAAATGATGAATCTTCGAATAATTAGAACCTTGTCAAGCCACTGTACACAAAATGAATCTACATTCATTTCAACTATGACTTCCAAGATATATATACAACCCAATAATTATTTCGCCTTGTCTAACGACGAAACGTGTTTCAAAAAATATGGATTGAAAAGATATATGAAAATTCAAACATGTCAGGGAAGCCATCATCCGATGCAAATTTTCACAGTGGTTCTCGATGAACTTTTAATGTGATATACAGGGTGAGGCAATAGTGCGCAATGTGCGCAATGACCTCGTTATCTCGCGTTCTACGATAGCTAGAATTTTTTTTAAAAATTGCAAGTAAACTAGATAAAAAAAGTCTATAACTGGAAATTATTTTCGAACATACAGGGCGAGCCAAGACGAAATTACAGGACCAAGTGCCCTTTTTTAAATGGAATGCTATATATATCAGTACATGTTTTGAAGCCTCTTTCTAGGCTTTATTCACTCCTATATTAACAGCCACTTGGATGTAATGAATTTTTTGTTGAAATAATGCAATCTGCAGACGGATATTTAAAAAATCACCACAGTTATAATTATGGGTTTTAAAAAAAAGTTATGTGAATATCAGTTACGAGACATCTAATTAATGTTTTTGAATCATTTTCATTTCCTAAAAATGTACAGGGTGGCCAAAAATTATTTTTCAATTAAGAACATTTTATATTGAATTTTCTCAATTTTTTCAAATGGAATACCCTGTATATTTTTCTACGATGTGATGTAGAAATGAAAAACGAACATTTTCTGCAAGTACTTCGCTAGGGCTAATTGCAGCCAATTTCGTTTTCTTGAGCAATAATTACAAAATTCAGAAATAAACTTAATCAAAGAGATTTCTTCAAATAACTCAGTAAAAAAATATAGTAAATGTTCCACATGTTGCCCATTTTGATTGACATACATCTCTATGTGCTCTTGAAATGAGGTTCCCACTGTTACTAAAACTGCCGGTGTAATAGATGTAAAGGCAGTAATTATTCTTTCCTTCATATTTTGTACTGTTGTTGGTGTGTCTCTATAAACAATTTGCTTCACGTATCCCCATAAAAAGAAATCCATTTTTGTAAGATCTGGGGATCTAGTAGGCCATTTAGTGGGCCCATTTCTTCCAATCCATTGATTAGAGTAGGTACTATTTAAATGATCTGTGGAGCACCATCTTGCTGAAACCACATTCTATTTCGAATTCTTTCAGGGAGATTTATCAATAATTGTGGCAGATAGTTTTCCAAAAAATAAAGATAAATAGCTGCAGCAAATGTACCATCAAAGAAATGTGGCCCTATTACATGTTCTCCAATAATTCCTCGCCAAACGTTTATAGACCATCTGTGTTGGTTATCAACCTACATAAAAAGTGAGGATTTTCCAAAGCATAATAATGGAAAAATTGCCTGTTAACAAATCCATTTTTATGAAAAGTTGCCCCATCACTGAATAAAACGGTATTGAAAAAGTTGACATCATGTTGCATTTCACCTCTGGCCCAATTACAAAATCGTAGGCGCTTTTGAAAATCATCATCAGTTAATTCCTGGTGCATTTGAATATGATTTGCATGCAACTTATTTGTTTTTGAGATTCAACCCACAGACCGTCTACTTATTACTACTAATGAGCTCAGTTCTCTTTGACTAACATGGGGATTCTCAACTGTTACCAGCACCACAGAAAACTCATTTTCTTCGTTCACAACACGTTTTATTCTTTCACTTTTTTATATTCGATATTTCCAGTTTCCAGAAATCTATCGAGAAGGGTTTGGAAGCTGCTAACATCAGGAATCCTTATTCTTTCAGGATAACGTTGGTGATAAATTCTATTGGCAAGTAAACCATTTGTCTGACTCGCCCAAAACAAAAGTCATGTCTACAAGTTCCACTTTATTAAAATTCATATTGTAAAATTCCAAATATTTTAAATTCAATACAAATTGTAACGACCGATAAGTGTGATAAATGCTCCTTTGTATACGACAATTTATACCAAACTGAGGTCTTATTGCTTGTCGAATAACGAAAACACCAAAAAAATTTACAAAAAAACATTACAGTAAAGGACCGGTTAAATACTATTTACCCATTTCAATGGATTGCAAGAAGTAGTCTCACTAAATGGCCTCATATCAAAATTGCATAAAGACGTGTGTCGATCTAAATGGGCAACACGTCGAACATCTGTTATAATTTTTCTAATGAATTATTTGATGGATCCTCTTTTTTTAAGTTTATTCTTGAGTTTGACACATATTTATTTATAAAACGAAAATGGTTGCAATTAACCGTAGGGAAGTACTTACAAAAAATGTTCGTTTTTCATTTCTACATCACATCGTCGAACAATATACAGGGTGTTCAATTTGAAAAAATTGAGAAAATTCAATTTAAAATGTTCTTAATGGAAAAATAATTTTTGTCCACCCTGTACATTTTTAGGAAATGAAGAGGCTTCAAAAACATTAATTAGATGTCTCGTAACTGGTATTCATATAAGTTTTTCTTAAAACCCATTTTTTTTTTGACAGTGGTGATTTTTTTAATATACATCTGCAGATTGCATTATTTCAACAAAAAAATTCATTACATCCAAGTGGTTGGGAGATATTCAATGCGTATATAAGAATGAATAGAGCCTAGAAAAAGGCTTCAAAAAATGTACTGATATACGTAGCATTCAACTTTAAAAAAAGGCACTGTAATTTCGTCTTGGCTCGCCCTGTATGTTCGAAAATAATTTCCAGTTATAGACTTTTTTATCTAGTTTACTTGCAATTTTTTCAAATATTTCTAGCTATCGTAGACCTCGAGATATCGAGATTCGACGCACTATTGCCCCACCCTGTGTATAATATGAGGAATATCTATTGTAATCACAAATAAATGTGTAATGTGTGTGTGACTCTATGCTACTTGTACCTAAAAAAATTTTAATAAAAAATAAACAGAAATACACCTAAACAAGAAATTAAGAGCAATGTACAGGGTGTCCCAGTAGTCTAATATCGACCTTATTAGAAAACTTGGGAAAATTATTATTTATGGGAGCAGGATAGTGTCAAAAGGTGCACATTTTAAAGATATTTTGAAATATACAGGGTGACTCGCTACAGCGGAGCATCTTCGAGGTCATTTTTTTTTTTTAATGGAACATTATATATTTTTACATTTATGAATTCAGCGTAAAATTACCTTTCCAACAACCTCAAGATTTTTTATTTTTAACGTGGCGTTGCCGAGTTATTCGAAAACATACGAAAATTTTGGTCGAAACGAGGTTTAACAAATTAATTTGCTGTGCGTGTATTACTATTAATTAAGAAGATTTATTTTACAGTAATGTAGACAAGGGATGTACTACAACGACACAGCCATCAATTATTGATTATAATTATACAGGGTGTATTTTATACTAGCGCCAATTCAGAACATTTCAAAGTGAATTTTCTCAATTTTTTTCTAACAGAACATGCTGTATATTATTGTATTTTTAAATTGGCAAGTTAATTCTCTACAATTTTTGAGAATAATATCCTATACCTAAAATTGATATTTTCAGTGATATTTCCAGTGATATTTTTACTTTTTGATTAAAATAATAATAATAATCGTTTATTGTCCAACAGGCTCACACCCAATTACAGGATACTTTGAAGTGTACAAAATAAAGTACTACTAACTAACTAATCTGAAAGCTAAAAGTAGGAGAAACCACAAATGTAAAGAAGTATAGCTTATATATGACAAATTAGAGTATAAAAACAGTTACATAAAAATTATAATTACCTATATCTAAATATTCGAAGGGCAAACATATCAATTTTAATTAATTGTAAGAATACATACATAACGGCAACCCTAACGTTACAATCTTTTCAGATGCAAGAAGTGTATTAAATAGTAGCCAATTTTGGAATCAGTTCCCCGTGCCTTGTATTAGACGTCGTAAAATCTCACAGTTGGCGCATCGCAATATTAATGTCAGTTTTGTGTGAATTAAAGTACATTGTGGTTTGCCGTATAATGAAAAGGTGGACAAATTAGCCAAGAGTGCGATCGCAGATGGCAATATTTCTTTATATAAAACCCCTTCATCAGATTTACACGCCACATTGACAAATCACTGTATGTAAAATGGCAACACAGGTACGAAAACGCATACTCAGAAAGTTCCACTAATTATTATTTATTAAATCCACTTATATTTAAGTCCAAATGGCACAAAGGACTCTCCATTCCTAGGCAATTCTACACAACGATAACTCGTCTGCAATTCAACTACGGCCGATTTCCTTCCCACCTTGATAAAATTAAAGTAATAGAGAGCGACCTCTGCGAATGTGGAGATATTGGTACTGTTAACCATCTTTTATTTAATTGTATACTCAAACAGAGAGAATCCGATCATTTATTACAACGTCTCCAGGATATAGGCTTCACCATGCTTCACAGTGTAAATTGTATCCCTGCAAGTCAAAATTTTGCAGCACTACAAATTCTTATGGAGTATTTACAAACATGCAGCATCATAATTTAGGAATTTTAAAGTTTAGAAAATTTACTAGTTTGTAATATGTCATCAATGCCCTTGCCAGTAAGCCCTTGTAGTTTCCCTATTTTTCCTTCATCGTTGTAACCGCGGCCTACCAACTTGTAATGTTGTTATTAAATGTAGGTTGTGTTGATGGGAATAGGCCAATAAATTTTGGAAAACTTCTGAACTTGACTATTAGATATTCTACTGTTATCCGTTTATTTGTTTTGTTGTACCTAAATGTCTGTTTGTAAATTTATTTATTTATTCAATCATAACACGGAAAACCTTAGTGATTAGTCCCGAGGATGATTTAATAATAAATCGAAACGCCGACAATCATCATAAATTGGTTTTTCATAATTTATTGGCCTATTCCCATCAACACAACCTATATACAATAAAAAGGCTATTATTATACTCAACGTTGTTATTAAAGTCGCCATGATGGGCCCCTTGGCGTGAAAAGTGTGACCATTATAAACTTCCCTTAACGTGTGTGCATAGTTGGGTCTGTCCTTTTTTTTACCTACAAGCCTTTTTTGACCGTTTTAAACAAGCTTTAAAGTGAAAGTTTCCTAACCCTAAAAAAATGAAGAAATACCAATGATTTAAAACTTAATTTTTTGTTACCCTGGATACTTTAGAGAATAAAAATTAATCAATTTAAGGTACAAATGAGCTATATCTATAAGGTTTTTTTTTAATTAGTATTTTATTTAATATTTATGTTTTAATATAGAGTGGAAAAAATGATAAAACTTAACTTTCACGTGTAATTTATAAGAAATAAAAATTATAAAAATTAAAAGCAAGTATACAGTTACAGGATAATTATTTGTAGTCTTAAAATACAAAATTTTTAAAAATCTCCTTTACACGCTTGCTAAAGCATATTTGTGGCAATAATAGTGAGGATCTCAAATTAAAGCGCCGTATTCCAGTTTAGATCTTACGTATGAGGCATATAGTATTTTTAACGCAGCAGTATTTGTAAACGATAAACAGTTACGTATAATAAATCCAAGCATTTTAACTGCATCAAACGTTTTTGTATTTATATGCTGGATGAAAGTCATTTGTAAATCAAAAATCACCCCTAAGTCTTTTATTGTGCTTTCTCTGACTAATGTGTTACCATCAATAGTATTCTCATAAGTTATATATAATTATTTCCTAGAATAAATCGTTACTTTACATTTCGAAACATTCAAATGCAGTTTATTGACATCATACCGAACGATCGATATTATCCTTATCCTTATCAAAGGCTTTTGAAAAGTCCTTATATATCACATCCACCTGACTATTGTTAAGTTCTTTACTCACAAAGTGAGGAAATATGGCGAGATTACTAACGGTAGATCTATTACTAACAAATCCATGTTGAAAGGGAGATAAAATGTATTTGGTTGAAATACTTAATACTTTTCATTTCGAACTGATCATCTAGTAGTCATGATTTTGATATAAAGTGAGAATAATTGAAAGTTATTTTATTGACGTTTAATTATTAACTATTGTGACAAAATATTTCCACTTTTTTTAGTTATAAATTAGTTTAAAATTAGCACTTTCCAATCATGAATTTTTCGAGACAAGAAATGGTCGATATGGTTTATGTTCTGGATGCGAGTGATAAATATTGTTTGCTATCAGCTCGAATTTATAAGGAGAGATATCCGGAAAGAAGACAGCCCTCTAAAAAATCATTTGAGAGGCTGATGGGACGATTTGACAGTACGAGGAAAGTGGAATATAAGAGAATCGGCAAGAGAAAACGATATAAGCCGAACTTCAGTCCATCGAATCCTACAAAAAACAAATTTCATCCCTACCACGTTCAACTAATGCAGGAACTGATTGATAGGGATTATGAAAACCGAATACAATTTTGTCAATGGACAACACAAAAAATAGGACAACAAAAAAATTTTTTTGACTTTGTTTTGTTTGCAGATGAAGCAACGTTCCATAAAAATGGACATGTTAATCATCATAATTTTCATTATTACGATACAACCAATCCTTACTTACATCTTACGAACAAATATCCAAACAAGATGGTCGTTGAATGTTTGGGGGGGAGTTGTTGGGGATTATGTGATAGGACCACATTTTTTTGATGGGCATGTGAATGGCCAAATTTATTTAGAATTTTTGCAAGACAGCTTGGAAGAATTACTGAAGGATGTCTCCAAGACTATTAGGGAGAGAATGTGGTAACTCCATGATGGGATGGGGCACCTGTGCACCACACTGCAGCTATTCACGAACAATTAAAAAACGCTTTTTCAAATGGTTGGATAGGAAGAGGAGGGCCCCATAGTTGGCCTACCAGGAACCCTAATTTGACCAAAATAGACTTCTTCTTGTTAACAATTGTACAAAGTTCCTATAACTACAAAGGAAAATATGAGAGAAAGAATAAGGGAAGTTTTGCAGGAAATTGCTGTAGATATTTTAAGAAATGTCAGTAGATCGTTCGAAAATCATCTACAAAAATGCATAGACGTACCGGGAGGCCACTTTGAACAGTTCCTATAAACACTAGGTATTATTTATTTCATTAAATTATGTTCAAAATAACTTTGAATTTTTTAAATAGTACCAATGTTTGTCTTACCTAATACCGTATTTTCTGTTCCTATTATTTATGCTAACTTTTTTGTAATATTAAACGATTATTTATAAATTTTTAAGATAGACTCAAATGTGATTTAATTAAATTGTGAAAAATGCTACTGAGGCAAGCAAGACGCACCCAGAAAAAAATTTAATACCACTTTTAATTATTCTCGTTTTATGTCAAAATCTACTAAATCAGTTCGAACTGAAAAGTATTATAATATAACGGTTTTTAATGAAAAAATAAAAATATCTCTGGAAATATCGATTTTAGGTATAAGATATTATTCACAAAAATCATAAGAGAATTAACGTGACAATTCAAAAATACAATAATATACAGAGTGTTTCATTTAAAAAAATTGGGAAAATTAACTTTGAAATGTCCTGAATTAGCGCTAGTATAAAACACATCCTGTATAATTATAATTAATATTTGGTGGTTGTGTCATTGTAGTACATCCCTTGTCTACATAACTGCAAAATAAATCTTCTTAATTAGTAGTAATACACACACAGCGAATTAATTTATTAAAAACTTGTTCCGACCAAAATTTTCATATTTTTTCGAATAACTCGGCAACGTCACGCCAAAAACCAAAAATTTGGACGACATTGGAAAGATAATTTTACGCTTAATTCATAAATGTAAAAATATATAGGATGTTCTATTTAAAAAAAATGACCTCGAAGATCATCCGCTGTAGCGAGTCTGTATATTTCAAAATATTTTTAAAATGTGCGCCTTTTGACACTACACCACTTTCATAAAAAAAAATAATTTTCCAAAGTCTTCTAATAAGGCCGATATTGGACTATGACGCACGATTGGAACACCCTGTATATTTAACGGAAATTAAAATATTTGAAAAAAAAATTTTTATTAAATATTTCTTACCAATATATGTTGACAATGGACACAAATTACTCCTAATATTAATATTACAATAGGTCCCAAAATTATTCCAGCATTTCTTATGGCGTCTCCCATGGCAAATACACCAGAGCCCACGTTTCCTTTGAATAAGTGCATAATGGTTTCCAAATATCTAAAATTTGGAAGAATGTCACCAATGATACTAAATACTGCCTACATAACAGAAATATTCAAATGTAGTATTATGATACCAATTAATTATGATTTACACATTTATTAACATTTAAAATCAATTTTACTAAAACTAGAAATATAATAAAGTTGCTAAGATATTTTAATGATAAATATTCTTACGAATGTAAATATTGAGAAACTATTTCTTACAGATTGTATAAAAAATATAAATACACCATTTTATTTAGATTGCGCCAAATAGCACAGTATTCAGTCTCTCATACATATTGAAAGTTTAAAATTCCTGTGGCTCTACTTTTAGTTTAAGACATTAAAAATTTTCCCTTGATTGAATCCCCTTGTGTTTTTGATGAAAGAGTGAAATTTTTATGTCTTTAATTGTATTTAAAATATTACGAGTGAACCAAGGTTAAATTCTTATTTGATTTCAGAGATTAAACAACTTCAAAAGATTCCACAAATTTATTTTGCGTAATAATTAAAATTAAGTATTAAAATTGCTCCACCTCATTAACACCCATTTTCAGGGCCGGTCCAATAACTATTTTCAGCCTAGGCAAAGTTTAATTCTGACCGCCCCCCCCCCCACCCCGGAACAACGCGGTAAACAGTTACCTATCAATGTTATAAATTTTAAGTGATAAAATAAATAAATAAATAAACACCACAGAAATTAGACAACCCCCAATTCCAGAAGCCAGGGCTTGTGCGGAAGGGGGTTACACATTGAAAAAACGAAAAAACGCAGACATACAGCCATTTCCTCCAACAGTGCCAGTGCCGGAGCCAGGATTCGAACCCGGTGGTGCGATGTCCGTGTGATTAATCGCGATTGCCACCAATTCATTTCAATTCAAAACAACTTTATTAAAATTAATATACAGTAAATGTGCCTCCCCAGAGCCCATCGGGACCAACCCTGCGATCACCGCGTTAACGCGGTGGTGTATCGCAAAGTCGGGCCGAGGCGGGACTGGTTTGGCTAGGTAAAAATGAAAACGATAAAAACTCAAACTTCTTTTACAAAAGTAAATAAAATTAAGTGCTGTGACAAATAATGCTTAAAAAAGAAAGCTTAACTTAAAACTGGTTAAAACGATTACTTGGCTTTCGCCGTTAGTGCACTTCACTGAATCTAATTTGGGCACTGACGCTGACTCCGTAACTTGCACGGGGTGCCATCCGCGAATTGCTCCAACTACGGGTTGCGCAAGGCAGGCCTAAACTGGGATTCTAAAAATTTTGATTGTTCTGATATAAAATTTGGATTCTGTTACGGGTTTAATGAAGGAAGGATGAATTTACAGACAAAAATGCACAAACAGAAACGAAGAACAAACAAACGCGACACACACAAAAATAAAAGAAGAGGGGGACAGGAAAGAATTAAAGCGGATGAAGGGTATGAAATATCAGTGAAAGGTGGATAGTATTAGAGAAGGTATAGTAGGTGAAAGTTTGGCTAGAGTGGCTGCCGGAAGATTGGCAACGTCTGGTAAGGTAAGGGGTGTTTAATCCGAAATGGGGCATTATGCTGTCTAATTTGTGTAATGTGTCTTGTTAGCGGACTATCGCCCAGCTTGAACGAATAGAAGTTTTGGGAGATATGCTGGACGTAGTCGGCTATCGGGGTTATGTCGTTGCAGCGTTCGTAGAGGTCTCTGAGGGAGGTGTATCTTCCAGAATTTGATATGAGGTGCATATATTTGTGTTCTAGCACTTTTATTTTTTTCATTGTCTTGGCCGATATGCTGCACCACACCGGCGCCGCGTATGTGATAGACGGCCTGACCACCGTCGTGTACAACAATTTTTTATTTTGTCTGTTAAGTCTGCTACCCCTGACCATGAGCGGATACAGACTCCTGGACAGGGAGTAGACCGTCCGTATGGTTTCATTAATGTGCGTATTAAACGTCAGTCTTTGGTCGAGTCTCACCCCCAAATATTTCACGCATCTTTTAGTGGGAATTTGGTTACTCCTGATCGAAATTGGAGTGACAATGCGGTTCTCCGTGAAGCGCCGCGTGAAGCATATCGCCTCAGACCTTCGCGATTGCCACCTCGCGCCTTAACCTACTCGGCTATCGACCAGATCGTTCATATTAATTCAATTCAGGCATTACAGTAAAACAAGGCAAGCACTTTGTTTTTAAAGTTATATTTGAAATGAACTAAAATAACAAAATAACTTCTTAAAACTGATTATTATAAATACTAAAATTGCATCCGTCTTACTTTGCGTCTTGCAAATTCAGTAAGTAATTCAGAAATTATTTCATCAATATTGACACGATTGAGTATGTTATTTTCTATTGCTAAGAGCGAAAGCCCGTCCAATCTCTCCTGAGACAAAGATAATCGAATGTATGTTTTAATTAATTTAAGTTTGGAGAATGACCGTTCTTCTGACGCAACGCTAACTGGCAACGTCAAAACAATCTGCAAAGAAATTTCTAAATTTTGGAAATAATCCATCATACGTTTTGTTGACAAGAAATGCATAACATTTTTTTATTGATATTCCCTCTATGTTCTGGTTTTTTATTATACCTGAGAGAACTGTTATTTTTTGTTATAACTCCCTAGACACAATATCAGAGCTATCGCCAGCGGTTCATTACAGTGTACAGTTGTTAAATTATTGCAGTATTTTAATAAATCTTCATGTTGAAAGGGTATCGAGATATCGTACAGGAAATTAAAAATATCACTGTGCTCCTTTAACTGACAAAACCGTTCAGATAGTGAATAGATTGCTGTGTCTAAGATATATTTTTTTAAATTTTGAATGATATCTTGAAATCCGCGATGGTTTCATCTTCAAATATCGGCTAAACAACGCAAACGGGATCAAAATTTCCAAGTGTCACACGTCGTACCACTCACAATTATTGTTACAGCATGCCGTGATTCGTGAAGTAAAAACAATTCGCAATTCTCTAGTGCCATGAGCGACTGTTGCCAGGTATGCAATTAATACCAGATAGTGTTGTAGGATTTTTAATTTTTTCTTAATTACTTGATACATAAAACATTTTGTTATTTTTAGTTGTCTACTCAAGATAAAAATTTGTTTTGCGTTTGGCGCCCCTAATATCATGGCGCCCTAGGCAGTTGCCTGGGTTGCCTAGGCCTATGACCGGCCCTGCCCATTTTTTATTTTTGTAAATTATAACACAAAATTCATGTAAAATAACTTAAATTGTAAATTGATAAAAACCTTTTGCTGACTAACAACTTACAGATAGAGAGGTGGTGGCAATTTAGGTATACGATTTTATCGCCGTTGGTAATATGTAATATAGTTTACACCTATCTGTGAAAATAATTGAATCAATAATTGAGTGCTGACTTTTTGCAAAAATGAATTTCAAAATTGCAAAAAATGTTATGTATACGCAATTATTGCACTCCCTCTAATTTTTTTTTATACATTTATTTAACGTCGGCCTATTTCCGCTACTGAGGCCTAACACCGACGCCTGTAGACGAGCTACCCCCAACCAGGAATTTTGCCGAACCTCTTCCCTTAAGAAGAGTAGGGATCTTTTACTTGCCTAACATTTAATAGACAAGGGGCCGACGGCTTTACATCCCCTCCGAAGGATGGTATATCTCCTATACAACCCTCGCCTAAGGTTGTATAGCTTCCGCGCATACACTGATATACAAGCCTCTGGAAAATATGTGAGGCGAGGACGTGGTCTTCGTTGGAACGGTCACCAATCCAACTACTAACCACGCCTAACGTTGCTTTACATCGCATATCGAAGTATGTACATAGTAAAGACGCACCTACGCTCGCCCCCACTCCCTCTAATTGAAATTTTAAAAATTATGCTCGGCTATATATCTCGCTAGTTTATGAGTTGGGGAACAAAAAGCACTAACAATTGGTCGTAAATGAATGTTAGTTTTGTGAGTTCTAGCAACACTGTATATTCAAGCAGGAATGAGAGATTTTCGAATATCTGAATGGAAGTCCGAGTTATTGATGATGATTTTCGTTCTCTTTTCCAAATATGTGGTGGGATCGCGCTGGATGCACTTGTAGTCAGGGGTATTCAATAAATCGTTCATTTTGGTCCACTGAAGTATTAAACGTTCTCAAGACTAAACATATTAATAATATTTCCCCCAGCACTCTAACCCTTCTAGAACATTGTTTGCCTAACACCTATTTTCTTTTTCAAACTACTGCAAACAAATGAGAGGGGCTCCAATGAGATCATCCCTATCCCCCTCCATGGCCAATATCTACATAGACAACTTCGAAACCCAAGCCCTGAATTCATCCGAACCGGAACCTACCTGTTGGCTAAGGTTCGTCGATGACATCTTCGTTATCTGGCTGCATGGTAGAGATACTCTAAACACCTTCCTGTCTCACATCCATAATATACACCCCCAGATCCAGCTCAATACGTAATATGAAAACAAATGTTCCCTCCCTTTGCTAGGCGCTCTTATTACGAAACAAAACAAACATCAATTCTCTTATTCTGTGTACAGAAAACCAACCCACAATAAAAGTTACCTTAATTCAAAATCACATTCCCACCCATCACAAATAAATTCCGTTATCAGCATCCTTGTAATGAGATACCTCAGACTAACAGACAATCACAACAGGCAATGCACACATTAGGATAAGCACTTCTACAAAAGGGTTACGATAAATAACACGATCCATGTACAAAGCACAAAATCCTTCCCAAATATAACATACAGGGACTCCTGATCGGAAAACAACTTTCCTACCCTACATCAAAGATGTAACAGATAAAATTCTTAAGTCCTAAAATCCAGTAACTTAAAAACCATATTCATGACACAACAAACAATTTCCAATTTAACCAGAACTCCAAAATGATTCCCACGGTGTATACGAAACATCTTGTTGTCCCCAAATCTACAGTGGACAAACCAATAGACGGATTAGTAATAGAATATATGAACATCGTCTGTAGTTATAAAACCTGGTCCTGCATCATCACTTTCCAAAACGTCGCCTTCTAACAGGCCATAATATAGACCTCGATAACACCAAAACCATAGTACCCTCTTTTTCCAGAAAACGCGAATTCGTGAAGCAATTGAAATAGAAAAACGTCCTGATTATCTCAACAAAAAAGATGACGGTCTCATTGATCTCCAGACTGGCCCTACAACCTTCATCTACACCCAATAATTTCCGAAAGCAGCTGTTCTGCTCTGTTGCCTCTATCAATAGACCCTCAACTCCTCCCATTCTCCCACCCACACAAACACCATTCATCCATATAAATAACACTTCGTCACATATTACCAGCGGGTTCTCTCTAAGGAGTAGGTACATTAAGACGGATCGTGGTGAGATCTGAGGAGTAGGATTGATGCCCTGGAATCGAACCAGCCTTACGAACTCAAACCTATCCTTCCATTGTTTTGTGTTCCAGTTTCTTACCATTTTTCTCATGACCACGGTACGATCTGGGGAGTAGGCAGATTGATGCCCCTGATTCTAACCAACTTATCCTGACAGTTTCTCTTCTGACTATATTCCGCTATAAAAAATTATTATTTTTAGACTTAAAAAGGTGCGACATTATTTGTTCCGATCTCGGATGTTTTGTAAACGCAATGGGAATAAAATTGTTGAACTCTTTTTTCCAACCATATTCTTGAGTATTAAATTATTTAAAGAATGAATCGCTAGCACTTTTTATATAAATAACGTGTAATGCTTCACTTTACATACTGGATCAGAGCATTTTCAGTTGGTGACAACATTGTCAAGACCATTTTATAGGTGTGTTGTTAAATGATCTAAAATGTCTATAAAATTTAGTATTCACACGCATTTGAAAAAGTAACAAGCTGCTGTCGATTGTCTAGGGCACTGAGGAAGCATTTCGTTGAGAGTAATGTTCTGCAAGTATTGCTAATTCCTCATGATGACCAGCACGGTAGTTCAATCGGCTAGAGCGCGTTATGTGGCAAATTCATGTGCTGTGTTTATGTTTATTTTGATACAAAATCTACAGTTATTTCTTTGGAATAACTTCAATTTTATGGGATATGCTATAGGTAAATACAATGACAGTACAAGCATATGTGTTAAATGCATAGCTCGTATCCGATTTTTGTTGCTACGTTTGCCTGTCTCTTCTTCTTCGAGAAATATATAACCAATTAAAATGCTTTCTTAACATCATCAAGAAGTGAAAAATTAATGCAAAGCATGAGCGTAAATTTTAAATAACATGAACCTATTTAGAAATAGGTTCAAGGATCAAAAAGAGATGAATAAAAGCGAAATTGAATATCCAATATTCCTCTACAGTTTATATACACGGTACTGTCTTCCATATAAAATAACTGTAATTTTTGGCACAGTAGTCAGATTATAAACATTATGTAACTAAAATTAAATGTAATTTGTTTACTACAATATGCTGGTAAAATCCACACAATATTTTTTGAAATACAAAAAGTGCTTCGAAACTACATGTTTCTCTATAATACTTCAGTACAATCGAATTCTTTATTGTTTTCTTGAAATATAACTAACTAAAATTGCTTTTAACATCATCATTATAAACAGCATATATTATTCAATCTCCGTCTAAAATGTAATTCTTGTAACATTTTTACTTTTAGAGGAAGAAAGGAATAAAAAACTGGTTTAAGGTACGAACGAGCAGAATATTTTACATAATATGGGCCCAATTTTAAAAATACGGCCAAAAGCTGAATAGAGCTGAGGACAAACAGTCTCTGAATCCATAACCAAATACGGTTAAAAATACTAATCAATTATTATTTTATACCATAATTGAAAATGTAAAACCAAATAATCGATTTTTATTATGTGAGGGACTTAGATTATTTATACAAAGTTTTATATGAAACTAGTCAAACAATAATATTTGACGTAGATAACATTGTTAAGACCTATTTTTTAAAATATATCGATCACGATCACGATCGAACAGGTACACGGATAAAATCTACTATTGTATGTAATTGACGATATACAATACAATCAACGGTAAATAAATATTGACTGGAACCTATTAAAAACATTCTATTTGTTTAAAATATTACTACCGTAACCAACAAAAGTAAGACAACACAACTGATTAATGCATGTTTAAGTTGTTATTATTATGACTGCTTTTTAGTAAAAAAAAAGGTTGAGGTACCTAATTAAAAAATATTAGTTACCTCTGCGTACTTACGACGTGGGATGTTCAACTGGAATACCATGACTATGTCCTCCTCCTCCTCCACCACCAGGTACTTTATCTTTAGGAAATTTTTCTAGAGGTATAGCTATTATTGGATCTTTAGACTGAAATGTCATATAACTTTCGTCATTACTGAAAGAAAAAAAAGAAGGATCAGTTGGTATCGTTGCGAAAATCTAGGAAACAAAATATAGACATTTTTAAAAAAATATTGGAAATATATGTCTACCTAATGGATTACTAAATTCAATAATGTATATTACAATTATTGCTTGAAAAAAGAAAATCCCTTCAAATAAAAGAAATTATTTTCTAATTTGATAGAAATGCTCAACTGTTAACGCTAAGGGTTATAACGTGCATATAAAAATATAGTTTTGCATTAATATATCATAGTCAGTTACTACAGTGTGTCTCACTTCTGACTAAGCTATTTGTATTTGGATTTGTATATATTTTTTACAGCACACAATACCCATAATGAACTAACTACCTTTGGAAGGTAGAACTGTTACTCAGTCTCTATTTCAAAGCCAACTGTGATGTTTTTAAAATGAGAATTTTGCAAAAGTAACATTAGTAATTGGGATAAAGGAAAAATGTATTTGGAAAAGTCGTTCAGATAAATTAAGTAAGTTCAAATATGAAGTTTCATTTGAAAATATTGAATTTTTTTGCTGAAAAATATTGCAAGTCGGAAAAATTCGAGGTTTGGGTTAATTTAGGCATTTTAAGGTAAAAATTGACAGCTATGGTGTTTACAATAATTGATGTAAGTAGATTGTCATTCATAGCAATCTGGATGCGCTAAACTAAACCAAACCTCGAATTTTTCTGAGTTGCAATATTTCTCAAAAAAACTAATAATCAAAAATGCTCTGTTTCTTGATGGCGTTGTTTATGTCCTTGGGTCTATATCCATTTTTCTTTAGAGATGTCTTTAAAGTCTGGTATTCCTCTTAGAGATGTTCTTCTTCGCATATTTGTTTTGCCCTGTGTACCAGTGTGTTGACGGCGGCCTGCTTCTGTGCTGGATGATGGTGAGATTGCGCATTTAGATATCTGTCAGTATGTATTGGTTTCCTGTGCACCTAAATACAAGCCACCAGAAGAGCTCGACTCGCCAGGAGTTTATAGTATTCCATGTTCGTGTGGAGAAGTTTACATAGGAGAGACCAAGAGACATATTAATACCAGGCTTAAAGAACATATCGGGCACACAAAGAAGGAAAACATCACTAAATCGGCAGTTGCGGAACACTCAAAGGAAACCGGCCACTGGATAAAATTTGACGAGATCAAAAGATTGGCCAGCACGAGACACTACTGGTGCAGAAAATACAGAGCAGCCATAGAAATAGACAAAAATCAAAATAATTTTAACAGTGACGCCAAACTACAGTTATAGTTGACATGGAAATCAATGTTCCGGTCCATTTACCATGCGACATCACTGGAACCAAGCTACGCCTCCTGACGATGCATAAATAGAGGAGCTTAGGCCAACAGAGCTCGCTTCGCTTTAGAAGAAGAAGAAGACCACGACAAGATGGTCGAAACGTCAATTATTAAAAACTATCAACGCGGAAGAGAACCCGGAAACCTAACTATGGGTCAATGTTTCATTCAGTTTTTCTTCGTAGGTGGCTTTGCATTTAAATAAAGTAAACGATAAGGAGATCTTAATAACCTCTGTCTATTAAGAAAAATCTGCTTTAAGTCGGTCAAAATTCTTAAAAACAAAAAAAACTTGAAAAGATGTTACAGTCTTGAATGAGGCACTCTGCACGAGCTCGGAATGTAATGAATTTTAAAAAAAATTAAAACAAAATACATCTAGTGAAAATTGCGAATTTTTTCCATATAATTTACTGTATTTAGAGATAGTAGAACCCAAAATTATTTCGTGAAAATCAGCCAACCTCGATATTTATAATCTATTTCAGTGTATGTGTCCCGGGGATGGCTAATGGG
Organism: Leptura quadrifasciata; assembly: GCA_963675555.1. Lineage (NCBI taxonomy): Eukaryota > Metazoa > Arthropoda > Insecta > Coleoptera > Cerambycidae > Leptura > Leptura quadrifasciata. The sequence goes on along the minus strand of OY776673.1, from coordinate 77,397,936 downwards.
CATTCTATGTGTAAGCCTTTCCGGGCAGCCTTTGGCTTTAGATGGTGTCTACTATATGTGAAGTTTTTATATTTATATGCTACTATTCATTAACTGTTACAATTATTTATTAATAATTATATTTGTTATGTAATTTTAATACTGAAATTAAGTGAACATTAAATAATCACGCCGCCCGCGCCCACTTAAGTTTAACCTTCAAACCGAACACTCAGTCTAACAATGTATTTAATGACCTACCTCTTTTCGGACAGATTGCTTGACTTTGACCCATACCATGGTTGTTGTACCGTGTCTGCATTGTGATGGGTTTTGTTGTGTTGCGATTCCATTCTGAAAATAAATAATTATTAATAGTTTCTGAAGATGGCATATTAAACGTCAATAAATATACAGGGCGTTCCAAAATACTCGCTTTCCCTTTTAGATACAGTAATAAAAAATGCCTCCTAAGGGAGCTACGGCCCTCTGAAGATGACGTCTAAATGTGGATTTTTTAAAACAATTTTACATTATTAAGGCTCATTTTTGTATATGACTAACAGAAATTCATTTCATCCATAGGCTGAAAGGAGTAGTCATGGTAAATTTGATTTAAATATTTTTTTTAAATTACTTGTTGAAGGGAGTTATTCGGAAACATCAAATTCTTTTCTTGTGTTATCACAAATGCATCGAATTATGCCACAAAAGCATAAATAACCCCGTATTAACAATGCAAAATAAATTATTTATTTATTGAACGATAATTCATTGTGAATTGCAGTTAAATTATTATGTAACACATTATATCGGACGTTATTGCGGTTTTAAATTTTAAATTATTGTATTCGCTTTATGAATAAAATAAGTGAATTAACACATCATTAAAATGGTAGTTATTATAGCATTGGATGTATTATGAAATAACTCATGTTAATTAAGTACCTACTGTAAATTGATTAATAAAGTATGTTGTATTATTTCTTGCTTCATTGTATAATTTACGGAATAACTGCATCGCTAATTACAATTATTATCCATTAAATTTTTTATAAATCTATTATTGAGCATTTTTTGAGTAATTCTTTAGTATATCGCAATTTTTACAAAGTATTTTTTACTCCCTATTTTGGGGTCGTAAAACACAAATCTAATATATATTTTTTTAATTTCTATTATGACTGTCCTTTTTTATGTACCAAGTTATATTCTAAAAACTATTGAATACATCGCCTTTTTTCCGAATTGTGGCCACATTATTTTGTACAATATATCTGTGTGTTAAAATACGTTCAAGTCGATAGTTTCTGCAATATCAACATATTTGGATAAAAATGTAACATTATTCCATAACAAGTTTGGAGGTAATGTTGTGTCTGCCACCACTAGATATAAATCTAGTAGAAGTGGCTCTGACAACAATGGTACACCTCAAATCCGTTTGTATACAACCAAATGTCGGCTGTGGAGAGGTCAGGATTCGCCTGTGATATGAGGCTGTCAGGAAGACGCCTCCCTCTACAGGCGTGCACAGATAGCATTTCTTCCCGGTTTGTCTCGACAATTCTACATAATATAGGCGAATGGAGAAAACGAGGCTGCTGGCGAAGGTGTGATCAACATCTTCACAGACGGATCAAAAAAGCAGAATGGGGCAGGATGTGGAATATACTCTAGAACCAATCCAATATAATGAGCTACGAATGGGTGACTCAGCGTATTATAGATGGAACTGGCGGGGATAACCATAGCTGCAAAGAGATTGTTTGTAGACAAACTACGGGCAAAACAATCAGAATCTACACAGATTATAGATAATCACTACTACCCGTGAGACGTTACAAAAATTACCACAGGAGCAGTATGGTAATGTCACCAAGCACTTGTGGAGGACCTGGCCGGGTCTGCTACCGATCACAACAATAACACAAATAATTAAAGAGAACACCTACAACGAATTTAAGAAACTGTGGGATGGAACAAGTAGCTGCCAGCTTGCTAAGGAACTACTAAAATATTCCAACAAGAGCACAGCAATGACGTACCTGGCAACGTCTGGAAGAAATTTACATTTTATAACGGGAATCCTCCAGACTGGACACTGTCCGTTAAGGAAACATCTATACAATATGGGATTAAGCGAAACACCTCTGTAGATGTTGTGAACAAGAAGACGAGACGGTCCAACATGTGCTCTGCGACTGTCCTACCGTCTCATCAATCAGAGAATCCATTTTGGGAGGACGTTGGCCTACTGTGGTCGGTGTGAGGGAGATGCCCCTAGGCAGCATCACCACCTACTTCCCAATATTAGGTTTGCCTAGGCCTATTTCAAAAATAGCCGCCATCTTGAATAGCGGGCTTCTTGTCCATTTTTCTATCTGGCATCAAGCATTTTCGGATTCAGCGGGGTCAAAAACTTCTAAAAGCACCGCTTGCCAAATTTTTGTTAAATGCTTCCCGGAAGCTTAAAAACGCTTTCACTTAAAAATGTTCCTAGTCTAACACAAAATATTACAGTGAAAGATAATATCATTAAGTATTATTAAACTAGATGAAAAATTACTATCAAAAGAACAATTATATTAAAAAAATAATAAAATTTAAAATGTACATAACGGGTGGAGAATTCGTAACCTTGATATAATGTACATCATCTTATTTATTTAGACAATCATCTCGAATGTTGCCTTGGCGAAGAAAATGAAGTTATTATAAAGTGGAATGAAAGGCATGAAAATATGAAAAAAATCGAGAAAAATAACGAAAAAATGGAAAAACATGAAGTAGAACACTGAACTCTCCTAAGGAAACTACTCAACCATAGAAAAAGAGCTCGTATCAATTTTAAACTCATGTAAACATTTCAGACCATACCTATTTGGAAAAAAATATTACGATTAACACTGATCATACTCCTCTCGTGTGGTTATCAAGAAATAAATGACCATATTCACTATTAGTTAGATGGTGTTTAACGAAGAGTGCATCGTTGAAATGTAATATAAAAAAGTCAAAGAAGATTACGTAACCGACGTACTATTATCTTCGGACCTCTCCAATTTGCCTCAGACTTAAAGAATTCTTAGACCAAGATGTAGCTAAATTCAAATCAAATTCAACTCAAATGTCAAAACATATTAAAAAGTCAGGAACTTGAAAGTTGTCATTTGATAAATAATTATGACAATGGTCTAAACCAGGGCCAATAATTGGAGTCAGTAAATAAATGCTAGATGGCCCATGTATAGGCGGAACGGCACATGCTCTTAGTATGCTTATGGCAGTGCGTGCGCGGCCGTCTTGCTTGTCCGCTCCATTCTTGTTGGTCACAATTATTGACTCGAATTATTGGCCCAGGTATAGTCATCCCAATTTCAGAACACACTGTAAGTTATTTCAACTGTCGCTTTATTATTCTTGCAAATAGCAAATTAAGAGGAATAGATACAGAAAGACAAGACCTGTTTGAGAAATCTAAAATACAAGTATTAATTAATATCTCAAAATATTGATGAGCATATTTCACAAATATGTAAAAATTACATAAGCCCAAATACATCTTATTGTTCATACAATCTTTAAAAAAAATTTAAACAACTGTTCTAATAACTATTTCCAGCCAATATTTAAAAGATATTACTTAATCTGTGGAACAAAAAGAAATGATCTCCAAATAACCACAATGAAACACATAATGGTATAACGGAAATGAAATTTTATTTTTCTTAAACAGTCAACACCATGGAAAATTTATTGTAAATTACAGTTGCATGCGAAAATATAGAATTGGTGCGAATTAAACCAAATGTTTAGTTTACAAATACTCTTAAAATTTTTACAAAGTTCTATGGGATTCAAAAATCAAATTCCCTACTGCCACTAATAAGGTCACTAGCGGAAACTGGCGGCACTGTATTTTTTTATAGCACTACCCCAACCCTTTGTAGAAGAATAATCTCAATCTTCAAGTATTGTGGTACGGAATGAATGAAAAGGATTTTTTTAAATGTCTTTAATCGACGTCACTGCTTAGAAATGGCAGCAGTGTCTTTTCGTATTTCCCCATCAATAAAGTAGCGAATTACACGCATGATTTTGGAAAGCTTTATGGGACTCGTAGCTGTGTCGCCAGTTCTTAGACTATAAGATGCCTACTGCGCATCTGGCTCAGCTTCAGCAATTCGTTAATCTAAATTTAACGACAGGGATTTCTGAAAATTCTGTACAAGTAATAAATAAAATACCGTGGAGTATGCCAAAATTTATTTCTTAAAGAACTTCCTACATCTCCAACCTTATCACAGTGCGGCATTGTTGAGTCTATAATTTAGTTTTAATGGGAATTAAAACAAAACATTTTCTTTATTTTTATGTATTTTGTTTATCTTTTATTTATTTACTATGTATCAATATTTATATAATGTTCCTAGACATAATTTCATTATCTTTGATTATACAATTCTTTTAAAGCCGACTATATATACAAATATGTAATAATAGTAGTTTATTTACGAGATGTAATAAAATATTAATTGAGTAATTCCGTACTAATCACCTGTATTGTGTGCGATCAGATATCTGTTTAACCGCAATACTTGAAAAGTAACTTTCATCGTAATTAAATAATTTACCCACCATATTAAATCTGTCTGTTAGCGAATTCTAGCTACTAATCTGTGAATTTTATATTTTTATAAGTACATTTTTTTCTTTCACAGTTTATGAATAATAATAACAATATTTATTCACCAAAATTCATTTCCAATACACTTGTTAATGATTTTAATAGTTAACTAGCACTTGAGTAATGTGTACCTATGTAATATAAATGACTTTCAGCTAAGTAAACAAAAAGGCAAATCACAAAAGGAGATTCTTGAGAGTGGATAGGTTAATTTGTGTACAAGTTTCTTTTTTCACAATAATTACACTGCTATGATATCCGCGTGCAAGCGTTAAATATCACAGTAAATAATTTTCTAAATTTAAATCTCAAAGTCGAAAATTTGGAGTCATTAAAAGAAAACACAGTTCTAGAAACACAAATAAGCAATGAAACAAATTCAAATCAAACTGAACAGTGTATTGCAAGAACAATATTACATACAATAAAAGATAAAATTCCTATCTAGCTAAATAAAATAAATACGATACTAGAATAAAATAATTTGGAAATGATTAAGTTAAAATAAAATTTGTTAATAAAAATGAAATAAATTATCAAAATTTTGTCAAGTATTTCCAAAAACATTAAATGGTGAGCATGAAATTTACATAATTATAACTATAAGGTAATAATTATTACAACTTTTTAGCCTGCGTAACTCAATATAAACTCCAGCCGCACAGTATCACTTATTTGCGATGTTCAGCTGCTATCTCCTAAGCTCCTTCATAATTCAAATAGTATATCGTTTCCACTAGGAATCGTTTTCTGGACCTTAAAATAATTTATGATTAAAGTCTTTTCTCCTACTCGTCAAAATCTTGAAAAACTCGATTTTCTAGTTCTTTCTTCCAAACTCTCTAACTGGTTGTCTTCCTTCTTTATTCTTATCTTCAATTAATCCAACAACAGACAATTTATTTTTTCTGTTTTACTCCAATCTTTTCTTTTCTCCAAAATTTTTCACCCCTTCAATTTCCACAATTTTCTTGTTGTTTTTCATATCCCCTAGCAACCTCCAATTTTCAAATTTTCCACAATATCTTTTATATTTTCCTCAATATATAAACTCGCAGATACCAACTTGAATCTTTCATGACATCTACGTAACAAAACAAATTGGTTCTCATCGTGTGATATTGAGCCTTTTTTTCAGTTTTATCACTATCCCGCACAAATTAAATTAAAATCTTATATCTACTTGAACATATTAAATGCGTTATCAGTTCGGGATGTAATTAAACGTTTGAATAATTAGTGTATCAAGAATTAAGTGAATTTAAATAAAATAACATTTTAATTACCATAAAATTATGTTATAAACATCTATAAACAATTGCGTGCAATTATAGAAAATATTTATCTTGTGTAAAATACTTTGATATTTTATCAAACAGAATAAATAAAAGAAAACAGAAAGCATGCATGCATCTCTTTACTCAGAATAAAATAAAATGCATTTTGTTCACAATACACAACTGAAATTGACCTGTGTTCTTTAGCTTAAGTACAAGTAAAATCATATCAATACATATACACAATAATAATATTAGCATAAGACAACGAATATGATGAATTTAGCTAAAATAATAAGAATTATTAATAATTTAAACAAAAATGTATCTTCACAGTAAATAATACTATAAATAAATAATACGATAAATCATTAGCGGAATAATCCTGGTAGAAAATTACTCAGGCTTTATAACAGTATGGGTTTTTAAGGTCTACATACTGATGTATTTCATATCTTGTCATGGTACTTGCCTATTTCTTGATTTTACTTTTAAATAAATTGTTGGGATTAATTCCTTTATATTCAAGTGGAACTGAATTATATAGTTTAATGCCGAGATATAAATAGCTTCTTTGTAAGACATTTTTTTTCTGGTTTTGGAACAATTGTTAAATTTATTCTATATCTAGTGTATGTGGTCAATTTGAAAAAGTTCATGTTTGTTTTTGTGTTTTTGTGTTGTCTCGATATTACCGTATGAAAAATAATTGTCTAGTATCTAGTAGTATAAACCTATACAGAGTAGAACGTAATTTTTGAACAATATAGTTGATATGTCCCACTGCATGTGACTGTCCAAATATATGCCTAAGTATTTTAGTCCGTTCGTTGAGGCGATTCTCAGATTTTCTTTACCATTTGAAATGTTTAGGACGTTAAAGGGAGGTAGGTATCTGGCATAGGAAGTGAAAGGTATGTAGTAAGTTTTTTTAAAATTTATGGTCAAGAGTCTATTATTGAACCATTGAATTATACTCTTAAAATCGCTGTCAACATTTTATTTTCATTTGTTCCAATTTGGAGCTTCATAAATAATGGCGGTGTCATCAGCTAACTTACTACATCCCGTTTTACCCTCATCATATTATATAGATCATTCAGATAAATATTAGATCGGTCCTAGTACGGTCCCTTGGGGAACTCTATATTTCAATTTCTCAATGTTACTATGATTATCGATTATATTGACACATTGTTTTCTATCAGTTAGATAGTTCTGCATTAGTATATATCATGTTCCTTTAAAACTGATATTTTCCAAAGTACTCCTTTGGGTGTGACTTGCTATAAGTTTGAGGGTTTCTGGTTTCAGACCATCGATACCAAGTGCTTTTTTTAATTTACCGATCGTAAGATAACTAAACTAGCCTTTATTATTATATTTAATTTTTTAACACCTGGTAGAAGTGAATTATGTGTTAAAATATTAATCGCAGTCGGCAACGTTCGATCTGCAACTTCTACCCTAATATTATATGTATGTATGTCCACTCAAGTCAATTACCAAGTAGTAAGGACATATGACTGCCAAATGAAATTAAATTCAACAGGTTTTTAGTTGCTCCACGATTTTATGAATTTTAATAAAGAAAGTTGCTGCCGAATCTGCTTTAAAGTACCATAAATTGCAGGAAGATAATTATTAAATTATTAGCCTTAACAATATAACAACTGCATATGCATACATGTGTATGCATTTGGCTCGTACACTTAAAGAAAGTCGAAATAAATATGACGAGATAATGACAGAACCTTGAGGGGCGGCTTCCTTTTTAGCCGGAGTAGACTCGTTTATATGCTAATTTTCCAAAATTGGCAAAAAGAAAATAGTGAGAATAAATCTTTGCCAAACCGCTATGTGTTTGCTGTATCTTGCAATTATAGGTGCTTCATTCGACGCACGCACCAAATATAGACAATATAGTATTGTGACTTTTAATATATGTACAGGGTGGGATAACTGTTTATGTTTAGTTTATATATCTTCTACAGTGTGTCCCTGGATTGAGTTTGTGATAGCTGTAATATACCAAAAAAAATTAGTACGGCTTTCATTCTCTGCAGTCTCGGTCTGCATGATCTAAGATGGATTTGTATAAAGTAAAATTATTTGAGCATATTTTCTAGTAAAAGGAAGCTTACAGAAACAGAGGGAATTGAAATTCTCATTATGATTGGACGTGGAGATAAAATGCGGACGCAATAACAAGTGTGATTTTTTAACAAGTATGCAAATCGAAAATCAGTTTCTCAGTCCACGGTGAGCAAGATACAGAGAAAGTTTAGAGATACTGGCAGTGTTAAAGATCTTCCTAAAAGTGGAAGAAAACAAACTTCTGAAAATAAGAAACTGGACATGTTACTTACATATGAGGACAATCCTCACACAAGCTCAAGACAGATTCTAAAAATATTTAAGAAAGAAAAGTGGCATTCGTACAAAGTGCATCTCGTTCATGAACCTCTAGAAGATAATTTTGATCATAGAGTTGAGTTTTGTGAAAATATAATGGAAGGATATAATAGTGACTCCTTGTTTGTTAAAAATATTATTTTTTCAGACGTACCTACATTTAATATAAATGGCCAACGAAATCGTCAGACATGTAGATATTTGGCAAGTGAAAATCCCCATTGGATGCAAGAACACCACACTTAGTACCCCCAATAGGCAAATGTTTGGGCTGGAATTGTCGGTAACACAATTATAGGACCATACTTTTTGAGGAAAACTAAACGAGCCCTCGTTATCTACGATTTCTCCAAGATTTTCTATTACCAACTCTAAACTGACAATTTCCAAATAAAAATGACCTATGATTTCAGCAAGATGGCGCACTACCTCATTATGCTATTACTGTAAGGAATTACTTAAATATTTATTTTCGTGATCGATGGATAGTTTGGAGAGGATCAATTGAATGGCCACCTAGGTTTCCAGATTTAACTCCTTTCGATTTTTCCTTTGGGAATATACAAAATTGAAGTTTACGTAAATAAACCGGAAACTTTAGAAGATTTAAAATGACGAATAAATTACAAACATTTATTGCAAGGATTACTGTTAAAGCATAAAATAAATTTCATGCCCACCCTGTATATTTTATTCAATTAATATCATTGTATGACTGGTGGTCGAGAAGTAAACGCACTTGCCTCTCACCCAAAAGTTCCGGGTTCTAATCGTGGTCGTGGCAGTGAAAAATACTGTGAGAGGGATTTTTCCACTATATACGGATATTGGGTGCATGTCCCTTGTCACTAAATGTATAGCCCCCTCCCACACAAGCCTTCCGGGACAAAGGTGGTCGTAATTACCTGTGGTGTTATTTATTTATTATTATTTATTATTTTATATGGTTAGATAGATAATTAATATAACTTCAGAAAAAGAAATGAACGGGCTATGTTCCTATTTTTAATGCAACATCGATGAATACGGATGAAGTAAAAAAATCTGTGTATACAGAGTGTCCAGTTAGTGTTCTCTCGGAAGATTCTGCAAAAACGGCTAACTTTCTTAATGAAACTTTCAATATTTCTTCTTTACTACAACGTAAAACTATTTTCAATTATTCAAGGTGTATAATTCATCAATCGAAGCATTAGCGTTTTGATGGTAATATGCAATTATTACACTTAACGCGCCAGGCTTGTAACTTGTAATTCAGCGCTCGGCGGGGCACATAGCCCGGAGAGTAGCTGTTGGTTGCAGTCTGGTTACGTTCCTTATAGTAAAATAAGGATTTTATAGAGGAGTTTGCGACTAAAAATATTATGTTTTAATATGCCGCCCTCTAAAAGCACATTTGAACTAGTCTCTTCATAATATAACCGCCAATAAATCCTCGTTAGTTTCAAGTCTCTGAAGTACATACATAACCTACAAAACTGAAAAACAAGAGAAGAACAGTATTTTTTTTCATTTTAATGCCCAAGACCCTGAAAAGTTGGTGTCAAAATAATAAATCTATTGGCCAAAATTGCATTTGTTATCTAAAATTTGAAATGCCCGCCATTTTATGCCATTAAGTCCAAAATGAAAAATTATTTTTTCAAAATGTAGATCTCGACCCCAGCATTCGAATGCAATTAATTATTAATTTTTGGCCATTTTAAAAAAAAATAATTTTTTTTATCAAATCTGGTAGAGAATTTTGGGACCTTTAATTAACAAAAAAGAAAGTTCATTTTTGTTAACGTGAACTCGGGATATTTAACTTTTTGTATTTTGGCCAACTGTTAATTAACAAATGCAATATTTTGAGCTATAAAAAAATTTAAAAAAGTAACCAAAATTACATTAAAAGAATTTATTTTTAATTGCATTCGAATGCTGGTGTCGAGATCTACGTTTTGAGAAAATAATTTTATTGCTGTATGTATTGTCCATCAATAAATAACATTAGGTACTCCGTTATAATTTGAATTAGAAGGGTCAGACAGAAAAATAAATGAAATCTATTTTTATCTTCTAAAATTTTGGTTGAATTATTTTTGAAAATTTAGAAGAAATTTCAATCGAACATCTCATATTTACCAAAGTCTAAATTAATGCTATTTTAAAATTTACTATTTTTCTAAAGTTACCGTTCAATTTGACGTAAAAGATATTTTTGTAGAATGGGAAATGAAGAATTGCACAAAAAAGGAATCTAAAATCGAAGGAACGTTTACTGAGATATGTGACCCTACAGAATATGGCTCTGACAGGCGCTTGTTCTAAATGGCGGCTTTAGCTCACATGAACTTTTATACAGTACGGTGATCGCTATGAGGCATACAGGCAAATCTTATACATGTATGTACATGTGCAATATGGGTTAGAATCACGAGCTGATATGAAATGGATGGCGGGGCATAGGCATGACAGCTGGTCGATCCGCTGCGGTTAGTAATGTAAATGTATTTGGAGTACAAATCAACACGTGTCATCCTTGAATATTAATTTCTTGAAATTTATTATGGTGATCAACAAATAGCCAAAATACACAGAAGAATCTTTATCAAAATAAGTGAGAGTGGGTCGATTTTCGTACGTTATAATAAATAAATTTATTGTATCACGCAGTGAATGTCCACCATAGTACAATTTAATTATTTGTACTTTCTCTGGTGTTAAATAAGTATCCATTTTAACAGGTTAACATTATTTTGAGTGCAATAATACTTTAAATTTCGTAAGATTACCTGTGACCTAAGCCCAACGGACTCTAGTAAATAATAAATAAATCCATAACATCGACAATCAAAGCAGCGCTAACGTACAGCGCATTGGATCACCTAACCCCAATCACACTCCATTAGATGACATTCTCATCTGTATTGCACATGTACATAAGTGTATAGAATTTCCTTATATGCCTAACAGCAATCCCCGTATTATATGCTCATTTCATATTAATGCTGCTATCAATTTCGAAAAGGAAATAACTGTGCCCAAATACTTCACACCGTACCCATTTTACGCTGTGATTTGCCTGGTGGTGTGATATTGACAATACATTCATAGTTGTTAATTAAAAAATAGAAAAAAATATTGGTTAGTATCGTCAATAAATATGTTGTATATAACTTTAATTACACCCAAAATGCTCATAAAACCATTATATCTCTGTTATAATTCGTAAAAAAAATTACAATCAGAAAAAAATTCAAGATTATCTTCCTTTTTAAAAAGTCCTTATAAAATAACAGCAGTATAAAGAGAAACCAAATTTTATGCAAACACTGAACCTAAACTCTTGGTGTTTAACATCCATTCATCGATTTACAGGTATTTATCAATCGAGGTTTTAAATAGCTAAAGACTTGAAGTGGAAAAGGAAAGACATGCTCTGTAGTGATAAAAATGTATAAACAAGTCAGATACTGAATTAAGTAAGTTTATGAATAGCTTAAAATTTTTTACGGAAAAGAAACATGTCAGTTTTACAACGTTTCCGTGATTTCATGATTCACGCGTTCAAGGTGTGCAGAATGTGTCGAGAGACCACTAACCACTGTAGTGTTTTGACGCCTTTATACGATGATTAAATAAAACTCATAGCTTAACAATGTCATGGAATATTAATTGCCGCCCACGGATTGTAAAGCACAAAAATCATAACTATTTTATAAAAAGCATAACTACGCATTTAAATTTTGTAAATATGTCTCATTCATGACCTCTTTAGCACGTTTCAGATTAGGAATATAATGAGCATTCCTATTTCAAAAGATAGCAATGTAATAAAAGTTTATAATAGGTACATCATTTTTAAAAGCAGGTATTACTAAAACAAACTTTCATAATACTTCCTAAACCAAAAGTGGAACTTTTTCACTGATGATTATACTGTTTGCGGTGAAATAACCGTATTAAAATGATAACAGACTTTTTATTTGATTAGGAATTTCATTCAGATGTAGCACTGTACCTATTTATGGTTTTTTAACCGTGTATAGTGGATTTTCAGATATTTTGTAAATGAGGAATTTAAAAGAAGTAACTTTTTAATATAGCCTCCTTATCATGTTCCTGGAATTTATTTTCCGTAAGAATTTGTCTTTTTGTGCCTTTATTGAACAAAACACTGAGAAAATACATCTTGTATAATTTTTCTACTGGGAGAAATTTCATCTACAGGTTATATTTTGGTAGAATATTACTCGAGCTTATTTCATAAGAAAAGTGGTAAATTATTTTTATTTGTTTCAAACAAAATATGAAAATAAAGTACCTGTAACTGTTTTTGGTAATAGAAAAGTTGATATAAAAATCAATTTGGTAAATTGCAGGAGTATTTCCAATGTGTGTGTCAATTGGCTGGAAACATTATCTTGTGACATATTATGGTGTGTATATCTTGAGCAATGTGCATTGTTCATATCGTGAGATTTTGGCATATTTTTCTCCCAAGTTTCTCCCTGGTCGCTGGAGGCGATGACAACAGTCCTGACAATGTGTCCGACAATGAGTTGATATGGTTTTTATTAGAGTCGGAAATCCTGGATATTTAGGTCTTGGGAGGTATGTCAAAGAACCTACCTAAACCCCTAAACGTATCAAAGACCATCTTGCTTGAAGTCAGAAAAAATCTCCTTCGAAGGGATTTTGCGGAACTGTAACAAAAAACGCCCCACGGGGCATAATTCTTGCAACTGCTATAACTACAAGAAAAAATGAGTTCAAGTGTGCTTCTAGACGGCAGAATATTAAAACATAGTAATATTTCAGTCGCAGACTCCTCTATAAAGTCCTTATTTTACTAAAAGGAACGTAACCAGACTGCAACCAACAGCTACTCTCCGGGCTATGTGCCCCGTCTAGCGCTGAATTATGAGTTACAAGCCTGGCGCGTTAAGCGTAATATTACCAACAGAACGCTAATGCGTGGATTTCTTGGAGTTTTCATTAGACTGGGTAAATTTTTAGGGTTTTTTTTGTTGATTTATTTACGATGAGTACATACGTGTAGACGTATGAATGTTGTACTTTTCTTTTATTTTCACTTTTAGTTCTGCTATTTTCTTTTCTATAATATACAATCATTTTTCTTTCCCTTCAATATGTTTTTCTTTCTTTCGACCATGCCATTTCACTTCTATAGTTATTAACAAATAGTAACTTTTGAAATATATTATTTTGAAATAATCATTTAGAGAAATTTGGGCCTCTTATTTTTGAACGTTAAATTCTATATTACCAGTAATTTTGTTTAGTTCTTTTTAGTTCGAATTTCGTTTTTCAGAGAATTGTCGTTTAATTATTTTATTTCGTTTAAGTAATAATGGAACCTGAAATCGATAAATAATCAGGTTTGTTTGTATTTACGAAAACGTAGGAGGTTCCCTAGCAACACTGTACTGAAATCACAACATTAATGTTCGTAACTGTTTAATTTTTTATCATATACCTACACTGACAATCATGGGAAAATTAGTGCTTTCGATTTCCGTTTTGAGCAAAATACTTGAATTTAAATATCTTTTTAAAATTATGACTCCAGCAAACTGTGAAAAACATTCGATTTACTGCCTCATGTTTTCATAAGACAAATTTTCCACGTTATATTATTATAATAACCAAGTTTTCCTGTAAAAAAAATATCCAATCAAATCACATGTCGTAGTGTTACTTATAAAGGACAACATTGCCCTAATTGAGATTTTTAAAACTTGAGGATACATGTGTTATCCTTTTGAAGCATTGTTTAAGCAACCATGCCCCCACTAGGAGCCTACAAGCCACACGAGATTACACTCGGAAATCTATAGTGGATTTATATCCATCAAGTCAAAAATCATATCTTATTTTACAACTTGTATAAAATTATATAATCAATTCAAAATCTAAACAACTTTAGTACATACGATCCATCATACCGATACAATTTATTCCAGTTATTATTTAAGCTCAGGTATATCATGGTGTTAAGATTGTATTGTATAATACTATTGCGCCTACTGTACTTTACTATATTCCACGGGGTATTTGTTAATTGCTACAATAAAGATTATTGTTATCGTATCTTTTTAAGTGAGGAAAAATTGTTGTTTTGTAACACCGTTTAATAAAAGTGTCTTATATTTATTTTTCAGTTTTAATTTTGACAAATCAATATTTTTTTTATAACTACCAATGCTTATTATATTATTATTAATTACGGTGCAGATGAAAAGGCAATAAAAACTTGACCAGCTCATTATTAACGCCGGTGAACCATTCGTTATGTTGTTATCAAACAAGCTGACGTACATTAAAAACCTAGAAAAGTAAGTGATTCAATTTGCGGACGAAATACTGCAGAGAGTAACGCTATTAAACGACTATACTAATTCGTGTAAAGCAACTTCAAATTGATGATTTTTGTAGTCAAGTTAATGCAGAATTTTGTACCGTTGAAATTTTACAGATTAATATTGTCCTCATAAGTTTATATAGATCCCCAATGGTAGACATAAATATATTTTTTTAAATTTATTTATTGGAACAGTTGTTGATACATTGCTCAACAAAATTATACTGACGGAGGGTTTTAATATAAATTTCAACCACATTTCTCCCACTTCAACTGAGTTATCCTGTTTGATTTCATCCTTTGACCTTGAAATCACGATTTTAGATTTTACAAGGATTACATCTTATTCAAGGTCTTGTATTGATAACATTCATACAAACTTGGTAGAGGATAGTTATGAGACGGGTGTTGTCGACTCATGTTTATCTGACCATCTGGGACAATTTATGGTAATAATTAAAGACGGTAAAATGTCTAATAGAGACATATGGATAAGATTCAATAATACCAAAGGTTTTTAGTAAACACTTTTTCATTTTTTATTGATGCACATTTTCCTTTTAAAAAATGCATGATTAGCAATAAGCCACCTGTTCAACGGTTTGACGATTCACATAGACAAATGAGGGATACACTTTGCAGTATTAAAATTATTTCCACCTGACTTTACGTTGTACAACGTATTAAAAAAATGAGTATAAATCTAAAATTGTGGAATCAAAAAGAACTGCGTATGACAATTACATAAACAAATCTGATAATAAGGTGCGTGATAGCTGGAAATTAATAAATTTCGAAATTAATAAATTTTGTTCGTGTTCGCCTGAGCATGATATCAGATTCCTTTAATGTCTACTTTTCCTCAATTGCTGAACAATTGACTAATTTATTACCTTCAGTTGACTCTCTCTCCCACAGACCATTTAAAAAATTGTATAATGAATGCAAAATCTTTGTTTTTCCTCAAACCGGTAACCTCTATTGAGGTCAGAGAATCAGTTGGTAGCTTAAGAACTTCTTATTGTACTGATATTTATGATATGAATAGTTTAATTCTTAAGATAGCCATATATATAATTTTACACCCACTTACAGTTCTTCAATTCTTGCATTACCGAAGTACACTTCCCTGGTGTTTTGAAAGTCACCAAAATTTTACCTCTTTTTAAGAAAGGAGATATTAATGATATTGACAACTACCGTCCTATTTCTATCATCCCCATTTTTGGAAAAATTATAGAAATTATTCTTACAAAAAGGCTTGTGAATTACTTACCATAATAAGATTTTAAATTGTCGTCAGTTTGGTTTTAGGAGTAAATGATCCACCACTATGGCTGTTTTTAATTTAATATGTGACATAGTCGGAGGCCTTGAAAAGAGAGACCATGCGGCCATTAACTTATGCGATCTCTCCAAGACCTTTGACTGTGTCTCACATGAAATTCTTCTGGAAAAGGTGAGTTCCTATGATATTAGAAGACAACAGTGTGTCTCTGTCGATAATATAAATTCAGAATTACTTCCGGTTAAGCATGGAGTGCCCCAAGGCTCTGTATTGGGGCTACTACTTTTTGTATTATGCGTTAATGACTTTTTTCACTTTAAGTCACCTAAAAAGTGTATCGTTTATACTGATGATACGTGTATTATTGACTGAATTTAAACTTTCATAATTTAACAGATGACAGCTTACGTTCAATCAAACAAGCGGCCGCTTGGTTCTCTTCAAATAATTTAAAATTAAATGAAGATAAAACCCAGAAATTTGTTTTTTCTACAAATAATTCACTAATTAATGGTAACAGCGTTAAAATCCTTGGAGTTGTTTTAGACAACACTATCAGTTGGTACAAACATCTAGAGCAACTATCACATAAATTAGTAAGTTCTATTTTCATGTTACGTGGGCTAAAAAATCAACTATGTTCTAAAACTTTAAAAACTTGTTATTTTCTTTATTCCACGCTCACATTAATTATTCAATTTTTCTTTGGGGTGGTTCATCTCATGCAGTTAAAATCTTTCGTTTGCAGAAGAAAGCGGTCAGATTAAATGTTAATGCTGGCTGGAGAGATTATTGCCTGCCAATATTCAAAAGTCTGGGTATAATGCCGGTTCCTTCCCTTTATATTTACGTTCCATTATAAGAAATTCGTAAGAATATAAACTCACTTTCTTCAAACTCTGATTTTCATTCTTATAGCACCAGGTCTGCAAATCAACTCAGACAGCATCATTTTCGATTAACTAAATCACAAAATAACTCTCTAAACTTTCAGTTATACAATCATATTCCTAATAACATAAAATCTCTTAATTTTAACAGTTTCAAGTACACAATAAAAAATCACATTTTAAACAATTGTTTTTATTCCACTGAAGAATTTTTAAACACGCAAATTAACATTTAATGTAACTTTTTTTATTTTGTTTTTTTTTACTTACTGATTCAATTTGTTTGGCGTGCTATGCGATATATTTTACGAAATTGATCTGTAATTTCTTTTTTTTGTGTATTTTATAATGTACAGTTTTATATTGGAAATAGACTGCACATTTATATATTTCAAATAGTTTGTCCAAATGTTTTACAATGTTTCGTGTCTATATTTTTATGTTTTATAATGTTTTGTTATACTACCCTATTAAGCTCTAGACTTGCCAAAAACTCTATTGTAACCATATAAATTACCTATCTATTGTAACCATATAAATTATCTATTAGGATGGGGTGGTACAACGAATTATTATTTAAACAAACTTTTAGTTATTCACAAATGGATTATAAAGACAATTTATAATAAATGCTGTACTTATATTCTAGCCCGGAGAGTAGCTGTTGGTTGCAGTCTGGTTACGTTCCTTATAGTAAAATAAGGGTTTTATAGAGGAGTTTGCGACTAAAAATATTATGTTTTAATATTTCGCCCTCTAAAAGCATATTTGAACTATGCTAAACCCAGTCAGGCTATTTATTTTTCGATTGCAACAGATACTGGACCGCTAGAGGGCGCCTGCTGACTATTTTACATGTCGCTATCCCAAAGATACCGAAATGTACTAAATGGTCAAGTGATCCTCGTGTCAGTCGTCACATGCCTACCTTGCACTGACGAGAGCCAACAGCTCGAAACTGCAGTCTGCAAGTGGCGTGTGACGACTGGCACGAGAGCTCCTTTAAGTAGGATCAGTCTTTCGGCTGGTGTTTGTTGCAATCGAAGTATTAACGTTTTGATGGTAATATGCAATTATTACACTTAACGCGCCAGGCTTGTAATTTGTAATTCAGCAGTCGGCGGAGCACATAGCCCGGAGAGTAGCTGTTGGTTGCAGTCTGGTTACGTTCCTTATAGTAAAATAAGGATTTTATAGAGAAGTTTGCGACTAAAAATATTATGTTTTAATATTCATAAACTTGTCGATATAAAAAATATTTACCCCTGAACTAAATATACTTATACTTTTCTATGGATGCCTAAGTTTTTTAGAATAGCAGAGGCACGGTACACAAAAAAAATTCTTTTACATCATACTAGAACCAATTTTGACACGTTGAAACCGAATCCAAGGTCCAACTTTGCCCATTACGTCCCAATTTTTAACCACAAGAAACAATCCAAAATTACACTAACGGTCTAAATTTTTATGATATTAAAAATAAGCTGACATGTGAATGGACAAATTTAGACAACAGAATCGGTTTCAGTGCGTCAAAATACAAACATTTCTATCTTATGTACAAGAACGTTTTTTGTGTGCCTACACAATCTGCAAAAAAATATCTTGTGCTGTACAGATCTAAAATACTATACCATAACTTGAATATTAAATATATGAACTAACTCGTATTTATGTGAATTTGATATTCTAAACTTCAAATTGGACATAAATACGGTTTTACTTCATCGGCGACTGGAAAAACTATGAAACATTTAAAACCGTTTTGATAATGTCCTAGAGTATGAAGGAGACTTGTTTATATTAACGTTTGTCACTATAATCTCGACTAATTGATATTGGTAATTAGAATCAACCAATTTAATAAACTATAGTGAAAACCTTGACAACCCGGTAGTAATGGTACTTCCGTTTGTTATTTACATCAATAGTGTTTAATAAGCTTTAAAAGGAGACCTTCCACACATTTAATTATATCTAAAAAAATGCATGCAATTAAAGGAAAACTATTTTTGGACACTTGACTATAAATTTCTCAAATTTAAATTAGAGTTATCGCTTAGTACTAATAAATATAAATTTCCTTGTACTAAGACATACCGTTATAAAATAGACATTAAACACTGCACCATAAATCAAATATATACTTTAAATTCATAAAGTATTTTATCAATACAAAATCTTACAACATAATCTTAATATAAGCACTAATAATAATTAAATTATTGTGCACATTCGATATCCTTAGTATTTCCTTATAAAAGTTACGACTCGCGAAGAAACGTAAACTGAACGAAGCTCTCTAGGTTGGTAAAATAAAAAAATGTTTGAGCTGAGACTGGAGCTTTAGAGCGTAAGAGAGACTTGAGGCTTTTCGTGCACTTAATTTTATTTTTTAAGAGGTTCGGGGAGGTTGCTCCTAAGTGGTTGGATTTATTAGTGTTTTATGTATCTGAATCCGTTTTAACACTTTGAATTCAAAATTTATTGTTTAGCATCTGTGGAAAGGTCTAAAGCTTCACTCTGTATATAATGAACAGGGTTCGTAAAACTTTTTTAAATGTAAAATATTAATTCTAAAAAACAGATAACGGAAATCTGACTTGAAAAAAATTCCTTTCCAATTGTAAATGATTTAAATTGCCTGAAAAAATGCACTTTACTTTAATTTGCGCGAAGGCAGAAGGTTAAGTTTAATGTAGATTTGTTTTATGGGGTGCGGTGGCCGAAGATTAATTTAAAATAGATTAATTAAGCTTTTTTACTTGGGGCAGCCAAGGAAGTAGTCACGATGACGTAGTTACAAGGAATTTATCGTTGAGTTAAAGCGGACTAGCTGGACTAGACAGACGGCACTAAATTTTATTAATTTTAGGAAATGAAAGAGTTACTAGTATATTCACTTTTATTTATAAATAATAATAATAAACACCATAGAAATTAGACAACCCCCAATTCCAGAAGCCAGGGCTTGTGTGGAAGGGGGTTACCCATTGAAAAAACACGGACATACAACCATTTCCTACAACAGTGCCAGTGCCGGAGCCAGGATTCGAACCCGGTGGTGTGATGTCCATGTGATTAATCGCGATTGCCACCTCGCGCCTTACCCCACTCGGCTATCGACTAGACAAATTCACTATTAAAACTTGATAAGACGCAAGAACTAGCTTTGTAGATACCGAAACTAGAAGGTACTTAGCCTGAACTCGTGGCGCTCGGCCTTTTATAAGGTCTGTCGGGGACTGTGCGTCTGGATATGTCCCCCGCCATTCCGTGCGGGCACGATTGCGCAATATTGCATCATCAAATGTAAAAATGGGAAATTCTGATACGAAAATTATATGACCGTCTCGGCATTAAAATGGCGAATATTTTTATATATGAATGAAGTTCAAATCTATTTTAGTTTGGGAAGTTATTAACGAAAATAAGTTGAAGATATTAATTAAATTTAAAATGAGCACGTAAAGTCGCCCCGAAGGTCCTGCACTTAGAGTTAAATATGATATGAAATTGTGCCGATATGTCTGCGGTGAATGAAGGGAAGTAAGTTTTGATAACAAAATTGGACCGAATGGAAATAAGTATTGATATTAATGGGGGATGGTAGTACCGGTACTTTATTGAAGGATATGATTGAAGATTGATTGGATTTTTATATTAAAGACGCGAAATGAATTGAGAGTCAAATTTTAAGGGGAGATTATTCAATAGAAAATTAACGGGAGTGAACTGAAATGTCTCGATCGAGGTGTGGAAAGCAGTTTTGATGTTAATGAAGTTCATTAAAGCCCAGTATTTTTAGGACGATATTTTGTAATGTTGGAACCGTAAAATTAGTAATTCGAATATTTCATGATATTTGTTGACGGATTGAGGTCAGTTATATATTATCGATAAATCTTAATTTTTTTCAGAATTTGTTTTTGAAAATTGTAATTTTTTTGACTAAATTAAGTGTTAGATTCCTTTTTATTGTGTTTTGGCAAATTGAATAAATACACCACCACAGGCAATTACGATCCCCTTTATCCCTAAAGGCATTGTGTGGGAGGGGGCTACACATTTAGATACAAGGGATACACACCCAATATCCGTGTATAGTGGAAAAATTGACATAAAAGACTGAATTTTTTGACAAATTTTAAGATTTTTGAAATTTTTTCTATACGTCATATATAAAATGTATCAACAAGACCTGACGTCTTCTTACGAATCCAAATCCGATCAATCATCATGCCTCGGTCATGAATTGGAATCAACTGGATTTAGTAATGGTGGCGGTGGTTTAGGGCTGTACTTTGTGATGGTATCCCACGACATCTACAGAATATTAATAAAGCTGAAACTAGTCTGCATATGTTATATTTAAATTTGAGTTAAATTGGTACATTGATATATTGTGTAAAAGTTTCTCGTTGAAGCATGATGAAGCCAAGCATTATCATAAAAAAAAAATTCCCCAATAGCAGCTTGAAAGTCGGCACAATATTATTGACAATGTTGGCATGCATTTATCTACCCATGATTCTCCTAGAGCTGTATAGATCAGTACGTTCTACACATCTACACATATCCTTTCCCATACCTTCTACTGTAAATTAGGAAAATTATTGGTTACATCTATCTCTCGATATCCTCCAAACTCGTAGATGTGGGCTATTGCTGCACAAGCCAAACCGAATGAAAATGAACTTCACTCCATGCCCCAGTTTTGGTGATCTCTTGCCCACCTTATACGAGCCTCATGGTTGGCTGGATCTAACCGAAGAGTTCGATATGAACCACAACTTGACAGGACAAGCTCTCTTGCCCTGACCCCATATGCCCCACGTAAGATGCTTCTGTCTTGAGAAACCTATAGAGTAGGATTACATACGCCAGAGTTGACCACTTCTGTGCCGTTTTTGTACAGTATTAGTTTGCAAAACCGATTTCGAAGATGCTCTGACTTATTTCTAACTCTGTAGCAACATCGACTTGAAGTGATCCAGCTTGGAGCATACCAATGACCCTATTGACATCAAGTTATGGTACGCTTTGCTTCCAAGTTTGTTTAAAATCTTCATGGAATACATTCCAATCACACTTGAATGCAATTAACTGTACAATGAAAATTACGAAAATTAATTAAAAGAATAAGAATGCGATAAAAAGAACTTTTTTAACTCTTGACCATTAAAAACCATGATAGAGCCCTTGGCAATGTCTCTTACACCATGTGAACATTACTCTTTTGTTGAATAGACTATACAGTGTTTATTTATCTGAACAAATAAATAAGATTGAAGTGTCGATGTCGGTCTGTGGTTTTGAATTATTTTATTCCAAACAGTATAATGAACTATTTTCATGACAGCTAAATGCTAAATATTTGTTCTGCCTGTCTAATTGTTCCGTTTTAACTTAATACTACTAATTTGTATCCCGAACAGAGGATAATATTTTTTTTGTTCTGCACCCACAATAAACATTAAAATCTATTGGCAATATTTTACATTAACCTATACGTACATCTTCTTTGGCATACATATAGTCTGGCCGAAAAGAGTAAATACTGTAAATAGTAGAGCCAGAGGCGTGAGGATTTATAAATTTCGTAAATTCCAAATTCCATAATATTTCTAAAAAATTAAAGCCTTCGGATTGTGTTAATTATGCACGATCTACAACAAATTCAATTATATTAATTTTTTCTTTTATTTTATAAAATATGAACAATATTACTACTCTTTATATACCTATAAATATAAATATGTGTGGCACCACTTGATGAACTACCCGAAAATTTGGCCGTCTATAAAAGCTCTGATTATTTCACAGCAGTTAACAAATTATTAGGTATAAATGCGGCACGTTCACACATTCAATCCATTTGGTCGACTATGGCAATTACACAGAATGTCCTAGTCGTGATTTTCATTTCTGGTAGGAGGAAAAACGGATTAAATTTCATATACGTCTATGGTAGGACGAGGTGCCGCTTCAGTATTAAATAACAGCTAAATCCTTTGACGAGAATGTCGCTGATGTTTTGCTATACTATGTACTCTTTTTGGCTCCACTATATTCATTTTATCGGTCATCACAGTTCGAGTAATCTGCTGACAATTTTTTTTACTACGATTATTTAATTGTTTTATAACAAAGATTTAATTTTGATTTCGTTTTATTACCTTTACTAGACTGTCAGATTTATTGTAATATTGTGATATTTATCTTTATTACCGGTATTATCGATTTATATTTGATTGATTTAACCAAATTACCAAGATTTATTGATTGGAATTTTGAACGGTCTTGTAATCATATGATTTGTAGCTGCATTACTTGGAATGTTTTGTAAAAACCTGACAAATAATTACTCTACAAGGAGACATGCGAGGGATATTGCAGAGAGAATATCCGGATAGGAGGTTGCCTTCAACCCAGTCATATATGTAGGGATGGTGTGATTATCCAGTATCTATTAATTTTGCAAATCTAATTTCCTTATCAGGGCCGGATCGAGGGGGGGTGCGGTGGTGCAAAAGGGAGCAAGTTCTCCTAGTGACATGTTGGGGGCGGCAAAATGAGGAAAAAAGAAAAACAAATAATAACTCAAGACAGATTGTCAAACCTGGCAATCCTCTCCATATACAGGGTGGACCATTAATAATAGGCCATAGTTCAAGGGTGAGATTCTTTGGGCCAAAATATGAGGATATAACTAAATGTGCTTTAGCAAAATGTTGCTGTGGAAAAAGATGCAGGGTGTGAAAATTCAAATTATTTTTTCGTTTTTTTTGCAATAACTCAACAGCCTCTTGACTAATCTTCGCCAAATTTGCTAGGCTACTTTTTTATTCTAAGAAACAATAATTTATGTATTACATCACGTTAGATCATAGAGGGCGCCGCAGGAGCTGTATCTGATGATGAATTATTTTCATATTTTTTGGCGACGAAACGTTGTGATATTTCTGACCAGAAAATCTGATGAGGGCGTCATGTACACGCAAAAGGTACACTTGGTGGAACTTGATAACTCCAACCATTTTCGAGGAAAGTGCCGTTAAACATTTCAATAATTTTTTGAAAGATAAATTCAAATTTAATGAAACAAAGTGTATTATGTGAAGGACTGGCGAGACTAAGATTCCAAGTACTCGGAGAAGAAAAACCAAAGGCGGACAGCTATACCAAAGGGCCTTTATCAAAGCTGTGGAGTCTAGTATAAAGGACAAAGCTGGATGAGATACTATAAGGAATGTATTCTAGAAGCACCATAATAGATCTGAAAAGGTCGCGATGGTAAAGGCTAAATAACCAGCTCCTCTGTTTATCTATCTATCCTTATTCACCAGGAAGTGGGAATGCGTAAAATAAGAAATCTTCTAGTAGCATTAATGGTTTCAAACTATCAAATAAATTTGATTTTCTTCATCTACGCGTTCCCACTACATTAAAACGTGATACGAATATCATATAGAAATTTCGAAAAAAATATATATAGTCATATTTTTTAGAGGCAAAGAAGAAACATAAATTTTAGTGACTCCGGATCTGGATTATTTCCTGTCCTACATGTACTTCTGAAGAGTTCCGTTTGCGTTCACGAAAAACATGAAATCGTAGCCAGATAACTGTGACATAATTAGAGAAGATATGAATACGAAATTTGGAGGGTAAATACATAAAAGTTCAATCTGTGTCGCTGCTTGGAATTTTTTGAAAAAGAAATTTACTTTTTTCTTTACGAATTTTCAAAATTTTAAAATGTGAAAATCAAAAAACTAAAAATGCAGCAATGTAGAATATAATAACATTTATCACAAAAAAAATAAAAAAATAATTATCTTAACTGTAAGCATTTTTAATTGTGTGGCTCTTTTTCGATTTTCGTATATGCAATATATCCACGCGTCTCTACGCGTATTCAGTGTTATTTGTGGCCTCATTTACTGCCGAACATTCTGATGATAATTCACTCCACAAACGGCACAATGAGCTCGATTCCAACTCTGATGAAATCGCAGGTAATATTTACGCCAATAGCGGAACAATAACCGCAATGCAAGCTCCACCCCTCGGTACAGTGTTTTTATTATAATTTATCAGCCTAGTAGTTGTGTGCTTTACAAACGGGACTCTGAAGGATCGTTACTGTATTAGCTGTACCAAGTATGAATCCCTTGTCCCTTTCCCTGTAAAAGGTATGACAAAAAGCAGTTCTTGCCAAAAATTATAAAACACTCTGTAACTTCGTAATGAAGGCCCAACGAGAAATTTCTATGGGAGGTTCTGATTACCACTGATGTTCTCTACCACCTGTTAAGGTATGCGTTCCTGTCATGATGCGACATCCTGTACATATCAAAGTTTTAGTCGCAAAATTGATAAGAAAGAATATACATTCGTGAAAAATAGATTTCTTATCTCTCTTACCGACTGTCAAATAAGCTCAAGGTCGGTCTTTGGAGTTTTTCAACCACTGAACGAATATACATACCAAAATTCGGCTCGCTTGGCCATTTCCCCAAATGTTGGCCATTTTTCACCTAATATTCCTGGAGTAGTATTTTATCTTCCAACCTGGCATATGTTCCTTTCAAATAAATTTTTCGGTTTTGATTGCGTTAAAAAAAGCTTCTAAGGATTATTCATTGTTTGCGTTGGATGCATGGTGAAAACGTATCCATACAGATATAATGTGTATGTAATGTACATGTGTTAAAAAATAATAAAAATTGCAATTTCCGGCACATATTTAAATCTAATTACACTCGTGTCGCTCATGAATAATTAAACACACATGCATGCTTTTATTTAAATATGCTAATTAAAGAATAGTTACATAATTGTTGTGGCCGTCAAATACCAGGAAAAATGCAAAAATGATAGGTTATTCAATAAATCGGCAAAAACCGTATTATTGTTATTGCAACAACAGAATAAATAGTTATTTACGGTACTAGCGGTTTATATTATAAATAAGTCGCACGAGAGAATTTTCTAATGTGACTTATAGAACATAACACATGAGTACCATAGAAAATTTTATCCAGCAGCTGCATTTATCACAAAAAATAGTTAAAATTTCGATTTGATTGTAAAGAGTAGTATTATTTCTGCAACACATCATTTTTGTCAATGTCAAACTTAGTTATAAGTTTGATTTGGTCAAGCAGGCTTGTTGTGTTCTTTTACTTTCCCATATACATGAATAGTGTACAGGAAAGTATTGTGATCGCGCAAAAAGTCGATTTGGAGTTTTTGATGAATTTGCACATTTTTAGGTCTCCTGGATAAATGTTTATTTATGCAAAATGCAAAAATGCAAAAATGATAGGTTATTCAATAAATCGGCAAAAACCGTATTATTGTTATTGCAACAACAGAATAAATAGTTATTTACGGTACTAGCGGTTTATATTATAAATAAGTCGCACGAGAGAATTTTCTAATGTGACTTATAGAACATAACACATGAGTACCATACAAAATTTTATCCAGCAGCTGCATTTATCACAAAAAATTATAAAAATTTCGATTTGATTGTAAAGAGTAGTATTATTTCTGCAACACCTCATTTTTGTCAATGTCAAACTTAGTTATAAGTTTGATTTGGTCAAGCAGGCTTGTTGTGTTCTTTTACTTTCCCATATACATGAATAGTGTACAGGAAAGTATTGTGATCGCGCAAAAAGTCGATTTGGAGTTTTTGATGAATTTGCACATTTTTAGGTCTCCTGGATAAATGTTTATTTGCCCTCTGTCGTCGCACATAGGGAATTGATTTTGTTCAAATATTGAATGCGTGTTCAGGGCGGCTACACTCAACGCGAAATTACAAAACCTATCCTAGCTCAAATGTGGAGGTGGTTAATCCCTGAAAAGCTGCTCAACGCTTATGCACAGAGTCAAACAGCCAGTATGTTGCCGAAGGCCCATATGGCCCGTGTCGCGGCGTATTACGACCGGTGGAAGATTCGGGTAAACGCCAAGAAGTCGGAAGCAATAGTCTTCATGCGCCGGTTCACTGAGAACAGAATTTTGACACCTATTTCGGTCAGGGGGCACCAAATTCCAATAATACAGTGTGTGAAGAATTTAGGAGTCAAACTAGACCGGAGACTTAAGTTCAATACACATATAAACCAAACTGTACGGACCGTCTACTGTCTGTCCAGAAGTCTGTATCCGCTGATGGTCAGGGACAGCGGACTTAACAGACAAAACAAAAAACTATTGTGCACGATGGTGGTCAGGCCGTACATCACATACGCTGCGCCAGTGTGGTGCAGCATGTCGTCCACGACAATGAAAAAATTAAAAGTATTTGAGCACAAACTTATGCGCCTCATTTCGAACTTTGGAAGGTACACCTCCTTCAAAGATCTTTACGCACGTTGCAACGACTTAACCCCAATACGGACTACATCCAGGAAATCTCCTAAAAATTATAGTCTTTCAAACTGGGTGATAGTCCGCTTATCGCAAACATTACACAAATTAGACAGCATAATGCACAATTTCGGATCAAACACGCCCTACCATACCAGACGTTACCAATCTTTTGGCAACCACTAGAGTTAATCCTTCACCTACTATAACATCCTCTTATCCTGTACGCCTTTGCTGATATGTCATACCTTTCGTATCTTTAAATATGTCCTATCCCCCTTTTTCTTTCTGTTTGTCCATTTGTTTCGTGTTCTTGATCTATTTTTGTGCGTTTTTGTCTTTGTTCTTGTGATCGACCTCTTTTTGTGCATTTTTCACTCAATAAATTAGCTTCACTACACCACCTTTACCGTTTAGGCAGCCTTGCGTAGCCCTGTGGTACCTCATTTCGATCAAAGTTCCCCGTTTTAAATTTGGGTACCTGTGTCAGTAACAAAATTAGTTCAGTGCATTGCGACAGTTTCGAGTTTGTGTTTAGTTTTTAAGTTTTGTTAAATTTTATTTTTTAAAACGTGTTTAACTACATTGTTCTTTTTAATTTATATCAAGCAAAAGGAGTTAGGACTTCTCTCCTCATTGTCTTTTAGCTAAACCGGGACCACTCCCGGTCATGCAACTCACCACAAACAACGCGGTGGTTGCACGGTTGGTCCCCAGGTGGTCCCCAGAGAGCCAATATTATGTATTAACTTGAATAAAATCTGTCTGAATTGAAGCTTGCAACCAAGGGGTTCCGGGTTCGCATCCTGGCTAGGGTATAGATGTTTAGTGACGTTTTTCATGTGTTACCGAGTTGGTAGCGGTAGACTAGACGAGGTTGTGTGAGAGGCAACACGGCTAGTCGCTATAACACTCTTGAGTTCGAGTCTCAGCTGCGGCAGATAGAAATGCCGTAGGGAATGGTCGTTGTATAATTGTCTATGTGTATCTGAAAATATAATAGTACAGCTCTGTAATTGGGAACATCGTTCCTGTAGAGTGGTGGTTAATAAAATAAAACCGATAAAAAAATGTAAAATATTTTTTTCTCAAAAGCGGCTCTAACAACTTTCATCAAATTTAACACATGGATGATACCTCAGCGCTAATATAAGATGACATAACCCTTTATTCCTAAAAAATGCAGAGACGGAGACTGTGGGGGTAAGGTGAACAGAATTAAATAAATTTTCTCTCTAAAATAGTTATAACGATTGTGATTAAATTTGGCATATCGATAATTCCTTTGTATCGGTACTAGATGACATGACTAGTTGCTTCTAGAAAATTCAGAGAAGAATTTTGTAAGAGATGTTGTTTAAAAAATTACATAACATCTTCCAGCGGCTTGTATATCAGTGTATGCGCGGAAGCTATACAACTTTAGGCGAGGGTTGTATAGGGGATATACCATCCTTCGGAGGGGATGTAAAGCCGTCGGTCCCTTGTCTATTAAATGTTAGGTAAGTAAAAGACCCCTACTCTTCTTAAGGGAAGAGGTTCGGCAAAATTCCTGGTTGGGGGTAGCTCGTCTACAGGCGTCGGTGTTAGGCCTCAGTAGCGGAAATAGGCCGACGTTAAATAAATGTATTAAAAAAAATGTCTTATTGGCATCTTTTTAGTATGTACACAATGAAGTGAATCGATTCAGAACGACAAATCTACCACACCCAACAAAAGGAGGACAGAGAGTTTCATCATTACATGAAGTGTAAGAGTTTTTTCCGGAAGTAATAATAATCAAGGTTAAATAGGTGTAAATATGCAAATTTTTCGAAAAATTGCTCACATCAAAGGTCAGGATTTAATAAAAGATAGATTTTTAAAGAGATTAAATTAAAGGCATAACTACCACTATATCAGCTGTATTTATTAATGATCCAGGGCTGCTGCTCGGTTTGAGATAACTCTGTTCCATGCATAAACCCCGCTCATCCCTCAATAAATTAGTTCCTAGAAAGGCCCATCTGTAAGGGCCTACTTGACAGTGTTTAATACAGGGCCCACTCAGTGTTACCTACACTATAGTCGAGGCAAGAATTCAAGCGATGCACGCCACAGATCGATTCTATAAATAAGACAATACTGCTAAGAATCATGAAGTCCCATTAAACTGTAACTATTTTGGAAAAAAGCTTAATAACTGGGTGTCAAAAATTACTCTTTTTAACGTACTGATTAAAAATTATGTTAGTATTAAAATTTCTTTAACGAGATCACTCGTGACGTGCATCGCTTGAATTCTTGCCTCGACTTTACTAGATATTATTGTTACATTCAACAATACATTTTGTCAGCTATCGAAACCTCACAGACGCATAAATGTGTCGGAACTCTTCATAGGCATGCTATAAATCATCTAGTTAAAAATGG
This sequence comes from Leptura quadrifasciata, assembly GCA_963675555.1. Lineage (NCBI taxonomy): Eukaryota > Metazoa > Arthropoda > Insecta > Coleoptera > Cerambycidae > Leptura > Leptura quadrifasciata. The sequence goes on along the minus strand of OY776673.1, from coordinate 77,368,223 downwards.
AAATGTACTAAAAGAAAATTTGCGTTTCCTAATATTTAGGAAAAAAAGTCAAGTGGTAAATATTGGTTCATTTTAAACGTGAAAAACAATTTTATAACGTTACTGTATTTCAAACTAGAAGAATTTTTGCAAGAGTAAAATATAATTTTTCATTTTTGTCATTTTTATAGGTGTTAAATTATTTTCTTTCTGCCAACCCCAATGTTCGGGAGATATTTTAGAATTATTTTTCCATTGTTGAACTTGAAGATAAACTCTTTTGATGTGATGTTTCGCTGTATCTTCTGTTGCAGGTGAGAACTAAGTTGTACGCTTTCATATTTCGATACTAGTGTTATAAAACGTTTATATCTTGATTCATTTAAACTTTTAGTCGTTTTAGCACCATACAGTGTAAGAACATAGAGAAAAAATTACGTTGTAAAGCTCTTCTTCGTTTATATTTTCAATCATAAAAGTTTCAGCTGCTGCGCGTAATTTGTTTATTATAAAAATCTGATGTACTATCACATCCTGTGAAGGCATGGAGAAAGAGATTATTTGCTTTTCTTTCGCACAATGCGTGCACAATGTTTATGTTCAAATATTGCGTCCCTTATTTAACGTACTTCCTGACATAATCAGTTGATGAAATTTTTTACAGTTACTAAGATTGGAAGACAATACAGTATTACACCATTACTTTTGAAATATCTGGACGTAGGGGCGCGGGGGTGAAAATTGTCTTCAAATCTTGCATCCCTTGTTTAACACAATTTCTGAGATAATCAATTGATAACATTTTGCACAGTTACTAATATCGGATGACAATACAATATTCCACCATTACTTTTACAAATATTCGCACACAGGGGGCGCAGGGGTGAAAATTGAAAAATCTGTAAAACGAAGGAACGATAAAGCGAAGGAGCGAGAAATCAAAACAAATCGTTAAGAGACGAATTTTTATTGAGCGATCTCTGGGTAGTAAACCCCCCAAAAAGTATGACTAAAAATTAGAAAATAAAAAAATACTAGTGTACGATTGCAAGAAAGCAAAGCGTGCGCACTTTATATATAGGTATATGTATCATCTTAATGTACGCATGACTGAAGGCAACAACGATTCCAGCATTTCATGCATTCGTATATTGGCATTTTTTTATTTTTTACTTTTTAGTACGACTTTTTACAGAAAAACAAGTTTTTTAAAAAGTTTATTATTTTTTTTGTTTTATATTTGTTAACTGCTTTAATTTTTTTTTTCGTTGAATAAACCTGCTGTAAGACGACATTATTTCTTGGCGGTTTCAAAAAGAACAATTCCTTATCATCTAGCGATAAAGCCATCAATAGCACTAACACATCAATGTTGTCTGCTACAACAGCTACATGAGAAAAGAAAAGAGACAATCTAGAGCAGGTTGTACAATTAAACGGTCAGCAACACTTTCTACTTGACAACACTTAACAATCATTAAGATTAATAAATCTTTTTTATTACATCTGTTCGCTAAGAACTTTTCCTTAGTGGTCTTAAAAGTATGTTTTCATTAAATAAATAATTAATGGCAGTATTACCTATGTATCTACGATTTCTTTCAGAAGCTTTAGTTCCATCATTACTGTACCCATCAAATACAAGTTTGACATTACTGCCATAGTTATTACGCAGATATTTGATGTACTGTTTACAAATGTAGGAAAGCTTTTGATTTTGTTCCCATTTCAATCTGTGAAGCAACATATTATCATCAAGGATGTAGTTAAACATACTAATATCGCTAATATCTTCTTCACACTGTTCAAAAATATCATATAGCGATGATTTCTTCGATTTTCTCATTCTAGCATTACCAAAAAGAAAAAGAGGTTAGGGGATCAATTCATAATCAAAATACATCCTAGATTCGTTTTTAGTCTTTCTCAAAAAGCATATTATTATGCGTTAAAAAATTAAATTTGGGTCTATAGCAATTTCATTATTATTTATTTTAACTTTACTGTTCATACTTAATAACTATTTAATCGTTCCTTTAACTGTCATTTTTATATCTTTAAAGTTTGAACCTCTTATTTAACTTCTTAATTGAAAACCATCAAACGCCTTATAACAATAAATGGTGTCATTACCTATTACTACTTGTCTATTAAGGATAAGCTGAAGGAGAGGGCTGAAAAAGAAGAAACTGATCTAAGAATAAAATATATCAATAATTATTAAAGATGATCAAAATAATAGTCAAAAAAACTAATTATAGCTACGAAAATCCCATACCAGTGTGAAATTATTTATTTAAACATCCAAAATGTCTTAGCTAACATCAATCAGTTAATCTCTGATGTGGTTTGCTACAACCCAGCCCTTATACTACTGGGTGAAGCGAGGATTACAGCAGACATTGAAGATTTTGAAGTGTGATTGGAAAACTACAATATAGTAAGATGTGATTCGACGAGCCGGTACACTGGAGGTGTTGTAATGTATATAAGAAAGGACTTTAAGTTTAGAATTGTAAATAAAATCGTTGTAGATAAGATGTATTGGGTTGTATTTATACGCATAGAAATATCAGGACAAAATTGGATAATTGGGTGTTTATATCACTCTCTTAATTCCGATGAACAAGTATTTTTGGATAATATTGAAAGCTGGTTTGAAAATGGTTTTGATTTGAATAGTAAATGTATTTTAGTAGATGATTTTAATTTTAATTATTTAAATACAAGTCTTCGATATGTTAATCAAGAAGTCATTTATTACATCAATTGGCGTTGAACAATTAGTTTCAGAAACCACAAGAATAACAAATGTAAGTAGTACACTAATTGATTATGTCCTAACAAATCAATCAAGCGTTAGGTGTGATGTACATGACACACCCAAAATATCAGATTACTCTTTAATAACAATTAAGTTGAATAAAGCAAATTTTACTGATATGACTAGGAGAATAACTTTCAGAAATTATTGTGAAAACAATCTAATTGAATCAAATAACAGACTAATTTCATGTGACTCGGATCTTAATAATAATAATGTAGATAGTATTTATGATAATATAATAAATAATTTAAAAAGTAATGTAGAATTAGTAGCACCTTTAAAGACCATTAATTGCAAATCAAACCATCTTCCATGGTACGATCAGGCAGTGATAAATTTGGCCAGAAGTAGAAAAATGGGAAAGATATAAATATTTTTGTAATGAAGTAGTTAAAGTACTTAAATATAAGAGGAATCAATATTATGAAAGTAAAAGAGATTTAAATTTAAATGACCCCAAGAAAATGTGGAAGACGTTAAAAAATCTTATCCAACCCCCAAAACCTGACCTACCTCATAGAATCATGTTTAAAATACTGGGTAATAATGTTTTCATAGAAAACGATAAAGATAAAGCTGAAAATTTAGCTCTTATTTTACAGATAGTATTTTAGAAATAAAAGAATCTATTGCTCAATCAATACATTGTCTCAGTTTAACTTACTAAACATGGAAAGCTTGAACAGAATAATCAACAATTTAGACAATAAATGCAACTCTGAAATTATTAATAGTAAAGTTCTAAAAAATATATTTCAAGTAATAGGTCATGTTATCGTAAATTTAGTTAATACATCACTTGCAACCGGTAGAATTCCATTTGAATTAAAAACTAGTACTATTATTCCTATTCCTAAAATTATTAACACATATGAGGCTGAAAACTTCAGACCCATTAACACATTATCTTGTTTAGAAAAAGTGATAGAATTAGCAGTATATGCTCAAGTAAGTGACTATATACAAAAAAATTATATAATTATGGAATATCAATCTGGTTTTCGACCAAATCACTCTTGTGAAACAGCACTACAAGTCACACTTTCTAAATGGAAATTTCAAACAGATAGTAACAAATATATTATAGCAGTATTTTTGGACATCAAACGAGCCTTTGAAACTATAGATATTACCATTTTATTAAAAAAAATGGAACACTATGGATTTGCAGGAAAAGTTCTTGACTGGTTCAATGATTACCTAAATAATAGATCTCAAGTTACTAAAATAAATAATCAATTATCCAATAAAAGATCAGTGACTTCTGGAGTACCGCAGGGTAGTGTTCTGGGCCCCCTTTTATTTAGTTTATACTTAAATGATATAAATTTTATAGATGCTTGTGAATTTATTAATCTGTTTGCCGATGACACCTTAATAACTGCTAGTGATCACTCTGTTGACGTTGCTATAGACAAGATAAATCTAACTCTACAAAACATATCAAATTTCCTAGACGTAAATTAAAACTCAATGTACAGAAAACAAAAGCCATGATAATCACTACACAATATAAACATAAAGGAATCGACACCAAAAATATTAAAATATATAATAAAAAAATAACAATAGTTGAAGAAATCAAATATCTCAGTTTCATTTTAGATAACACATTAACTCTAAAAAGTCACTTTAATTATATTCATAAAAAAAATTGTTTTTCCTTTCTAGAGTCTCCTCTAAACTAACAATTAGATCAGTGTTAACTGTATATAGAACTATTATTCAACCCCATTTCGACTACTGTGCCAGTTTGCTTTATCCCCTAGATAATAATAGTATTTCAATGCTTCAAAAGTTACAAAACAGAGGAATGAGAATTGTGCTTAGATGTAATATAACATCAATTTATTTAATGCTAAATGCCTTGGATTGGTTTTCTGTAAAACACAGGTTATATTATTTCTCAATGATACTCATTTTCAAAATATTGCATTACTTAGGACCAACCTATTTTAATGAATACATTATATATAATCACGAAATTCATAATTATCCTACAAGACAAAATAGTCAATTATATGTACCTAGGACTAATTTTAGTAGAACAATGAACTCTTTATTCCATAAAGGTTTATTACAATATAACAACCTTCCTGACCCCATTAAAGCTTGTGAAATTCTCAAAAAATTTAAATCATCTCTAAATAAACGTATTAGTGAGATGAATAATTAGAATATTTAAAAATAAAGAAACAATAACTCTTTGTATAAACAAAGTATAAACTATACTTACCTTAATTTATATGATATAATATTTAAGAACTCATATTATATGACATTATATTTAATTATTGTATATTAGGAATCCTATTTAATAAAGTATTATTGTTATAATGCCTGTAGAAAATGACGTAACTTGTTGTAAGTCTAATATTAAAAATATATAATTATACATAGCGCATACATATTTTGCTACTCTTATAATACCGCATTTTTATGTTATAAAAATTAAAGTTTTCTGTAAATTTCAGCTTAAAAAAATTATGGTATAATTTCAATATAAAAAACTTTCTTTGAGATAAATTTCGTAAAATTTCTGCATAAATTGTGTTTATAGTGTTTAAACAATATAAATATTTAATTGCGCACATGGAAATATTTCTGATTTTAAATAATATATAAAAGCAAACATTTAAAAAAAAATCATCAAAATCGGACCCCTGACTCGACTATTAGTAGTGATTTACTTTTCGCTTTCAGACTTAGGAATAATTATCTTTCAAAGTAATAGCCATAGTCAATTTTATAGTCAGTAATTATCTAAAAACCTCATAAACATTTACCATAACAATAAGTTTGCATGGATAACAGGTTATTTACAATAATTGTTTATGAAGTTCTCAGATAATAAAAATAAAAATTTAGACAATAATAATAATTTTAACAATAAATAATTTAAATAACACAAAAAGTAATGTGCTTAAAAAAATGCGTTATTTTAATAACTCATGTTCAAAATTATGAACCACCCTGTATTATAATCACAATAATATTGATATACTAGGGATTTAGATTAGACAGCCCTGAATAAGAATCCGTTCCAATGTTCTAAAATAGAAAATTCCTAATAGTACTTCTCAATATTTCACACCTAAACAGAGGCCGTAGTTGGCCATGTCTTTTAACTGTAGAATAAGTACAACATATTTTGATGTTTTTCTGAGCGATGTAACTAATAAAAAATAAACATCAAAATCGGGCTATGATTAAAAATTTGGCGGGGGGGTAATTAGTTCTTAAGTGGGACACACTGTATATTTACTACAGAAAATCAGGAAAATGTTATCATCGCAACTGAAATTGCAAATTTTTAATGCGAATGCATGGTCAATTTTAATCCGAAATTTGGCATGTTCAGATTTTTTTTATATAAAATGAATCCACTGTAATTGAACCTATACTATGCTGATTATTGTTGACATTTGGCCTGTGCACGAAAGTAAATTGATTCAGAGACACCTGGTTATAACACTTTAGTTTTATTAAATATGTTATGTTCATAATATTTCTAATAACAACTTTGAAAACTTAAGAACATTGTATAGGAATACTATAAGTATAAAAATATAGAAAATTAACAAGTCACTGTTAGTTTTGTTGAACTATTTAAATAAAATGAATATTATCAGGATTTTAGGTACGGACCAATGATTCACTTGACTTAATTCATCCACATAACGCTAAAATAACATTAAAATAATAATCACAGGAGCAACAAAAAAATGTTTTAAGAAGCTTAGATTTTCTAAATCATTACGCTTATTGTTATTTGGGTTTAGGATAGCCATCACTTGAAAGCAGGACCTTATCAGAGAAAATAGTTAAAGAAAAAACTTACTTAGCATTCAGGAGATTATGCTGGAACCATAGAACTTATCGTCACTTTGTGCAAAATTAAATAGACTATTTGTTCATTCACCACACTTCAGTCAATAGGTCGTAGCAACTAAATAATTATTTAGTAAAAAATATAATACATATATTATAACGACTTAAGTGATACTAATTCAAAGTACACACGCGGATAACATTAAAATACCTGTAAAAAATCTAAGATAAGGATTTACTTTTTAATGCAAAAAATATATTTATTTTGTGAAGGACGCAGACCATTTTTATCATTGTATTAAATGAAATATAATTATTTAATTATGGGCAGATTAATTTTGTCGGTAATAACTGATGATTATGTAGGTTTAAATTTAGTGAAAAAGAAAATAAACGGAACAGCCACATCGCGTTTACTTTCTCGTACGACTGACAAATTTTCAGGAATAAACAATAATGTAAGGTTTGTAATATACTATTAATTTGAGACGTTATGGCCGTCTTCTGAAAATCGAAACTTTGAATCTGGTAAAATCATGTCAGGTGACAGAGCTGGCCATTTAATTGGTCGGGTCATTGCAATTCACTTATGTCTAAAAATATTGTCTAAATAGCTTCAAACAATTCTTGCAATGCGCGTAGACAGGGATTCAGTGCGCTAAATTTCACTAATTACTTTCTCATCCATAAAGTATTGACGTCGTGTAAAAATCCAAATTCCAAATTTTGATGAAAGTAGACGTTTTAAAGCCAAAATATGCCAAATATATCCAAGTCGGTATGCCGTCTGTGTGTATGTCAGACTGTGTCTCTCTCAGTCTGTGTATCTATCAGTCTGTCTGTGTGTGTTACGTTTTCTCGAATACGGCTCAACGTGGAAATCTGAAATTTTAGATATAAGACCTGGGAGGTCCAAGGAAGATCGCTTCAAATTTGGACATGCCTGTTTTCCAGCACATCTTCATAAAATAAATGTTATGCTTTCGGAGAATTATGATATTTGCGTCATGTGACAGATTATATATCAATCTTGTTAACTGTCATAATCAAGCTCCTTTTAGTACAGTTCACCACCTCAACCAATTATTTAATAAACCTCTATTTGACTGCGAGCGAGGCAGGTTTTAGACCCACCTACTGCGAAGTAATTTTCAATTATAAATTACCACCCAAGAAGTGGTTCGGATCCCACTATAAACTGTAGGGCCCTCTCCTCTATCAGACAAATCTAGATTTCCTAGATTTAAGAGAGTCATTCAGGTGAAAGCAAAAAATCATCTGCTTTTTGGAAGAAACGAAAATCTGATTGTGAACTTTGTGATGGAATGCTTACATAGGTTTGTTTCGTATCCTCGGTTGTTTTACTTTTGTAGTATTCCTTTATTTATAGCTGTCCTCTAAATGTTTCTATTATATAACAGCCCACAGGGCGAGAAACGTGTGACCCTGTTTTTGCTGCTGCTTTGCTGATCTTCAGTATTTGCTTTTCTGTGTTGTCGTAGGATAGTTTGTTTGCATGAATATAGATGTGCGTATATGTGTCGTTGTAGATTAAGTTTGTCTCTAACAGTATTTGGCTGTATGTCTAATGCCAAAAAAAAAAAAATCTCGCCAGAGTAGCAGGGCTGGCTCCAAAAAAGTGTAAAGTAGAAAATTACAGCAAAAAGGTTGTTTGCAAATTTCTCACAACGGCAACAGGGGCGGCTTCGGGGAGAACACAAATAAATCATTCGTCTGTCTGAAACAGCAAAAATTGTTCAGGATGGAAAATCGTACCAAAAAACTTGTTTCGAATTCTAATCAGAGCGCCAGAGGCGGCTTCAGGTAGGAACTAAAAACAGATTTTCGTCGAATTTTTATAATAAAAATTGTTTAGTGTGAAAAATTACACAATTTTTTGTCGATCTTCCCTCAAAAAATGTACGTAATCTTAAAAAATGTTTATAAAAGGAATTCAGTATGGAGAATTATAATAATTCTCGAATCAAAAGCCGTACCGGAAAGTTATATTTCAAATTTCTTGAAAGAGCACTAGGGAGTCGTCCCTGGTGCTCCCAACATTTTTTTTACGAATCTCCTTCCCCTCAGAAAATTTAAGAAATTTAAAAAATATTTCAAACAATACTTTTTAATGTGTGAAACTGTAACGAGTTGCCCTTTGCAAATGTCTCGTCAGATTAAACGTTGGTGAGAAAAATTGCGTTAAAAGTTAAAAATATATGCAGCATATAGAATAATGAGAAAGTACTATCAAGGTGCATCTGTCCGAGACAATTTTTTTATTGGTATACATCTCTTGGACATACTTAAAGTTAGGTTAATATTGTGTGAAATTTTCTCCTGAAACCATTTTCGGAAATCTCAAAACGATCGAGTTTGCTTGCGTTCATTCCCTATATTAATTTTTCGCCCCCGTTCAGAGATGCACAATATTTGTAGTTTTTGAAATTATAACTCGTGGTACCTCGAATACTAAAAAACTAACAGAATCAAGTTTTAGGTAGAAATAGAATAATATATGGTCATTATAATGATGATATTAGGAAAGTGTCAGAATTAGTCATACTTCAATAAAAAAAATATGAACATAATATAATACTGTAAAGTCGTTTACTATTTTACTCTGCAGATAAAAAGTGTAACAAAAACTTTACGACCTCATTAAAATACTGTTACTGTCTGTACTATTTCGCTCGCAAATTGAGTCACTTACCTTTATAGGTTATTAACGTCTGTGGCTTGTTTGACGATACCATACCGAATGGTACACTAGCGTCAATAATGAGCTCGTGAAGTTTTTATTATCTTTTTTATCTGTACCGTAAATTCGCAGGTTATTATAAATGTAGCATCGATTTACTTTTTGATTTTTAAAAACTTATATGACTGTGACAAATATTGGAGCAGAAAGTTCAAATTTGATGGTGAAATAATTTTTATAATCCGATTATTCTCGTAAAAGGTATCAATAATTTTATATCGGAGAACCGAAGGACGCGCTCGATTGCAAAGGCGTGCAGTAACATGCATGAAAACTATGCAGGACAGGGTGTTGCATGGTTCGACGTCGAAAAATATTCGAATAGTATACGAAAAAAAAATGGTTTTGTACAAACATTGCAGAGAATAATACTCGCTTTAAAATTTAATGTTGGTGAAGGAATTTCGGCAATCGGGCAATTATATTTGCATAAAAATTAAATAAAATGAGTAAGGGCAAAGGCTAATGTGCTTTGGTTATGAAGCACCCCTTTCCTTGGTCTATTAATTTATAGTGAAATTAGGATCGGTAAGCCATTAAGGGAACATTTAATCCCACACGGTTATTATTTATCTCAATTTTACGGCAAGATAAATAAACAAATTGGCCATTTACGTGATCGTCTAGTTTTGCAAAATTAGGACCCAAGTTACGTTGTGTTTGTAGTGACTTTTTTATATGTAACCAAGCTTGATATCAATTGTTTCCTCCCAGATCTGATATTAATTATCTACTACTTTAGAAAGTTAGTCACTCGTTTAATTTAAATAATTTATCACAATGTTTATGGATTTAGAAACCTAGTTAATCATACATATATTTTAGAGTTGGCACAATAGTCACAAAAATAAATTTTTATAACAATTGTTGGAGCAAATAACTCAAATATAAAAATGTACAAGCCATATATTTAAAACAATTGTCTAAATATTCCATAGGAAAGTCCACATTGTCACAGTAATGACCATACTGCATATATTTCAGAGTTGGCTATGCAAATAGCAAGAGCCATGTTATGCAATCGAATCTTCATGTTATTTTGGTTGAAATTAGAGTTGTAGCAATTGCCCATTTAATCGTATTAATTGAGTTGCAAATGAGAATTTTATACTCACGTAAAATCTTTTAGAATGCTGGGGAAATCTTCCGAAAGTAATTAAATAAAGAAACAACCAGAAAGTTGCGTATGACTGTCAGCTATATATAAAACGTGAGCCTGCGAAGATCGAAGGTTCGGTTGTATCGCCCTTCAAACGAACAAGTGACCAGACATTGTCCGAAATATTAAACATCCCACGTTGTAATGGAACCCAATTAAGCACGGAACAGATAATTGACAGTTGTTAATGCTTCAAACCTTTGTTGATTGCAAAATTGTAACAATCAAAGAACCTTGTGGTTGCAATAGGAAAATATTCATGTCGTACTTTGAACAACAAGTATTCTTGCTAAACCTTACATGATATATGGCTGACACGGAAACCACCTATTTGATTTTAATAAATTGAAGAATAATAATTGAAATGAATATTGACTGCTCACTTATAAAATATCTTGTCTTTGCGTAACTTTGAACATACACATTTTGTGACAGCAAACTGCAATTTAGCAAACGTAAACATCCGCAATAAAATGTTTAGAATGTGAAATTTTACCTAGTTTAATTGAATTGATTGAAACTATTTACTGAGAAAATGGTAGCATAAAGTTATTTTACTTTCTTGTTAAAATCAAATCAAATATTTCATAGAAGTTTAATGTTTCTTTTAGTGCCATCCTCGATGCTGATGTCGGTATTAACCCCAGCGAGAGTTTGAAATTGACTCTTCATTTCACCGTCGTTCAGCGTAAAAAGTTATCTGTTGAATTTGTCGTGTGCTACAGGAAATATTTCAGCTAACCAAAGTGTCGCATAGAAGACGTCTGTGTGCGTCGCTGATTACAGTCTCCAAGCTGGAGAAGCCAAGCTATAATAATTGCCAAAGGCAAATACTGAGTCGTGCCGAAAGATGATTTTATAAAAGAGTATTGTAAACTGGAATGGCTAATTTTATTTGCTATTTTCCTAACCAGCTCAGAGGATCCATATGTCGAAAGTGGGCACCAATCCAATGAGCCCTGATTGTAATGCATCTACTCGCTTTTATATTGTTAGTCCACCACAGTTTCTTTTCTTGATCTTACGCGTGTGTCTAAGTTCCATAGTCGCCTTTACTTCCTCACAGCAGTTTTGTAAACAACGTAGGGATCACCCCTATTTTATTCTATTAATTTCGTCTTTATTTATAATAACACAATTTAGATAAGACCTAAAATATCATTCTGATGGCGATTTTTCAAGGTTACCCCACAAGTAAAACTTTATATTTATCTAAAGTTATGTTTCGATATTTTAGAACATATAAGCGGTCGAAAATGTGCTGTAAATTTGTATTTGATTTAATTACTTGTAAAAGGTACTAATAATTTCGGTTTAATGGTTCTAAAAATAATGTTTGCGTACATTTGGAATAAAAATAGGAAATATTATAAAATAGAAGACACCCTCCTACGGTATTCCTCAATTAAGAACGCTAAGATAGATTCAAAAATATTTTATTCAAATGTATCTTGGTCTTGACATGATTGGCGACATTCAACTCTCCCTTGATTGACTAAATATCCTACATCGTTTCAAGAAGTTTCCAGTTTCAGCTTTTATTATATTTTCATTTATTTTTCTTGAAGGCAGAGAACATTCTGAAATGCGTATCTAATATGCGTACCACTCCACTCAAATGCTGAACTGATATAACAATATGTTTTCAATCAATTATTTTGAATGTACAAAAATAGTATGGCAATGCACACACGCCGCATTAAAATATTTTGCCTATTAACTAATTATTTTAAAAATAACTCACGTTATTAATACTCTATCAATTAAATTTTTATTGTGCAATGACGACAGTGCATCATAGAGTAAATTGTTATTTGCGATACGTCTTAGAATTATTAAGCAAACATGGACAATAACAATAGCGGATCAATCAGGCAATTTTATTTAATAGATACCACGAAACGTGCCTTGGACAAATAATACTTAGTATTAACTAAATGAAAATCTATCACATTTTTTACATTTAATATGAAATTGACTATTTTTTTAAATTTGTTGGCTATAAGTTGGGTAGAGACAATCAACACACACATAATCAATCAATATATTCAATCAGCATGATCCACCTTCCACTTTCTATATAAACTTTTACGAAATATTCGACTCTTATATACCTAAAGTATAATCTTCACGTCGTAAAAGATATAATACTAAATGATTTAATGCTGACATAACAACTACGATCGGACTTAAAGAACAAACCTGGCGTAGCTATAAAAAGTTTGGTGACCTCAATGCATTGGCCGGCTTCAACCGTCTCGGGGCTATATAAAATCCGACATAAATCTATCGTTTAGAAATTACATTTGGGGCGAGCGTAGGTGCACCTTTAATATGTGATGATGTGCAAATGACAAGACAAAAATTCCTGAAGGTCATGACCAAGCCCTCAGAAGTAGCACATATTATCAAGGACCTGCCAAACAATAAAGCCCCTGGAAAAGATGGCGTCGAGTAAAAGCTGCTCAAATATCTCCCGAGAAAAGGTAATGTGTAGTTAACGTACATGGTTAACGCGATCCGTTACAGCACTGCCCCAGCCAGTGGAAGTGCGCCGTGGTCGTTCCCATCAGCTACAAGCCCATCTCCTTGTTGTCGACGATCTCAAAGTTGGTGGAGAAGCTCGTCCTGATCAGACTAGATGCTGTTCAGGGCGAGCTTCACATTGACGATGAGTGCCAGTTTGGTTTCAGAAAGGGCAGGGCCACGTTGCAGCAGGTCGTTAAGATAGTTAACGACGTCAAAGTACCATACAACCTCGGGAAAAGCACCGCCATGGTGCTCCTCGATATTGAAAAGGCGTTCGACACTGTCTGGATCCCGGGGTTGCAATACAATCTACACCACTACAACTTTCCGACTTATTTCACCAAACTGATTCATTAGTTCCTGACGGGCAGATCCCTGCAGGTGCCAGTGAATAATAAGCTGTCAACACGACGGGACATTCACGCGGGAGACCGGCAAGGATCGTGCCTGTCACCGAAGTTGTACAACTTGTACGTCTCCGATTTCTTAGAGTTCCCGAATAGGAAGCTGGCCAAGTACGCTGATATCACAGCCATTTACGTGCATTCTCATAACGCGCAAGCAGCGAACATCCTACTGAAGGCGCACATGGCTCGTGCTACAGCTTATTACGACCAGTGGAAGATTCGGATGAACGCTGAGAAGTCGGAGGCGATAGTCTTCACTTGTCGCTTTACTGAGAACACAATGTTAACACCAGTTTCGATCAAGGGAAGCAAAATTCCAACCAGGAGATGCGTGAAGTACTTGGGGTCGAGATTCGACCAAAGACTAACGTTCATTACCCACATAAACAAACAACACGGACGGTCTACTCCATATCCAGGAGTCTGTACCCGCTCATGGTTAGGGATAGCAGACTCAACACACAAAATAAAAAATTGTTGTACACGATGGTGGTCAGGCGTCGGTGTGGTGCAGCATACTGGCCAAGGATATGAGAAAACTCCAAATGTTTGAGCACAAATTCATGTGCTTCATATCAAATTCAGAAAGATACACCTCCCTCAGAGATCTCTATGCGCATTGCAACGACATAATCCCAATAGCGGACTACGTCCAACGTATCTCTTAAAACTTCTATTTGTTCAAGCTGGACAGTAGTCCCCTAACAAGACACATAACGCAAATTAGACAGCATAATGCCCCATTTCGAATTAAATACCCCTTACCATACCATACGTTACCGATTTTCCGACAACCTCTGTAGCCAAGCTTCACCAAATGTAGCTTCCGCTTACCCTATCCGCCTTTACTGAAATTTCATACCTTTTGTATCTTGTCCCTCCTTCTTTCTGTTTGTATGCTCTTTATCGCATTTGTTATTCTTGTTTTCTTTTTGTACATTTTTGTCTCTAAATTCATTTCTCGTCACAAATCTCAAATAACATTAAAACCTTCTGAAATCAAACATTCTTAAAGCCAAAGTTTAGGCCACAGGTATCTCGTTTATATTGACATACTTGGGTCTACTGGAAAAATCTTTAAAAAGTGTTATAGTGAACAAGTTCTTAAAAATATGTGCAAGTTTAAGTTTTTTAAAATCTTTTTATTTTTAGATATTGTTAACGGTATTTTTATTTACTTTTGTTAAAAGGCGTCTAGGTTAAGTTCTAAAAAATTTATTTTTAACCAAGGCCCGGCCCGCCCGGCCTTGCAATCCGCCACCGCGACCAGTGCGGCTGTAGCACGGCCGATCCCCGGGCGGATTCTGGGGCGATAATAGTTGTATTATAGTTGAATAAAGAGTTATTGAATTGAATTTCTTCTTCTTTTTACTTTTTCTATTGATTTAATATAATAAACTTCACCACAGCCTATCACAGTATAATTTAGGTACTTATTTATTAGTTCTTCTAATACTAAATTTAATGTAGTTCACATCATTATTGTGTTTATTTTTATTCTATAAATTTTCTTTTTCTGTTGGATGATGTAAAATAAAATTAAATAAATAAACAATCTTTTAGTACTAAACAATCGGTCTCGGAACCTCCAGTATATGCATCTTGACAGTACTTTCTCATCATCTCATAACCTGAATACATTTTTACTTTTCTAAAACTTTTTGGTAGAACGTAAAATTAATCTGAACGAAATTTCTCTTGACAAAATTGAATCTGATATGAAATTTGCTACTGGTCTTTCCAATACAATTCCCGTAGTAAAATTTCTATTTGAAAAAGTTTAGATTCAACGAAAACTTTTTTTGGACTCCTATCTGAAGACTCCCCTGGCGCTCTAACGAGAAATTTGCAGAAAACCTATTCGACATAATTTTTCGTGCTAGAAAATTTTCTCTCCAAATATTTCTTGATTTGATGAAATATTTGAAAAATACCCCTTCAATGCAATCATCAGTTCTAATTGACGTTTATTTGAAACAATTTTTAAATCAACAAAATATTCTTTTTGGCACTCCCTGAACCTCCCCTGGTGCTCCGAGGAGCATTTTTCCATTTTTATTTGAAAAAATTTTTGATTCGGAAAAAAACTTGTTTTGGACTCTCCTGATGATTTGAGGAAAAAATTGCAAAAATTTTATCGACACAATTTTCTACTGTAAACTAATTTTTTGAGAAATTTCTTGATGGACGTATATTTATCTATCTTTGGGTCTACCCAGGGGATACCTCTAGTATTCCGATGAGAAATTTGAAGGAACACCCTATCGACACAATTTTCTACCCTGAACAATATTTAAACATTTTTTGGTTATAATAGAGGAAATGAATTTATTTCGGTCTTAATCGTTACTACTTCAATGTAAAGACTTGAAACCTTTTGCATTAAGTTTCGGCAACATATGAAATGTACTTTAAAAATTAGTGCACTTGCCCCCGGAGGGAGGAGTTGCAGCCCCCATTTCACACCCCCAGTTCAATAACTCGTAAAGTTTTCAACGAAATCGACTAAAATTCATGTCATGGAGGTTTTTGGGGTCGCTGATTACGAACCCGAAGTTGAAATTTAAAAATTCAAAATGGCGGACCTAAGATGGGGGACTTTAAAAGTTAATTCCTGATTTACGCCTTTTTCTATTGATTTTACTGAAAATATATAGAGTAAAAAAGTGCTTATAATGCCATTTTGCATAAGAATACACCATTTTGGTAACCACATAATTAACCCTTTCGCTTCTCCTCCATGGAAAACTTCCTACGTCTCACCCTTTCTTTTGCAAAGATTGTGATAAAACTTTTTTAAATTTTTTATTCTAGTTTGATAATACTGGATTAGTAAGTTAAAATAACCAAAAAAATTAACCCTAATAGTTTCAACCCTTTACTAGGGGGGGCTTGAACATAGAGTTTTTTTTTTTTATACATTTATTTAACGTCGGCCTATTTCCGCTACTGACGCCTAACACCGACGCCTGTAGACGAGCTACCCCCAACCAGGAATTTTGCCGAACCTCTTCCCTTAAGAAGAGTAGGGATCTTTTACTTGCCTAACATTTAATAGACAAGGGACCGACGGCTTTACATCCCCTCCGAAGGATGGTATATCTCCTATACAACCCTCGCCTAAGGTTGTATAGCTTCCGCGCATACACTGATATACAAGCCGCTGGAGGATGGGTGAGGCGAGGACGTGGTCTTCGTTGGAACGGTCACCAATCCAACTACTAACCACGCCTAACGTTGCTTTACATCGCATATCGAAGTATGTACATAGTAAAGACGCACCTACGCTCGCCCCCGAACATAGAGTTACCTCCCAAAAAATACGATTTTTACCACAAACTGATAGGGGAGAATATGGAAATATTACTAATAGTGTCTATTTTAATCAAATTATCAGTAATAATGGATGTACACCCTTAAAAAATAGTTTAAATCGTATTTAAAGGGCGGAAAAGCGCACAATTTCGTTTTGAAAATAATGTTTGTTGGCTACCAAAGGGGTGAAAATAATTTTTTAGGTCCACAGAATTTATTTCTGTATTTTTGTCGAACATGTCAGGGAATTTTCAACATTTTATTTAATTTTTGGTGAATTTTGTGGAAGGGTTCAACGTGTCCTCATAAACGATTTTTTTTTTAGAACAACGCTGTTTCTATTATTAAAGAATATATATATGATGATTTAAAAAAATGTTTAATATTTTATAATATAATATTTAATAAGAATACATTATTTTAAAAATATTAGTCCTTAACCCTTTCGTTCTATCGTCGTAGGTAATCATAGTAGCCAAAAAATTACATTTTCAAAACGCGAATATCTCCGTTAGTATTAATTTTTACCCCATACACAAAAAGAAAAGAAATGATTAGAATAACATTTTGTACCAGAATACAAATATTGGAACTACCATCAATTTATCCTTCCATTTTATCATCTTGAATCACTCTTTTCGTTTTTAAGGATTCATATAAAAACGCGATTTGCGCCGTTTTTATTGATTTTAATGAGAATGCTTAGAGTCAAAAGTGTTTAGAATGTGATTTTGCATAAGAGGAAAGATTTTCCCCCATCAGTTTGTAGTAAAAATTTAGGAAGAAATGTTTTGTGAGGTCACACTATGTTCACCCCAGTAAATTTTTTGTTTATTTCAACTCCAATATTGGGGTGGTAATCACGATGGTGGTATTTTTTCACTCTATCCTCTCGAAACTACCCTCTACGTATAAAAACCACCCCCTCTTCGATGCTGTCGGTCCTAGGCATGTGCAGATTCATCGAACCGAAGTATTTATGGGAATATCAGGGAAACTAACCATTACCCAACGACAGTTGATCTTAGCAACCCCCAGGGGCTATACATATAGTTTATAGAGAAAGGGGTATTTTTATACATTGGGTGTTGTTGCGGGGGGTAGGGTGAAAAATAACACCACCATCGTGATTCCCTCCCTCGAAAACCCGTGAGTGATTTCGTTATTGTCAGCATGGTAGTGTCAACCCCCGGGGTTGCTTAGATCAACTGTGGTTGAGTAATGGTTAGTTTCCTTGATATCCCCATAAAAACTCCAGTCCGACGAATCCACGCATACCTAGGACCGACAGCATGGAAGAAGGGATGGTTTTATACGTCGGAGTAGTTTCGAGAGGGTAGAGTGTAAAAAATACCACTATTGTGATTAGCGCCCTCGAAAACCAATGAGAAACTCGTTTTAACATTTTTCGAGTGATTTCAGCTATACGAGCAGGGTAGTTTCAACCCCTGGTGGCTGCTTAGGTCAACTGTGATTTAGTAATGCTTAGTTTCCCTGATATTCTCATAAAATCCCTGATTCAACAAATCCTCGCATGCCTAAGGCCGACAATATGGAAGAGGGGGTGGTTTTACACGTTGGGGGTGAAAAATAACACCTCCATCATGATCCCTGCCCTCGAAAACCCACAGAAAACCTTGTCGAGTCCGTATTTTCTTATTTTTTGGGATATTGCATTACGGTCGGGGGTAGTTTCAACCCCCGAGGGTCGCTCAGGGGTATTCTAATATAGATTAGCTGAATGTATTATTATTCCCCTAAAGAAATCCGATCCGACGATCCCTCGCAAGCCCAAAACCGAGAAACCGGAAATAGGGGTGGTTTTTCCTTGATAGGGGTAGTACCTTGTGTAAAAACTCGAAACCATCATCATCGAAAACAGGAGAGGAAATGTATTGCTCCTACAAACTTTTGATGTTTTGGCCTTTTTTGTACCTCGTTAAATGGACTTATTATACTCATTACATATTTTGCAATAAAATGCATCTAATTATACGTTCAATACAGTTGATAATTATTGATTGATAATATTCGTATAAATCACATTGATAATTCAGAAATGTTTTGGATAGTACTATCGACAATAATTTGATTATTTCATTTTTAATGCCTTTGTACAAAAATAGCTTTTTTGCATTATGAAGAGTAACAGTAACTTTACTGCATCAGATATTATTCATACCTTCCCAAAATGTTCTCTCTGACCTACAGGTCAAGACTCTATCAAAACATTTTATAAAAGTAATCAGTATATTCACATGAAAGAAATTAAATATAAGTAATAATGCATCAATGTATATGTGTTGCAAAAATAAATTCAATGTAAATGATCTGGAAAAGTATTAGTTTATATTATTAAATTCATGAAACCAAGAGCCAGGCTTGATTTTCATAGAACACACTCAGTCAGCAGCTAATAGAAATTAGGATAATAAGCGCGCTCAGCTTATGATAATTACATATGGGTCTGCGATTGTTTCATTATTTTTAAATTTAGTTTACAACTAAATGAAATCCATTGGGTGTAAAACGTGCATATTTCACTGAAAAATAAATAAAAATTCGATTATTACACGTAAGTTTGACGATGCACTTACGTTACATTATATATTTAAAATTATAATTACATTATATATTTAAAACAGAGCCGACTTTGGGCAGCAAGAAACATACAAGTACGTAAATGAATTTTGAATTCTGGCACTTTCTTTATATTCCATAATAGTATAATATATAAATACAAAGAAGGGCCTCCCCTCTAAAAATTCGGCACGATCGTTGTATTATAGTAGGTCTCTAGTTATAACAAACACCATTTTCCGACAAAAGGATAAATTTAAAGGCACCTGGCGTCACCCCAGATCAGGTCACTGGCATCTACTGGACTATGTTATCGTACGTAGGAAGCATCTCAAGGACGTCCAAATTACAAAGGCGCGCATTGATAGCGAATGTTGGACCGATCATCGTCCTGTTGTCTCTAAAATGAAAATTGTTATGAGACCCAAACACCGAAGAACTCAAGTAAAACGTAGACCCCGTCTCTGTATTAGTAAATTGCGTGACCAACAAACCGTCGAACAGCTAAAGCAAAAAGTTCAAGAGAATTTGAGTGCACTAGAAGAAACCAATTCTGTAGATGTCGCTGCTACCTGGACACAAATTAAAGACAGTTTAAAAAGTGCGAGTGAGGAAATTCTTGGCACTGTAGCAAGTAAAAAACAGGAGGACTGGTTCAATGATAATGAAGCTTTTATACAAGAACTTCTTGACCGCAAACATATTGCCTTCCAAAACGCTATC
The DNA here is from genome assembly GCA_963675555.1 of Leptura quadrifasciata. Lineage (NCBI taxonomy): Eukaryota > Metazoa > Arthropoda > Insecta > Coleoptera > Cerambycidae > Leptura > Leptura quadrifasciata. Next base: position 77,348,112 of record OY776673.1, on the reverse strand, counting down.
AACCACCCCAACGACTCATCAAAAGCAGAAGCTTTTACCCAATCTAAGTATGAAACGCAACGCGAAATCAGAAGAATAAAGAACGAGTGGTGGGCAAGCAAGGCCAGAGAAATTCAAAGGTACGCCGATTCACACGACTACAGGAATTTCTTTCAAGGAGTAAAAGCAGTGTACGGCCCCAGTCGGAAAAATATGTGCCCTATTAAAGATTTAAATGGAAATCTCCTCAAAGAAGACCAGGAAATAAGAGCCCGATGGAAAGAACACTACTCTAACATTCTTAACCAGCAAAGTCAAGCCGATCACGATATTATAAATCTTATCCCTCAATACGACACCTTCGAAGACTTAGATAAGCCACTAACAACGGAAGAGATCTTAACCGCCATTGGGCAGCTAAAAAATAACAAATCTCCCGGCGCCGACTCACTCCCAGCTGAGATCTTTAAAGCTGTGTCGTCAGAGCTCATACCCTACCTCAAAAAACTGTTTGATGTCGTGTGGGAAAGTGGTCAAGCTCCGCAGGAGTTTCGTGATACACTTTTAATCAACCTCTTCAAAAACAAAGGCAGCGCTGCGGACTGTGGAAATTACAGGGGTATAGCTCTCCTGGCTGTTGGAGGTAAGATACTCACTAAAGCGATGGCAAATAGGCTAACACCTGTTATGGAAAAGTTACTTCCTGAAACACAGAGTGGCTTTAGACCAAACCGAGGCACATCGGATTTAATCTTCACACTTAAACAGCTTCAAGAAAAAGCACTCGAACATCAAGGAGAAATTCACATGGCCTTCATTGATTTAACCAAGGCGTTTGACTCGGTGGACAGGGAAGTGCTCTGGAAAATTATGTTCCGCTTAGGTATCCCTAGAAAATTTGTGGAAGTATGTCGCAGTCTACATACAAACAACAACGCCCAGGTTATGTATAATAATGAGGCAACTGAACCTTTCCAAACCCTCACTGGAGTTAGGCAGGGATGTGTCCTGGCACCCCTACTCTTTAATTTGTTTACCACTGCTCTAACAATTATTGTTGACAACAAACTGACAGTCAGAGGAATAGGTCTCAGATACCGTTTTGATGGCGGTCTCTTTAACATAGGGCGCTTTAGAGCTTTCACGAAGACACGCACACGATTCATTTGTGATTTCCAGTACGCGGATGACTGTGCACATTTAGCCTCTACGCCGGAAGAGCTTCAAGAACTTTTAGATGTGTATGCCCAGAGCTATGATTCCTTGGGACTTAAAATCAACATTGGAAAGACTAAGATTATGTCAACTCCTCATCAAGTGAACCAAATAGACATTACACTTAACGGAAATTCTCTTGAAGTGGTGGATCAGTTCAATTACTTAGGCAACGTTGTTAATGACAAAGCAAACATGGACAGCGAGATTCGCAATAGAATTAACGCTGCATCTAGAGCACTCTGGGGTCTTAGAGAGAGAGAGTATTTGACAACCACGACCTTGCTTTGTCAACGAAAATGGCTGTCTACAGAGCAGTTGTCATTCCAACACTGCTATATGGATGTGAAAGCTGGGTCACTTACCGTCGTCATGTGAAAGAATTAGAACGTTTTCAGCAAAGACACCTCAGAAGTATGATGAAAATCCGTTGGTTTCATCACATATCAAACGTGGAAGTATTCAGGAGAGCAAACAGCCTTCCAATTGAGGTGCTTATTTCAAGAGCACGCCTAAGATGGGCAGGTCACGTTCATCGTATGCATGATAACCGCCTTCCTAAATGTACACTTTATGGTGAATTGGTAAGCGGTAGAAGAAGGCGTGGCGGTCAACGAAAGAGGTTCAAAGACGCTCTCCATGAAAATCTAAAATCCCGCGGTATTGCAGACGAGCAATGGGAACAACTTGCAGCGGACAGAACCGAATGGCGAGGGGTTGTGGCCAGCTATCAAGGAAATGTTGCTGCAAGAAGGCCGAATCCAAGACCTAACCAGGTCTATGTTTGTCCTGACTGCGGTCGACATGTGCTCTCCCGAATTGGCCTCTATAGCCATAGTCGTGTGCACCGTAGATGAATGGGAATTACAATAAACTACACCTGTTACTTGTTTTTTATTGTACACAATTTATCGACTGTAACATTTTTATACTCGGACTCGAGTAACGGCTAATAATAATATAGTAGGTACCACACATAATTCAGTGATATAAACAATCTTGCAAAAAACATTAAGAGAACTGACCGCATATCAGTTTCAGTTTAGTTACGAAAAAGGCTATAAAAAAGGTGTTCGTTTTCTTTTAAATTATAGCAAAAATGGTCATAAATATTTGCTAACAAGTTGAGCGACGTAGACTAATCCTACTCCTAGGGAATTGCTTGAAATTTGTACATCTAGTCAACATGGGCTTCCAGGGGTGTTCTTTGCCATGGAAAACATGTTTTATTTGTAACATTCCAATTGTCAGCCTTTCCAAAACTCTTGCACTCTTTTGACACGAGCTCCCGACTATCGAGTCCTTACGAAATTTAGTATTATTGCACTCAAAATAATATTGACCTGTTAAATGGATATTTATTTATAAGAAGACACAGTACAAATAATTAAATGGTACTATGGTGGGCATTCACTGCATGAAACAATAAATTTATTTATTGCCGTGTACGAAAATAGACTCAATCCCACTTATTTTGAGAAAGATACGTTTGTTTATTTATTTGGTTATTTGTTGACCACCATAATTAATTTCAACAAATTAATATTTTGGGATGATACGTGGTAATTCGTAAATTCCTTAATTTGACGGCCAGTCACCTAGACCTTCCGCTCCAAATACATTTACATTACTAACTGCAGCGGATCAACCAACCCTCATGCCTATGCCCCACCGTCCATTTCATATCAGCTCGTGGTTCTAACCCATATTGCACATATACGTAAGTGTATAGGATTTCCCTATACGCTTAATAGCGATCCCCGTACTGTATACACTGTAGCGAAGAACAGTGTTATTAACTAACTGTAGACTATGAAAAATAATTTTGTGTACAATAATTAGATTATTGACATTATTAATTGTTCATCACGAAATATTGGTACGGCACTGTCTACACTGTTTTTGGAAAATATTTAATGGTAATTTGCATACCTTTAAGCTGACTCTAGGTGCCGGCCCAAGCACTTTCACTTTTTTTATTGCAGGGAATTCCGCCCCGGTGAGACCCTTTTACCTAATCTAGACACTGATCTAGACAGGTCCTATCGCCTCGAGAACTAACTATAACTTTACCGCACGTGTGTGTATACGCCAAATTTAACATTGTGTCAGATTTTGACATTTCGTTGATACCTAATTTAAAGAATTCTAGTTTCAGAAAACTTTTCATTTTATTATTTAAGCTTGTTAAAATAATCAAAACAATGTGCTTGTTTATTTACTTTTACAGAATATTGTGAAGAATACTTATATAAAATTGGCTTAAGATATAGGTATTAATTGTTATGGTTGAATTTTGAACATTTTCAATTTTGATAAATAAAAATAAAATGCAGTTTTCTTACCCTAAATACAGGGTTGTAGAAAAATTATTGTGTGTAACACGTGTGGTGAGCTTTTTTTTTACCGTACTTATGTGAGTGCAGCTCGTTTTGCAATTTCACAAGCATGGGGGAAAACCCTAGCTACCACGCTTGTTACTCAATGTCCTATTGGGCCGTTAATAAATAAATAATTATTAATGATAAAACCACTCAGGACTTAACGTGTTCTGTCTTACAAAGACAATTGCTGTGTTCATATAGTTAATTCAGTGTTAAGTATGTTAATGAATTTATTTCTCTAAATGAAAACTATGTCAAGTATTAAAGAGATATTTAGAAATGTCCACTTATTTAATAGAATACTCAGGAATCAATATATTGCTATATTTTTAGTAACTTCAGCTTTGAGCTAAGATCCATAAGTAACGCAAACTTTAAAGTAGTCTCATGAACATTTCACATTTTGGACTTAACATGCTTTGTCTTTGAAGTCCAAGAATCGAACTCGCACTCCGAGGTTTGCGTACTACAAAAAATAATCCAGATACGTAGCAATAACTAAAACTGCAAACTGTTTTTGACGATATTGAAGAGCCACTTCAATAATAGTGAATACAAATATAAAATTAAAATTTTTATAAAAAATTATAGCCTAAAATGCATACTTATTATGGTATATAAATACAGTGAATTTTGCTTTGAAAATTATATTTTTAAAGCATGATTTTCAGTGAAAAATTATTTAATTATACCGATAATATAGTCATATTTTGCTTTTCAATAAACCACGTTGATTCTTATTTTACTAATTTTACCAACCTATATTTTTTATAAAGTACGAACATTTATTTTTTTAAAAATTTTAAAAATTTGTCAAGTACCTATGAAAATTATTTGTGTGTCAAATTGTTTGTTGTTTAGTCTGAATATGAATCAAGTTATCAAGGCCCGATATAGAGCGAGCACATGTTAATATTTACAAACATACCTGTATGAATAAGCGATAAGTCAGTCGCACAATTCTGTAGTGATACAAAGTATATTTCACACGCTACTGATCTGGCACGCACCTTCACTAAACGACTTTACTGTAGTACTGAATCGTTGTCGCTTAATTCAGCCCCCTACTCTTACTTAATTATTTGCAAGAGAAGAAAAATCGGCAAATGTCCACTCGCGATTTACTTGTACAACTTTTTCCAAATTAGTTAAAGATAATTAAATACAATTCGATATGTACTTGCACCGCGTTGCCGTTTTAAGAACAGGTTAAAATTTGGGTGTAAAATCAGTTTACTGTCGTGATAAGTTTAAATAAAGTTTAACCCAAGAATATGCCAATATACAGATATTATACCAGTTAGAGTGACATAAAGATGTAATTATTAGTAATAGTCGTCATTTTATACATTGACCCAAATTAAAATTGCAACTTTTTTGTTTCAGCAAGTAAATTAAAATTATATAGTGTTTTATATCCCCTCTTTAATTACCTTCCTGTAATAGGAAAACCTTACGAAAAACGCAGATAAAATCTGATTGCGTTTTCCGATTGAAGATGTAGTACATCGCAATGTTTGTAACATTATTTCCAGTGGTTTGGAAACGCCATTGTGTACCTTAACCGGTGGCAATGAATTTTTAATTCCTTTTATAGGAATTAGTGGTTTTTATGCTGTAGTAATTTATTTTACTATTTTACTACACATTTATTGTTAATTTGATAATTATTGACCCTCTATTGTTAGTTTTATATTTTTATATTAAAATTATTCTTAATTTATTATTTAGTATCTAAGAATTTTCCTTTATTTTGTTTTACCATAGAAATTGATATATTTTTAAATATTTTCTCAAGCAGAATTTACACAATTTATTTTTATTACTTCTAATGGACATTTCATATTTACTTTTGTTATTACACGAAATATTTTATTTTACTAACATCCTTTCCCCTATTAATATTACCGTCCTCTCCTTTCCTGGCAAGAAATGTCCATACCTTCCCGTGGTTCTTGCTGAACTGTAACAATATTAATTTTCGAACAATATTAGTTTTCTATTATTTTTTTTTTCTTCTAATAACCAACATTGTTATTGACTGAACTGGACAATTCATTTTTTGTTATCGGTTTTAGTTGTGCCCGAGCCTATATCGGTATAATCAGAATTACACTAAAACAACGAAATTAGTAAATTCATATTTCCTAATATTTTATGATAACACCTTTAATATTTTTGTATAATTATTTAGCGATTGCGTTACAGTTACAGACATATAATCATTTGTAAATTGTTGTAAACTCTTTGAGAACCACTGTCATACCTGAGCTATCGAGTAAATAGTTTCTTACTTCATACGACGAAGCGACCTTTGGACCCGCCAAGTTAGCGTTTACTCGACTTTATATTTGGATAAGTATTGTTATGTGCACACCCACGCCGTCTTACAAAGAGAGGTTTAATTTCTAGTAGCAGAGTGAAAGGAAGCTTGCCTAATTAGCTACCAGTAAAACAGTAGTTCGTCAGTTCACCCATAGATGGCGCCATTATCACAGATGGCTAGAAAACCGAATTGACAGACCAGAAGGAAGGACAAGTTGTCTGGAATAATCTGGAGGAAAATAGATGAATCGAGAATAAACGCCACGGATATATAAGAAGTAGATCCAATGCACGAATCAGATATACATATCTTAGATGACAAGTGATCAGATAAGATAAACAACAGTAACAAGTAGTGAATTTATAGTAGTTAAGTTATAGTTAGTGTGTAATTATAAAGAACAATGATTGTATTTTAATTTAGTAATTAATAACTCAGTAGTTAGTGGAAATTCGTGATGCAATTATTGAACCTACGTGGAGGTGTAAACACGTAACAGTATATTGATTTTTGCAAGATAATAGAATGGACTTCTTTCTTGTGAATAAAACTAGGATTAGCTCCACCCCCTCATTCTCAGAGCCGCCCCTACAAATTTTTGAAATGGAACGCCCCATATTTCTTTAGGTCATTAGTTTCATTTTGAATAGCTTAATTACAAACATGAATAACTATAGGGATCTAAAGCGAATAGTTTGGAAGCTACACATAATCCTAGGTTAAAAAAGGTTTAGAGCATTAAACGATTCAATATAAAAAAATTACTTTATTAGGTGTTCAAACTGGCTTCCATTGGCCTCCATGCAAAGATACAGGTCCATTTTAAACACCCGTCTAACATTACTAAAAATGTGTGGTGTTAAGCATTGATATTCTTGCCTTTTATCGTAATTCATCTGCCGACTCTGGTTCAGTTACAGAGATTTTCGTTTTCAAGTACCCCCACAAAAAAGTCTAAAGAAGTCAAATCTGGTGATCAATGTGGACACTCCAACATCGGACTTCTTCTACCTACATTCTTCTACCAGGAAATATATCATTAAGAAATTGGCGGACTGTCACAGCAAAATATGGGGGTGCTCGGACTTGTTGATATGAACGATTCATATCATATTATGTGCCAGAGGGACGTTTTGTTTCTTTTTCTAAAAGACATGGTAGTGTGTTCACCTGAAGGGTTCGATGTGACTTATTCAGACGTAAAATACAAAAGCTATACTTACTTTTTACTTTTGCTTAACTGCTCGCATCAAATGATATCGATCGGACGTCCCTGCACTGTCTTAAAGCTAACACTCTTAATATCTAACACTTACTTAAGAAATTTGATTAATCTGAACTCAGTAGGACACAATAAAGGATAGGATTTTGAGTAAAGGTATATATTGGTCTTTTTTAGAATATTTTTGTTACAGTTACAAATTTCAAATGGATAAGTATAAGGTTAACAAGAGCATAAGTTCAACAAGAGTGTCGGTCCATACCACACATGGTGAGTATTAAGACGACTCGGACAATGCAGCCTCCAACTACCATCCAATGATTTACTTTAAGGTGGGCATATCCAAGAGAGAGAGAGAGGTCCGATAAGCAAGTATTTATAATTTTTGGCCATAATGGTTTTTTTAATGCATATATTGGTAAAAAAAAAGTATAAGACTACCTAAGTAGAACTATGACAGGTGTAGTCATATGAATTTTCACTTAATAATTTCAGTCGTTTGTAAAATTAGTTAATTTAAAACTAGAAGATATGAAGATCGGTACTATTTGTTAATTTAAATTAACTAATTTTGCAAACAACTGAAATTATTGAGTTAGAATTCATATCACTACACCTGCCATAGTTCTACTTGGGTAGTATTATACTTTTTTTTACCAATATATGTATTAAAAAACAATTGTGGCCAAAAATTATAAATATTTGCTTATCGGATCTCTCTCTGTCTGTCTGTCTCTCTCTCTCTTCAGTATGCCCACATTAAGCAAAGAAATTACTTGAATTGCAACTGATTAAAATATTTAATTCATACATTTAGGCAAGGCGGTCTCATACACTGTGTACACTGTACATGGTAAGGACACTGAATCACTGAATAACCCCCTAAAGAAACACGACGGTAAACGAAGTTTATCAGCAAAAACGGTTGCAAAATGTGAAATTCGGTTTTCGAGGTAGTTGCTAAATTTACGTTCCATGGAGCGTCATTCATTATACTTACATAAATTACACTCCGTGCAGCGACATTCATGTTACCTAAAAAACGCTCCGTAGAGCGATTTTTTATTATAATTCTCAAAAGTGAAATTGTCGTTATAGTTGTGAAAAAATTTAAATTTCGTTGCAAATTCGAAAAACATATCTACGGGACGTCATTTATTGCATTTATAATAATTACGTTCGCGGATCGGATTTTCACAATAGTTTACAAAATTGAAATTTTCATTGCAGGTCCGTAAAAAATAAAAATTTAGTATAAATTGAAAAAACGTTCATCCACGGGACGTCATTTATTGCAGCTACAATAATTACTCTCGCGGAATTGATTTTTATGATAGTTTGCAAAATATTGGATTTCCATTGGTTACGCAAAATACAATTTTGTTGTAATTTCAAGAATCTTATAAGCCTTTCGTTATAGTTCCACAAAATTCCTTCGAAGGAGATCTTTTGCTAACTTCAAGTGTGATAACTTTGGATACGTCTTGGTAGGTTCTTTGATATTGAGATGCAAGGAGAAAGTCTCGTTGTTTTCCGATGTATGAGTAATTTGTGAATCAACTGCAACTCTAAGTGATTCCTAACAGAATTCACTATTTAGATTTGCGCCAATATAAAAACAGTTCAACAATATGATCCCCTAGGATATTACACCAAACATTGAATTTTTGAGGTTGAGGTTGAAATTCTTGCATGACATGTTGGCCACTCTCAGCCCAATATCTGCAATTATGTCTATTGACTAATCCGTTGAGAGAAAATGTACATTCATCGGAGAAACAAAACCATCTTTACAGACGCAGTAGGTGTAATCTACCTTTTAAGTTCACTATCGTGACGTCTAATGAAGACCTATTCTTTTAATATTCATCTGTAAATTTATGAATTGGCCATTCTGTATGCATTAAGAAAAGATGCATTACATTATTAGCAGTTATATGCTTAAAAGAATATATTTTTAAAAAAGATTTTATTTAAATGCTCTAAAAAGTAAAAAAATAAACTTTGAAGTAAATTAAACCCGAGATCAAACCCAGCATTTTGTTACATTATATAATTTTTTTTATGATATAAAAGCTTGTAGCGAGATTTTCCTGTGTAAAGGAGATTGCTCGCTATAAGCTTTTATATAGTAAAAAAATTATATAATGTAACAAAATGATGGGTTTGATTTACTTCAAAGTTTATTTTCTACTTTTTAGAGCATCTAAATAAAAGCTTTTTTTAAATAATTTTTTTTATAATTTTATTTTTTACTTTTTAGTCTTTTGATATGCTATAATCCCCAGATATCGATTTTGAGACGAATCGGATCATAAACGGTAAAGTCGTCCGCCATCTTGAACTAAATTTTTGACTAGAAATTCGTAATCCGCAACCCCGAAAACCCGCAGATATTGATTTTGATTTATTTGGACCTAAATGACAGAAGTCGTCGGCCATATTGGCGCCGCCACTTTGAATTTCTGAATTTTGACTGAAAATCATAATCCGCGACCTAGAAAACCCCCAGATATCGATTTTGAGTTGAATCGGGTCTTAAACAGTAAAAGTCGTTCGCCATCTTGAAGTCGCCATCCTGAACTAAGTTTTTTACTAGAAATTCGTAATCAGCTAATCCTAAAACCCCCAGATATCGATTTTGATCGATTTGGACCATAAATGACAAAAATCGTCCACCATATTGGCGCCGCCATTTTGAATTTCTAAATTTTGACCAAGAATTCATAATAATTGGCGATCTCAAAAACCCCCAGATATCGATTTTGAGTCGAATCGGATCATAAACGATAAAGTCGTCCGCCATTCTGAAGCCGCCATCTTGTTTTTTTCTGATATGGAAATGTTAAAGTGTATTGTCACTGGACTTATACACGTGCAAGATTTCAAAGGTCTAACTTAATTAGAACTAATCGAAATTTTGATTGCAAAATTTGAACTAAACAAACTAACTAACATACAAACAAACATTGCAAGTTAAATAAAAGCTTTTAAAAAATTATTGCCCCATGAGCATTTGTATGCCTAAAAAACTAATAATTTGTAACTGCGCAGTTATATAATGATTAAATGTTTTATATGTATGTATAGGCATATCGTAAGTTATTTTAGTTACTATGTCTAAATGATAACATCGACCGATCAATCAGGTTAATCTAACCATTAGTAATTAGTCCCCATATGTTTTATTGCTCAGGTAAAATAATAGAATCTCATATTTCTGATACACATCTTTAGCGGCATATCGAAATCAAATCAAAAGTAATCTGTTATTTCAGTGTCAATTTTATCAAGTAGTTGCCGTTTTACCTAATGTAGGTATTACAACAAGCGCTGAGTTTGGTAATTTTGAATTGAAATATCTATTAACTAAAATTACCTAGCGCTTAACATATTTATGTGGTAAAATCAAAAATCGATGAAAATATACGAATCTTACCATTGCACTGAGGTCTCCTGCGTAAATTAGCTAGCTTTGAGTTTTCAATATTATTTTAATTAACGAAATATAAAGCCAACGCAAGGTGAATTAATTATTATGAAAATAAAAATGTAGTAAGCTAAATACTACGACAGACCAAAAATACCACTAATCCCTATAAACGGAACTTAGTTCATTGCCACCCATCAAGGTGCACAATGTGCGTTTGCAAAGCTATGTTACATAGCTTATGCTCATTTTATATAATAACTGGTATTTTACTTATATTTAGCACGATCTGTATAGCATTTTGATTCAGTTTTTGTAAGTGAGACTGTTTCAACTATCAGAAAAATTTTCCTTGTATAACTGCTAAATTATTTCACATTATTTTATGTACCTATTTTGGCGTTTTAGGAACTCAATCATATTTTTTTAATACTAATTGTGTATCACTGTTACAGTACTTCAGATCCCATTGTCCATGCCAAGCCTGCAAAAACATTTACATTCATTTATATTTCAGTTTTATACTTTGTTTACTATGTACATGTAGTTGTTTTCCTTACCTATGAAACTTTCTCATTCTCCTGTTATATTGTGTATCCTATATGTATATGTAATATATTTACTGAATTCCCACAAGGCATTTGTAAACAATTTACTATTTATTAGGGCAGTTCGTTCATAGGTTATATTTGCAATAAATGCCATTTATTAACTGACAAACTTATGTAGATATTATAGATTCCCTCTATCGATTCTATTAATCTGTAATTCTAATTTGCTTGTGGAAGGAAACCTAACTAAGAAACCAGGTTGCGCGCTTAAATCGCCAATCAACAGATGGATAATCACGTCATATTCATTGTTATTATTTCTGTATTAAAATTACTCTTTTTTTCACTGATAGTCCAGGAAAGGCGTCATCGAAAGAGGGTGATAGCTATTTTAAACGAGGTAGTTGATTTTTTTTATCATCTTATATATATTATAGAGAGTATGTATAATCCAAGTTTTAGACCTCCAAAACCGTTGGCTAATTTTTATGTAGCCGAAAAACCACGAATTTTTGGCATTTTTTTTTCAGTTTTTCAGCTGGGAAATAGCTGTTACTATAATTAATAAATCTGCATCTTCTTCTGCCTGTTGCGCTTGAAATTTTTGTATAAACATCAAAATTAAATGGTCCTTGTTACTCTCGTTTGCAAAAAAGTTTTCCTGTGACACTGCAGCATTTGCTTCTTCACTAAAAATGATGTCTGCTGACCTGATGACTTCAAATGACTTTTTACAAGTTGGTAAAAGTTGTTGTTATTTGACTGCCAATTACGCCCATATCTTTTGATGAAATTTCAACTTTGAGATGCTCATTGGAAGCAAAATTTATTGCTCTTTAATTTTGATAATAAATGACTTTTCGATTGGATGCATTGTTTTTAAATTATAGGCCACAAACTGAAAAAAGTGCCAAAAATTCGTGGTTTTTCGGCCACACAAAAATTAGCCAAAGGTTTTGCAGGTCTAAAACTTGGATTCTACATACTCTCTACAATTATATACTAGATGATAAAAAAAATCTACTACCCCGTTTATTGTAACTATAAAGTACCCCATTATTAAACTATGATATTTTATTAACAAAATTCCACCTAAAATAGCATTTCAATTAACGTACATATATTTTTTTAAGGATTCATTGTTGAAATCAAATTTTACTATTTCATATGTAACATCATATTACAAAATTTATTTATTCATGTAATATATTTTATCATTCATTTTAAACATTTTTTTAATTACCTTACCATTAATTTCGGTCTCGTCTATAGAAGACTGGTTTTAGGGGAAAAAGAGACAGCTTAGCTGATTATCAACTATAGATGGTACCCAAACAATATCAATTTTTCATTGTCTCCTTTTCTCTAACAAAACAAACATTTGTCTTTTATGTCATACATTCAAAGAGGGTAAGTTTCACATCTCTTGCGCGTGCTCCAAATCCACGACTCTTTGCTCCGACTAAAGCCAGCTAGCCGTCCGCATATGTTGCCTCAATTGTTTCCCAAAAATATACAATAAGGGAAAGGAGGTAACAGCGATTGAAAATCATACCCTAAAACTTGCGACATACTGCGTCTTCAATCGGAAAACCCAAACTGAAATCTGATTGCAATAAGCCCCCAGCAAATAGATTAATCCTCTAGAAAGGACCACCGACCGTGCAGAGCAGACCCTTTCTATAGGATTCCGGATTCTGGATTTTGTGGAAATATTTGACTTGTGTCTGGTATAGACTTAAAATAAGACTGGTTAGTGTTGTTTTGAGAATTTTTGACGGAAACAAGAAGCATGGCTGCTGAAAAACAAATGCAAGACGTGAACTGAAAAAATGATGCTAGAACAAGAGAAAAAACGTCAATAAGAGAAAAAAGAGCAAGAAAGATAACGTTAGGAAGAAAAAGAAGAACAAAAGAGGCGTGAAGAAGAAAAAAGAAGAAACTTCAAGAAGAGATAGAAGAACAAGAAAGACAACATCAAGAAGAAGAAAAGAACAAGAAAATAAACGTCAAGAAGAAAAAGAAGAGCAAGAAAAGAAACGTCTGGAAGAGAAAGAAGAACAAGGAAAAAAACGTGTAGAGGACAGCTGTTAGCGCTAATATTAGTCGTGATTTGTTTTTGCCATTTGATAGAAAATGGTCTTGTTTAACCATAATAATAACGATAGTGATAATGATAGTGATAGTGATAGTGGCAGTGGTAACACTGGTGGCTTTTTATTTTACTCTAGGCAGCAACTAGCTTATCTATGTTCATTAGTTTCGTTTATATTGAATGGACTGGAAGAATTCCACAACCACTGAAGTATATCCTAGTTGTTCTTAGCTGGACAACTAAGCTTGGTTGCATTAACGACTGCTTTTATAGATACTCTAACACTGCATTCATTGAAATATATTAGAATCATCTATCGTGAACGCTAAAATGGTGCTATTGCATGATTGCTTATATTTGTTTGTTTGTTTGTATGATGGCTCGTTCAATCGTTGGTTTGTTTGTTTGTTGTTAATTATTTATTATTGATTATTTTGATTGCACTGATTTTTTGATAAAATAATAATTGTTGATGAATAGTTTAAATGCTAACCAGGATAGATAGGATAAGATGATAAGAGAAGCCTTCACGTGCCTAGATTTATTATCTACTAGACTTCTTATTTGCTAAGCATTTAGTGTAAGTGTGAAAGATGGCTTTCTGTCGAAATTTTATCTTTTATAGTATGTTTGATAGAACAGGAAATGAAAAGTCTGATGAACTTATTAAAAATATATCTATTTGTGAAACAACTTTGATTCAGAAGATAAATCTAATTTGAAAAATATCAAACTAAAGTTATTACGTCAATCCTAAATTAACTTTTAAAATCAATCAAGATTTATCTTTGATTGTGTATTTGCTCGTTAATCAATGGATTCGACACATACTATGTTTTCTGTGAAATCATACTCGCCAAAAAATGTTTTCTTTAGCGATTTTCTACCTAAAAGTCCCATCTTTTCTCGGTTCTTTTTATTTTCCCAGTTGTTAGATACTCTATTAGCCGGAAGAAATTAATAACTGGCAGACAGTAGACGCTAAGAAGGAATTCGGGAAGAAATATGTTAGCTCTTTACAGCAAAATATTCAGGGTGGTACCTAATCCTTCAAATATTATTAATGACAAAAATTTAACCAGATTATCGAGAATCGAGCAGTGTATTTGAGTGTAGTGTTCAAATCTTTTGGTGTTTTGGGAAAGTGGTTTTCATACATTAATAATATTGATTTGGATAAAATAATCCTCATCCCTAAACGCCACCAACCTTGGGACCCATGCCCCAGGGTAGGCTTGTCACGCAATTTTTCAAAACTTCAGTAGCTCTCAGTCTATATGCTAATATCTGTAATTTTTATGTAGCTTGCTTTAAGAATTCTATCCAATGACACCTTTCTCAAGCCAAATTATTAATATCTACTTAAATATATTTATTAGCATATGATTACATATAAATTTTTTAAACAAATATTTAATATTAGTATACCGACAATTGCGTTCCAAAGTTGTGACTCGATAATAGGGAATAACCAAAAATTAAAATACGTGCCTAATTGATTTGATTTAAATATTTGTTCTTCAAGCAATATTGATCGCCATTTCTTTTGTCATAGATGGTCTGTGTCGGAACTAATTTCGTATCAGCCTCACTTTACACGGAATAACTATAGAGTGCTCACTATGCTTTAAGTTGTCAGTCCATGAACTTCAGAATGATTAAAGCTGCCTAGAGTACAAAGTAATAGTAAAAGCTGTCTTGATCATATATCCAATAAGACATCCTCGGCCATAACCGATCTTACAATCTTCTATCGCCTAATGATAAATGAAGACATAATGACAGTTTTCAGCAAAATACTGTCTACCATGAACAACTAAACAGAGATACATTTTATAATCTATAAAAAAAACTCACAATTGGGCCACTTTTTATAATAGACCAGCAGTTAGATATATTTTTTTTTACATTTATATTTATTAGATAGTTTTTAATGCACTATATTTTCAACTTTTTCAAAATCCGTCACGTTGACTTCGAAGTATACAATGGCGGAAATATTTTTTTTCCTTGAGCATTTTAGAAATAGTTTTATGAAAAATAGATAGCCCAGATATGGTTTAATATGAAAAACAAACACTATCTCTGCCCGGTGTGTATAAGACCCCGGGGAGAACTTCAAAGTGCCCCAAAAAACCGATTTTTGTGATGCATCCATGAGTATTTTAGGACCAAAAATAATCAAAATCTACGTTTCTCTATATGTACATAACAAAAAATAAACGACTAACCTGATTCGAGACGTCTTCAAAAAGGTAGATAGATATTTCTCCAAGAAATTCAATTTTTTAGGAGCAAAAAGATTACCAGATTGAAACGCCTCTAGAATTTTCAAAAATAAATGAAATGAAATTGTTAAAACATAGCGCAGTTTTTCATTAAACATTTGATTATAAACGGCTCTAAATTCAGAAATGTGTTCTGTCAATATACTGGACATGTAACAAATTAAAAATTCAAAATGGCCGACTCCACATAGTCTCTAAAGAGGTATTCTGAGATACAGGAGGACAAGTTGACATTGCATTTACAGATTTTTCTAAAACCTTTGATCGTCTAAACCATGACATATTGCTTAAAAAAACTTTTCTTTGATTTTAGTTCCAGTTTGATTGAATTTTTTAAAACATATCTAATTGAAAGGCATCAATTTGTCCTCGTAATTCATGCAAAATCTGATATATCTCAAGGTTCGGTGCTTGGGCCTTTACTTTTAATATATTTGTAAACAATATCATTTCCCAATATAATTGCAATTCATTGTTGTACGCAGTTGGCATGAAATTTTTTACTAGTATTCATAGCGACAACGACACCAATAGATTACAAAATGACTTAGTTAACCTTCACTCATCTCTCTGAAATACCAGTTTTTTTTTTTTATACATTTATTTAACGTCGGCCTATTTCCGCTACTGAGGCCTATCACCGACGCCTGTAGACGAACTAACCCCAACCAGGAATTTTGCCGAACCTCTTCCCTTAAGAAGAGTAGGGATCTTTTACTTGCCTAACATTTAATAGACAAGGGACCGACGGCTTTACATCCCCTCCGAAGGATGGTATATCTCCTA
Organism: Leptura quadrifasciata; assembly: GCA_963675555.1. Taxonomy (NCBI): domain Eukaryota; kingdom Metazoa; phylum Arthropoda; class Insecta; order Coleoptera; family Cerambycidae; genus Leptura; species Leptura quadrifasciata. The sequence goes on along the minus strand of OY776673.1, from coordinate 77,331,836 downwards.
TAAAACCCTCGCCTAAGGTTGTATAGCTTCCGTGCATACACTGATATACAAGCCACTGGAAGATGTGTGAGGCGAGAACGCGGTTTCCGTTGGAATGGTCACCAATCCAAGTACTAACTGCGCCTGTCGTTGCTTTACATCGCATACCGAAGTATGTACATAGTAAAGACGCACCTACGCTCGCCCGAAATACCAGTTAGTGCATATAAAAAAATAGGTTTCATTATAAGGAATTCTAAAAGTTTTGAGAAGTCCAACACTTTATTTCTCTTATTTAATGCCTTTGTAAGATGTAAATTGGAATACGTTTCGATCATTTGCAATCCCGCTTACCTAATAAACAAAAACAACATTGTAAATACTCAGAGGTGCTTTCTAAAATATTTGTATTTTCGTGCAGAAAGTATTTATCTACGCCTAGGGGTTTTCCTCATGAGGAATTGCTCTCTAAATTTCATGTACCTGACTTAAATACTCCTCGCTATTTTTAGATAAACGTATTAATTTCAAATTTGATTCTCTCCAAATTTCAGAAACGACTAGGTTTCATATACCAACTTTTCAGACTAGATCATATAATTTATTTTACTTAAGCACACCTCGAACAAATTTACTCAAGCACTGCATATAATGTGTTCTAATTTTAACTCTCTACCGTGTAATATTGAGATGTTCATTGTAAAATTAATGTTGGATCACAAATCATAAATGCGAGTGATGATCTAGAACTAGTAGTATTAAACAACGGTACAAAACCAAGACTCTCAGCTCCGAACGTTCAGGTTTCTGCTGTGGACATCACTTTGAGCTCTGCGCTTACATCTAATCAAGTTAACTGGCAGGTATGTCCAGATAATTAGGATCTGATCACTTCCCAATCTTTATGGAAATCAATGCCTCTTATAACCCTGAAGACATTATATACCCCAAAAATAAATGGAATATTAATAGGGCTAATTGGGTACTTTACGAACATTTAATAAATAAATACTAACTTTGTCAATATTCCAAACCAATTTCTAAATGCTGAAGAAAAATACACCTTTCTAGTTAAGCAAATTAATGAGGCAGCTCTGATCGCAATCCCATCCAACAAACCATTTAAATTAAAAAATAGTACTCCAGCCCCTTGGTGGGACCCCGAATATGACGTTCTACTAGCAAATGGGGAAAAAAGCCTAGAAGCTTACAAAAAATCCAGTACCTTAGACAATTATGTTAAATGTAAAAAAACTATGGCGGAAACAAAAAAAAATTAAATGAAAAGGTGTGATAACTATGATTGGTTAGATGACTTTCTAGTATAAATATCCCCACCCTCAGTTAATTATCATCCCGATAAGCTTGAGGCCCAACCCCAGGTAGACAATTTTCTCTCGCTCCCATTTTCCATGTGTGAATTCGACTGGGCGATTAAGATGTCTAATAACACTTCTCCTGGATTTGATGAAATCAAATATCCTATGATTAGTAACCTACCACGAAACGCTAAAGAATTTTTGCTAGAAATTTTTAATGATGTCTGGGTGAAAGGCGAATCCATTAATTCCTGGAAAAAAATTGTTGTCGTCCCTATACTTAAACCTAATAAGAACCTTAATCAAGCGGACTCGTATAGACCTATTTCTCTTCTGTCATGCATATTTAAAACATTTTAACGTATGATAAAAAACAGGCCAGAGTGGTGGCTTACATGTAAGTATCCACTCCCAAACAATCAGTTTGGATTTAAAACTAACTTCTGAACATTGGATGCGGTAGGTAATGTAGTTTCTGAAATATTCACCAATAATAATTACAATACAGCAATCTTTTTAGACGTTAAAGGTGCGTAGGAGTCAGTAAATCTTCATATACTAAGGGACAATCTATGCAAATTCAACATACCTCTTCACATAGCTACAACTATAACAAACTTATTTAATAATAGAGCGAAATACATACGCCAGGTTAATAATGAGAAATTAGGGCCCCGTTTCACATCATCCGGTATTCCTCAAGGCTCTGTTCTGAGCCCTATTTTGTTCAATGTATATACTGCCGACTTCCACTCTCTCAACCATAAATTAAGTACCACTCAATACGCAGATGACTTTGTTCTATCATACAAACATAAAAAAATTGACATTTGTAAGAGCACATTAAATAGAAAATTCACCAAATGTTATTCTTGGCTTTTAAACAAGGGTTTTGAAATCTCAGAAGGTAAATCAGTTGTAACAATCTTTACTAGGCACAATATTGAAAGTGTTTCCAACATAAAATTGGGCAAATTCAATTTCCCAATAAAAAATGAAGTAAAATACTTGGGTGTTATTTTGGACAGAAAACTAACCTGGAAACCTTTTATAGATAACATCGCATCTAAATGTGACAAAGGACTGAATTTCCTTAAAACCACTACCAAAACGTGGTGGAGTTCTGATCAAAACACCTCTCTGTTATTTTATAAATCATATATTAGATCGATTATAGATTATGGCTCAATCTTTTATTGAGCCGCCTCAAACACAAACCTTAAACGAATCGATATAATACAAAACAAAGCCCTCCGCATTTGTTTAGGAGCTCTGTCATCTACTCCAATTGAACCACTGCACATAGAATCATTAGAACCACCTCTGCAACTAAGGAGAGAGTATCTCGCGCTGAAATTCATCCTAAAGTCAAAAACCAAAAACTCAGACCTCTTGAATAAAATTTACAAGACAAATATTTCAGATTTGACAGAAAAAGATTGGCAGAAATAAAACTCCCGGCATTTGTCTGCCGCGTACAGAGATACTTATGGCCTTTTCAAATTAATGGAACCTGTATACCCTTCTACATCTGAATACGAGTTTTTTGACCTTGACATTAATTTTCCAACTATCATTCTCAGCTATAGTGAAAATTAATTGGAGAGCCATAAAATATTTCTACAAAACCTAAATCAATGGTCACATTACACAAAAGTATATACAGATGCATCCAAATCTGCCCAAGGAACAGGATGTGCATTCATAATACCTCAATACAATATCTCGGCTAAATTTAAATTAAGTCAAGAAATGTCTATCTTTTCAGCAGAAGCCATTGAGCATGTCTCTTACTCAAATATTAATAATAACTATATTATAATCTCGGATTCCTTGTCAATTTTAACATCCCTTAGTCATAGTTATCCGCCGAATATTCCATCAAATCCTTTTATTACTATAATATTAAAAAGATCATTCGACAGTTATACGCACGTGGGGGTCGCATAGCTTTTATGTGGGTCAAAGCGCATATTGGTATTCATTTTAACGAAGAAGTCGACTCCATCGTTAAACAAAGCATTTCATCCGGTTTAGAATCTCCAAAACAATTAAGTTACGATAATGCTGTGAACTCCTGTAAACTTTTAATAAAAAGAAAGTGGTCAAACATGTGGCAAGAATTTGTTTTTACCAACCCCACAAGGTACACTAAAATTAATCCTGAAATACCATCCAAATTCTGGCATGACAATTTTAACCTACCTAGAAAGTACATAACAATTATCAATAGAATAAAATTTGGACATGGTTGTTACCCTTCAAATCTCTTCAGAATAGGAATTTCCCCTACAAATTTGTGCGATACATGTAACATTGAGGGTGATTTAGATCACATAATCTTTAACTGTAACAAACACACAGACGCAAGTAATGAATTGTATAAACAACTGACAAATTTAAAGATAGGGGGCGAGCGTAGGTGCGTCTTTGCTATGTACATACTTCGGTATGCGATGTAAAGCAACGACAGGCGCAGTTAGTACTTGGATGGGTGACCATTCCAACGGAAACCGCGTCCTCGCCTCACACATCTTCCAGCGGCTTGTATATCAGTGTATGCGCGGAAGCTATACAACCTTAGGCGAGGGTTGTATAGGAGATATACCATCCTTCGGAGGGGATGTAAAGCCGTCGGTCCCTTGTCTATTAAATGTTAGGCAAGTAAAAGATCCCTACTCTTCTTAAGGGAAGAGGTTCGGCAATATTCCTGGTTGGGGGGTAGCTCGTCTACAGGCGTCGGTGTTAGGCCTCAGTAGCGGAAATAGGCCGACGTTAAATAAACGTATAAAAAAAAAATTAAAGATAGAAACCCCTTTCAACCTACTATATTTAATATGTCTTAATAATAACGACATTCTAGGCTGTCTGATATTTTTTTTATATAAAAGTGCCATAAAAATTTAGGTTAGAGTTGGCATTCCTGTGTTTAAACCTTTTATGTATAATCCGAGACCTTTACCTGTGTTGTGTAAAATCAAAGTGCCTTGACAGGCCCCTAGGCGAGAAGCGTATGCCCTTGTTTAATTTCCATTGTATTAATCTAAAAACTTTCTCTTGTTAGAATTAGATTTAACTTTTCAAAATAATAGGACAGTGTATCTGACTGTATGGACTATGTCCAAATACCTCCTCACTCGGTGGATCTTTGAAGCCGAAAAGAGCATTAAATTGTGTAACAAAACGGCACTAAACGTAATCCGATCTCATCCAAAACCTTTTCAGATCTTCTGGGGCACTAAAAAACCCTCAACTTAATGAATTTACAATCATCTATGCGAGTTATTACCTACATTATCGCTCGTTGAATAATATACTATTAGGATATTAACAACTTTAACATCACTTGAACGACTAAGAAAGTCTAGTTATCCTAAATACTACAGATTTGTAAAGCAACAAACTGAAAATTGGTAAAGTGATAATCTATAATAAATTCACCAACGAAGGTACAGAAAGCATATGATATTGATATTGTTACATCTACCTTTAAAGTTTGTGACAATCCACTAAAAGTTACAAATGTGCCGAAATCTTATTAACATGACATGACACCAACGTTATCGGATGACAAACGATGACAATGACAATCATCAAAATTTGCTTATTGCAATCCGATCGCTCGCGGCTGTCTTTGTTAAATCAAACATTAGCATTTCAGTAATTTTACTAGATTTTAGAGGAATATTTGTAGTTTAATTCTTCGATTTGTCTGTATATATATTTAAAAACGGCACTAAACGTAATCCGCTCTGCTTCTAGAGCAGTGAAGAAACCCTCACACGTGAATTGACACGTGATGTGACGAGTTTCTCGATGTAACCGCTACGCGCATCGATCATGTCATGCGAAATGCGATCTATGCCATATATGCTTTGTTTTTAATTTTTTTTACGGAAACGAAATCGAAAGGGTGGAAGTGTGATATATCGTTGAAATCAGAATTTTAACTGCTTTTCAATGTTTCCATTGTAAATTGAAAGTAAATATAAAATAAACAACTTGTTGCGTCAAAATGGCACTAAACGTAATCCGATCTCAACCAAAACCTTTTCAGATCTTCTGGGACACTAAAGAAACGCACACGCAAAGTTTCATTCAAATCCGTTCAGTAGTTTCGGCGCTATCGTGCTAACACACATACACACACACAGACATTTTTGGGTTCCTAGGACCTCAAAACGTAAAGATTTGATGTTATCTCAATTTTCGTTTTTGAACCAATTTTAGTAACCTCTCACAATTTTATTGTGGAGAGGTTTAAATTGTAAAATTAAGGATCTTATATGAGAAATTCTAAATAACTGAAAGTTATTTTGTTATCGAATTTTCATTCTAACCTCGTTAGAGAATAGAATATACTATTCTGTTAGGCAGTGTAGGAATAAATGCATGAATGAATCAATGAATGAATAGAAAATAAATATAACACATACATAATATCTCATAGATACAAAATATCGATAATTAAAATATTAAAAATGGTCATTCAAAAATATTATTTTGTCTAAAATTTTTTTTGACAAACAGTTTCTCCTAGCATTTGTCAACTGCCCGGCTTTAAAAAAACTCTATAAAGGAATTGATGTTCCAGGAATACACAAATATTAAGGTATTTGATATAATTCTGGTAAAATAATTTTATTTTTTCCAAAATTTCAGTAGCTTTTCAGTTCTTTTAAGTAGTGGCATTTCCAAAGACTGTCTTATTATAATAGAAGAGACCGAGCTGCCCAAGTCAGTGTGTGAATAGTGTGAATTCTATTTCGAGCTATGGATTGCAGAGCTCACCGTTTAGCGACACGAGATATGAAATATGTAGGGACCCAATTATCAGAGTCATCCGAATGAAATCATTCGAATGATATTTCGATTATCAAAATCATTCGTTTACCAAGTATTTGATTTTTTTTATATCATAAGATTATTCCCATCATTACTGACTACTAATAGTCGGGGGTCGGACGCCCCTTTTTTAAAGTGATTACTAACAGGCTGATTTTTCGTGAGTGGCTTCGTTTTGACGAGAGTAGTACGGAAATGAGAGAACCTTGGCTCAGGATCATGATCAGTAATCAGATTAGGAATGGAAGGGTAATGAGAGTGGTGGGAGCTAATTAGGGGGTGGGGCTTAGGGGGGAGGACGTAAGAGAGCGGGGTCTAGGAGAGGTGATGGGGGCAACTGTAGTGAGCGAGGGTAATTAGAGAGTAATTAAGGGTAATTTAGGTGCAAATGAGGATAATGACTGATAATTTAGTCGAAAATAAGTGTAGTTAAATTATAACACCAACAAGTTAAATCCAAGAAAACTAATTCTTTCATCTACGGCGCTTGGAATGTTCGTACTTTGAACGACAGCACTCGCACCGATCGGCCTGAAAGAAGAACTGCTCTAATAGATAGAGAATTTCACCGACTCAATGTTGACGTTGCAGCTCTCAGCGAAACTCGATTTTTGGAGGAAGGCTCTCTCACAGAAAAGTACTACACCTTCTATTGGAAAGGTCTTCCCACCAATTCAAGAAGACAACATGGAGTAGGATTTGCCGTTCGGAATCAACTTGTATCCAACTTAACACAAGTACCACAAGGCCTATCCGAGCGTCTAATGCTGCTACGCTATGAGCTATCAGATGGCAACGCGGTAAATCTAATAAGCGCCTACGCTCCCACTCTGGATGCAAGTCACGAAACCAAGGAAAGCTTCTATCAACAGCTGGAAGAAACCCTCTGTAGAATACCTAAAACGGAACGACTCGTTATTCTTGGCGATTTTAACGCTAGAGTAGGGAGAGATGCAGACACCTGGTCAGGCATCATAAGCAAGAACGGTTTGGGCAACATGAACGCTAACGGTCAACTACTCCTAACTAAATGCGCCGAACATGATCTAGTTATAACAAACACCATTTTCCGACAAAAGGATAAATTTAAAGGCACCTGGCGTCACCCCATATCAGGTCACTGGCATCTACTGGACTATGTTATCCTACGTACGAAGCATCTCAAGGACGTCCAAATTACAAAGGCGCGCATTGATAGCGAATGTTGGACCGATCATCGTCCTGTTGTCTCTAAAATGAAAATTGTTATGAGACCCAAACACCGAAGAACTCAAGTAAAACGTAGACTCCGTCTCTGTATTAGTAAACTGCGTGACCAACAAACCGTCGAACAGCTAAAGCAAAAAGTTCAAGAGAATTTGAGTGCACTAGAAGAAACCAATTCTGTAGATGTCGCTGCTACCTGGACACAAATTAAAGACAGTTTAAAAAGTGCGAGTGAGGAAATTCTTGGCACTGCAGCAAGTAAAAAAAAGGAGGACTGATTCAATGATAATGAAGCTTTTATACAAGAACTTCTTGACCGCAAACATATTGCCTCCCAAAACGCTATCAACCACCCCAACGACTCATCAAAAGCAGAAGCTTTTACCCAATCTAAGTATGAAACGCAACGCGAAATCAGAAGAATAAAGAACGAGTGGTGGGCAAGCAAGGCCAGAGAAATTCAAAGGAACGCCGATTCACACGACTACAGGAATTTCTATCAAGGAGTAAAAGCAGTGTACGGCCCCAGTCGGAAAAATATGTGCCCTATTAAAGATTGAAATGGAAATCTCCTCAAAGAAGACCAGGAAATAAGAGCCCGATGGAAAGAACAGTACTCTAACATTCTTAACCAGCAAAGTCAAGCCGATCATGATATTATAAATCTTATCCCTCAATATGACACCTTCGAAGACTTAGATAAACCACTAACAACGGAAGAGATCTTAACCACCATTGGGCAGCTAAAAAATAACAAATCTCCCGGCGCCGACTCACTCCCAGCTGAGATCTTTAAAGCTGTGTCGTCAGAGCTCATACCCTACCTCAAAAAACTGTTTGATGTCGTGTGGGAAAGTGGTCAAGCTCCGCAGGAGTTTCGTGATACACTTTTAAACAACCTCTTCAAAAACAAAGGGAGCGCTGCGGACTGTGGAAATTACAGGGGTATAGCTCTCCTGGCTGTTGGAGGGAAGATACTCACTAAAGCGATGGCAAATAGGCTAACACCTGTTATGGAAAAGTTACTTCCTGAAACACAGAGTGGCTTTAGACCAAACCGAGGCACATCGGATTTAATCTTCACACTTAAACAGCTTCAAGAAAAAGCATTCGAACATCAAGGAGAAATTCACATGGCCTTCATTGATTTAACCAAGGCGTTTGACTCGGTGGACAGGGAAGTGCTCTGGAAAATTATGTTCCGCTTAGGTATCCCTAGAAAATTTGTGGAAGTATGTCGCAGTCTACATACAAACAACAACGCCCAGGTTATGTATAATAATGAGGCAACCGAACCTTTCCAAACCCTCACTGGAGTTAGGCAGGGATGTGTCCTGGCACCCCTACTCTTTAATTTGTTTACCACTGCTCTAACAATTATTGTTGACAATAAACTGACAGTCAGAGGAATAGGTCTCAGATACCGTTTTGATGGCGGTCTCTTTAACATAGGGCGCTTTAGAGCTTTCACGAAGACACGTACACGATTCATTTGTGATCTCCAGTATGCGGATGACTGTGCACTTTTAACCTCTACGCCGGAAGAGCTTCAAGAACTTTTAGATGTGTATGCCCAGAGCTATGATTCCTTGGGACTTAAAATCAACATTGGAAAGACTAAGATTATGTCAACTCCTCATCAAGTGAACCAAATAGACATTACACTTAACGGAAATTCTCTTGAAGTGGTGGATCAGTTCAATTACTTAGGCAACGTTGTTAATGACAAAGCAAACATGGACAGCGAGATTCGCAATAGAATTAACGCTGCATCTAGAGCACTCTGGGGACTTAGAGAGAGAGTATTTGACAACCACGTCCTTGCTTTGTCAACGAAAATGGCTGTCTACAGAGCAGTTGTCATTCCAACACTGCTATATGGATGTGAAAGCTGGGTCACTTACCGTCGTCATGTGAAAGAATTAGAACGTTTTCAGCAAAGACACCTCAGAAGTATGATGAAAATCCGTTGGTTCCATCACATATCAAACGTGGAAGTACTCAGGAGAGCAAACAGCCTTCCAATTGAGGTGCTTATTTCAAGAGCACGCCTAAGATGGGCAGGTCACGTCCATCGTATGCATGATAACCGCCTTCCTGAATGTACACTTTATGGTGAATTGCTAAGCGGTAGAAGAAGGCGTGGCGGTCAACGAAAGAGGTTCAAAGACGTTCCCCACGAAAATCTAAAATCCTGCGGTATTCCAGACGAGCAATAGGAATAACTTGCAGCGGACAGAACCGAATGGCGAGGGGTTGTGGCCAGCTATCAAGGAAATGTTGCTGCAAGAAGGCCGAATCCAAGACCTAACCAGGTCTATGTTTGTCCTGACTGCGGTCGACATGTGCTCTCCCGAATTGGCCTCTATAGCCATAGTCGTGTGCACCGTAGATGAATGGGAATTACAATAGACTACACCTTTTACTTGTTTTTTATTGTACGCAATCTATCGACTGTAACATTTTTATACTCGGACTTGAGTAACGGCTGATAATGATAGTTAAATTAAAAATAAGGGTAATTTAAAGGGGCAATTAGCGTGGAAGGGGCAGAGGTCACGGGTTAAGGTCAAAGGGTTAAGTAGTGGAGGTAATTAGAGAGTAGTTTAGGTACATATAAGGGTAATTACAGAAAATTTAGGCCAAAATAGGGGTAATTAAGTTAAAATAAGGATAATTTAGGTACAAATAAGGGTAATTTATGTAAAAATAAGGGTAATTAAAACAATTATGGTCCAACAGTCCATCTGTATATAACTAGTTATTGCAATAGCATTGTCCTATTGCACAATTATAGTATCTTTGTATTTTTACGGTGAGATATTCAAGGGTATCTTATGGTTTGAGATGGGACTATTGTCTATATCATAATAAATTCATGCAACAATATCCAAATAACGTCAATTATGTCACGCACTTTTACACTATCGGGTCATTCAAGTGTGCTCAGTGCCGAATTTTATACACCCACTGAATTAAATACTGCTAGCCGATATGGACTGGGGTTGATTGGATTCTATTCTTAGAACTCCATATTCAATGTAGACAAGACGAATAATCGCATTTGTTAAAAACTAGGTCGAAAGTGGCCCTCACAGTAGTAATAAAATTTCAGACCTCGTTATTTTCACATATTTACATATTTCTCACATATTTACATCGCTTTTGTAAGACAAGCGCATCTCCCTGTTTTTTTACACTAATGGGTTGATTTTTACACTATTATTTAACTAATATTTTTGAAATCAAATGGTTAAATTGTCCTAGGTTTTCCAATCCTAAGCCATGAAAGTATTAGTTCCACGATCAACATATTTAGCGGCTGCATAGAACTTTATTTGCCTGTACCGAGAATTTTCGTAGAGGAAAAAATTGGAAGTCAAAACATAAGCGCTGACAAATCACCTACCTGTGTGCTCTATAAGTCAGTTGCCTATTTATTTCGCATGTAATTCCGGTCTGATGTACGTACTTGGCTGCCGGAACCTGTATCACAACTTTCAGAAGATCTACAGAGTTTAGATTTGACATACCCGATACAATTCAAACTTCGAGATACCAAACTAAACGAAACTGAAGAATATTTATATGAGACTTAACTTATTTGTCTATATGATTGTTAGTACATATTTTCCTTATTTTGTTATAATTTTATTTCAAATAATTTAAATTCAAAGGCCATAAGTAAGGCGTACAACTCGAATTATACGATGTGTACCTTTTTACATTCATACATACAGTGATCTTAAACACATTTGATAACAATAAATGTACCTATTTTACATTATTCACTACGATTTAGATTTCATTCTCTATATAACTCAGACTTACATAATGTTTATCCTTGACATTCCTAACAAGAAATAATACTAGGATATTCATATTTAAAAAGAAATGTTTACATACAAGGATTTATAAATACATTTTTTCACGGTTTTTATATTTCTGTAATAGGAATTTTTTTTGGTTTCTGCGTTTGTTTCTACTTGCAGAACTACGTTAGCAGCAACTTCTAGTTCTAACGAGAAATATATAAGTGTGCTTATATAATTTCATCCATTTTTTATCAGCATAATTGATGCATTTTAAAGTTATGAAGTAATAAAAATTCTACAGAAATAAATACTTGTTACTATTAAAAAGTAAACAAAATAATTATTGCCAAATTTGCCATGTCTGTCACATAAATTAGCAAAACAGGTTTACTGCAAACTTACACATTTTTTATATTCCAATCATCACAGACCCATATTACTGAACTTTACAAACGTTCATTCTTATAACGTTATAAAAATATATACTTTACCAGCTCAGTGTGATATGTTAGGAATCTGGAGAATTTTTTTTTTAAATCCTAATTTCAGTACAACCTTATCAGTGTGATCAGGATCCAGTCTCGGGTATAAAGAATTAGACCAAATGATATTCATTCCTATTCTTTCCTTTTATTTGGATTTTCTACCACATGTATTGTCCTCTTCAAAAACAAATCACCGAATCTACAAAATAATAGGTTTATTGGAAAAAAGTCTCTGCGCCTGTGACGTTTACGTCAAAGGAACAGTCAGATGTTATTATTTACAAATAATATAAATCGGAATAAACAGAAATAATGTATTTTGCTGACGTTTCGGAAAGTAGTCTTATTTGCTGTGTATGTCAAATATACAACTTTAAGATTCTGTTTATGTTATTTCCATAGATACTTACTACTTACACAGAACTGATGATATTTTCTTTTAGATAATGTTGAGTTTGTTAAGTTCTTCTTTTAACATTAGTAGCCAGGTTGTACAAATATCTACAGAACAATTAGATACGCATTTATCCTCCTTTAATAATATTATTGCTGATTCTTTAATTTTTCTTTTTTTTGTTATCTGCCTCTTTTGTTAAAATTTTTGCGGTCCCAGTTTATTCTATGTCCGTTTTCACAAGCATGTTCACAAATATTTGATTTCTGAATTTCATTTTTTCTAATGTAATTCTTGTGTTCTTCCAACCTCATACTGAAAGGTCTGGATGACTCACCCACGTAACATTTATCACATTCGCACGGGATATTGTAAATACAGTTTTTTGAATTCTGCTCTCGGTTTATCGGTTTTGTTTTTGTTAAAATAGATCTCAAAGTGTTCCCCGTTTGAAATACCGTCCTAACATCAAATTTGTCACCTATACGGCGTAGCTTCTCCGATAGTCCGATACATAAGAAATTGTTGCTGTATAATGACGTTCAGGTTTTTGTCCGACCAGATTGTCACTATTTTCAACATTTATGAAAACTCTATCAACAAAGGCTTCTGGATATTGATTTTGTACTAGAACCTCTGATAAATTTTTTGTCGTTATTTAATATTTCATTATTAGATGAAATTATTTTGGCCATATCATATAAAGATTTTACATTTTACAATACCCCTTTTAACATTTATTAACTGATTTCAGTTAAAATTTAGATATCTATTAGAATGTGTTGGTTTTATATAAACGCTTGTTTCAATTGTAGCATTTACCCTTTTAATTAAAACATCTAAAAACGGTAGTTCATTCCTACTTTCTACTTCTAATGTGAATTTAATAGACGGTTCCTTACTATTTATATTTTCTAAAAAACTATTTAGTAAATCAATACCATGAGGCCAAGTTGCAAAGATAATAATAATAATAATAATAAATTGCCTTTATTTGTGGCGGAGTTCGGCAAAGCTGCTCTTCCACCCAACCACGTAGAAATAACAAAATACAGATTTATACATTGATTTTAAAAGTAGAAAATTAATAATGGACTAACCTAATACTTAACTAATCTAAAAATTTGTAATCAAGTAATAGAAAGTAATATGAGTATTATGAGTAAATGAACTTTATTGCGAAAAGAATAGAAAAAAGAAAAAGAAAATGCTTAAGATAAGTTGTTATATCAAAGTCAGCTGGTCACTGAATAATTGAGCCATATATTTCTTTTTAAAAGAACTTAAACTATTAGATTTTATTAATGCTGGTATTGAATTATAATTTTGTGCTGCAAAATAAGAAAAGGACCTCCTGAATAAAGTAGATGAGTGTCTTGGTATATCGAGCATGTACACCGATCTTAAGTCACGTGCATGTTGCGCTTGTCGTGTGACAAGATGCGCCTTTAGGTACGTAGGTGTACCTGTTGTAATAATTTTGTGGGTAAGAGTGGATAAGTGTAGTTTACGTCAATTTTTCATATTCAGCCATTTTGCTTCGTTGATTTTAGGTGACATGTGCTCTCTTCTACCAAGGCCATATATAAATCGAATGCATGTGTTTTGCATGCGTTGTATTCTATTAATAGAGACAAACAGGACCGTAGATTACGTCACAATAATTAAAAAGAGATAAAATCAATGATTCGCAGAGCATAAGCTTAATTTTTTTTGTTAGAAAATGCCTATTTGAATATAGATGTCTTAATGTTGAGTAGGATTTTTGAATATTTTTGTTTATATGTTGTTTAAAACGTAATTTATTATCTATATATAAACCTAGATTTTTGACAACATTTTTGTGTTCAATCTGCTGTCCCTCGATATAAATCTTAACATTGTTCATGACATCATCATGAAACCTATCACTACAAAAAACTATTACAGATGATTTTGTTGAATTTATTTTGAGAGCGTGATTTTGCGAAATTTCTGTTAATTTGAGAATATCTGTATTAATGTGCTCAACATGTCTCACTATGTCTTTGATATTAAAACTCTGTAACAATTGTGTATCCTCAGCATACTGGTGCATGTTACAGCTGGCAAGTTCTTTTTGAAAGTCAGATACGTATATAATAAACAACAAAGGTCCCAGTATGGACCCTTGGGGAACACCAGTTTTAATGTCAATAAAATGTGAATGTTGTTCTTGAATGACAACTTTTTGCCTCCTGTTACTTAAGTATGATCTTACAAAATTTAAAGCTGCAATATTTAAACCATAGTATTGTAATTTAGCAAGTAGTAGCTGATGATCAATTGTGTCAAAAGCACGAGAGTAGTCTATTAAAGTCAAAACTGCGATGTCACCTTTATCCAAAGCTTGGATTATATCATTTATGACCTTGAGGAGGGCGGTGGTAGTGCTATGTTTTTGACGGAATCCCGATTAATTTTCGGGAATTATTTTATTCTCGATGACATAACTGTTAAGTTGCTCGTATATAATTCTCTCTAAAATTTTCGACAAAAGCGGCAAAATACTAATGGGACGTATATCACTAAAGTTTTCCGGATTATCTACTTTAGCCTTTAGATGTCGTCAACATATCTCCACCAGACAACCGGTTTGTTTATACAATTTTGAACATGTGTGTTCTCAAAGTTCTCCATAAATATAATGAAGACCCTATGGCCATACCAAAATCCTGCTGATAGAACTCATTTTCCAATTGAAAATAGGTTGTTTTTATACACATTGTTAAGACTTCCATTATGCTATGTACACTTAATTTAGTTCTAGTTTCCAAATTACTATCATTCAGCAACCTATCTTTAAGGTTTTATCTACCTAAAAAAATGCTTATGCCAAATTTTTTAGTCAATCCTATACGGACTCCTCATTGGACACCGGGAATATTTTCACTGAAAGTGACTGTCCGAACAATAACCCTATTGTAAATATAAACTCATTCTCAAGAGGTCGAGGTTATTCAGGCTTTAAAACGAATTAAGCCTAAAATGACAACAGGCCCTGATTCTGTACCGGCATTCTTATTGAAGGATTGTGCAATTATATTTGGATATCCCTTAACCTTAATTTTCAACTTAATACTAAAAAATTGTCAGTCCCAGACTTATGGAAACATTCCAAAGTGTGTCCAATTTATATAAAAGGTAATAAATTAGATATTCAGAACTTCAGACCAATCTCTGTAATCTGCAACTTTTGCAAAATCTTGGAAATCCTACTGTATGACAGAATATATTACTCAATTAACACCAAAATTTCTATTTACAAACATGGTTTTGTGAAAGGGCGTTCGACTACAACAAATATTTTCTGTATCACTCAGTATATTTTTGAGTCCTTAGATGAGCATAGTCAAACAGATGTTGTATATACGGACTTTTCCAAGGCATTTGACAGACTCGATCACCGGCTACTTCTCGATAAATTAGATAAAATTGGTCTCCCGTATTCTCTACTCCGCTTATTTCAATTTTATTTAATGAATAGGACTCGGTGCGTTATCCTCAATAGATTCAAGTCAATCGAATTTGTTGCCACCTATGGAATTCCCCAGGGATCTATTCTTGGACACCTGTTATTCAATATATTTATTAATGACATAACAGACGAAATTGATTTGCCTTGCCTGCTATACGCTGATGACTTAAAAGTATTCACAGTTATAAATAATATTGATGATTGTTTTCAACTTCAAGCGTGTCTTAATAAAGTAAACAACTGGTGTATAACCAATAAATTATACTTGAATGCTGGTAAGTGCAACGTATTGTCCTTTTCTTTAAAAACATCACCAATTATTTTTGAATATCATTTGGGTAACGTCTCACTTTAGAGACCTTCAACGTTTCGTGACCTCGGCGTAATCTTTGACAAAAAGCTGTCTTTTATTGATCACATCGACATTATTATCTCCGAAGCTTTTAAGAATCTTGGATTCATTGTTCGCACTAGTCGTGAATTCACTGATATGGATACATTAAAAAAATTTTACCAATCATTTGTTAGATCGAAGCTTGAGTATGCATCACTTATCTGGTGTCCGAGCTATGAGGTACATAAAACTAACCTGGAAGCAGTGCAGCGTAGATTTGTCAAATTGATCTGGTTCAAATCAGATGGTACTTACCCTGTCATAGGTTTTCCGCAGAGAGATCTACTTGAAAGGTTTTCCATATCGACACTTGAAGACAGGCGATTCTCTCAAGTTTTCTTATTTAAAGTGTTACACAATGATTTTGACGCACCCGAAGTAATCAGCAAATTAAATTTTCAAGTCCCTAGATTGGTTTCTCGTCATGCCTAAGTTTTCTATATGCCCACCCCGCATACCAATATTTTAAAAAACTCGCCTTTGTTTACCATGTACAATAATGCAAATAAATTGTCCAGTGCCCCTGATATTTTTAATTGCTGTCTGAAGGATATAAAATCTCAAATTTTAAATTAAATAAGTAGTTGTTTGTTTGCCTACTCTTTTGTTTACTTAATAGTTGTTTTTATTTAATTTTATTACTTTACACTTGTCACATGTATTTTATTGTTACCTTTCTGATATTTTTTTGTGATATATTTATGCTGTACTATGTATTATACCTATATTATGTTTTTTTACTCTGTTATCCCTGTTCTGTAATTGGGTACCTTACCTATTGAACAGTGTATGCAATAAATAAATAAATAAAAGTGTATGCAATAAATAAATAAATGAAAGTGTATGCAATAAATATACAAATGTAATAATAATAATAATAATAAATACACCACAGGTAATGACGACCCCCTTTATCCCGGAAGGCGGCTACTCATTTAGAGACAAGGGACACGCACCCAATATCCGTGTATAGTGAAGAAATCCCTCTCACATTATTTTCCACTGCCACGACCGGGGATCGAACCCGGAACTTTTGGGTGAGAGGCAAGTGCGCTCACCTCTCGACCATCAGTTTATAAAAAACTTTGTCTATTAAATTATGTTTGTAGAAATACAAATGCTAAAGTTTTATTATGCTGTGATTTTAACATCATTAATTATCAGATTCGAAATACAAAAATATATTAAATGATGTTTTACTATCTTTTCAAATAAACAATTTTATGACAGTCCCTACCATAATCACAAATAATGCACAATGCATCGAGTTGTATAGATTATTATAACGTGTATGGGCCGAACTGGACTATCGTTTAGACGTGTATCATGTGAAGCAAGGGGGTACATTGAACATGTATAATGATATGCTCAAAAACTTGGGACATTTTCCCTATCTTGTGACATGTCATTCAATATTGTAACTGCAATACTTTCTGAATTATATCTTTTTAAAACCCGATGACTCTTTTATAGTAACCCTATATATTAAATTACTCCTTAAATGAAGGCATATTCCCTGACATTTTTAAAATAACAAAGGTCCTACGTTATTTAAGAAAGGTGGCAGAGTGAAAGGGGACCTGGCGAACTACCATTACCACGGATGGATTGAAAAGCGCTAGAATAATCTAGAAGAACAGATTAGAAGGATGGAGAAATTGTCTGGAACAATCTGGGGGGAAATGGATGGATCGCTAATAAGCGCCATGGACATATAGTAGCCGAGCCAAAGCGTTGCGCTGGAGATGGTTGAGTAGAGTTCTGAGAGGAGATAAGATGAAATAAGTACATGGGATAAGATAAAGAATAGTAATAAGTTATAACTAGTGTGTTATTGTAAGGACTAATTATTGTAATTCAGTAGTTAGTGAGAGTTTTTGTCGAAATTTATTAAACCTATGTTCGGGGAGTTTAGTGGACGGTGTAAACGCGTAAAAATATTCATTTATAATGTTTAAAAAATACGTATGTATAGTAAAAAGTGTATTATTTATCCAGCTAAAATATTTTAAAAGATTCTTTCACTTCCGCTTATACCGGAAGTTGGTACCTACTTTGTTCTTTTAAACACTCATATTTTTATTTGCGGAAATGATAGTTTACAAAATTTTAAGGTTACTTTATATAACAAACCTTATAAGTACCTAAAATTTATAATTTTGAAGATATTATCATTTTTGTCGAAAAATGTACAGCTGCAGATACAGGGATGAGTACAAAAATGGTCACAACTTTAAATTCAGAAACATCAAAAAGCCTCAATTTCTAAATGGAATCTCTCATTTATTATATCAAATTCTACGACTAAAAATATGGACAGTTTACATCAACTTCCCTATACCTACCTACAATGGTCTTAAGATACCTATTTATAGACTAGGAACATTTTTGAGTAAAAGCGTTTTTAAGCTTACGAGAAGCATTTTATGCAAGCGGTGCTTTTAGGGGTTTTTGACCCCCGCTGAATCCGAAAAAGTCTGGTGCCAGATATAAAACTGGACCGGAAGCTCGTTATTCAATATGGCGTCTAAGATGGCAGCTATTTTTGAAATATTCTTAATATGAACTTATAGAAAGAATACCGTTGGGTTGGGTTGTCGACACTGCGAAGACCAAATTTAATAATTTCTTAGTCATACTTCCAACCGGAACTCCTTAATTAACGATAACGACTAATATGGCGGATATGTTTGTAATATGGCGATAATGAACATGTAAGATAATCTAGGGCATATTGGGGGCTTTCTAATTCTATTAAAGCCAAATTTAATAATATCGTACTCATATAGCCAACAGTAAATTCGCAATTTAAGATGGCGGATATTCTTATAGAATTGTTATGTGTACTACTGGCATTATTTGCGTTCAGAAGAAAAAAGAGAACACATTCAGGAAAAATTATCAGATTTATTACTTATCTAGAAAGAAAGACAGTATTAATTTAAACTGTTAAAAACTAAATAACGGGTCACATTGTCATGTTTATGGCACATTAGAAATATCACTGAAGCGTTAAAAACTTTAAGACTAATTGCACATCTCTAATCAAGTGGCACTTAAGATACAGTATAGGTACAAGTTTTAAAATATTTGAGAATAGTAATCACTCAATCCTGTTAACGCGTTGCACGTTGGATGCAGATGCATGACTTTAGACAAGGCAAATTACTTTTCCGGCAACCACAGGTCCGGGTGGCGCATCCCGTCATCCCACAAGTTAGGATGTTCTTGCAGGCTATCGGAATTAATTCCAATGTCGTGAGAACCTGCACAAAATTCCTATCTACAGCCTTCCATCCCATTTCCATGTAAATAATGGTGTGTATTAAATGCTAGATATGCGTGGTCTACTTACTTGATAATGACTTCTCAGTATGTGTAGTCTTAAAGCATCACTTGTGGGCGGAAGTTCCTCAGATTTAACTGTCCCAAATAGAATGTGTCGTGCTTCATCACCCGTGGAAGTTTGCGGTGGCATCTGTAAGATTAAAAATAATAATTTTAGAAAGTTTCAATAGTGGGAAGCGGTAGCGAAGTTTTAGTTTGATATTTACAAGTGCTGACCTTGTACAGTTAGATGACGAATTTCTCCACATAAGAAATAGTCGGCTCCTCCAGAGGGTAATTTCCTAGTCCGGAAAGCAGGTCAGATGACTTTAAGTACCGCGCTCATGCAGCCGGTTCCAAACAGTAACACTACTTCCAATTTCCAAGCAAGACTGAAGCCCGGAGCCCAAACTTTCCGATCACTTTTGCTGTCAAGTATTTCAGAACTTTATGACTTCACCCCCAACTAATGCAAGTTTACACTTGCAGGGAGGTCCTGAGTCCACCGCTGATCCAGCGGCCTGAAATGACTGCGCGGGTTAGAACACATCTATTTCACAAAACAAAATTCATTCTTCATCCCTGGCCACTTTATACAGTCAATTAGTTTGTACTCAGATCTGCAAACAATTAGTAACGTAATGTTTTCCTAATCTTACTAAATAAAGAAGGACAACTGGAAAGCGCTCACGTCGTAGGTGAAAAAATACTTTAATTTTATAACATTTAAACGTTTGATATTGACCACAATTATGAATTATTGACTCGCAGTGGATTTTTGACTGTGATATTGTCATATTTAGTTTCAGCGGTGTCGAACACCCCCGATACGCCCTAGAATCCCTCTATAAGTACATATTTGCAACATTTTAAAAATAGCCGCCATACTGGCCACCATCTTTAATTACGGACTTCCGGTGAGCCATATGACTATGGTATTATCAAATTTGGATTTAGCGATGTCGACAACCCCCAGATACGCACTCGATTCCTTTTATAAGTTCATATCAGCAATATTTCAAAAATTGCCGCCATCTTGGACGCCATCTTGAATAAGGAGCTTCCGGTTTATTCTTCGATCTGGCAACAGGCATTTTCGGATTCAGTGGGTTCGGAAACCCCGAGAAGCACCGGTTGTCAAATTGTTATACGAAATGCTTCTCGCAGCTCGAATTTGAATTTCTGTTCCTAGTCTATTATGAACGTTCAGAGTATCCTATTAATTTTTGCGAATTTTTTATCTGACTCTAAAGTACGGGGTATCAATGCAGGGTTAACTCGTAACTAGACAATAAATGTCAAACAAAACAATAGATACCTATATTGTATCATTTGACATTTATCCTTTAGTTAAGAGTTATTGATAAACCGCTAAACCGGACCTAAGTCGGCCATGCCAACAATTATTGTCAGAAGAAGTCAATGACTTCAGAATAGGATAGATAAAGCATGTCCTATACATTAACACATGAGTTGTTGTGTTTCCCTACTATCGCATACATTCTATTATTAAAAAAGGATGGAGATAGTTTTGTTTATGTTTTGGAACTCATTGCCAGTGGCGTATATGTTAAAGAGGGTGATTATTTCGTATAATTAATATATTAATTACTCTTCTAGTTTGACTTCAAAGTAATATGAATAACATTGCTTTTTTATTAAATGATTTATTTAAATATTAAATTTGCACTTATAAATTGGTATAGATATATATCACATAAACAAAATGATTAATACAGTTTTCGTTTTACTGCATTACTACCCCAAAAAATAAAAACATGTCATAATTATTCCCATCATGTGTAATACTTTTTTAAACTTGTACATTTTCCTTAGATGAACTTGGTAAGTCAGATACTGCAAATTCTTTAAGAACAGCTCTGCCACTGGGACTTGTTGTGAAATCATCTGATGAGAAGTGATCTGATCACACAACACTATCTTCAGGGATATTTCCCAAATGTTTCAAAATGCGACAAACCCATATTTTTCGGCGTTTAATATTCCTTAGAATTCTACAAATAATATAATATTGCACTTTTAAATAATATCTTTTCATTTTGCCCTTCAACTTTATTTTCATTTAACTATATATTACTCAATTTTAAAACATAAAAACATTTTCTATACTTCCAATATTATTGCACTGAATATTTACAATTTTGCTTATTTGTCATTCCAACCCTAGGTTACGCTTATGAGATAATTTCACCTACCTGTGAAAAGATCGATTAACTCCAATTTTAAGAGACATCTACATACAACACAATATTTTCCCATTGTTTATTCACAATAACAAATTCTGTCTTCAAAAACACTACAAAACCACTGTAATTACAACGTTTAACTTCGGTTTATCACAAACACTTTAATGGCGGCCAACGCTGCAACTGGATTGTAAACAAAACGTGTTGAGAGGGACTGCGTGCGCATATATTCACGTGCCTTTAGCCAATAGACTGCTGAGTACCAGTATTTATTTTTAAAGCAATGTAAACAAATAAATGATACATAACAAACCAATAGGATGCCTTGTCTATCCTATTCTGAAGTCATTGGAAGAAGTAGTAGCAGAGCTGCCAAATTAGTAACGTTGAGTTATAGATGATACACTTAACAATTTGGCTGTTGATGATAACTATGCAAAATTAATAAATGAAAATTCTGAGTTGTAATAAACATTATTTACTCGGTTATTTATGGAGAATGCGACAAAATAACACTGCCCTACTTTTTACGATATTGTAATAAACACAAGCATCTCGTTATACATTAAACAGACGGGGGGAAAATACGGGGGGAGAAATATCTTTTAGCCCTGGCCCAAAAGTGTCCAACTTTTCCGTTTATTTACCTGGACAGAAGGTAAAGGAGATTGGCTCTGTACCTAGTGAGTTATTATAACTCACGCTATTTGTTTATGGATCTATTACTTGTTCAAAAGCAGTTCGTTAATGAATATATATATAATCTAATATGAGTAGATAAAAAATATTAAACAACTGATTTGACAACTCTGCTATTACTTCTTCTGACAATAATTGTTTAGAATTCTTACAAAATACAAGGATTCTCTGAACTTTCGTAAATATCTTTAAAACTGTTGTAGTTATGTATAGGGAAGTACAAGTAAACTGTCCATATCTTTAATCGTAGAATTTCATAAAATAAAAAAATTATGGTTTAAAAAATTGAAGATAGTTGACATTTCTGAATTTAAAGTTGTGATCACTTTTGTACTCGCCCTGCATAATATATAAATATTTTTAATTATTTTGAAATAACTTATGGCCGTCCTGATTACTTCCACAGTAGAAGATATTGAATTTCTTCAATGGATTATTCACAGGAAGAATTTCTTTAGGGGTCTGCAACTGTAAATTTTTCTTTAAAAATATTAATATCTCCGAAACTATGAAGTTTAAGTATTAGGTTTGTTATATATAGTGACCTTAAAATGTTGTAAACTATATCAATTTCGAAAATGAAAATATCTGTGTCTATTTAAAATAACAAAGTTGACATCTACTTCCGGTATAAGCGGAAGTGACAGAACCGTCAAAATATTTTACTTGGATAGATCATATACTATTTACTATACATACGTAATTTCACAAAAATTCGTTTAGTAGTTTTCGATATATGGATCGTGTAAGCTCCCGACTGGACACACTGTATAATGTTATCAAGAATAAAAGTAGGTAACAAATGATATGTTAGCTACCTACCGTGGCAAAATATGGTTGTTATTTATATAATATATTTTCTACACCTAGACAACATTACAAAGTTCATTTCAATAAAAGTTTATTAATGTTTTTATATTTAGTTTGATATAAATATGCTCATCATGCTCTTAATTTCATAAACGATATAACCATTTATGAAATTCTACATGTATTTATTTGCAATCGTTCTTCCAAGTTATTTCATTCGACACTGCTCTTGAAAGGCCTCAACAATTCGGTCCAGTCGATTAACCTGTAGCAGACACACATTACACTTCTTCTTCTTTATTTGTGTATCAAGTAGCCTTGTTCATATACTTATTTTTCTGAAAAACTAAACTTTGCATAATTACATATCTATTTATTTTGATTTATTTCGTTACACTCCATCTTATTTAATTATTTCCGATTAAGAAATCTGATTTTATTTCATCCTATTATTTCAAGGCCTATATTTCTCTATGATTCATCTTGCATTATTGATCAAATTAATGCAGCACACCTTTTATATATCGGTTTAAAAATTTTCCGTTAACGTACGTATGCATTCTTCATCCTAACCTTGTCTTTCCTACTTTTTCTAAGTAAACTACATATGACCAAGTTATTTTGTTTATTATTTCCTGATCTATTCTTAACAGTGCTGCAGTGGCGTGTCTAGGGGGCTCAAGTCACCTCCCCACCCCTCCCTATTATATCCTGCCCCAACTGGCTCCAAGAACACTTCCTGAAAATTGCTCGTAGCAAATGTAGAAAAATATAATTTCAAGTTTCAACATTTATTTATTTATTTACTATACAAAAATAAGAGCTAAGGAAATATGCCCATTATGCTCAAAGACAAAAGACACAAGGTCAAACAGCAATACATACAAGAGAAAAAAATACAATGTAAATGAACAAAAACGTTATCAATTCAGTAGAAGTCTGTCATATCTACATCTAAACGAATTTATACTGGGTGCAGACAAAACACAAGATGGGAGAAGTGTTCCACGCGTCGAATACGAGCACTGAAAGGAAGAGAGGTTCTAAAGAGGTCTCTGGTGATCTTAAATGGATCTCCACATAATCTGTTGTCATTAGCGAGAGTAAATAATTTATGAATTGGAGACAACTGTGTAAGCCGATCTTCGTAACATGGGCGGATACATCCAAATGGTATCCGGGTTATGCGGCGTTGAACGTTCTCCAAAAGGTTTGAATCACGTACTAAGGTAGGAAACCATACACTGTTTGCGAATTCGAATCCTGGACGAACATATGTTTTATATGGTTTAGATAAGATGGTGCGATTCAAGTGAGCGAAAGTTTTATTCAGAAGATATACTTTGATGCTGGCTTTTTTAGCTTGTCGGGCAATATGGTTGGGCCAGGAAAGATTATGTATAATGACGACTACCAGATCGTCGTGAGAGTCGGATGAACCCAGTTGTTTGCCGTTAATGTTTACCTCAAGCGTGGATTGTGTTTTCCTAAACGGAGTACTGCACACTTATCGATGTCTAACGGAAGTAACCATGTTTCACTCCACTTCTAAATGAGATCTAGACCTCCTTGCAAATGTACGTGATCCGCTAGTGGATTGCAGTAAATGTTTGTGTCGTCTGCGTGGAAATAACACCGGGCTTTGATACAATGCCACAGATTGGATGTATATGTCCCAGGGGTCCTAAGATAGATCCCTGGGGGACTCCACTGAGCACATTTCTGCTGTCACTCACTTTAGTACCAATTTTTACAAAACACCTTCGATCGGTAAGGAAATCTTGAATCCACATGTGCAAACTCCCACATATGCCAAACTGTTCCAGTTTCTGTAACAACATTTACTTTTTTTTTTTTCACGGCATCGATTACTAAGATCATTAGCTGTTTCTCACCTCCATCATTTAGGACTATATCTTTTCTATGCTTTAAATTTTCAGAAATAGGTTTGTTACTCTTAAGAAATTCATAGTTTTCTTCACACCCTCAGTTGTTTGTCCTAGGCATAAGTGTAACTGGTCCGGTATTTTTAATCTTCGTCGGTGTTGCTCATAATCCTGACATTCTAAAATAATATGTTTAACTGTTACAACTGCATTACATACTTGACATATTGGCTGTTGATTCCCTGTCAACAAATATATATTTGTTAAATTAGTATGACCTATTCTCAATCTGGCAAGTACTACTTGCTCCCTTCTTTGAAGTGAGGGTGCCTTTTCCCATTTGCTGACCTTTGGTTTGATTTCTTTTAATTTAGATATTTGGTTATTCCATTCATTTTGCCACTAAATAATGATTTTTACAACACAACACAACATTTACTTATTTAATCTTTTTATCCTCTTGGTATCAATAGATAGTAGTAGGTGTAGCATATTGTGGGCTAAGCGCCAGTCGCCGCATACGACGGCACGGCATCCACACCCAGGGCAGCGTTAACCTCTGCACTCTGGCAACTATAGAACTCTTCGCAAATCGCAATCTATACCTACTGCAGGCGGCCCGGTCGCCTCCTACTATCCAGTGTTTTAGTGAAATTAGAAACGCTCGCTCTCAGAGATCCATTCCCACCTATAGTTGGGAAGAAACATATACGAGAATTAGCACAAAAAGTTAAACTTTTTGTGCTAATTATGGAAATGTAAACAGTCTCGTATATGTTTCTTTCCGACTATACATATGCATAATGCGTAAGCGTAATAATATTACAGAAAATCGGACGAATGAATATGTTTATTGTTATTTTAAACTGTTCAAAATTATGTAAACAAAAATGTTACTGTGATATTCTTCAATAACTGCAAATCTCGCAAAACCAAACATAGAATAATTAACACAACTGTTGTGCTAATTATTCCTGATTTTGTGTTGCAAGACTTGCAAGTGATTGTTGTTCTAGTAGTATGTTTTGATCGATATTAAAGATTATTAAATTTAAGATCGTGTTTTATTTATATATATTATCATTACGATTTGCGCCCCCCCGGAAAGATATGCCCCCCAAGAAAAATATGCACCCTCGCCACGAAAGGTTCGGCACGGCACTGCAGTGCTGAACTTTTTATAATGATTTACAAATCGTATCAACTTCTACTTCTATTTCTTCAGCTGAAGACATCCTCCTTGGCATTGCATACACCACGAAATTCCACTAGGATGCAGGAATCATCTATTTAAATGTTATAATACGGGATTATACTACTGAAATCATTTTATACCATATAACTATTGGGTATTTTGTCACTGTTCTAGAAACGAACTCTTGAAAGTATAATGGTATACACTAAAAAAATAAGACAGAAATTCGTTTTTGAGTATTTCTAATTATTACAATATGTCTCACACCAAAAATATATAACTAAAGTAAAATGATGTAGTGTAATGGAGTGTATTGGAACAGATAAGAGTAAAGTAGACTACAATACAGTATACTACAGCGCACTGCAGTAGAGTTGGGTAGGGTAGAATAGAATATAATTCAATTTATGCTAGATTCATTAATTATTAGCTTCTACTATTACACATATAAGAATACGTAAAAACGAGAAATGAAGAATGTATATAAAATATGATGACAACAAAATAAATATTATCCTTAATAAAGCAGACTGCAAAGTTCCCCACCATTATTTAAAAGAAAGTCGTCATTAAGAACAATGTTCACAATTACTACTGAATAAATCTAGTTAAACTCAAACTGTGAAACTTTTTTCCTAAATCAGAAAACGAAACAAGTAATACAACAAAAAAAGAGTTATAAAATGTCGTTTTTGTTTAAAGTGTTTTAACCCTTTCGGTACTGAATTAAGTTGCCGTGGAGATAAAATTTTGAAATTTTTCGTCAATAGCTCTCTGAATTATTTGAAATTTTTTGGTATTATGCAAATGTGAAGAATTACTCATTTTTTAGATATTTTTGATACACTGCAGTGTATATTGTGACTTGTGGTATGAAAATTGGTCAATATATATAAACATGAAGCGACCAATAGATTTGGACAAAATAATTCATACTATTTATTGACATAACATTGATAATAGTACATATACAATAATAATTATACAGAATGATACAATAAAAAACAATTTTGTATTTAAACAATACAGAGATGATTCTTGCAATGATAATGGGTCCTAAATTTGCACACTTTGCATTTTGGGGGGTCGTCTCCCATATCCCCCGTGGCGGAATTTCCTCCAAATTTTCTGCAAAAATAAGAACCATGTGGGTTCAGTTTTTTTGTAATATACCATCTGAAAGGTTTTGCCAGTCATCCACAGGCTCCCCGTCCAGGTATTCTATATCTGATAACCACAGTTCAAGAACTTCTAGAAGCTCCGCTTTCGTCAGAGTGCTCTTGTTATATGTCTTTTAGGCATTTTGAGTTAAAAATCTGAAGGTAAAAGGATATTATAGAAAGGAAGTAAGATCAAGGATACCAGTCACAGAATACACTGTAGTGTATGTTACTTTTTGTCCAAAATTTCGAAAACTTGTTGAGCCCATCTACAATTTGTTGGTTCCTTATGAAAAAACACTTTTCTGAGTCAAGGAAAAATAATTTGACACCAGTTATCATTTATATAAGACATAGTACACAATATCTTTGAAACACTGAACAAATGCTTCACAGATCCATGTACATAAAGATCTCTATTAAGCCAAATTAATTCACCTATTAAGTCCTAGGCGGCACTAGCGCATAAAATCATGTAGTAATTAGACACAGAATATAGTAAATAGTGATAAAATGGAACACTACAGCGTCCTGTAATATAGGAAAAATTTGAAATACGTATACACTGTAATGTATGCCATGACCGAAAGGCTGAAGTTGTAAAAACCAAATATGTGATAATCTTGCGGTTAACTTAAATAAATTAAACTAAAAAATTAAAGGAAAAAGTTGATCTTCATTAGATAGAACTAAGAACGCATTTTACCGAGTAGTCTACTTGCCATAGGACGGTATCTATAAGAAAGTTTAGGATATCTAAAAATATAAATATTCCTGAAATAATTCCAGTAAAAAAGATTTATTAAAATCAAAGAACATAATTTTAAAATGTTGTAGACCATATCTGCGAAACACACGGCCATAGCCTGTTAGGTTTACCGCCATATTAGTACATATTTAATCCAATAGAATTGATTTGGGGCAGTGTAAAACATGAGATGAGAAAATGCAATCCGATTTTAAGCGCTGTGATTCTAGATAATATAGGAACCTTAATTTACAACTTAGACAAAACCGTGAATCACGTTGTAAACAAAGAAAAAGAGTATCCCATTTTGCTGCCGGTAACGCCTGTTGTTATTCAGGTAGGGAATGATTCTAGTAGTAAGGTTACTGATGACTCCGTTACCATGTGGCCATTATATTTCCTCGAAACTATGAGAATTTCTTTTATTATTATGTAACCTTTCTTACTATAATAGAAGTTTTATTTTAATTGGAGTAAAATAATATGACTAATTCTGTTTGGTTTGAGATATGACGGCGTTTTACTTTATTTTTAACGTTTTTAACAAGAAATAATTATATTTTATTTTATTTGATCGTTCTTACAAGATCTTAAATAACAAATTATGTTATTGTTAATGTTATCACTGTTATCAGGTTTGTTAAGTTCATTCTAACGTCCTACCTTACTAACATTATACCGAGTGTTAGAAAAGTATGGGAACGGTGGAAAATCTCGAACAGTTTGCATCAAATCGAAAAATAAAAAAATACGTGTCAAAAATTTTTCAAAAAACTATCTACCAAAATGACCTCCAAACCCACCACTCTGTGGGTGGGGCGAGGGGTAACTTTAAAATTTCAAATGGAAACCCCTATTTTTTATTGCGGTATCGGATTCTACTGAAAAAAATACGTAAATTTTATTCCGGACATTTTTTTCGATTCTTGCATGGTGTCGCTGTAATAGCAAAAAATGAAAAGAAAACATTACTGTTTCAAGAGTCGCGTCTTGTGCCCATAAAAAAACGTCCAATTCAAAAACTGAAAAACACGTATTTGTTATTTTTACGAAATCTATCCAATGACATTGGATTTGACTCTCCCACCCCTAACTCAGTGGGTGGGGCGGGGGGCAACTTTGAAATTTGTAATGAAAATCCCTATTTTTTATAGCTGATTCGGATTCTATGGCCAAAAATACGTGAATTTTATATCGGGCATTTTTTTTCTATTCTCGGAAGGTGTCGCTGCAATCGCACAAAATCGAAATAAACCTTAAGCGTCCATAAGTTTGTACATATTTACAAACTCTAACTGCGCGTGTTGACAAAAAAACATTCAGTTTAAAAAACCATATCTGTGATATCTTGGTTTTTATGAATGTTTTTTTTAAAGTGTTCTTAATAACAGTATTGGTTTTGTGAAATTTCTATGAGAACGTTCAGTTCCTTCCAACTTTTGCAGAGGCGGGAGCGCACTTTTGTACGGAAAAAGTTATTTCATTTTTCATTAGTTCTCGCGTTTTTTCTGCATAATGGCTACTTTAACAGAGGAAGAGAGTTTCTCTTTTAATGATGCGAGCGTGGGGTGATAAAGAAAGGTCCTATGATGAAGTTGTGATTTTATTCAACGAAACTTTCCGTGTAGATCAAGTGGGAATTTCGAAATCTACTGTGTCCCGTACCATCAAACGATTCCTAGACACAAGGACAAATAAAAATCGCCCAAAATCTGGAAGACCAAAATCTGAAACATCGGAAGCTCGACAAATGGAAGTGGCCCAGGCATTTGTTGAAAATCGAAGGTTATCAATCAGAAAAGCCAGTCAACAGCTTGATATGAGTGCATTTTCAGTTCATACGAATTTGAAACTTTTGAAATTTCATCCTTACAAAATTCGCCTTCACCAAAAGTTAAATGGAGATGATTTTGATCGGCAACTTGAATTTAGTGAATTAATGATAGAAAGGAGTAACCAAAACCCAAATTTTTTGTCATCTCTACTTGTCTTCTCAGATGAAGCAACTTTCGAACTTAGCGGAAAAGTTCATCGCCATAATTTCAGATATTGGAATGACGAAAACCCTCACTGGATGTTTGAAACACACACCCAGTATCCACAAAAATTAAATGTTTGGGCAGGGGTTTTCAGGGATCGAATCATAGGACCGTTTTTCATAGATGGAAATTTGAATGGAGAAAAATACCTGCAAATGTTGACGCAATACAAGAGATTGCTGGTGATGAGTTCGATATATTTTTTTTAATGTTTTAATGTTTGGTTCCAGCAAGATGGGGCTCCTCCACACTATCGGGATATCGTTAGGGACTATTTGAATGGTACTTTCGAAAATCGATGGATAGGTCGAAGAGGAACTATTGAATGGCCAGCAAGATCTCCCGACCTCGCGCCACTTGATTATTTTGTTTGGGGCTACGTGAAGGGTAAGGTTTATTTCACTAAACCTCGTAATTTGGAAGAGCTGAGGCAACGCATAATAAACATTTTTGCAGAAATACCACCTCAAATGATAAGAAGTGCTATTAAAAATTTTTACGTTTGTCTCGGACAATGCCAAGAAGTCAATGGGCACCATTTTGAACACCTGCTATAATCTTTAAATTAAAACCTGCTAGTGTAGCAGTTAGGCTGTAAACTGATTGCCTCTCAACTGGCCGATATCCTCACCTTACCTTAAATGGCTGAGTTACCTCCTTGCCTTCACTGGCTGGGACCAAGAACTTGTCTGAAGTGGCCGGATTAAGAGGTAAAACCACTGTTAGTTTTTTTTAAATCGAGTTTTTTATTGCCCTGTAAAAAATGTAAATTGAAAATTACTAACTGCTAATAAATTTACAGAATGTTAATAGTTGTTGTAATTTCCGCACGACCGTGTAAAATAACTTTTCAAAACAGCTCGGGAAATCATTCACTGTGAGTAGTTTTACCTTTCGTATTTTTTTAAGTATGCGTTCCAAACTTTCATGTTTCCATTCAATTTTTTGCGATTGCAGCGACACCTTGCGAGAATCGAAAAAAATGCCCGATATAAAATTCACGTATTTTTGGCCGTAGAATCCGAGTCCGCTATAAAAAATAGGCATTTTCATTACAAATTTCAAAGTTGCCCCCCGCGCCACCCACTGGGTTAGGGGTGGGAGAGTCGAATCTAATGTCATTGGATAGATTTCGAAAAAATAACAAATACATGTTTTTCAGTTTTTGAATTTGACGTTTTTTTATGGGCACAAGACGCTACTCTTGAAACAGTAATGTTTTCTTTTCATTTTTGGCGATTACAGCGACACCATGCAAGAATCGAAAAAAATGTTCGGAGTAAAATTTACGTATTTTTTTGCCGTAGAATCCGATTCTGCAATAAAAAATAGGGGTTTCTATTTGAAATTTTAAAGTTACCCCTCGCCCCACCCACAGGGTGGTGGGTGGGGAGGACATTTTGGTAACAGTAGATAGTTTTTTGAAAAATTTTTGACACGTATTTTTTTATTTTTCGATTTGATGCAAACTGTTCGAGATTTTCCATCCGTTCCTATACTTTTCTTACACCCGATATACCTTTCCCCTTCGCATCCTTGCTATTACTAGAGTCTAGTATACTTTAACTTGGCGTGTGTATGTATGAGTTAATATTTCCGTACGATTTCGTTTTCTCCCATATTGTACACAAAGTTAAAGCAATAGTCCAGAAACATTGTCTCCGTGGACAATATTTCTGGATCTTTGTGTGCAAGAGAAAATGAAATCGTACGGAAATATTGACTCATACATACACACGCCAAGTTAAAGTATACTAGGCTATACTCACACCTCGCCGTTGATTTTTGCTGGACGGTGATATTTTCTGTAATATGAAGTTTTTCTAGTTCCCTACATTAACAGTCAATGAAATGTTTACGTTCTGTAGAAAATGTCATTGACTAAGGGCCGATTTATCAATGCAATGTTAACTCGTAACCAAAGGATAACTGTCAAGCAAAACAATACTCATTGTTTCGTTTGACATTTATCCTATAGTTAAGTGTTAACCCTATATTGATAAACCGGCCCTAAGCGAGTCAAGTTTGTTGTTAGTTTATATAAAAGTATATAGGTATTATTATATTATTTTCGTTTATATAAACGAACATACAGTATACATATATACCTACCTATCATTTCACTACTTTCAGACATAATTCATTAGTTAATAAGTCTGCAAAACAGTGTTACGTATATAATAAACCATTTTTAAATGTTATAGGGCATGAGCATGTGCATGCGGTTTACAAAGGAATGTCGCGCTCTTGTTTTACTTCCACGTTCAGTGGAAGTATACTTATAATAACGCAAAAAAAATTTTTTTTGTTGAAATAGGCTTAAAATGTCATGAAACGTCAAGATTTTAAATTTGAACGAAAACAATGTTCTGTCCGTCGGTCTGTAACTTTTTTTTGTGCGCACGTTTAATCTGGAACCGTTTATGATATTGACTTGAAATTTAGTACACTTATGTATTATAACGAAATCTGAAACTAGATTATATTTTGATCTAATTCCATTGAAGGGTTCGGGAGTAAATGGGGTAAATAAGGATAAATATGCAAAGCAAGCAGGTCCATAAAATTGCAATTTAGGGCATGTATGAAAAGTCAAAGTCTCAAAAATTTTTTTTGGCATCAGCCACCCCCCACTATCACTCCCATTGCCACCCCCCCTATTAAAATATTATATTGGGATATAGTATGTATAAGGCTTGGATACAGAATCTGGATGTAGAAGTAGTGATTCCTTGGGCAGCGGTTTTTTATATCTTTTCAAATTGACATTGGATAAAGCATGGCCCAGTTTATCAAACTATAAGCCATTGCCCTAAGTTTAATTTGTCAGATAGTATACACTTGTTTTGACAATTTAGATACAAACTATTGATATTAGAACGCTAATTTA
This sequence comes from Leptura quadrifasciata, assembly GCA_963675555.1. Classification (NCBI taxonomy): domain Eukaryota; kingdom Metazoa; phylum Arthropoda; class Insecta; order Coleoptera; family Cerambycidae; genus Leptura; species Leptura quadrifasciata. The sequence goes on along the minus strand of OY776673.1, from coordinate 77,298,942 downwards.
GACCACAGTTCTAAGTGAGACCTAAAAATTTCACGATTTCGGAGGTATTTCTTTTAGTGGATAAAAGTAACGTGTTTGTCTTATTGGAGTTTACTAATTATATAATTTGCGGAATCAGCGACATTGCTATCAGTATCTTTTAGATGTCTCGCTAAAGTAGTATCATCATCAAAGAGAACGGCAAACGTTGACGTGACACTGGGTAAATCATTAATGTACATTAAAAATAGTAATGGACCTAGAACGCTCCCCCTGTGGAACGCTATGTTATAGCGTCAGCATGTTACTAATTTTATCTCTATGAAATACGCACTAATACCTGTTTGATAGATAGGTACGCCTGCATTAGATCGAAAGCTACACATCTGAGATCATAAAATTTAAGCTTATCGAGTAATATCTTTTTGGAAACGCAATCAAAAGCTTTGCTTACATCGAGGAAGAGTGCTAAAGTTTAGAGGTCCATAACTCAGTAACAAGAACCTGTAGACAAAAATTGTATGAAGTATTGGCATTATTTTGACACAATTTACCCTCCCCCTGAATTTCTGCCCTGAAGTTCTATATAGAAAAAATTGCAGGTGCATTTGTTACGTAGAACTTCACGCTGTACAATTTTAGTGCCCAACCATTTTGCCGAATTCAGTATATTTGCGAAGATATTTGCAAAAAAACATTAGGTATTTTTACTCTTACTTTTATGAACTTGAGGTAGGGGTGCGGCTGAAAGCTCTTAAACTCTATAACCAATTTTTACTACTTTAATCCAGAAATTACAGGCTTTATGGCGGCTGTACACTCTCGTCCGAGTGCTCTCGCTAGGTCTCCCCCGAGACGTCTCGGTCGAAAGGCCTGTGCTTGAGTGCGACCGTGTATAGTGTATACGACCAGAATTTAAACCGTATAAAAACTAAAAGCCGGCAAAAACAGTCGGCATCTCTTTACTGTTTTTCTTATGACAAGCATTTCTATTTACCTCCGCAAGAGATGCCGACTGTTTTTGCCGGCTTTTAGTTTTTATACGGTTTCAATTCTAGTCGTATACACTATACACTCTCGCTGATTAGTTGCAGTTGTCAACTCCGAGGAGATGGACGATTACACAGAAGTTTCTGCTGCTCTGTGCCATCAGTTATTACAGTTATTTACATATTTATCATACAAAAAAAGAAAAAAAAGGACGTAAACGGAGATGATGGATGATCACAATGCATCGAAATAGAACATGCGAACCCATGCATCATGCAAATGCTTTTATCCTTATGAAGCCTGTGACTAGAATTCCACAATGCGGGTTCTGGTTCCATTTGATAAACTTATATGGAATTAAGTTCACTCTCATTATTCCACGATATTTTTCCGAACAAAAAAATACATCTTCAACGGTTCCATGGCGCGAGCGAGACTGGGAGAAGCAAGAGTGTAAAGTATAAACGAACTTAATTGAAACCGTATAAAAACTAAAAGCCGGCAAAAACTGTCTGCATCTCTTTATTGTACATGGGCGGAGGTAAATAGAAATGCATGTCATAAGAAAATGATAAGATTTTCGGGCGTTATTATATTATCCTCTGTTTCAAATGGTCTCCAGAAAGCCATGATAAATTAGTAAATAATTAAAATATTTTACCTTTTATATAGTAGTAAATATTTATAAATATGAACAATACTAACTAAACTCCTACGCTTGATATTATAACAGGTATTTACGCACTGCACTGGCACATTAACAGCACAGCACATGTCCACCGTTGACTACATTTACGAGTTTTTTTATGCTAGTAGGCCTGTCCGTTCTATTATCTTTAAACCAGTGCAGTCGTAGATGGTTCATTCAGGCTGATTACATTGCCAGTCTCGGACTCGCCTGCACAGTTTCAACTACCATTCGAATCTCAATACCACTGCTAAATATATAGGACAAAATATCAAGTTCAGAGCGCACGGTCCTGTGCTTTAACACTGACCAGTTTCAATTATCCTCGTTTAAAGTATACAGTGGCACACTCGCTATTCGCGCGAGATCCTTTGACTCGGACACAAAAAACCGACACACGACGGAGAGCAAGCGAGGACCACCGACACAGACCGAGGCGGGACGAGAGCTCTCATCTACAGTCTTTCACTCGGCCTGTCTCAGTGTGCCTCGGCGAGAGTGTACAGCCGCCATTATAGCCGAGCTCAGGTCAACGGTGCATTCAAAAAAGGCAATAAAAACTCTACGACTTCATTAAAATACCGTTAAACTAGTCGCAAAAGTAATTGCGTCCAGGCACGTACTTCAAATATTTAGATCAGTAATTCGGTCGTTCAATTTTAACAGTGCGTTACGGTCTAGTATTATTAATATGTACATTCTAATACATACGAATTTTAAGTTCGGCTCTATACTATTTCGTTCGCAAATAGACTCGCTTACCTTTATAAGTTTTTAATGTGCATCAGCTTGTTTGATGACATACCGCATGGTCCAACGGCGATAGTAATAAGGCCGTAAAGTTTTTGTTGCCCTTTTGAGTGCACTGTAAATCTGTGATCGACTATAACAAAGTTACAGTTTTTGCCGGGCACAAATTTGTTTACATTGACTGGACTAATTTTTTTAAATTTAAATGTTAATAGCTTAAATATGACTTCTCTGAAATTATTAACATAGTTCCTAGCGAATTCGAATTGCGTTTTTTTTTAGTCAAACCAGTTTCTTTGATCATTAAATACATATATTGGTTGCGGTTGGAAACTTTCGGGAACAGAATAAGTAAATGACAATACCCGATTTCAATATGCAATTTTAATGAAATAAACCAGCAGTTCAAAATCTATTTTTAGCAACTTAATTGAAGTAACTATACATTCTTAATAATAATACTGTAAAATACTAAATTACCTCTATAATATAATCATGTATGGCAAATCAATATAATAATGTATTGTTATGTGCCGCCCTCTAGCAGAGGGAGATTTAATCAATCCCTGGTGGCACAGTAAAAAGAAAGCTGCCTACTAGTTGATTGCCGGTAAAACGGCTCCATCTTGGGGCCAAAAGAGATCGGCCATTACCACAGAACTCGAAAAATCGAGATTGTTCGAGAATAATTAACCCGAAAAATCGAAAAGTTGTCCGAATAGTCTGGAGTGATGACAAGCGAATCGAGAACATATGCCATGGATATATAAGACACGGATCCAACGCACGGAGGACAGTTTTATATTAAAAGGAACGAGTGAACAGATAAAATAAGAGCAGTAATAAGTTGTGAATCATATTAGTATCTATATAATTGTAATTAGTGTGTTACAATAACGATTAATTATTGTGATAAGTTTTAAATAAAGTAGTGGTTAGTGAAAAGTCTTGTTGCAATTATTTGAACCTAAGCTTGGAAGCGTTTTCTGGAGATTATAAACACGTAACATATGCACTAATGTTTACATCATTATAAAAACCGCTGCCCTCAGGAATCACTACTTCCACATCCAGATTTTGTATCCAAGTCTTATACACAGTAAACTAAATCCCAGTGTAATATTTTACTCCCTTTAATAATAGGGTGGGAGGGGGTCAATGGGGGTGGTAGAGGTGGTGGCTCATGTCAAAATAAATTTTAAAGGTCCTTTGTTCCCGTACACACACTAAATCCCAATTTAATTTCTTACTCCCTTTAATAATAGGGCGAGGGTGGCAATGGGGGTGGTAGAGGGGGTAGCTAATGCCAAAATAAATTTTAGAGTCCCTTCATTCTCGTACACACACTAAATCCCAATTTAAATTTTTACTCCCTTTAATAATAGGGTGGGGTGGCAATGAGGGTGGTAGAGGGGGTGGCTAATGCCAAAAAAATTTAGTGTTCGTTGGTTCTCATATACACACTAAATCATATATTTTTTTTACTCCCTTTCATAATAGTGTGGGGGTGGTATTGGGGGTGATAGTGGGGGGTGGCTGATGCCAAAAAAAATTTTGAGACCTTGACTTTACGTACATGCTCTAAATTGCAATTTCATGGGCACTTACCTGCTTGTTTTGCCTATTTACCATTATTTACTCCATTTACCCCCGAACCCTTCAACGGAATTAGTTCAAAATATAATCTAGTTCCAGATCTCGTTATAATACATAAGTGTACCAAATTTCAAGTCAATATCATAAACGGTTACATCATATATCATAAAAGTTACAGACCGACAGACAGAATTTTTTTTGTACGCAACTTTAAAATCTCGACATTTCATGATATTTTAAGTCTATTTCAACAAAAAAAAATTTTGGACTGGACGTGGAAATAATAGTGACGTAAAAATGATTATTAAAATCAAAATTCTTCACCACTTTTACTTACTACTTATATACCTTGTACCAAAATGTATTCAAGAGATAAACAAACTCACTGTAAGTTAGCCAAATATTTTTTAAAATGACGTGTGCGCAGATTAGTGAATTTTTGAAAACAATATCGGACAGTATGTACATTTATTTTCAGAAGCACATGTATCTGACAATTTTTATTACATACAAGGAGACGATAATCACGAGCTATATAATAAAAACCCATGATAAAAAATAACCCTGACCTAGGGGTGTTTCTCACCATCAGACTCTTATTTATGGAATTTAGCCATTCAGTTGCTTGACTAGGACATCCTACTTGACAATTTCCATGGATTTAAGTGTTCAACGTCAGGGTTATTTTACTTCCAGGTCCAGTAGAAGTATAGTAACGCAAAAAAAAAATTATTTTTTTTGTTGAAATAGGCTTAAAGTATCATGAAACGTCGAGATTTTAAATTTCAGGGAAGAAAATTCCTGTCTGTCTGTCGGTCTGTCTGTAACTTTTTTGTGCGCACGTTTACTCTAGAACCGTTTATGGTATTGACCTGAAATTTGGTACACTTTTGTATTGTAACGAGATCTAGAACTAGATTATATTTTGATCTAATTCTGTTGAAGGGTTCGGGGATAAATGGGGTAAATAAGAGTAAATAGGAAAAGCAAGCAGGTAAGAGTCCATAAAATTGCAATTTAGGGCATGTACAAAAAGTCAAAGTCTTAAAAAAAATTTGGCAGCAGCCCCCTCCCCACTATCAGCCCCCAATACCACCCCCACACTATTATGAAAAGGAGTAAAAGAAATTAAAATATGATTTAGTGTGTATAGAGGAACGAAACGTCTCAAAAAATTTTTTTGGCGTTAGCTACCCCCTCTACCACCCCATTGCTACCCCCACCATATTATTAAAGGGAGTAAAAAATTAAATTGGGATTTAGTGTGTGTACGAGAATCAAGGGCCTCTAAAATTTATTTTGGCATTAGTTACCCCCTCTACCATCTCCATTGCCACCCCCATCCTAATATTTAAGGGAATAAAAAATTAAATTGGGGTTTAGTGTGTATACGAGAACCAAGGACTTCTGAAATTTTTTTTACATAGCCACCCCCTCTAAAACCCCCATTATATTATTAACGGGAATAAAATATTACATTGGGATTTAGTGTGTATAAGACTTGGATACAAAATCTGGATATGGAAGTAGTGATTCATTGGGCAGCGGTTTTTTAATATAATAATAATAATAATTGCTTTTATTGATAGATAAAGAAATATAAAATGGGATTGGTAAAATTTAAACTAAATATCTATCAAACGGCAGAGTTCGCTGTTCATCGGAGTACAAGGAACCGCGCTCTTCCACTCAACCGCAATATACGTTTTTATTATTTCAAATATAGGGATGTTTCTCACCCGCGGTCTGTTATTTAAGGAATTAGACCCATGATATCTTATTTGATAATTTCAGAACAGATTTGAATGTAGAACCTCGGGGTTATTTCTTTACCATACGTTGTTATTATTCCAAATATAGGGTATCTATCACCTTCAGCCTCTTTCTTATTAAAGGCATTAGGCCCATTCTGTTGCTTTTCTAGGATATCCTATATGATAATGGGGAACAATTCAAGCCAGTTCCTAATATATCCAATAGATGACGCCATGCGTACTCGGTTTAATGTCATTGCCAATTTGTATCATATTATATGATACAAATTGAGAATGGATTAAACAACAATTTAAAAGTTATATTATAACTTTTAAATTATTTAAATTTCCCGATTTCTGAGAGCATTCCAATTTCTTATTCGTAGAAATGAGCCAAATTGATAAAAAGGATTCCGGTAGTAACACAGCAACAAGTTTTCATTTTACATCCTAATTAACCTTGTTTATTCAAAGACATATTTTCTCGTATAGACATTGACGGACAAACAGCCGAGTACAGCTGGTGCACTCTGGCGGATAAAATAAAATAGAATGTTCCCCATTTCGAGACGGTTTAAATATAGAAGGTCGCGGTTACTTTTTTACCATACGTTTTCACTATTTCAAATATAGAGGTTTCTCATCCTCAACCTCTTATTTTGGGAATTGAACCCGTTTAGTTACTTTTCTAGGATATCCTATTTGATAATTTCGAAACGGATTTAAATGTATAACATCAGAATTATATTTTACAATACATTTTTAATATTTTAAGTGTAGGGGTGTCTCTCGACCCTCGGGCTCTTATTTAATTATTAGGACTAGTTCAACTGCTTTCGTAGAATACAGTTTACGACTATTTCATGACGCACAATATTGTACAACGTCGGGGTTGTTTTCAACGATATATTTTTTTTATTTGAAGTTTAGGAATGTTTCACTTCCTCACACTATTATAAAAGAAACTGGATTCGTGCAGTTTATTACTTAGAAGAAACTCTGTATCATAACGCAAAATAATAATGTACAACGGCAGCGCTATTTTTCAGTGATTTTTTTTACTATTTGAAATAAAGGGATGCGCCTTCTCACCCTCAGTCATATTTAATGAATTGGACAATTTGTGTTATTTTCGTATTCCCTATATTATAATGTTTCAATATTATATTTTTAAAATAGGTACTGTTAATTAGGGCATCTAGTTATTATTTCACTTCTTCCGACTTCGTGTGGCGATACCCCTTCCTTCCGCGAGGCGTTATTCTTGATTGTAAGACTCCAAAATGTACGTATTTTGTCCGCTGTAAAAACTTAAATTTCAAATCTAAATGCAACTTCAGCTACGTATTTTAAACCAATATGCGCGGTCGTACCGAAGATATGGCGGCATGAATAATTGGAATAAGAATCATATAGCGCAGTAAAAATAACACAAAAAATCAATATAAAGGAACTTTTTCCATAAGTAATTTTATGGTTGGATCCTGTTGGGGAGGTGCTCAGGAGTACCCAAAAAATGTTTGTACTTCAAAGACTCTGTGTTCCAATCGTTTTTAACAATTTAATTTTTTTAACCGCGTTTTTCAAATGTGTGAATAAGGGGTGAATAAAAATGTGAATAACTCGAATTATATAGGTCCGATCGGGGCAACATAAAAGAAACAGAATCTTATAATTAAATTTTCTACAAATCTTTGGAGCGCAACCATAACCCACAAGAGTGGCAAAATATCATTTTTTTCTTCATTTTGCTGCCTAGAGCCGCTGGGTGCACCGATCCGCTTCAAACTTTCAGAAAACCTGTCTTTTGATTTAACAAAAACACCATGAAAATTTGCTGCAAAAATATTACATCCAGTGTGCGTAATCGAATTTGTTATTAAAAATTTGAATTGGCCGTCATTTTATGCCATTAAGGTTAACGGATCATATTTTTTCAGAAAGTTAGGCCTCGATGCCGTAAAAAAGGTCTTTTAAACCTATTTTGGCCATTTTTTGCATTTGTTTAAAACCTATTACAAAAAATGAATTTTTTCGTCTATTTTGAAAAAAATTTGGAAATTTTTTTTATCAGATCATAAAGAAAACTTTAGTACCTTTACTTTAATAAAAAAAAGAATTTATTTTGGTTAAAAGTTTTTTCAAAATAGCCGATAAAATTCACTTTTTGTTAATTGGGTTTTTAAACAAATGCAAAAAAATTGCCAAAATAGCTTTTACACATTTTTTTTCTTGCGGCTTCAGAAATCTGGCGTTAAGACCTAACTTTTGAAAAAATATGCTCCGCTTTGGACTTAATGGCATAAAGTGGCGGCCAATTCAAATTTTAAGTAACAAATTCAATTTTGTACACTGGATTTAATATTTTTGCACCAAATTTTCATGGTGTTTTTGTTAGAGCAAAAGGCAAATTTTCTGAAAGTTTGAAGCTAATCGGTTCACCTAGCGGCTATGGGCAGCAAATTGAATGAATTTTGGCCAGTTTTATCACTTCTGTATGTTATGATTGCACTCTTAAGACCTACACTAAACGTAGATTTGTAGGAAATTTAATTACAAAGATTTTTTTTGTTTTATGCTGTCCCGATCGGACCTATATATCTCGAGTTATTCACATTTTTAGGTTGAAAACGCGGTAAAAAAATTAAACTGTTAATAACAATTGAAGCACAGGGTCTTTGAAGTACAAACATTTTTTGGGTACTCCCAAGCACCTCCCTACAGGATCCAACCATAAAATTGCTTATGGAAAAAGTTCCACTTCAAATCCTATTTTGACTGCTTTACTTATACTGTAATAAATATCCCGTATCTCAAAAACCATTCACTTTCAAATGTAAGTGTGTGGGGGTATTTTGAACTCGGCAAAATGTACTATATCTCCCATTTCACTATGTCCGTTTTTATTTGAAACACCCTGTAACTCGAAACCCTTTCCTTTTACTATTTTTTATCGGTTCTTCAACGTCATAGCACCAATATTGGAGCTCACAAATAACATTTATTCTCTTATTGTATATTTGTTGCATATCACAGACGTCATCGGTTGTAGAACCACTCTCTCATTCAAGGACCACAAGTTTCGTTTGCTTGCTTTCCCAATTCTTTTGATTAATTAAAATGCCGGCGTTTTTTGCAGAAACAGAAACAACTATTTTGTTAAGTACAGCATCAAACAGCAAGAAGCAGGTCACTGAACTTCACTACAGCTTTGACAATGTCAAAGGAAAGATTTTTTTTCAAATATGTACTTATAGTATTTTTTGCTAATATGTAAATGAACTGGACTTTTTCGAAATGATAAATTATTCCCCATATTCGGGCATTAGGTGTGTCCAAATATGTAAACCCAGAGGCGTATTGAAAGTGGGTTTGGATTCTTAGGAATAGGAGTAGCCACTCTTAAACATTTAAATGTTTGTTTTGATTGCGTGATTTTTGCAGCGTCGCATTTGCGCCTCGGCCACATTTCACGATGTTGGCGTCGGGAGATTTTTCAACTACCTGAGAACTGTGACATTTGCACCAACAGGGGAGTTATTTACGATTCTCTTTTATTTCATTATTCAAAGGCACTCCACTAAAAAAGCTTACTACCAAAAAACAGAATTTTTTGCAGTTAAATTCGACCTTAAAATGACCGTTAAACATCGCTTTCTTTAAAACAGACGAAGCGACTCTATCTACCCCCTCTTTACTGACAAACAGAATCCTAATCGTTAAGCAATCAAGAACACATTTAATCCCGCCATGTATTTATTTATCTCAATTTTATGTCAAGAAACTTATGACTTTAGAAAATTTATCAATCGCTTAATTTAAATACACACTGTTTATTTATTGAGACACCTAATCAATTATTTTATTTATTTTCTATTTTATTACACATTATTATTACTGTGAATTTATGGTTAAAATTTATTTCACATTTTAGTGGATGAAAATTAAATCATTTATCATTTTATTATCAGTTTATTACTTCTATTTATAGAAAGTTAAAGTTTAAGGAAAAAGCAAAAATCGTTTTAATACATACATTTCCGAGTTGGGACAACACTCAACACCATTTTTATTTTATAACAAATGTTGCGGCAAATAGCCAAACATGAAGTTAAACAATTCAAATATTTAAGACAATCGTCTAAATATCACAAAGGAATGCCCACGTTGCCACAATAGTGACCATACTGTATGTATTTCAGAATTGGTTATGCAAATGACAAGAACCATATTATGCGACAGAATGTCCGTGTTATTTTTGGTTGAAATTAGAGTTGCAGCAATCGCCATATAATCATATTAATTGAGTTGTGGCTGAAGGTTTACACTCGCGTATAATATCATAGAATGTTGATGAAATCTCCTTTAATTAATTACGCAAATGGCAACTACCAAATTGTGTATGACTGTCCAACAACGTAAAACACGACTGGTCGAAATATTTTAAACAGAGAAGACGTCCCGGTTTAGCACTTCGCCGAAAAGGTAATCCCCCCAGAAGTCGAGCAAGGTACTGGCACAGGGGCATAATCATTGACCGTTAGCCTGACTATTTCTGTAGTACGTAGAATAGTTATAGTGACGGATAGTTACTGAACAATCATAGAAATCTAGATACATTACCGGTGAGAAGCCTCACACAATGATTTGAACAGCAAACCATTCTTGTGAAATCTTACGTGTCAATAGGCTCACAGTACGCCTCTGGTAGTACTTTAACTGAAGTATAATTGAAGTTAAATTCCCTTGTCATTGCATAACTCTGAACATATTCAGCTTGATGATATAAAATTGTAAATTTGGCAAACGTAAGTCTCCTTAATAAAATGTTTAGAGTTTGAACTTTTTTACCTAACCTCATTATTATTATCGAAAATAATTACTGAGGAAAGTGTGATGCAACTTTAATAATATTTCACAAAAAAATCTAATGTTTCTTTTAGTACCACAAACGCAAAATACCCATTTACCACCCGAAACAAGAATGTAAATTCGATTTAATTTAATATATTAACGCAAAATCTCCAAATAAACAAATTATTAAACCGAGGGGCCTCATTTCGTAAGAAAGTTCGCCTGCTGACTTGAAAATGTGCCCCGCAAAAGATGTCAACTACATCAAGAGTATCGATTACGATGTAGTACACTTCGGTGGTTACCGTACGGTGCCAAACTCCGTCCGACTCCATCGCCAAGGTGTATTTCCTCGCTTTTTATACCATTATGTCTTTTAACACACTAGTTTTACAGACATTCCTTCGGCTTCGTTTTTCATACGGCGCTACAGCAACAGTCTGTGCTACAGCTGTAATCTCTAAACACCCTACATCCACACCCTCTTACATTCTAAAGGTAAGCGTTTGAGCGACGACCAACAACTATGCAACACTTTCTCTATCTCACGCTGTTTCCAAATTCTATCTTGCTTGAATTTCACTTTAACTTTGCACGGCGTGTTTTGTAGACAACGTAAGGATCACTCCTATTAGTCAAAGCAATGACGCGTAGAAGAAACCGGGTGTCTCTTGGTATTTGGGGTCCTGAATTGATTCAGAACCCTGCTGCATTACCCGATTCGGTCCGAAATGGACAGGGGCGGAGATTGGGGTAGGGGTTTAAAAAAAATAATGATCTCGTGGCAACCGAATAAAACTGCGGTTGCCTGAAAGTTCATACCCAGTTTAAAAATGTTTTAAAAATGATAACATTTTAATGCCATCCGATACGTACGTTTTCTCACACGCGAATTTAAAAAGAAAAAAATGTTTTCAGGCAACCGCTTGAAAATTTGAGAGCTTACTGATCTGTACCTCCATTCATTGTCAAAAAATTTCCATCCGTGTTTGCCGGGCAGTTTCCGAGAAACCGTTTAAAGTCGTCCAAAAATCGCAAAATTCTGTTAAATACGATCAAAATCGTTTAAATCGGATGGCATTCTCACTTTGAGCTCTTATGGGTATGAGAAATGGCATCCGTTTTCGATGAAATTCCGCCTCATTTTCGCCACTCCAAAAATCGTCATTTTAATAGAAAAAATTGATGTGTTAGTTAATTTGTTTTCATCATTTTCTTCAGCATAAGCGTGCATTATACATATCACGTTTCTTCTTAACCTCAATTAATTTCATTCTTGAATACCTTGTTTATTGTTTTTCTTAATCTCATAATTGTTTGAAAGATACTATTAAATCATATTTTGTCAACAACAACTTTTCAAAAGCATAATCTGTAATTATTCTAATGCTTGCTGCAATCTAATTGAAACAATCGACATTCAAAGATTACAAATCACCCGCCCTAAACAAACCACGTGATCAGTCTAAGCCAATCGAATCTCCAATAAATAGGCTTCATCACGTGACCCATCAATCTTTTAAAAAGGGTTATATTTTCTAAATATTATACATTATACATTTTATGAGACGTGATTTGTTTTTTGTTGACTTTTTTTGAAACCCACCACCTCCTCCGTGACGTAACATGCCTCAACAGGGGTTGTGGGATGTGACTGATAAATGGACAGAGAGTTATCTTGATGAATGTTTATTTTGTCTAAAATTCAACGTTAATATTGACTTCGAAACACTTTTCGGGGTGGAATTTAATCGAAAACGGATGGCATTAATACATATCATTTCTCATACCCATAAGAGCTCAGAATAATGTGAATGTCATCCGATTTAAACGATTTTAACCGTGTTTAACAGAATTGTCTTTAAAAATTTCGAAAAATGCGATTTTTGGACGACTTTAAACGGTTATTTCTCGGAAAATGCCCGACAAACAAGGATGGCAATATTTTGACAATGAGTGGAGGTACAGATCAGTAAATTCTCAAATTTTCAAGCGGTTGCTTGACATTTTTTTTTAAATTCGCTTGTGCGTACGTATCGGATTGCATTAAAACTGGGTATGAACTTTCAGGTAACCGCAATTTTATTCGTTTATCACGTGGTCATTATTTTTTTAAACCCCTACCCCAATCTCCACCCCTGTCCATTTCGGGTCGAATCGGGTAATGCAGCAGGATTCTGAATCAATTCAGGACCCCAAATACCAAGAGCTATACCGTTGCCTCTCGAGAGCCACATCTACACGTCATTGCGCTTTGAATATATTTTGTGCTAATGATTTAAATAAGGACTAACAACTTATGCTGAAGGCGATTTTTAAACGTTACCCTGGACCCGTAACTTGATATTTATTTAAAGTTATGACCCGATATTTTAAAACATGTAGGAAATTGAAACTTGGTTGTAATTTTGTACTGAATTTAATTACTTGTAGGATGTAATGATAATGACTGGTTAATCCTGCTTGCTGTAAAAGTAATGTTCACACAAATTTGAAATAAAAATGGGAATTATTTTCGAATAGAAGACGCCCTAGTACAGGATGTTTCACAGGCCGTGGCAGGCTATATGACGTCCGCACACTTGCTGTCGAATATTTGAGTGTGCAGCACAAGTAGGTACTCAATCCTCGTTCAACTAACGTGCTAATGCGGCCGAAAAAAGGTAATCAATTGTATATTTCCCGTTGTAAATATGGTTCTCACCAGTGGACGCATCAATTAGGTATAATATATAGTCGAGTTAATCTGTTCCCGACACTCAAAAAACGCAACAAAAATTTTACGACCTAACTATTTTCGTTCGCAAATTGGCACGCTTACCTTTATCTGAGTAAAAAAACTTTATACCGCTGAATACAGAATCAAAATCCCTTTCGAGCGATAGTGAGAGGTGCCTGACGACCTCTTTCCTATTTTAAAATTTTCTATGGTGGATAGTCATAAATTCAGAGGAATTGAATGCGAGTATTAATTTCATGCTAAAAATGGCTATTACAAATTAAAAACCGATATATTTCATGATTCTTCCTAAATATTCATTACTTAAAATGAATTTATTCTGTACAACTGCACTGTATATATAATATTCGCAATGAGAATATAGCGAAAACTTAATGGAAGCAGTCTATAGGCAGCTTAATATACATATAGATGTTTAGAAAATAACAGTTTAATACGTTAAAATCGCAAGTAACATGACATTTGGTAATTTGGCTCTCAGCTTACCAACCTTGTTGGCATATGCGTATTAAAAACAGACTAAAAAATAGCGGAAGAAGGGAACTAAAAAATCTGGTTAAAAAGTTCTAACCTCTATATTGATACGGTATTCAGTGATATTGAGTATCCTAACGTACTGTAATGAATAGTAGATAATAAATGCATATTAAATTGCCACTTTAAAAAAAAATGATAAATCCTAATGATGGTGACGGAAGTGAAAGGGAACCCAGAGGATCGTTCCCAGGTGCAAATGCTAGAAATCAGATGATTAAACAACAAGTACTATTTTCTTAAATAACCTTTAATCCTAAATTAATATCGATTTCTTTATTTTAAAGTACAAATTTACACCTGAAGAAGTACGGGTAATTAAAGAATGCAACAGAGAAAGCTTTTATCAAAGATGTGTACCATTAGCTGCTATACTTGGTGGTTCCACTTTCTATGGAATTAAAACAGGTTGTCTAGTTTACTTATTTCAGAAATGAAAATAGTAAGTACCTATAGTATACGCATTACTAATTCAGTTTATTTACAGGTTATCTGAAGCCTAATGTTAGGTTTGGGGCAACTCCCAAAGTTATGGTTGCAATAGTCGTAGGATATTTTGTAGGTAAATTTTCTTATCAATCAAAATGTGCAGAGAAACTTATGCAGCTTCCAAACAGTCCAATAGGAGAAATGCTGCGACAAAAACGTAGAGGCAATCTAACGGAGAGGTAAGCAGCATTAGTCCATTAACACACATTATAAAGAAGCAAGCAAGCTGGTAAAGACGGAAAAAAATAAATGTTTAAATATTACAAAATTTTATGCTAACTCAATTCGGTTGTGTTTAAATTTTTTATTGTTATTAAAATAGGCAATAAAAGATGAGGTGGGCAAGGAAGAGAATAAATCGCTAGTCAAATTCAAATTATTTTTTGAAATTATAAGTTACCTCTTTACATACACTTTTATTAATATTTTTATCATTGTCTATGAAATTGTTCGAACTATGGGAAACAAATGTGCAATATGTCGCACAAACATGTATGCAATGTTATGCAATATGGTACATTTGTGTATGATTGACATGATGTGCAATCATAAATCAAACACATGACTAGACTTTTGTTTTGCTTATATACTTGAACTTACACATGTTTTAAGAATTCATTGAAATTAATGCTGAATGGGTTTCATTTCAGTGAACTGCCTGTCTTAAGTACAGTGGTAACTGTATTAACTATAAGATCAACATGAACACGATTTCATATTAAAATATTGTTGCATTATTTTCGGTATAATTTTGCTGCAGCTATACAAACCTTTAAAGACCACCATTTTGCTGAAATGATCTGGCTTCATAAATGAATTATAATAACAAGAAAATAAGCTTCTTAAAAGTAATATTAAACAGTTTAAAAATAATGTTTAGCAATATAATAGCTAGCTGTTAATTTAATCCTACAATTGTCTAACTTGAGCGAACTGTAGGAATTGTAACTGTTCAGGTTACGTTGCCACTTAGCTCTGAAGATCAGAGGCTGATCTACCTCTCTCTCTCTCTCTCTCTCTCTCTCTTACATAAAAAGTCCTCTGTTTTCTACTACGTTTTTTGTTCATTAGTTTTTTGGATTTAACGAATGAAAAAAATACATATAAGAAAAAGGGAAAATTCAAGGTCTTTAATATAGGTACGCATGTTTCCCTAGTATAATAGTAATTATATTTCGCAGTCTCGTCTTGAATTATAACACCATGTAGTTGTAGCTTGCTGCACGAATCGTACGATGTTCAAAGATTAAAATTTTTGAATCCTATTCTGGGTGCTTGGCTACCCAGTTCGCCTCTGTTTACACTCCCACCACGTAGCCGTTATTCATCACATACCTCACTGTAGTTTGTCGTATGCATCGAGATGGATGTAGTGAGTACTAGTGCTTGTGATTTAAAAAAGGGAAAAGAGAAAACGAAAAGTGGGAGACAATATGAAGAAACTAATTAAAATGCCATGAGTGCGGTCTAAAAAATTTTGGCTCACATGGGTCCGAAATATAGACGTACCCCTCGTAAAATCGCTGACACTCATGCAATATCTAATAAATAAAAACTTCTTGTTTATTTGGAATATTTCCATATAATTAATACAAAAGAAGACCTACACATTATAATCCTGAATATGGTAAAAAACCATTATGGGTTTTTACTGTCAATGAAATTCATAAAATACAGAATAAATATAAGTAGTTATCTATTTTACGTAAAGACTATATGGATGAAAACCAAGTGTACGAGGTAATGATTGACATATGTTGTGCCATGTGTGCAATCTAAAAAATGTTGGCTCAGTTTGAAATATAGATATGCCCCTCGTCAAATTGTTGGTATATGCCATGCAATATAGAATAAATAATAATACGTGGTTAATTATGGTATGGTGAATAGGAATATTTTAATATAATTAAATTAAAAGACCGGCTACGCATTATATGCCTGAATATGGTAAAAGGCCGGGTACAAATTCTTCTTGGAAATCTTGAAAATATGGAAAACTCAGGGAATTTTAAAATTCTTATAAAAAAACATGAAAATCACAGGGAAATTCATAAATTTTGTAAAAAATCTGGAATATTAAGTCTCGATATGGAAAATACAGTTCAAAGTTCGCAAAATACATATATAAAAACAAAATTTACAGAAA
Source organism: Leptura quadrifasciata (assembly GCA_963675555.1). Taxonomy (NCBI): domain Eukaryota; kingdom Metazoa; phylum Arthropoda; class Insecta; order Coleoptera; family Cerambycidae; genus Leptura; species Leptura quadrifasciata. Next base: position 77,282,422 of record OY776673.1, on the reverse strand, counting down.
ACCTCGATTAAAAATTACGTTCACACACACACACACACACACCCGCCACCCCCCCCCCCCCCCCCACAAATATCTTTAAAAAGTGCGCAAATTTTCGTCACAAATGCTTCCTACAGCAACGTAGAACACGTTTGGACACCCCCTTCTAAATGCTGTACTCAAATTTCGAAGTAAAATTAAGTAGTAGTTATTATACTTAAAATTATAAAAAAAAATTTTTTTTGTCATGGAAAACCTTTAAAACTCATTGAATTTTTTTGGCTACAAGAAATTCGAACCCTGTGGTAATTGCCATGCAATACAGAATAAATAATAATAGTCGGTTAATTATGGTATGGTGAATTTGAATGTTTTAATATAGTTAACCTAAAAGAAAGGCTATGCATTATATGCCTGAATATGGTAAAAGGCCATTGATAGGGTTTTTTCCTTTAAATGAAACTAATAATATATTAAACAAATGAAAGTAGATAATAATTTTAAGTAGAGTCTATTTGGAGGAAAACTAAGAATACAAGGTAATGGGCAGTGCTCTAATGGAGTGCCATGATTGCAGTCTAAAAAATTTTGGTTTATATCCAAAGCCTAGACGTACCTCTTGTTAAATTGCTGACATATCATAGTATACAGAATAAATAATAATACTTGGTTAATTATGGTATGGTGAATTGGAGTATATTAATATAATTAAGCTAAAAGATGCGTTATGCATTATATGCCTGAATGTGGTAAATGGCCGTTGATATGGTTTTTCCTTTAAATTAAATTAATAATATATAAATATATATAGACGTACACCTCGTAGAATTGCTGACATGTCATACTATATTAAATAAATTAATAATACTTGGTTAATTATGATGTTATGAGTTGGAATATTTTTATATAATTCATCTAAAGGAAAAGTTATGCATTCAATGTCTGAATATGGCAAAAAAACGATGCCGTTGGCATTACAGACGTTAAACAGTTGTCAAGTATCAAACCATTCTTAAAAAAGGTTACTGAAGATAGCTCAATAATTGACCATTGGCTTTTTGGTGAAAATTGATAAAGTAATGAAGAAAAAGGAGGAGGGGAGCAGGTGGAGGAGGAACGACAGGAAATAAAGAGGCTAAATGGGTATAACTTTTCCGTTAATACTGCTCTTAGGCAGAGGTAGATTCCTCCTAATATTATTAAGCCTGCTAAACAGCAAAAAATAAGGCAAAAAGTTCAAGAGCTATGTAAAAACCGTGTGGTATCACGCTATACACAGGAAGTTGGAGAATGTATTTCCAATTATTTCTTAATAAAGGAAAGTCAAATGAAAATTATCATTTTATATTAAAATGCGTAACCTTAATAAATGTATAACCTTACCTCATTTGAAATTGGAGGATTTATCTATTACATAATAGTACATTAAACAACAAGTTTAGAAAAGCAAAGTATTACTAAACGAGTATAGTGTTTAAGTACGAACTATATGAGTTTAGTAAAACTGCCTCTCTTACGAGATTTGTTTATATTATTTTTTCGCATTTTGTGTTAGTAAGTAATTATAAGCAAATAGTGATAGATATGGAAGCATTACAAAGTTTGAAATTTAAAAAATTTCATAGTAGGTACTTGTGTAGGATTTCTGTAACCTAGTAACTTACACGGCTTTATCAAAAAGCGGGTAAATAGAGCATCTCGTACCGTGATGAGGGTTCCAATCCTTTTGTTACAGTTTCTTTTTTGCTACATCTTGTTAACCACTGAAATACATAATACGAGTATTTCTTTAGGTTAGTTCGGTAAGTAAAATATGTTAATAGTATTGTTGTAGTATAGTTGATTCACGGCCGTGGTTGCTTATGACAGATAATTTCCCTTGCATGGCACGAGTTGCTCTATTTACCAGCTTCTGTTTATCATCCAAGAATTCGGATAGAGAATCATAATCGTAATAGCATGTGGTTAACTTTTCAAGTTTAAATAATTGTACTTTTAATATATATCACAATAATATAACAATATTTGCAATATTTAAATAAACAATTTTCTGTTTTTATTAATACTGACATTACTATGTAGTAAAGTGACAGTTCGATGTGGTAAAGTGCCACTTTATTAAACGATTTTGAATTTAGTAGAATAGCTTATTATTAGTCAAAATGTGAAAAAGGTTATTATTTATGTTTGGTGGAACTTAAAGATGCATGTTTTAGTTACTATTGATAAACTTCCTAGAAAATATTTTATATTTAAATTTTCTTATAAATTATATGAATTGGATTGTATGCATAAGGCTGTGTACAGTTGCATTCGTTTTTACAAAATTGTAAATAGTGAAAAGAAAAATGGATTGCCGAATCAGCGGTGTAAGTTGTAAGAATTTAATTGAAACACTGTAAACATAGATATGTTTTTATCAACTAAAAATACAAAAATTATGTACACAATTTATAGAACTAAAATTTTATCTATAAGAGAGTTTGAGAAATTTGTAAGGACCTATTAGGAAGGGGATAAACGTATAAATTATCTAGAGTTTAAAACAGCCTTTAATGCTTTGAAATGTTCCATAAAACATATGTATTCAGTGATGTAAGTACGATAACTGATAACAATACAGCGGTAGCTGTATAAGCCGAATAGGTTGAATCAAATACAAAAACCTGAATTATAAAAAGGTGGAATTACGGTGAATGAATATTCATATGTTTTCCCTCGTATGTAACTCTAAAGGTAATATAGGATATATAGTGTCTAGATCTAGTCAAACTAAGATGAGTTACCCGCTAGTTATTTTGAAGCTATTTGCAGCAAATTTTGGGTGGACAACAAGTGGACCTATATGCTTCAAAACTAAATACAAAATGTACAGATTAAGCTTCATGGAGACCAGATTCAGATTTTTGTTGTGTTCTCATGTTTCAGCAGGTCTTGACAATATAACATGTTATTTTATGCATTTCCACTTGTTGCATTATTGTGTCTGGGTTGTAAAATTCAGTTAAAAAAAAAAAAGGTGGCTTAGTGTGCCCTAACTCAGTTGGATCCATGTATTTATAATTTATAATTGGTGGCAAAATTTCAAATAAAGTACTGAAGGAGGCTGATCTGATTCTGTGTTGTTCTACTAATGAATACAGATCACGAGAATATATTAAGTGGTTTTTAAAAGGGCTTTTTTAATATAAGACCTTAAAGTATTATGCAACATGGGACCCGCATCCGGTGTTCGTTTATTTGTCATATTTTGTATCGTAGAATGTTTGACCATGGAAAAATTAACATTAAAACCAGCAACTTTATAAGTTCATATTTCAGTACATAGGATGCAAACTATATGATCAAAAATAATATGTTACAGTTGGAAAATCATATTAAAAGAATTATAGAGGACAGGAATAGTACTGGCAGAGATAGACAGCAGCCAATACTTGTTTTATTTTATTTTCAGGATATTCCCAATCTTTATTTGACATGAACTTTATTTTTAATTATTTATCAAAATTATAAAACACATACTTCAAAAATAGCCTTATTTAAACAATAAAAAAGCCAATATGCACTACAACACAAGCATTAAGTGAGTGGATTAAAAATGTGTTAAAGGCATGTGGAATTGATACAAAGCTTTATACAGGATATAGTGCAATCTAATATGTATAAGTTATAAAGTATAATATAATTATGTGTAGGACTACTGTAAATTCTAAGACTGTTTGGCTAGTATTAGAAAGTCATCAAGTTCTCCATCATTGTCATCAAATATTTGTGGGTAGGTATTGTTTAGATGTTAATAACAGGAAAACAATACATAAATATGAGGTTAAATTTAGATTGCATAGTCCTTTAAATATCTAAATGGTGTTATAATTCGAGACGAGACTACGAAATATAATTAATAGATCAGTCGACTTACCTGTAAGGAAGAATGATCTTAATTAAATGTCTGGTTGATAGCCGAGTGGGTTAAGACGTGAGGTGGCAATCTTGATTAATCACACGGACATCGCACCACCGGGTTCGAATCCTGGCTCCGGCACTGTCACTGTCGGAGGAAATGGTTGTATGTCCCCGTTTCTTCAATGTGTAACCCCCTTCCGCACAAGCCCTGGCTTCTGGAATTGGGGGTTGTCTAATTTCTATGGTGTTTTTTATTAAATGAGCAGTCTCATCGAGGGATTATAACAACCCTTCCAAAAAGTAAAATCCCAACCCATGATAAAAGCAATCTAAACTTAAAATACTTTAAACCAGTGAGGTATGTGATGAATAACGGCTGCATGATAGAAATGTATACAGAGGCGAACTGGGTAGCCACGCACCCAGGATAAGATTCAAAAATTTTAATCTTTGAACGTCATACGATTCGTGCAGCAAGCTACAACTACATGGTGTTATAATCCTTCGACGAAACTGCTCATATAATTGAGATTATTATTCCTTACAGGTAAGTTGACTAAACTATTAATTATATATGGTTTGTATTAAGCTAAAAAATAATGTTGCGGAAACTGTAAAAACATACATTTCTCTTAAGTAGCTACGTCATGTATCTAGTAAAACGGAATCTATTTCTATTGCAAATAAATATTCAATAAGTTGAAAGTTTACTTGATGCCAAATTTGACTCGCTATTTGCCAAATTTACACAGGAACAGTTTTTTGATGCAGTCTCAATTGATAATTCCGATACAGCCCACTAAAATCCAGTATTCAAAAATAAAATTGGTGCAACAAAAGACATTATGGACAAATTACAAAAAACTGTCGAATCCTATCAAGATTGATAGTGAACCTACCAACAAATCATCTTATAGTGTGGTAGCTGAAACTAAAAAGTACAGCCAGCAAATTCTCTTTTTATTAAGACAAAAGATTTATCTCAATTAAACCCCTATGGTACTATAATAATTAAATTAAAACATCTATAAATCCCTCAAAGTTATCAATTTCTGTAAATCACATAAAAAACACGAATTAAGGTAAAGGTACCAAAGGATGGTAGGTTAAGCGAAAAGTTCATATTGTTACGTGCTTACAATTTTCAGTAAACACTCCGTGGATTCGAATAACTTGCAACAAGAATTTTCACAAACCACTGATTTATTTAATCACTAAAATTACACTAGTAAATACTTAAAAATCACACAACTAATAATAACTTAATCTAATATGAATTCACTACTTTTAAAACACTATGTACTTTTCTTCCTAAACTTGACAACTTTATCTAACCTAAAAACTCTGTATTGCCTACTTCACTCGACTGAACTCTTCTTCTACAAACTGTCTCTGTAACCAGAACTGCACTGGATACTAAACTGAACTGTTCCTTATACTTCACTAAACTGTACTGTTTTTCCATCTGCTGGCTTCACCTCTTTATATACCCACTTGGAATGTCCAGAATATCATTCCATAATTTTCTGGAACCCTACAGAGTTTTCTCTCATGTGACAGATGATTGTTCGTCAATTGGCTCATAGATGGCGCCACCCTACTAGCCAGGGAGTAACAGAATAACAGGTACTTAATCGCATCTTTCCTCGTTAGAGGGCAGCACATAACACTGCCCCCTCCTTAAGCCTGAACGTCCCGGTCAGGCATTTTAGATACCCCAGTATACTTTGCCAACCTGTCCAGGTGTACGACCTTCATCTTGGACTTCTTTCTACGTTGAACCCTATAAACAACGTCGTTGATCCGAGTAATGACAGAATACGGTCCTTCCCAAGGTGAGCGAGGCTTCGAGAATCCTTCTTCACTCCGCTGTGGGTTATACAGCCAAACCGAGTCCCCCACCTTGAATCCTGCTGAACTGGCATTGCGGTCATATCTAGCCTTCATTCGATCACCACTCCCTGTAGGTGACCTCTTGGCAGCCACATTCGCACAAACCTTGCAACTGCGACACCAAGCCTCTACATCCTGACAGCTATTCACCCAGTAAAATCGCTCCCGTACTCTAGCCAAAGTCTTATTTCTGCTAAAGTGCTCTCTGGATATTCCCTCGTGCACCTCCCGAAGTACTTTTGGTACTCGGCACCTGGGTATCAGCAACCGCATGGTAACTTCTTTCCCATCCGGGCTCTCCCATACTCTCCGTAGTAGTCCATCTATAACCCTAAGGGAATCCCATTGCGCCCATAAAGCCTTCAGTCCAACACTTTTATTGGAAACGTCTTTCCATTCCGGGCGGATTCCTTTTTCTTTCGCCTTCAACATTGGTCCAATTTCATCGCCGTTCAGTTGTTCCTCTCTTAGAACTTCCTTTGTCCAATCCTTCGGAACCTCTATCTTAACTGCCTTCACTTCTGCTATATCCTGCTGCTTCTTTACATTCTCGGCATTCATTTCCTTAGGGCTCCTCTGGCGACAGTACCTCTTGACATGCCCCAATTTGCCGCAATTATAACAGCGGATTACTTTTGTCGGACTTCCAGCACTTCGCTGCTGCTTCGGCTCCTGTTTCGGCGGTTGCGGTACCTGTTTCAGCTCCGTTCGCGAACTTAATTCGTAAAGTACTTGTGCGACTATTTTCTGTATGTCTGTTAACATAACAATCAATCTCATCTTATCAGAGTGAGCTCCCTCTTTCTTTGCAGTGTTTACTTCCCCAGGATTCCGTTCTCGACACTGCCGCATCATATGTCCTGGTTTGCTGCACTGATAACACCGAATCACCTTCCTTGGCTGTCCATCGCTCTGTTCTCTTTCCTGCTTCCTTGGAGCATCTGGTTTGGTCATCAACTGGCTTATCATTTTGTGCAGGTCAGCCATCAAAGATTCCATATTTGATTTTCCTAAATGGTTCTCTTCTTTTACTTTCGTGGCTCGTACTCTCGGATGTGGAGTCTCTTTATAAGCGGCTTCAACTTCGAGGGCATGGATCAAGGCTTCGCTACCAGTCTTATCTCGAGATAATCTAAGGACTCTCCTCATCTCTTATGCCATCGATGAAAGTACCAACTGTTAATTGTTCCTGGAATTCTTTGGGTGCATCCGGGTAAGCCAGGTATGTCAGTCGCTCAACAGCTGCTTCAAAATCTTGTAAACTTTCCCCAGCCTTTTGGGTGCGTGATTTGAGCTGAGTCCTGTATACTTGGGCGAGGTGTTGGTCGCCATATCTTAGATCTAGTGCAGCTTCCAAAACTTTAAAATCCCGTTGCTGCATCACTGGGATACTCTGAAGCAACTCTGAGGCTTGGCCGCTTAATGCTAGCACCAATGCCATAGCTTTGTCTTCGTTACTCCAATTATTTGCATATGCCGCTGCCTCAAATTGTCTTTTATAGGTTGACCAAGAAGTTTGACCATCAAAGGAAGGCGGTTGTAATCGAGGACCTGATGATGATAATACCAGCTGGCCTCCTTGTTCCCTTAACAGTCGCTTAAGTCGCTCTACCTCTCCTTCAACTGCACGAAATTTTCCTTCTATATCGGTAACTTTCCCTTCGACGCCAGTAACTTTCCCTTCGACACCAGTAACTTTTCCTTTGACTTCAGTTACTTCCTCTTCAACCTTATTTACTTTTCCTTTGACATCGCTTACTCCTTCTTCAAGTGTAGTCACTTTTCCTTCGACGCCAGTCACTTGTTCAACTTTATCTACTTTTTCCTTGACTTCATTAGTGGCTGACAGGATAGCATCTTGTTGCACCTGTATAATTTTTCTTAATTCTTCCTTTTCTTCTTGTCTTTTTCTTTCTTTTTCTTCTTCACGTCTCTCCTGTTCTTCTTTTTCTTTCTGACGTCGTCTTTCTTTTTCTTCTTGACATCTTTCTTGTTCTTCTTTTTCTTCTTGGCGTCGTTTCTCTTGTTCTTCTTTTTCTGCCTGACGTTTCCTTTCTTTTTCTTCTTCGCGTCTCTCTTGTTCTTCTTTTTGGTCTAGCATAATTTTTCTAAATTGCTCGAACATGTCTTGCATTTGCTTTTCGGCAGCCATGCTTCTTGTTTCCATCCAAACAATTAACTCGAAACAGCACGAACAAGTCTTATTTAAAGTCTATATCGCTTCTCAGTTGAAACCACTTAAAAACTACACTAATTTCTAAACAGAATGTCCCAGAAATTTCCTCACACTAGTACAAATAAATCTTGTCTAATGTCTATATCATTTTCCAGTTCAACTCACTTCAATATCTCCAGTGGTTTCCAAATAGAACACTATGGAACTTCGTCGAATTCTGTTGCAATTCCGCTTCTGACACCAATTGTTACGTGCTTACAATTTTCAGTAAACACTCCGTGGATTCGAATAACTTGCAACAAGAATTTTCACAAGCCACTGATTTATTTAATCACTAAAATTACACTAGTAAATACTTAAAAATCACACAACTAATAATAACTTAATCTAATATGAATTCACTACTTTTAAAACACTATGTACTTTTCTTCCTAAACTTGACAACTTTATCTAACCTAAAAACTCTGTATTGCCTACTTCACTCAACTGAACTCTTCTTCTACAAACTGTCTCTGTAACCAGAGCTGCACTGGATACTAAACTGAACTGTTCCTTGTACTTCACTAAACTGTACTGTTTTTCTATCTGCTGGCTTCACCTCTTCATATACCCACTTGGAATGTCCAGAATATCATTCCATAATTTTCTGGAACCCTACAGAGTTTTCTCTCATGTGACAGATGACTGTTCGTCAATTGGCTCATAGATGGCGCCACCCTACTAGCCAGGGAGTAACAGAATAACAGGTACTTAATCACATCTTTCCTCGTTAGAGGGCAGCACATAACAATATTAAAATTTAAATACCCATAAATATTTAAAATACTGATATTTCTCCATACTTAAAATTGCGTATGATAGACTAATTATTTCTTATTCAGATATCAAATAATGCAATTATTTCCAATGAGTTTAACTCTTATTTTTTTAACTTACCGAACTCTCCCAACACTTCCTTGAATCATCTAAATTTAACCAGCCTTCATTAAACATGCTGAATGAGTCAATCTACTCAAATCCCATTACAGCTAGCGATATAATCAATGTTATTAATTAAAGCAAACCAACTTTGCCAAACAACATCAGTTAAAGTTATTAAAAAATACGCTCATGACAATGTTTTCAAGATGGAATGTACCCCGATATGTTAATAATACCCAAAATTCCACCGCTTTATAAAAAAAATTATCATAAATTTCTTAATAATTATCGACCAATAGCAATACTATCATTTTTCTTAAAAATATTTGAAAAACTCTTAGCAACATGTATAAATGTCATTCTTAGAATTCACTAAAATATTATCACCAAATGGCTTAACTAAACAAATCTACCATTACTGCACTTTTAGCTATGCTTAATAAAGTTTACAAAAATTAAGAAAGTCCTGCCTGTTTTATTAACCTCTCTAAAGACTTTCAACTGTGTTGACCAACAAATTCTTCTTAAAACTATCAAGTCTTATGGTATACATGACAAATGGAATGACTTAAAACTTAGATCATATTTAAGTGGTAGAAAACAAGTTTGTGGATTATTTTGGAAATAGATCTAATGAACTTTTGGTCTTAGATCCACTTTTGTTAATTGTAATTGTACTTACCGCTTTTTCAATTAGTTTTGCCTTTTATTGACTTTAATTTTTCTTTTTTACAAAAATTGCCCCCCTCAAATTTACAGGTCTGGTTATTTGCTTGCGGGAAACTTTGAAAAATTTAAAAACCGTTTTGACACATACTGAGATCTCTTTTATATAGTTTACGTAAGAATTTTAAATTGCATTTATTCACCGTAAAAGGTCATACAAAATTACCAACTTATGTTTGCAGTCATATTAATTGCACAGAATAAGAATATTTAATCATTGTAAAAAGGCCTCGACAAATACTACTACTTTAGATTGATGGTGTTATTGAATAATTGTGCCCCTTTGACTGTATAGAAAAGTATATGACACTACCTGTATTTAAATAATAAGTTTGTTACTTATTATAAAAGTATAATAAAATATATAAGTATATATATTTTTTACTTAGTAAAGGAGAAATATTCTAATCATGATAATAGCTATTTGTATGACAAGGGAGAAAATTGCATAATTTCCTCCCGCGGATAGTTTGATGCCCGACGCAAAGCGGAGGGCATCAGTATCCAAGGGAGGAAATGGCACTTTGCTCCTATGTAATACATATGATTTTTTCTCCGACCATTTACAGTGTTTTACATTGGTTTTACATATATTTTATTATATCTTCTTATGCATGACAATCAAAAAACCAAATATGTCAAAATGTCATAATAGGTAGTTAGATAAGTAAATATTGTTAAAAATCAAAGTACATGGAACGTTGCTAAGGTTGCTTCTTGTTTACAAAATAAACAAACTTCCAAAAAGTTTATAATAATGTTTTCCGAATGTGAAGATGAAGTTCCTCAAGATATTCTGGAAGAAGCAAACGTGGTTTCGTTAAATCTATTACCGTTAAAGTCTCATGAAAAATATGGAAAAGCTATTACCATTACAGCTATTTGAAGTTTCTACTTGTTTGCTTCCAGAAGGAGCCAAACTATTTTCCTCCCTAGAGAGGCAAAGTATTTTTCTCCCGAGGGAGGAAAAGTACTACTTTGCTCCCTGAAATGAGGGAGCTAAATATTATTTTCTATGTAGGGAGTAGAAAAAATATTTTTTTGAGATTCAAACATGTCTGAAAGATATCTTTCCATCTCTAAACCTGTAAAATCCAAAAAACATATTTTTTCAAATCTAATACTTTCGAGAACACAAACAATAAACTTATATTACTATTTGTTTTACTGACCTTTCAAAGACTTTTTTTTTACTAATTTAACCACTGATCTATATAATTGGATATCGCTTAGCCACGAACGCCTGTGCCATGAAGCGGCCATGTTGGTTGGTGGAAGTTTTGAAATGTTGATAAGGTAGATGCGAGAAAAGTGACGTTTGTGACATTTATTTTGTTATTTTCGTCCAGCGCTTTTTATTTGATTTTCAATTTTCATTAATTAATAAAAATGGTAAAAATAATTCCTTGGAAGGAAAATTTGACTTCGAAAAGCCATCTTCGAATACCTTGAAACATTTTTTGTGACTTTTACATTGAAATGAAATTGTCCATGTTTTGAAAAAAGCCAGCATAGATTACTTATTGCCTCATATTTACTTCAAGATATACATACAAATACTTTTCAAAGTTGAGTTCTTGATGCACGGAATATTGTAACGTATTAAAGTTACATTTAATGCTCAATATTTCTTTAATTGCATGCATAATTTCTATGTTTTTCTGTAGATTGCACAAAACAAGATAATTAACATATATTTAGCTAATAAAAATGAGCATTTTTAGTTGTCCACTGAAAAATTCAGAAAAATTGGAAAAGTGGCTTTCAAAGATTGATATTCCTTTTGACAAAATAAATGCCTCGTCCAGATTGTGCTCGGAATACTTTCAGCAAAACTGTTTCAGGGAAGGAAATTATAAAAAACTGAAAGACAATGCAGTACCAACAGAATTTGGTTATCGCAAATCTGCATGCTGTTACTGCAGAGAAAAGCGCAGTCATGGAACTAATAATGTAATATAATTTTATAGGTTCTAGGTGCGTATTCACCGATGGATTCATCGTCAAAGGATATTGATCAAAGGGTATTTTAAAATATTTTTATGCAATACGTTTCTAATGAATTTTTAATATTAATTTAATTGATTATCCTCAGAACGATAAGTTCTTAAAAGCAACAATTTTAGACTTAAATAATTTTGTGGGACAAGAAAAAAAAATTAAAATTATACAAAAAATGTACTGCAGTAGTGACACGTGTTCGATACTTGAGTAAATCTTTGTTGTCGAAAATGATTTTTTATTATCTATTTCTCACCTGCAAATACAATTCGTCATAAGAATAATTTATATAATACACATTACTTTTTCATTTTACAAATTGAATTATAGATATTTATTTCTGATGTTTTTCCAATTGTAATTTCCCACTCTTTCCGTGGTTCAGTCAGTATGTGGTTGAGACTAGATGAGCCCCTAGTCATTGAGTGATCCCTGTCATTCCCCATTTTAATCTGAAAAAATAATAAAAAAAAGAAAAAAAAACCAGAAAAAATATAAAGCAAGATCAAAGGATCGAAATATGGGTAAATAAGTCAAAAAGAAAATTAAAAAAAAAAACAAAAAAATAAATGAAAAAAAAATTTGAGAAAAAAATATATATGGGTGTGTATGTATACATGTGTGTGCTTCTATGTGTATATCTATAAATACTTAGGAAATTAGGATTAGTAATATTTAGGAATTTTTGTAATCACATCTCTCAGTCGACAATAAATGTAGGCAGTCAATGTGCTAATAGCTAAAATTGCTCTAGCCATGCATTCGATGGAAAAAAAAAATATTTGTTTAAAGTTTACTAAAATTTCTTTCATATTGAAGAAAAATATACTTATCAGAAAAGATAATATTGTTATAAATTATATTCATAATTATAATAATATAGACAGTAAATGAATAAAATAATAACAAAATTAAAGAACTGTCACAGAAAATGCACTTATATTTAAAAAATAAATAATATTTATAATCCACGAAAAAGTTGCAGAAATATACTTAACACGTTGCGTACAGTGTGAGATGATGCGGATGCCGCACTCTTTTGGTCACTGGGCTGGCGTATCATCAATGTAATACCGCAAAATATATTTTACTCAAACAGCATGTGCTTCATCAGAATCTGCGCTACATATATGGTAGAAAAAAAAGTGCCGGCCTACTGACCAATTTGCATAAGCCGGACAGAGATTTATTAATATTTACATTTAGATGATATGTGCCTCATTTGAATTCGCTCTACAATGCTAAATATATGGTAGAAAAGAAAGCGCCAGCCTACTGAGCAATTCGCATAAGCTGGACGGAGATTTACTAGTCTGTGCCTAAAAAAAACATGTTCCCACACCGGTCCAAAGACAAAAATCACTTTTTGGAGTGGCGTGGTAGCAACGTGATGCCGCAAATTAAATCTAATGGCTGGCTGAATCAATGTTTTTTTTTGTACAGCTGTATGCAACGTGTTAAAACACGAAAATTCTGTGATAGGGATGAAACATGGATACCCCCCGTTTTCGAGAGCGCTGAATACGATGATTTTTAATCTTAATGTCGAAATCCCCTTAAAAACCCCGCTCCAACAAATTCCCACAAGCGCATTGTAAATAAATATGAGAAGGTGGTGGCTTTAGAGGTGGAGGGTGGGGGAGAATGAATAATTACCATCTTACTGAACAGCCTCGAAAACGGAGTTTAGCAAATTTTCATGCATTTTGATTTTTTTGGGGATATTTTAGTATTAGAGGAGGGGGTAGTTTCAACCCTGGGGGTGGATAAGATGTTGTATGGTTAAATTTCATACGGCTTACCAGAACCCTGCCCAAAGAACCAATCTGCATGCCTACGATGGAAAAAAAACAAAATAAGGGTGGTTTTTCGAGTTTACGGGTGGTTGCTGAGGGGTGGTAACCTTAAAAATATCACCATCGTGTTTAGTGTCCTCGAAAATGGGGGTTACCCATGTTTCATTCCTGTCACAGAACTTTTAGGGTTTTTAAAATTTCATGGACTATTATCTGCGTTTTTAAATTTTATTTATTATATAGATCAGTGTATATAGTATATAGATGGTAAATGAACCAAATAATAACAAAATTAAAGAACTGTCATGGAAAATGCACTTATATTTTAAAAATATATAATATTTATCTGCAGCTTTTCAATTTTATAAATTTCGCGCCCCTTTTACCGACAATCTGGAATTTCACACCAATCAATATGGCCGCTTCACGGCACAGCTGTAAGTACGGCAGAGAGAGCTTATGCGATATCCAGTTATATAGATCATTGAATTTAACCCTTTTAAATTATATCTCACTGTTTTTACTTTTAGCTTGGACACTGGTTTTGGGCCAGGAATGTCTCTTGCACCATTTGGTGGAATGACTCCATCTCAAACATATAGTGACTTAAATCCTAACAATAGTTTGGATCTTGACACTAGCAGGCCAGAATCACCCGGGCTCGATGAATATCATAGGCCATCAATGGATAGTAAGTTCTTACATTTTTTTAAAACTATTATTTGTTATTATCATTTTAGATAGTGCTTCAATGTTTTAACCCTATCATTGTGGCACCTATTTTCAATTGCTCTGTTTGCTGTGCAGCTGCTGATGCGGAAATACTGACTTATTACAATAAAAATATATTATCTTAAAAACCTAGAATATGCAAATGTATATGCCATTATGGCATTTAATTATTATAAGAAAACATTGCTGATATACTTTCAAATTTAATATTTTAATTTTATATCTTCATCAAAATATAGCAGGTGGGGCATTTAAGTTGACAAACGGGAATAACTTGAAAATAAAGAATTTTTGAGAAAACTGTTTCAGACAAAAGTGTCATCATTTCAATGGCGGGATCTAATGGCTATTTTTTTAGTGGTGGAGGACTTGAAGGTCAATTTTGGTTTTTTAAACGCAAACCCCTATATTTTTTTACAGATACATAATCTGCTCTGAAAAATGAACAACTTTTGTTTCTATCATTTTTTTATTTGGACTTACTGTTTGTGAGTAATTAGGCATTGAACTTTAAAGTAGCATCTCTGAAAGATTAAAAAATAACAATATCCTTTAACAAATTCTCCGTGTTTAAATGATGACGAATGCAAGAAAACAGGCAATACTCAATGTATGGTATCAGCGGCACATGTTGGAAGATCCGTCCATCATGGGGGAGGGGTCTTCTAGTCTGCGTTTGATTTCATACGCATTAAATAAGGTTAGATATAAATTCCACTGTTGGTTTTCTTCAGCACATCAATCAATTAATTGAATTAGAGTAGCTTATTATTGCAAAAGCAAATTGTTTCTTTGAGCTAAATAATGGAATACTTAACTGTTGCGGAAAAGTCGAAATGATGTTAACTCATGGAGAATCCAGTCGAAACATGAAGAATGCTGTCGATTTGTATGCACGTTTTCCCGATGGAAGACAGTCATCTGTTAGCTCCTTTTATCGTGTTGTGCATCAGTTTTCTGAAGATGGAAATGTTAATCCAAAAAGACGACAACGTCGACGAACAGTAACTGGGGAAGAAAATGAAATTGCAGTATTAGCTGCAGTGGCTATTAATCCATGTACAAACTCTCGTGCAATTGCCAATGACTCTGGAATATTACAAAGAAGCGTTCTAAGAATATTGAAATGTCACAAATTTCATCCATACCTTGTATCTCTCTATCAGGAACTTAAAGGTGATAACTTTCAAAATCGAATTACATTTTGTCAATGGGCTCTTGAACAGCTAAAATATGATGAAATTTTTTTTGTAAGGTACTGTTTTCTGATGAATCAAGTTTTACGAACCATGGAGAAGTTAACCGGCATAACATGCACTATTGATCTGTAGAAAATCCAAGGTGGCTGCGCGAAGCTGAAAGTCCAAAGACCATGGAGGGTGAATGTTTGATGAGAGCCATTGGTGAGAAACTAATAGGACCTTTCTTTATTGACGGGAGAAAAATATATTGATTTCTTAAACGAACAATTACCACAACTTCTTGAAGATTTATCATTGCAAGAAAGAATGAATATGTGGTTCCAGCACGATGGTTGTCCAGTGAATTCACGTGCAGTATTGGACCGGGATTATACTGAGCGGTGGATTGGACGAGGTAGTCCAGTACACTGGCCCACATGATCACCTGAATTAACTTCACCACATTTATTTTTGTGGGGATATCTGAAACAAAAAGTTTATGAAAATTTGCCAACTACACTGGAAAATATGAAAGAATGCATTAGAGGTGCTTGTCAAAATATTGAAAGAGAAGTTTTATTACGGGTGGTGCAATGTTTCGCAATACATGTTGAAAAGTGTATTGCATTTTTTAAAATGCTAATGCAGAGCTATTTCAGACTTGGTTTTAACAGAAGTTCACTAATGGTTTCATTCTTGATCTATTTACTAGTGTGAGAGAAAAATACGGGTTGAATATAATCGTCTTGAGCACAGTAGCCCACCTGTTGAGTACAGAAACCATAAGGAAGGACTAGATCACAATGCTATGGACGAGTATTTTCTCTTGAGGTCCCAAACTCAGCACTGGGGGACAGTCAGGTTAAGTGTTAAGAAATAATACATATAAATTTCTGACCTTCTCAAAAGATAATTGAATAGAATTTAATTTAGTGATGATTGATAAATAAATAAACACCACAGAAATTAGGCGATGATTTCGAAATTGCTAAAAAGAAATAACAAAGATGAATTTGTATTGTCAAGCACTTTTTCAAGCATTCTATCTGTTAGTTTTTATTGTTTTTTATCTCGTGGCCTTATCTACTGTATAATATATGCTAAAACCATCAAAGCCACGATAGACCAAATTAATGGTCACAATGAAGGATCTGATATAAGCCCACTCACACATCAACTCAACTTAAGTCATTAAGGCTATGTAAGTTTTAACGTTATTGAGCAGGCATTGGTGTTAGTTATAGATATACCGGTCACTTATCTTAATATCCAAAATACCATTCTTGCATGTCGTTCTTGCACCTTTAATAAATAAATATAACAGAGCTGGGTCGAATTCTCTGAAAATGGATTCGAATCCGAATCATCGAAAAGGATACGAATCACGGATACTAAGTTCGGATCCTTTTTGTAGAAAAAATCCTCTTTTCGTCTCACGGATCCAAATCCTCAAGTTAACTTCAGAATTATTGTTACAGTTACACTTATTATTTTCTATTTTAATATTATGATGAATAGATTAGGACTTTGCTTGATTATGTAATATATGTAGGTATTTGATTTATTAAATAAAAAAAAATTTGTAAATTGCACTTTATTTTAACGTTAAGCTTATGCTATTGAATTGGTTGGGGTGTGATAAAAAGATCGATAAAATCAATTTTTAAAAAGTCGATGTTGCATTTTTATTTTAAGACATCCTCAGGACTATCTAACTTATGTTTTTCTTGTAAAACTTAATTTTAAAATTTGTATCATAAATAAAACACATAGAAGTCAGCAGTATTTTAGGCATTAAACCTTCAATATTCAATTTAATCAATAGGTATTAGATTCTAGTTAATGTTGGAAGTTGAATGCTTAAAATATGGCTGCCTTTTATGTATTCCATTTCAATTATGTGTTCCATATTTCTTTCTTTGCCTATCAATATGTTACAATAGGCAAGATCTTGACTCTGTGTGGCTTCACAATCTCTACACTTAATAACATAATGCACAACGCTTGCGTAAAAAATATTGGAACCACAAAAAAGAATTCGCAAAAAAGGATTTGCAAAAAGGATTCGAATCATTTTTCATTTGTCTTACAAATCCGTATCAGGAATCCTTTTATATGAAAGTATTCGAATACTTAAAAAGGATTCGAATCCTGGAATCGAATTCTACCCAGCTCTGATAGATAATATAGTATTTACAAATTATTTAATACGCGTTTACTGATACAGTATCATCGGCCTATTAAATATTAACAATTTAAATAGTGGCTCAACGCTTACATATTAGGCTTGTAAACAAGGAGTCCCGGGTCAATGAATAGCTAATGCTAAACTCCGCCAGGACGTTAATCTAAAACAAGTTGATAAAATATTTCGAGAATCTATCTGTTAATCCAACAGCTATAATAAACAAAAATTACTTAGTCTGTGTAAATGAGTTTGCAAGTGTTTAATTATAACAATTTTTTTAAATTGTGTTAATTCTTGCATCTCAAGTATTCAGTATTTTTACTATTCCTTAAAGACAAATATCTAACTAAACTGAAGTAATAATTATTATACATCAAATTTTTACAAGAATAAAGGGATGCAAAATAACGAGTAAATGGAAGACAACAAAACCCGTATATATGCATATTATTCCTTGAGATCCAATTTGCTATATACATATGTGGTTATGTATAACTGTAGCTTATTCCTGTAGTCGTGTATTATTGGTTTTATAATTCCTATTTGGTAAATTTTAACGATTTATTTCCAGATCCAATTTATGAGGAAGAAATGCCTCCTGTGCAAAAACATATAACTAGTTATGAAGAGTTAAGGCAAAAAAATCGTGATGAGTATCAACAGAAAAGATTAGGAAACTACAGGTAAATAATAATGACACCTGGGTACTTAGAAAATATTGCTTAATATATAGACCATATTGTGGAAGATGTATAAAGTGTGACATATTTGTATTAGCGTTAACTCTCGATGTTTTGGCTGTTAGGCCAATAATTCCTCTTTTCAAACAGTTGTAATAATAATAATATTAATAAAGCTGCTTTGGCTGAACCGGAATAGAATTGTATATGTACAAAATAACAAGTATGACTAATTGTACGTAAACAAATATAAAATAAATTATTCTAAAATATGCAATTAAACAAAGAAGTACAGGATGTGTATGTAACTGACGATTACGACAACATTCCGCAAAATAAATGTATTTCTCTACATATCCTTATAATTTCATTTCTAGTAATTGGTAACTAAAATACCATTCAGAGCGCACATCATTATTTTTTTTTATTTTGTATATTTGTAAAAAGAGAGCCTAAATTTAATTTTTAAGATATAACAACTCAAAACGTTTTAAAGAACACATTTCAAGCTTGAAAGAACGCACCTTTAATGTTATAATAACATATTTTAAATAGATTGTTGAAATTAGTCATAAAAATTAAAATTTTGTACTTTTTCAAATTTTCCAATTCTTCAAATCCTGTATATTAAAAAATTAATTTTTAAGATTTTTTCACGCTATACGCCTTTTCGTTTATTACTTTAAGAATAAACTGTAAGTTTCAAATTTTTATCTTAATTTTAGAAATGGCATAGCTTATTTAACTGATTTTGTGGAAAAACTCATTATGGTTAAATTTCATATAGATAATATATACCATACATATTATTATTATTACCACAAGTTTAAATATAAGGATCCAATACCTACAGTCCTCTACTTTCATTTACGTGTTGGATTGTACAATTCCATCGATTAGTTAAAAAGTTATAGCAAAATTATTATAGCGCGTCTGAGCCCGCACGCTCATGCACTGCACTTGTGTGCTGTCACGGCTTAGTTCAGGCATTCAAAAAGAATTCTACAGGTTACAGTTTTTATTTTACAATATACTTTCCATATGATTTTTATGTAAAATTTTCCTTTCTTTCGAATAGCGATAATAGGTTTTTATAAAAATTTGTATCTAAGGAATTAAAAAAAAAAATGGTATTTTGCAACTAATTTGGTACATAAATAATAGAAGCAGACACTTTTGTTGATAACTTTTTATATGTTGTTCGTAACATACCCATGTACAGTAAAAAGTTACAGCACCCCGAATTTTTTCCGAAGTGAAAACCTACTTTGACTCCCCTATAAACAATGAATATTTTATATATTCCTGACAGAACTGGAGGATATTGTAATTTGTTTCATCAGCATAAAGTGGTAACATTCTAACAGATGGTTAGTGTAGGTATTGTTCTATAGAATTTTCCAAATTCGCACAAAAATTATTTTAGTTTTGTTTTTTGTATTACAATATAATGAAAAACTTAGTGCTCTATTACTTTATATATTCTTACACAAGTTATGTTTTAGGGAACCTGCAAAGACAGAACCGTCTTCAGCACCTCAGCAAACTTCACCACAAAATGAAGGCAGTTACAAACCTTCCGTGCCAAAAAACCAATATGGAGATACTTGGGGCTAGTCGAAAATATTTCTTTAAACGGAACCGATTTTATTAAATATAGTAAATATGCGGGGTCATCTACAACTAATGTGCCAAACTTTATAGGCTGATCGTTGGTCAAAAAATAAGTTCGCTTTGCTTATTAAATATATTTCCTAATGTGAATAATAAGGGAGTTATGTTCCATCAAGGAAAATAATGAATATCTGTCTTTCGTTCCATATGGTCTCGACTAAAAAAATAAAATTTATACGTATTCAATATGGGCACACAAGTATGTAAACAACAACAAAGGCATTTCGTTAAGTCATAAATAATTCAATAGATTCCTGATCGAGGAGTTTTAAATAGTACAAGATAATTTTTAACCCATTATTTTTTGTCATTTAAAAATAAACATACTACATAAAATATAATTACTTTGCGGATAATAACACAAAACTCTTTCAAAATTTAGTTTTTGAATTATTTGCATCAAAAACTGCCAGAGTTATCAACAAAAAATTTATTTAAAATATGAAAACTAATTTCTTATACAAAAGGTTAACGTTGAGAGAAGTTGGTACTTGGTAAGTAGGCCGTAAATGGATTAATTTTTACTAACCCTAGTGTTCTTTCAACCATTCACTTCTACAGCTCTTACTCCTGCTCCTTGTTGAAACCTCCTTGATTTTCTTATGAGAAAATATATTATTTTTTTTCATTCATTCTATAGCACCCAGGATTTCATACCTTAATCTAACCTAAGTACCCCACGCTATCCCAGGAAATAGTATGATGTTTGTTCATCCTTCCATATCCTGGAGCAAGTTGGCATATGGTATTTAGTTAATTAAAAATTAATTGTTCAAAGTGACTTCCTTTCCTGTGAATAAGTGAATATTAGGCTCAACAATTCTGATCTCTAAACCG
The DNA here is from genome assembly GCA_963675555.1 of Leptura quadrifasciata. Classification (NCBI taxonomy): domain Eukaryota; kingdom Metazoa; phylum Arthropoda; class Insecta; order Coleoptera; family Cerambycidae; genus Leptura; species Leptura quadrifasciata. The sequence goes on along the minus strand of OY776673.1, from coordinate 77,261,735 downwards.
TTGTTAATTCTTTCTGCTGTATACTATTTATTTCTTCAGTAATACTAACTGTTTTATTTGCCACCAAAAATAAAAATCATAAAGATTTAGGTCTGAGGAGCGGGGAGGCTATAGAACAGAACCACATCCCCAAGGTGGCTTGAAATTCTAAAATATTAAAATTTATTTCTTTTGTGTTTTATTAAAATCGATTGTTTTAAAGTAAATCAAAAGGATTTACCCAAATTTTTGAATAGGTCATTTTGAGAGTTATCATCTGGGAGATAATTTTATGTAGAAAGTCATATTAAGTAAAGTTTGAATTACGAAATTACCATGACTTCTGCAAAACTGTTCTGTCGAAATAATCTATCAAAAATAAAGTTATGTCAGGCAAGTGTGACACACTTAACAATGTAACATACTTATAAATTTTCCCTATTTGAGCCAAATTTTGCTTAAATATAGAACACACTCGGATCCATTTAGGGTAAAAAATATTCACTGATCATTGTGTTCTATTTTTGAACAAAATTTGGTTCAAATTAGAAAAAATAAATTGTAAGAATGTTCATCATCTTAATTGTAGCACACCGTATGAAAATTTGTTTTTTCAGTCAACACTGTATTGAATATACAGGATGGGAACAATAAGGCATAAATGGGGAAATGAATAAACGTGTAAACTAAGCTAGCCTCTAATCTCACATATCCGCTTGTGTTAGAAAGCAACAGAAAATTATAATAAATAGTTTAGAATTTTTGATAATAAAAACGCAAAAAAGGGGTATCTTCAACAGTAGAAATTATTAGTGCTTTTTTAACACATGAGATGTATGAATGGTTCTGTCCTTGTACACATTTCATTTTCATCATTACATACTTTTAAAGTTCTCACACCGTTAAACTGAGAAATTATTTTCCTTTTAACACCTTCGCTGCAGGCCCCTTGTGCATAAAGTTTTTTTCTCGATCGTTAAATTTTTTACAGTTTAAGATGAAGATTGTTATAAAACATTGCCAACGTGGCTTTTCACAGCAAACCTGTTAAGAGGGCATGCATAGCTTATTATGTGTACCAGGACTACATTCAATAAGCAGAGTGCACTTATTTTTGACATACTAGTTTGGCACATTAGTAGATAGTAGATCCCTTGTATAGTAAATAGTAGTGTATGTCGCTTTTAGACATTTTTTATAACCCTTTTACCGCTAATATTTTACAAATTCATGCTGCTGATACGGGTGAATAATGCATATCTTTTAAACTATTGCTTTTTCACTATTGTGTTAAATAGGAATGTTTGCTCCTTCCCAGTAAGATTTTCTAAATAAACCACAATACTAAATAGATGTTTGTGAGTAAGAGAGGAGAAGGGCTTTTAGCAGTTGAGTGGGTGAGGAGTGGATTAATTGTTACATGTTTCAGCATCATGATCAACTAGTTCTTTCCAGTCTGATTTTCAAAATGAGTCCTGATGGCTCTCAGGAGGTGTTTAATTTGTATCATGATGTACCATTTCCTTTCTTAAACGCGTTTATTTTGCATCGATGTACTATTCATTTTGTCTTGTATAATATTGTGAGCCAAGTGGTTACTTTTTATTTAAATATGTGTCTTGAGTGGTCGAAGGGTTAATTGTGTTATTGAATAAAAAAATTCTTTAAAAGATTTATTTATTATAAAATGCATATAGTAGAAAAGTTCATATAATGAAATACGATAATTTTTCACATTAAATGTGTTTTACATTAAATGCGTTTTATTTTGTGCGGTGCATAATAAGTACATAGGATAATTTGATGTACAAACAATAGTCACAATTCCACATAACAGTAGGCTGCTATAACAGTTGAAGTATTGGATGGGGAATGTTTTCACTGCAATGATTGTACTGTTTCAATAGTATCATGTTTACAAGTCAGCTTTACACTGTTAATAACTCCGGAACATTTAGAAATGAAGCAAAAAAGATTAAATAAACCATTTTAAATATTGAAAATTGAATTTCTCCTAATCACAAAATTGCATCGAATGACCCAGGTCTTTTAATAATAATAAAGAAGAACTTTACTGAAAATAACAAATATCTTGGGGCATAGCTAACAGCCTTTATACAAAATATTTAAAATTAGGTATATTATTATTATTTATCTTTATTACTTCTAATAGATATAAAGAAATACAATATACTCAGTTTTGGTCATGAGCATGTCAATATAATAAAATTGCATTAAAAATGAAGACAAATTTTAAAAAAGAGAATCAGCAGCAGAAATATATATATATATATATATATATATATTGTTATTATACCTGATTTGCAGGAAACAACTACTCAGCGGGCAAATACCCCGACCTGCATTGAATTACACCTTACAAATCATGAAAAATTGGTAGCCAATGTCATTTGTCAACTCCCTGACCAGACATAGACCGGTTTCGAACTTATTAGTTCTCCTCAGTATGCCATAGGTCATGGAGCAGACAAATGACAGTGGCCAACCTGCTAGTCTTATACAGACTAATGTAAATGGTATAGTGGTGAGAGGTAATTGAATCCTCTCATATATATGTATGTAGGTTAAGTCCACCAAGGGCTGAAGGTCGCAGCTCTCGGTACTTGCAAAATGGCAAGTCGCTATGCACCACGGAGACATCTATGATGTCTGGTGTATAGTAGCATTAGACCACATGAGAGGATTCAATTACCTCTCACCACTATACCATATATATATATATATATATATATATATATAAAGTAAGTGTAAGTGAAACCTCTCAAATGGTCAATTGCTACTATACACCATAGATGTCACTCAGGTACTTGCAGAATCGCAAGTCGCTATACGCCCATAGAGACATCTATGGTGTATAGTAGCAATTGACCATTTGAGAGGTTTCACTTACCTCTCACCACTACTCAATTTAATATATATATATATATATATATATATATATAGAAAAATGCTACAGTTTTTTTTATATTGCCGATTTTCTACTTTTTAAAAATTTCTATATTTCATCATTTATTTAAGTATTACATACTAAATTTAACTTTTGATATTCTGAAATATTGTTTTCTTTACCCGAAATACATAAACTTCCAACAAAAACAAAAAAATTAAAGTTTCTGTCGCCTATTAAAAAAAAAAATTACATTCATTAGAAGAAAATTGTAATGGTAATTAAAAATGTCTATTTTCCTAGTCTTACAAAATTCTTTATAAAGTCATCTAGATGTTACAATTACTTTTAAAATTTCTCTATTATATCCTCTTTAAGTGGCATACCATCAAGTTCTACCAGTGACTAAAAATAGACAAAAGACTATCCAATTGGCAATAATTTTTCATTTAATCAAAAATTAAATATGCGCGTTCTTTCAACAAAATAAAGCTCTCGTTTCAAAAAACTTTATTTAAAACAAAAATTATTATTTCAGAACAAATTTATTATTTTTGGTGTTCAAAATGAGACCCATTATTTCTAATGCATTTCCTCACTTGTATTCCAATTTCAACAGAAATTGTCTTTAATCTCATTTCTTGTCGTAGTTGTAGAGCGGCTCCCTCTATTTTTGCTACTAGTTAAACATGGCTTTGTATTTCCTCATTGTACACAAACTCCTTCAACATACATAATAGTCCAGTGGCGTTAAGTCTGGGGACACAGAATAGGTCCACTATGCCCAATCCACCGAACAGGATATGTTAGATTTAGGAATTCGCGGACTGTCAAGCGGTAATGAGCTGGGCATCCGTCGTTTTGGAGTATGATACGGTGGCGAGTAAGATCGTTCTGCAATAAGTCGAGGTAAGCATCTCCGTTCAGGTTATCTGGTAGGTAATGAAGCCCAATGACATGTCCAGCAATTACACCCATCCAAACATTGACAATAAACTTATTCTGAAAGGAAGTTTGTCTCTTCATTTGCGGGTGTCACCCTTGTCCGCCCAATAATGGAGATTGTGAAAATTGGTTATGCCTTCACGAGAGAATTTTAATTCATCCGTCCATATTATAGATTTTAAGTAATGAGGGTTCTCAATAGGCATTCAATAAAAAGCGACAAAATACAATTCTTCATACAGGGTCACCATCTTCGAGGCCTTGTACTGAGGTATAATGGTAAGGATGTTTTTTCTGTATTCATTACTGACCAAGTCTTCCAAATTAACAATCCGAGTTGCTGTGCCACTTTTCTAACGCTTGTTGTGGGATCTTCAGCAAATGTGGCTAGAATATTTTCGTCATCTTCAGGGTGATGGCGTGCAGGTCCTACAGCAGGCTCATGATGATGTAAATTATCTGTTTCCGCCATTCGGCGATAAGTGTTGCTGAATACAGAAAGATCTGGAAGCTTTCTACATGGATGTAATCGTTCATGATACCATCTTGCTGCAAGGTAAGCATTCCCATCTGCTTTGCCATAGTAAAAGAGTATGTCAGCATATTCTTGGTTACTATAAGTAGCCATTGAAATTAATTTTACTCAGTATGATTAAATAAAAAATTATTGCTGATTGGTTAGTCTTTTGTGAGTGGTAAAACTTGATATGGTATGTAAGATATTGCCACTTAAAGAGGATATAATAAAGAAGTTTTGAAAGTAATTGTAATATCTAGATGACTTTTTTAAAAAATTTCATAAGACTACGAAAATAGACCTTTTTAATTACCATTATAATTTTATTCTAATAAATGTCATTTTTTTAATAAGCGATTGAAACTTTATTATTTTTTTTTTTTTATTTTGGAAGTTTATGTATTTCGGGTAAAGAAAAAAATATTTCAGAATAACAAAAGTTAAATTTAGTACATAACACTTAAATAAATGATCAAATATGGAGATTTTTTAAAAAACTACAAAATCGGCAATATAAAAAAACCGTAGCATTTTTCATATAGGTATGTTTGGTCATATAGATGCCAAATGACCCCGTCTATATTGGATACGACCAGAATTGAAACCGTATAAAAACTAAAAGCTGGCAAAAAAAGTCGGCATCTCTTTATTGTTTTTCTTATGACAAGCATTTCTCCGCAAGAGATGCTCCCTGTTCAGGTCGGCATCGCCTTACCAAATACCCTGTATATTTTATTTATTAACTTTTTTCAAGTTGGCGGATTGACATATGAGTATCGGACAGTCCATTTGGCATCCAATTTACTTCGGTATGCGATGTAAAGCAACGACAAGCGCAGTTAGTACTTGGATTGGTGACCATTCCAACGGAAACCGCGTTCTCGCCTCACACATCTTCCAGCGGCTTGTATATCAGTGTATGTGCGGAAGCTATACAACCTTAGGCGAGGGTTGTATAGAAGATACACCATCCTTCGGAGGGGATGTAAAGCTGTCGGTCCCTTGTCTATTAAATGTTAGGCAAGTAAAAGATCCCTACTCTTCTTAAGGGAAGAGGTTCGGCAAAATTCCTGGTTGGGGGTTGCTCGTCTACAGGCGTCGGTGTTAGGCCTCAGTAGCGGAAATAGGCCGACGTTAAATAAATGTATAAAAAAAAAAAAATAGAACGGTTGAAAATTGCGAAAGAAATATAATTTGAAATCCTTTGCCAAGTATAAAGGAAGCAACGGTTGTTTTTTTAAAAGGGCTATTAAAAGGTCAGTGACCAGGAAAAATGGAAATCTAAAAAGTCCTTATATAGGGTTCAAATATTTTTTATAATTGAGTAAATTCAAATATAGGTATTTGTAGAATAAAATTACATGAAATGTTTAAAAAAGTTCCTTATTTTTTTAGAATTGGATGTTTCAGCTTGTTGTGACATGAATTATTCATATTTTGACAATCTCTTTTATATAATAATACAGCATAGGAGAGTTGTATCTAATTATTGGGGGAGCTAAAGAAACCACATGCCTAATAACAAATAACTGCGACATGGTGTGATGCTGTTAGACATGTCATGCAGCTAAGGGAGGCCAACGAGACAAAGGCATGGCTCACAATCGGGTTTGGCAAAACATTATCAATAAGAAGAAGAAGAAGAAGCCTTAGTTCATCTTGTTACTTAAAATAGCAAACGAAAACTTGCCAATAAATTTTATTGTTACTTTAATTATATTTATTTCAGTTTCACTTTTGCACATCCTTTATCATCTCTGGTTAAAAATTCTCAGTTTTTCTAAACATTCTTGTCAAATTTTACTGAAAATGACAGAAGCAATGACATAAATGGAAAGAAAATGTTGCATAAGCTGATATCCCCTTTTTAAAAACATTTAATTGAAGAAGTGATTGTCAAGATAGAAATGTGGAAAATTTTTTTTGTATCTTCCTTATTACATCGTTACCAAATTGGTAGGTACACCTCTTTTTTTTTAATCATAATTTTTATAGATTTCCTCCCAGCAATGTTTATCATGCTAATAAACCTTTATATAGTGTTGTCCATAGCATAGAAAAAAATATATGAGGTTATTTTCTAATTTGAACCATATGTAATATATTCAGCTTTTCATTTTGTATCACTACTCTCAGTTTTTTAATATCTATTTTTGATGAGTCAATCATCAATAAATAGGTCATTTAATTTTTCACAATCACCATAAAACAAAAAACCCTTTTTTATAGTAAGATGCAGTCATAAAACCTTCAAAATTTAAATATGAGAAGTATGTATTTTTTTTAACAATTTAGGTGAAATATCATTTTTCAGTCGCAAACTCCTCTATAAAATCCTTATTTTACTATAAGGAACGTAACCAGACTGCAACCAACAGCTACTCTCCGACTATGTGCCCCGCCAAGCGCTGAATTACAAGTTACAAGCCTGACGCATTAAGTGTAATAATTGCATATTACCAATAGAACACTAATGCTTCGATTGCAACAATCACAAGCTGAAAGACTGATCCTACTTAAAGGAGCTCTCGTGCCAGTCATACCACACCACTTGCAGACTGCAGTTTCGAGCTGTTGGCTCTCCTCAGTGCAAGGTAGGCATGTGACGACCGACGCGAGTGGATCTTTTGACTATTTGGTACAAAACAGTTGGCAGGCGCCATCTAGCGGTCCAGTGTCTATTGCAATCGAAAAATAAAATGCCTGACTGGGCTTAGCGTAGTTCAAATGTGCTTCTAGAGGGCAGAATATTAAAACATAATTTTTTAGTCGCAAACTCCTCTATAAAATCCTTACTTTTACTATATGGAACGTAACCAGACTGGAATCAGTAGCTACTCTCCAGGCTATGTGCCCCGCCGAGCGCTGAATTACAAGTTACAAGCCTGGCGCGTTGAGTGTAATAATCGCATATTACCAACAGAACGCTAATGCTTCGATTGCAACAAACATCAGCCGAAAGACTGATCCTACTTAAAGGAGCTCTCGTGCCAGTCGTCCCACACCACTTGAGTTGCAGGCTGCAGTTTCGAGCTGTTGGCTCTCTTCAGCGCAAGGTAGGCATGTGACGACCAACACGAGAATCCTTTGACCATTTGGTACATCTCAGTATCTTTAGGATAATGACATGCAAAACAGTCAGCAGGTGCCATGTAACGGTCCAGTGTCTGTTGCAGTATAATATGTTAGTCCTTGTGTCGGTTGTCACATGCCTACCTTGCACTGACGAGAGCCAACAGCTCGAAACTGCAGTTAGGTGTGGAATGACTTAGACGACTGGCACGAGAGCTCCTTTAAGTAGGATCAGTCTATCGGCTGGTGTTTGTTGCAATCGAAGCATTAACGTTCTGTTGGTAATATGCAATTATTACACTTAACGCACCAGGCTTGTAACTTGTAATTCAGCGCTCGGCGGGGCACATAGCCCGGAGAGTAGCTGTTGGTTGCTGTCTGGTTAAGTTCCTTATGGTAAAATAAGGATTTTATAGACGAGTTTGCGATTGAAAAATTATGTTTTAATATTCTGCCCTCCAGAAGCACATTTGAATTTAGGTGTAGAAAAGAAGTTAACTATTACTGCAAAATTATATGATTATATAGTCTTACAATTTATGTTTTCTTTTTATCTTAAGTAGCAGGAATTGAGGCTAGTACATCAGCTTTAAATGTAGTAAATATGTCATCCTCTAGAGAAGATATAAAGCAGTCAGTCTATTCTGTATCTAGTACATGTGTTAAATAAGTAATATCCCTACTTTTTTTAAATAAATTTATTTAAAGACGGCCTCTTTCTGAAACTGAGGTCTATCACCGATGCCTGAAGACACCAACCAGGAATTTTGCCAAACCTCTTCCCTGCTGAAGAGTAAGAATCTTTTATTTACCTTACATTTAATAGATAAGAGACCAACTGTTTTAAATCCCCTCCAAAGTATGATGTATCCACCACGCAAATTTCATCTAAGATTGCATAGCTTCTACATATATGCTAATATACAAGCTGCTAGAAGGTGTGGCCAGATCTCTGTATTTCCTTAGTCATGGTTGGATCTTGCTTTATTTTTGATATCCATAATACGACTATGATAAAGTCAGACCTACGCTTACTCCACAAGTCCCGACGACAAAAACTCGGCAAAATTTTCAGGTTAAGGATAGTTTGTCTCCTAGCATTGCTGATCGGTGTTAGCCATAGAAAATGACAGATGTTAAATAAATTAATAAAAAAGAAAAAGATTCCTTGGATGTTGTTTTGTAAATTTGAGAAAATTGTATCATATTCGACACTTTTTTAAAGAAAATGGTACAAAGGCAAAGAAATTAGGAAACAAACTCGAAAAATTTGCATAGAACATGTAGAACACCATATAAATTGATAACCCTCAATGGTTACAGCCAGAGAAAAGATTCAAATCCAGGCTAATTAATTTTGTTACACCGTAGTCTTTGCCCAACTGTACCAATGAAGTGCCATTTTTTGTATGCTTATTTATACAAATTTTCAGTGTCAACATTTTGCAGTTGTCTAAACTAAAATTAGGCACATTGTTAAAAAGGGGCGAGCGTAGGTGCGTCTTTACTATGTACATACTTCGGTATGCGATGTAAAGCAACGTCAGGCGCAGTTAGTACTTGGATGGGTGACCATTCCAACGGAAACCGCGTTCTCGCCTCACACATCTTCCAGCGGCTTGTATATCAGTGTATGCGCGGAAGCTATACAACCTTAGGCGAGGGTTGTATAGGAGATATACCATCCTTCGAAGGGGATGTAAAGCCGTCAGTCCCTTGTCTATTAAATGTTAGGCAAGTAAAAGATCCCTACTCTTTTTAAGGGAAGAGGTTCGGCAAAATTCCTGGTTGGGGGTAGCTCGTCTACAGGCGTCGGTGTTAGGCCTCAGTAGCGGAAATAGGCCGACGTTAAATAAATGTATAAAAAAAAATACATTGTTAAAAAAAAGATGTGGTTTGCACTTTCTTATTTAGGTATAAGAAAAATGTAAATTGACATTTAAACGTCTAAACAGCTAGAAGAAATACTACACCTAGTTCAGTCAACATGTGATTGCGCTATTGCGTTAGCTGCAATTTTATATCGAAGGGTTAGTTTCATTTTTGTTAAATAACTCACTGATTTTCAACTTTAGAGTAAGAATGGTAATAACAAACTTATCTTCTCTAAAATTGAAAATAAACGAGTTATTTAATGATAAATAATATAAAAAAAATTGTTTGCTAATACAGTTTTTATCTCCTTCTAATTAATTTTAATGTGTTTGTCTCTGTAAACCTTAAGTGATTTGACTGATTGTAATTTTATTGTAATTAATAGCATATTTTAATTTTTTTTTTTTTTTTTTGTGATTTTAGCTAATGTGTAACTATTAAATAGTTATTCGTATGATCTATAACTCAACAAAACAATGTATTTTGTTAATTAATTCTATTTATATTTTTCTTTTTGACTTGTGTAAAAATGTTGTAATTTGTGCCACCAATAAACACTTACTTACTTACTTACTTACTTACTTACTAAAAATAAACTAACCCTTCAATTCAAGATAGCGGCTAACGTAACAGGGTGGGAACCCCGAGAATTTTATTTAGGCTACTCATGGTCCTCCTCGATGATTGAAAAGAAATAAACGCGTTCGGGAATCAATGCAGTTTCATTGATTTATGTGGTAGATATCCACTGGAGTAATCAGGAACAAACAAAGCATAGGATACAAGTACTATGTACAATTCCTGCAACAACTAGACTGGAAAATCACCAGACTACTAAATAGTACCTATTTGCCAAAGACACATCGACGGATGACTATATGTATACTACCAATAGGATCATGGAAAAATAATGGAGAGGAGGGTTTAATCTACACATATTCAAGGTAGATCATCAAAAGGCATTTGATATTATCAGTCACGAGACCATAGCCAACACCTTATGCAATAAAGGAGCACCTAAAAAATGGGATAATAAAAACTTTACTTTAAAACACCATTGCAATTTAATGGTTCGGACAGACAACTTTAACCAAATAGAAATATAGGAGCCAAGCAAGGATGTATCCTACTCTCCTGATTATTCACCACAGTTAGTTCTAGATCAAATAATACAAATCTCAATAAAAGAAGTGTCAAATTTTAACGAAAATACAAAATTGAGGACCACGATTGTACTAGCATGCACCAACGATTTATTAGTCATCACAAAAGAGGAGTGGAGTAGTCTCTACCTGCCAGAAAAATATGAGACCACATTTGGATACATCTCGACTAAATACAAACTTCAAGTAGAGTCTAATAATGATGCGAGGCCTGTCAATAAAAGAGAGACTGGTCAACGGAGAAGGCTATAGAATAACCAATATACCCTAAGTATGATAACCAAGTAGAAAAAGGAAAGAAACTGTGAAGGAAAGAATTAAAATGGCATATACAACACTCATGAAGGCAATTCTACCTTTCATTGAGAAAAGTAAATCAATATTATTGAATCTGGCCAAGGCAATATAATGCCACATTGTCCAACTACTCACAAAAGCAGTAACACTAGAAACGACAAAAGGAAGGGGAAAACGATTTACAGAAAGGACAGAAACATATGCAATAGGGTATTGTCTATATCCATAGAACATATCCAGTATGTCTATTGAAGGAACAGCTAATACTGAACAGCAACAAACTAAAAATATAGGGAGTTCATACCATACGTAGATAACAATTAAGGGGATTACCAGCAAATTAGGAAAGACCAAAAACACTGGCAATGAACAGCAAGGGAAAAAAGGAATACCATAAAGAAATTTGAATGATATAGATGCTACTAAAATCTGAAACAGAAAAACAAGGCTCAGATGAATATCAACTTCAGAAGCAAAAGTTCACAGATTTTACAACCATCAGATACATTGGAAGTGATAATGTCATAACTTTGATAGCCAAATTGTAGTACCCTCAATTTCAGCTTCAGCAAACTTTTTTGGATTTGACTGGGCATATGTAGTGTTCATAGTCTGTACACTGAAGATATCCGGTGTTGTTTGTCTGTTTATAACTTTGTTGGCTGTCTGCATCTTGTCACGTAAGGAATCTATTACTGCTGTAATATCTGGTTCGCGCTCAAAAGCCACATGCCTATGTATAATAGTTTTAAAAACGACTGTAGCGGTCAGGTGAGTCTGTTGATTTCAACATTTCCAACACAACAACAGAAGCATGACCACATAATACAATATATATCTTAATACAATATTGAAATGCATTTCACAAAGATTTATCTGAGCATTCCACCATATGCATCATATGGCACTCACTACTGGCAATACGCCTGTCCTCAGTACAATCCAGTGTAGATGTAGCCAGCAAGTGGTGTGTTGTTTAGGAGTGGCACCAAGGCCTATCATATGCTGGTAAATTTCTATACCTTTGAAATGAACAATTTGTATGGGATCCAAAAAAAAATAATTCTTAGATCTTGGTTACGCCTAAAATAAATAAATAAATAGGAATTATCTATCTACAAGATACTCAAAAATATGGCTAGGGTTGCATGACCATTCGCACAGTGCAAATAAATAATAATTAGGATGTATTTGTAAAGAAGTTTTTAAAAATGTTAGCTCTTCAAAAACTTTTCATTTATCATAAGGTTTTTTCAAATTCTTCTTTTCTAATAGGATTAATCTAGGTCAACAAACCTACAATACATATACGAATATATTATGTTGTAACAAAGAATAAATTATATTATAACAAAGTTTCGTTTCTATGGTTACTTTAATCATGTATTGTTAATAGTTTAATTGTCAATAATTAAAAAAAAATGATTGATTGACAAATTCTAGTGAAAATGGCAAAAGCAAAATGTCATAAATGTGAAGATAAATGTGGTAAAGGAAGGGTAAATCCCGAAGTTTTGCAAAAGTTGGAGACAGGATATGCAAAGTTTTCAAAATCGGACTCGTCATCTATTTTAAAAAAATATTTAACTAAAGATGTATTTGAGAAAATAAAAAAGAGGAAAACTACATTTGGATCCTCATTGTTGGATTGTGTTCAATCAGGTGGGTGTAATTAAATATTTATTTTAAAAATAAAAATATTGAATGGCTTTATCCAATATGAAATATTCAAATTTATTATCTATATACTCTTCTGCTTTTAATTTCACATCACTTCTCTCATTTTTTAACAGCTCTGTGATAAAATTGAATCTCTCATCATGCAATGCGTATATTTATCATAATTCTATTCATATTGATATAATGTGATAACTTGTCTCTATTGAGCTGCAATTAGAACTGCTGGACACAGCCAACATGCTGTTTCTGTTGCACAGACAACCAGTTTGTATAGAAGCTTCTGACACATCTGCTTGCTTGTATATAAATAGATACAATTAATTAAATGTTAATCTGCAGCATGATGGTTAAATACTCTCGACATTTTGTCATCCACCAAAGGTTTACATTTTAAAAATAATTATAAATTTCTCATTAATATAAAAACCATAAAAGTAACTTGTGCAGATGAACTTATTTTCCATTCTAAATGACTATCAATTACATATAATTTTTACGAATAGCTTTAAGAACAACATTGTTATTATCAGCTAATTTAACTTAAGCATGTTTATGGAGTATTCAATTATTATATTTTATTAATTTTGATTTGGTCTGTGGAAGCATAGGTATTTTGATCCACTAAATTTGTAAATTTCAATGATTAAAATTTTTAATAACTTTTTCTCAATTTTATTTCACTTATCTATAGGTTTTGAAAATCTTGATTCTGGAGTGGGGATTTACGCTGCCGACCCTGAGTGTTACACTTGTTTCGCGGAAATATTTGATCCTATAATACAAGATTATCATTTGGGCTTTAAAAAAACGGACAATCATCCTCCTCATGACTGGGGTCCATTAGATGTCGGAAATGTAGATCCTAAAGGTGAATTTGTTGTATCAACGAGAGTGAGATGTGGTCGATCGATAGAAGGTTACCCTTTTAATCCGTGCATGACTGAGGCTCATTATAAAGAACTTGAGGACAAAATGAAAAACACTTTCAGTGGTCTTACAGGAGAACTATCAGGGTGTTATTATCCACTCACAGGAATGACAAAAGATGTTCAGCAGAAGCTTATAGATGATCACTTTTTATTTAAAGAGGGAGACAGATTTTTACAAGCTGCTAATGCATGCCGGTTCTGGCCTACTGGTAGAGGAATATTTCACAATGATGATAAAACATTCTTGGTTTGGGTCAACGAAGAAGATCATTTACGAATTATTTCTCTACAACCTGGAGGTGACCTTGGTGAAGTATACAAAAGATTTGTATGTGGGGTAACTGAAATTGAAAAGAAAGTTCCTTTTATGAAGACTGACCGATTTGGATATTTAACATTCTGTCCAACAAATTTAGGTGAGTAATTTTTAATGGTGAAATTGTGCCCATGTTTGTAAGTAAAGAATTTCACACCATAATTAATTTTTATAAGCCCTCAATATTTAAATTGAAATTTCACATGGAATTATAAGTATTGCAATTCAACCATTATTACTAGACGCATGATCTATTAATTTCCTATTAAGATAGGGATTTATATTTGTCATGTTTTTAGTTATATTCATACTAAGCTTACCTTTTTGTTTAACTCATCCGTTCGTAACTCATTCGTAATGCAAATTTTAATAAAACAATGCTTACTAATGGCAGTTCGTGGTCTTCATTTTCAGAATAGGCAAAAGTATAAGATGAAGGAAATAAAAAATCTATGTACATGGGAGTAAACATGTGGGGCGTAAAGGTTATTATGATTTTTAAGTACTAAAATATTTTTGTAACAATATGTTTGACTTTAAAATATTGATATATCTAGATTTTATTTCATGCCAGCCCCGAATATAATATTTTCCTTGTTTATCACAGGTAAATTTACAATATGCTGGCTTTTGGTTTAGTCATTAGCATTTGCCTTTATGTGCTGAAATCGTTAAAACAACGAGAGTGCATCTTATATTGACCCAGGTGAATTCGATTCTTTTCATCTTGCTTAATTTAATTTAGAATGACCTAGGGGAGAAACTGTCACTGCTTTTTAACATTTATTATTACGCAATGACTAGGTGCACTCCAGAGTGCACGCTATTTTCAGCGTTGGATGCACTCTGGCATATTCACTAATGAATTAACTTAAAGAAATATTGGTATTATGTATTTTAGTTGTTAAAAAAGTGTCAAGGGCAAGGGAAATTATCTATCATAAGCAACTATGCTTTTTTTTTCTTTTTTTTTTTGAAGGGGAAACTCATCATGAGCACCTGAGCTTAGTGTCTAGTGCTACAGGTAGTGCCGGACTTCAACCGGCTGAAACCCCTCCACCTCTTTAGTGTTTCCGGTTAGTTTGGAACTGCTTTCGCTTATCTTCAAACCAACTGGTCATTTAAGTTTGTTGTTATGAATTCTTCAATCTCTTCACCTCCTCCACCTTTCTCCGGTTCTCCTCTTTCTCCAGTATTCTTTCTATCATATTGTCCGGGGACAGTAACGACACCCCACCGTGTCGCCTCTCTTCCGTCCACCTGTTGCATACGAACATGGTGTGTGCCGCGTTGTCGGCCTCCTCACAATATATATACTCTCGACTATCAATCTTACCGATATCATTTAACTATTCCTTGAAACACCCATGTCCACTCAGGGCTTGGGTAAGATAATACCCCACTTCCTCATGCCTCCATTTTCCCTTGTGTGTGACCTCCCATCGCCCCTGCCACCTTTCAAACAGCGTGTTCCTTGCTTCTGCCTTCGCAACTCCCTCATAGACTTCCAGCCGCTCTTTGGCCATCATATCCAGAGTGGGAATCCCCGCCACCACCGATACCGCCACGCATGAGATAGTTCTATATGCGCTGCACACCCTTATCGCAGAGCAATGCTGAATCCTGATCATCCTGCTCCTCGTCCTGTCCACTTTCATCATACTTTCCCAGACCGGAGCCGCATACAAGAGGGTAGAGTGCACGACGCTGCACATCAATCTCCTCTTGCTAGCTCTCGGTCCGTGAGTGTTGGCCATAAGTCTTCCGATGGCTGTGGCTGCCTTTTCTGCTTTTTCGGCTAAAGTTCAACTTAGAGTCCAACCAAACCCCTAGGTACTTCAGATGGTCACCTGGGCGTATCTCGACTCGTCCCACCCTAACTTTCATGAGCGGTTTCTCTTCCTGGTAATAACTAGGAACTCCGTTTTCTCAACAGCTAAAGCGAGCTGCATTCTTGCTAGCCATCCCCCGATCTTTCTGGAGGCCTCATTGGCCGCCTCCATTATGTGGACTGTCCACCTTCCAGTCACTGTTATGGCCAGATCATCCGCATAACCGATGACCTTCACACCATCTTGCCATCACAATCGGAAGACATCATCAAACATAATGTTCCACAAGGTCGGCCCAAGCACCGAGCCCTGCGGAACCCCACACGTGATATTTTTCCAAACAATCTCTCCCTCCGTCTCATACCCGATTATCCTATCTTGGAAGTAGCACAGAGTAATCCTTACGAGGTACGAGGCTATCCCCATACTCTGCATCTTTCTGACAATCATCATCCCGCCGAATTAAAGGCATTTTTGATGTCCAGGATCACGACGGCGCATATGCTCTTCGCGATTAGGGTTTCCTCCGCTGTCTCCTTTATTAGTCTAATGGCGCCTACCGTCGATCGTCCTTTCCGGAAACCGAATTCGCTTTCAGTTAAGTCCCCTTTCTCAGCTACCACCTTTTCTAGTCTCTCAAGTATCAAGTACTCTGGAAGTTTGCCCATTGAATTTAATAAACATAGCGGTCGGTAGGATGACAATTCCTCCGGCGGCTTACCTCCTTTCTGGATCAGGACGACCCTAGCCTTCCTCCATCTGCTCGGGAAATCCCCCCTCGCTAGAGCGCGGTTCATTACCCTAAGATCTCTCCTGGATACTCTTCCGTAACCAGCTTAACTATTTCAGGTGGGATCTCATCTAAACTTGCCGCCTTCCCACTTTTGAGCCTGGCACGCGCTGCCTCAAGTTCTTCCTCCGTAAACGGGGGGACTGCAGTCAACTCTACCGCCCTCCACCTAACTATGTCCCTTTCTGGGAACAGAGCGCTCACCACTTCAGCTACCTTTTCTGCTGGCAAGGCCGGAGGAGGATTTTTCATTTGTCAGGTAGCAATCTTATAGCCGTCTCCCCAGACATCACTCTCACATAGTTCTCTCCACCTCTCTCTTTGATCTTTTACTAGCCTCCCTCAAGTTTCTTCTGGCATTTCGATACTCCTCAAAATACGGGTTCTCCCCGGCGTTTCTGCTCTCCTATTCTGCCTTGTACCCTGCCAACAGATCGTGATGCATTCTCTTCTGAGGGATGCGATCTTCTCCATCCACCAATAGACCTCCTTCCTCAATCTCCTGATTCCCCTCCTGGGCATCGCAGGCTCTAGTAACCGCATTAGTGAGGGTTTCCTTCGTTTTATTCACGGTTTCTCGAAAGGACTCCGCCAGACTCCTTTTGAATGCTTCCTTGTTTAACCTGCCGAGCTTCCAGCCTCTGCCTTTCACCACCTGAGTGACTTGATTCTGCCCGATATCTTCAGTAATAACATCAAGTATGATATCAAGATGATCACTTAATGTCTTTTCCGCTGTTAAAACCTTCCATCCAGTAATTCTCCTGGCGGCCCCTTCCGAGCCTAAAGTCAGGCCTAGAATGGAACCAGTATCTCCTTTTACGAAGGTATAGGCCGTGCCCTCGTTTAGTATATGCAGGTCCTCTCTGGCTATCCACTCGCTGACTAACATTCCTCTCTTGTTAGTCTGGTCCATGCCCCATTCTGGAGACCAACCATTAAAATGACCAGCCACTATCACCTCTCTCTTCCCTTTCCTGTTCTCTCTCATGGCCCTTCCGAGCTCCTCCAATGAGTTATCCAATTCCGCTATGCCGGCGTTGGGTGAGAAGTAGCAGCTAAACATGATCACTTCATCCAGGTCCACCCAGACGAATCCAAGTCCACTCCCACTCTTGTATACACCAATTTCTCGATTTAGGATCGCTATGGCAGCATCCCTGTTAACATCGACATACCATCCGGGCCAGTTTTTGCCAACCATTTCCTTATTAGATTCGCTGACTACAAGGACCCACAGTCCTTTCTGCTTTGCAGCCACACAAAGAACATCTTGTGCAGCCCAACTCCTATTTAGATTTATTTTTTTTAGGCATCTGAGACAGATCTTCGAGCGGTCAGTGCCAGTACAGTTGTCCCTGGTGTGGCCATACCCCCAGCATCTGTATCACTTCTTATCCACCCCTGTATCTATTATCCTCTCCGCCATTCTGCACTTCACCCATCCTATTCTCATACTTTTTTTTCTAACAATTCCATAGCCTCCTTCGTGGGTAGCCTTACCGTGGCAGTCTGATTTTCCCCAAAGGATGGTCTGAGCCTTTCCACGACCACCTCCTCCATGATCTTCATCTCCTCTGCTATCCTCTTCCGGACTTCATCACTGGTGATAGCAGCGTCGAGGTCCTTCATGACTACCACCTTGCCAGATTCCTTAGACCTCTTTATCGAAATCCCTAGCTTCTCGATCTCATTCTGTAACGGCGAGACAGCGTCTTTCCCACCTTTGACCTCAATGAACATCTCACCCTTTCTAGTTTTCCTTAGTGCTGTAATCTCCGTCCCCAGGATTTTAATATCAACCTTCTTAATTTTGGTAAGAAGCTCGCTGTATTCCACCCGCCTCTTGTTTAAGGAACAACACCTGTCTGTCCTTACTCCCCCTAGTCTGCACTCTTCCCTTCACTTTCTCAGGAATACCGAGACTTCCTTGCGTGTGGTCTCTTCCTCCTACTTCTCCCCCCTTTTCTCTGGCACTTATACTACATGAAATAATATTAACATATTTAACCTAACGAACTAACCTAAAGAAATATTCGTATTACTTATTTTAGTTGTTAACAAAATGTAGTAAAAAAAACCCGTAAAAAGTTGATTCGAACACTCGACCTCACGTGTGAGAATCGGGCAACCTAACCACTACACCATGGACTGCCGATGAGGAACCTACATACTTCTTACTCAATTAGCACTACCGCGCACTCCATGAATGACGTCACATCCAAGGCGTTCATGATTTGGAGTGCACCCAATGCTGAAAATAGCGTGCACTCTGGAGTGCACCTAGTCATTAGTTATTATTATACTCCAACGAAGGAACTGAAACAATAATACATATAGTTTTAAAAATTGGTATAGTTGTTCACTGTGGTATCCTGTCATATATGCTAAAAGTCCTCGATATGGTGTGGGAGATGGACTCATCCGCCATATTGGTTTTCTTTCGAGTTTTTAGGTTTTCCCTAAATATCCCCAAAAGCTAACAGGTTTTCAAAGAATATCATTCTATAATAAATTGAAGACCAAAAACGTTCTATTCTTTTTTGCACTAGCTTCAACGATTGCTGATAATATGGAAAAGTTTAAGAAACCCCAAAAGCTCTGTGAGAGGGATGAAATATGGGCAGCCCCCGCACTGAACACGATGATGATATTTTTTCTGGTGGCACTGATTGTGGCTCAGATCGCCAGTTGCTTCTATATACACCATCTTAAAGTTGACATTGACCAACTATGAGAACCATTGTGTATCTACCTTAGTATATAAAATTGAATATTCATATTCAGTTAGTCAATTTGTTGAAATAGTTTAATGACATGATGTGTTAAATAATCAAGTTTAGTTTACTACATTCAGAAAAAGGTAATTCATCGACAGTCAAAAACTGGAATTCATGCTAGCTGATAGCTCAGTTGGTTAAAGCGCATCCTGGCAATCTCAATTAACAAACTGGCATCGCGTTACCAGGTTCGAGTCCTGGCTCTGGAACTAGCAGTGGCACATTTCTCAATGTGTAACCCCCTCCCGGACAGTTCTGGCTTTGGTGGGGGTTGTCTAATTTATGTGGTGTTTATTTTTTTATTCTATACATGCTACATGCTAATAAATGTTCCTTAAAAATGTATTTATATCTTCATATTAATTTATAACATTTGGCAATAACCTCACGCCAAGTAAAATGTTTTTTTTTATTACTTGCTTTTCTATAACTCGCAATGTCATGGACCATGTTTCAAATCTTGCATCCTTTATTTAACACACTTCCTGACATAATCAATTGATGAAATTTTGTACGGTTACTGAGATCGGATGACAATACAGTATTCCACCGTTACTTTTGCAAATATCTGCTCGTAGGGGACGCGGGGATGAAAATTGTCTTCAAATCTTGCATCCCTTATTTAACACACTTCCGGATATAATCAATTGATGAAATTTTGTACAGTTACTGAGATCGGATGACATTACAGTATTCCACCGTTACTTTTGCAAATATCTGCTCGTAGGGGATGCGGGGATGAAAATTGTCTTCAAATCTTGCATCCCTTATTTAACACACTTCCGGATATAATCAATTGATGAAATTTTGCACAGTTACAAAAATCAGATGACAGTACAGTATTCCAGCGTTACTTTTGCAAATATCAGAACGTAGGGAGTGCGAGGGTGACAATTGTCTTCAAGCATCGTTATGTAATACACTTCCTGACATAATCAATTGATGAAATTTTGCACAATTACTAAGACCGGGTGACAATACAGTATTCCACTGTTACTTTTGAAAATATCCACACATAGGGGGGCAGGGGTGAAAATTGAAAAATCTACAAAACGAAGGAGCGAGAAATCAAAACAAGTCATTAAGAGACGAATTTTTATGGAGCGATCTTTGGGGGTAAACCCCCCAAAAAGTATGACTAAAAAGTAAAAAATAAAAAAAATTAAAAAACCTTTTTAAAAACTTGCTTTTCTGTAAAAAATCGTACTAAAAAGTAAAAAGTAAAAAAAAATACTAATGTACGAATGCAAAAAAAGCAAGGCGTATGCACTATGTATATAAGTATATATCATCTTTATGTACGCATGACTGAAGGCACTATGTATATAATGATTCCACCCCTTTCATACAATCATGCAAAGTGCGCATACCTTGGTTTTCTTGCATTCGTACATTAGTATTTTTTTTATTTTTTACTTTTTACTAAGTACAGCTTTTTACAGAAAAGCAAGTTTTTAACAAATTTTGTAATAATTAAATTTATCTAAACCTCTTTTTAAATTTTTAGGTACGGCAATTAGAGCTTCTGTACATATAAAAGTACCAAAACTGGCAGCAAATATGCAAACGTTAAACGATTTAGCTGACAAATACCATCTTCAGGTTCGTGGTACAAGTGGTGAGCACACGGAGGCAAAAGGTGGGGTTTATGATATATCAAATAAAAGACGGTTAGGACTTACAGAATGTGAAGCTATTAAAGAAATGCATGATGGGATAGAAGAAATAATCAAACAAGAGCGTGCTGCCAAATAAAGTGATTAACTGTTTTATCACTAAATATGATAGATTTTACTTTTACAGTATTAAATTATTATATGTCCGTATGTGTTTTATTTTCTGAAATTATACAGTTATTTGTTTTTAGTATTGGTAATAATACTATTGTAATAAGCTAATACCAGCTATGGTGGCCTCTTGCGATATATTTTTGTTGGAGAACACAAAATGTGTGGTTTAGATGAGAGATCTGTGAAAATACATATGAAATTGTTTGATTATGGTGATTACTTATCTTCTATACTTTTATCCGATGTAATTATTGCAGTATCATTAGCATACATGAAAATTTTTCGTCTTGTGATTCAGAGAGATCATTTACACACATTAGAAAAATAAACGGTCGAAGGACACTGCCCTGCAGTGTGCTTATATAAGTGATGTATTCCTTCGATTTCATATTGTCATATTTCATGACAAACCTCCTATTTTTAAGGTAGGATGTTCACGAGTTGGTATTTCCCAT
Source organism: Leptura quadrifasciata (assembly GCA_963675555.1). Lineage (NCBI taxonomy): Eukaryota > Metazoa > Arthropoda > Insecta > Coleoptera > Cerambycidae > Leptura > Leptura quadrifasciata. The sequence goes on along the minus strand of OY776673.1, from coordinate 77,240,407 downwards.
AATTACTAATTTGTCTAATTTTTCCAATACAAATTGAATGTTTGTGTCAAAGGCACAGGATGGATAAAAAAAATTCTAATAGTACCTCCTCCTGTAAAGCCATATGCAGTAGACAACTAAAATCTATTTTGTAGGAGGCTCTACCTATAAAAACAAATTTTGTTTCTAAACACAAAATGCTTGGTCTTAAAACACATGGAACTATGTAATTATAAGAAAGAAGTATTTTCTATCTTATGCTTGACTTCCCTCATTGCTGCGTCTTATAGTTTAGACTACCTAAACTGGATAGTTCCAGTTTAGGTAGAAAATGTATAGGACATATATTATAGCAAATGTACTGTTCTTTGAAATTCATCGGAACTTCTTTGACGAAGGACTCACCCAAAACAAGATATTTTCAAAAACAGTTATTTGCGCCATTTTGTCAAGATGGCGGCGCCAGGATCAGAATTTTGCATTTTTTATACTTCAGGGCATCGAATTCTACAAATACCCAAAATTTCAAAACTTCCAATTATTTGAATCAAAAAGTACCCAATAATTGGCCTGATAGGGCAAAACACATTTAGAATTCTTTTGGGGGCATAATTTTTTTAAAAGTTTTTATGATTTTTGGAAACTTTCAGCTTTGTGAATTTCAGCTTATTAATGAGAAAGGGGAACAATCAAAGAGACTACAAGCACTACACTTTTTCGCTCCACCCTCTATGCACATAATCACAGAAATAAACTTACTGCGTCGCTTGATTCAATCTGGCAACGTCTCATTTTCATACTCATCGAAACGTGAGTTGCTGCTTTGGTTTAGAGTGCATTATCGTATTTTGTGAGGTTAAGGTGAGCAAATCCAAGAGAGAGAGAGAACCGATGAGGAAATAATTATTATTTTTGGCCATAACTTTTTTTTAATACATATATTAGTAAAAAAATATAGGACTATCTAAGTAGTACTATGACAGATGTAGTGATATGAATTTGCACTCAATAATTTCAGTTGTTTGCAAAATAGATAAGTTTAATTTTAAGAATTATGTCAATCTTCGTATTTCTGAAATTTAAATCTAACTATTTCACATATGTTTGAAATTATTGGGTGAAAATTTATAACACTACTCTTGTTATGGTTCTACTTAGGTAGTGTTATAGTTTGTCTGCAATATGCATTTTAGAATAAGAAGTTATGGTCAAAAACAGTAAATATTTCCCTATCGGATCTCTCTCTCTCTCTCTCTCTCTTAGATATGGCGACCTTAAGAATATATTTGTGATTTTTAACAAAGTATAAAAAATGTTTTCGAGAACAAAAAATTTGATTTGTATGATAATATATATTTTCTTAACAGTACATGCATACATTGACATAAACTGTGCATTGACAGCATTTTAAACGTTGCCAAATCATGAACTCCTGCTCACCAACTTCTCTAAAGCAAGCCAAGAGGGACTGAAAGTCACGAATTTCTAATATATTTTACAGAAAAATACCACTTGCAGTATTTTTTTTTTAAGAAAAATATTTCTCTTCTAATAGCTCTCAAATTTTGAAGGAAATTGTAGGAAAATTATCATGATAATTAAATAAAGCGTAAGTGAATATGGAATTCATAAAATATTAGTATGATAAAACGGGAATTTCAGGTGCTAATATTTAGAGATTAAGTACCACAAAAGCTACTCAAATTTTTCCCATGTATGCAGAACATTAATAAAAATATATGTATAAGTTTTCAAGATGATTGTAAGATTTCTTTTGTTAGGAATGTCCTTAAAGCATATATAAGTTGACTGTGAAGAAAAATATGAACACGAAATTAACAAATACAATATATATTTTGTTTTTTATATATATACATATAACAAGTATGTGTAAACTAATATATAAATTAATATAAACTATATTTAAATTTTAACATATATGATATCTGTTATTATATAACCTTGTGCTTTAAAACTTACATATCCCTCTAACCTAACATATTTATAACATTTTTGTTGCTAACATAACTGTTTTGCTCGTTATTTTCTCTCGGATATGATATGAAATCAGTGTTTTCGTTTATTAATTTGTAACGTAGGTTTTAAATTTCCTTGTTTGATATCATAAAGTCTGATCACAATAAACATATTATTATAAAACATTTGTGTAAAGGATATAATTAAAAATTATTTTACAAACACTTTGTGTGTTTATTCGTCAAGAATGCAGGTCCTAACTAGAGCTTCAGTGACAGAATATGGATCACAGTTGGATGAGGGCCTTCTGTCTTCCAAATATCCTTTCTTGTCTTCCGCACAACCTCGAGGAATGCGAATACTGGCTCCACGATTAGCTACTCCTGAAATAAAATCCAATATTAGTATGAAACGCCTAAATTTGAAACTGTTAGACATGACAAATTTTCAGTATTCCAAATTGTCCGGTAAATCTACCGGGTGACACAAGAGACATGTAACACCTCGTAGCATGTTTATTTAAAAAGATATTATTTTGAAATTTGGTACACTTATATAATGCGCGATTGTCCATTTTTAAGTACAAAAATTTTTTTCCCACCACTTCCGGTTTCACCGGAAGTGACATCTACTCTGCTATTTGAAATGGCATCTATCTGATTCGTCTCTAGATTCTCTTTTCAACCATGTATCGGAACACGCCATTTGTTTTTAAAATGACAGTTAATATCAATTTTAGTTTGTTAAGTCTAGGTGGCCCTGATATGAACCTTGGCAGATATTGATGCGTAGTGTGCCGTGATATCGAAAGACCTCTGGTATGCGACTTTGTGCCTCATATTTTTTTGGGAATAACCAGTAGCTGAACAGACTAATAAGATCTAACTTATTTAAAAAAAATATCTTTAAACAACCCACGATACCATAAAAACCAAGATAGGAACAAACAAAAGAAGGTAAAACAAGACGTCATTTTGATTTGACAATTAAGAATTGTTTACTTGGCAGCAATTTAAGTATTTTTCATTAAATTACACCTCTAAATTATCACATTTTTAACTCTGTTTTGCCATGTATTCATGAAATGAAAAAGTAGATATGCTACTAGTCGAATGGCTAATGTAAGAAAAATGGCAGGCAGGCTGCTGACATATCAAGAAAGATTTCCCGAAAGAATTCATCCACCAAACAACTATTTTGTAAGAGTTTAACAGCAATTCAGAAGTGAACCAGATGTACTAGAAAATAATTTCATTATCGATGAAGAGTCGGAAACCAATGTACTTGCAATTGTTGAGGCAGATCCCACGATTTCGATAAGACTGATTGAGGACCAAACTGGTGTAAATCAGGAATCAGCTCGACGCATTTTGAAAAAACACAAATTTAAATCATACAAGTACCAAATACACCAACATTTATACGAAAATGATTTTCAAAGAAGATTGAACTATTGCAATTGGTTTCTGAACAGACAATTTGGACAATAATTTTCATGAACAAATTTTATTTTCTGACGAGTCCAGGTCACCGAATACTCTGAAGTGTAACTGTCATTGGCGGGAAGAGTTGACGCATCCAAGTTGGCGCACGTGAAATCGCCATTTTGTGCGGTGCATTTCATCAGTTGCCTAGTATTATTTTCAGTCGCAGTTGCCTAATTGTGTGAGAAGTAGTTTATGTGATTCTTTACATTTCCAGTTAGTGTTTCTGACATTATTGTTTGATTTGTTTGGGTGTGTTTTTACAAACAATGGATAAACTTTCTTTGAAGAAAGGTAGAAATGTCTGTGCAGCTAAAGACTGTAGAAACCAGGCCGACTCTGTCAGATCCGTTTGTGCGAAGCCGACCCTAATAATGTACCGCAGAAAATAACCGAAGGTCACGGAAATTTGCCACAACTGTTCTAGTGTTATTTTACGAAAGTTACACTTCAGGGTATTCGGTGTCCAGGTTCACTAATTTGGGATTATTTAATCGTAACGACACCCGTTATTGGGCACAAGAAAATCCCAGAAGTATGAGAGAAAGTGCATATCAGGAACAATTTAGTTTTAATGTATGGTTAGGAGTAATTGGCAGAAGAATTATTGGGCCAATAATTTTTTATGGTCCATTAAATGGAGAAAGATATTTGGAATTTTTGCAAAACCAGATACAAGATTTTTTGGAAGAACTGCCACCTAATGTTAACCCAATAATTTTTCAACAGGATGGGGCTCCACCACATAACAGCAGAGTTGTGGTGAATTATTTAAATGAAAGGTTTGGAGAAAACTGGATGGGAACAAATGGGCCAGTTCAATGGCCTGCAAGGTCACCAGACCTTACGCCGCTTGATTTTTTTGTATGGGGCCACTTCAAGGAAAACGTTTATAGAACTCCACCAACAAACATGGAAGACATGGAAATGAGAGTCAGAAGAGCAATCGATGGGATTACTGAATTACAGTTAGATAACGTGCTTAGGGCTACCGTCACAAAAACACGATTGTGCAGAAATAATAATGGACAACATTTTGAGCATCTGCAGTAAAAATGCTTTTGTATGTAGTGCTTCAGTAAATATTTCATTTTGATTTCATTCATTCGTTGTAAAAATGTATTACAGTGTAATGGTTTTTCATCAATTTTGTTCAAATGTGTTTTACTGATGTTTCTTATTTATTTAAAAAATCGTTTTACCTACTTTTATTTTGTTTCCACCACCTGCTTACTAAATATTTTTGTTGAAATACAATATTCATTATCATTACTATATGCAATAACATTCGATACTAATTTTAATGAAGAAAATAAAATAGGAGAGGCACAGCAATTGTATTGGACAAAAATAAAAGATAAATAAATAAATATTTTTTAACTAGGTGAAATAAAAAAATGGGGTTCCTATCTTGGTTTTTATGATATCGTGGGTTGTTTAAAGATATTTTTTTTAAACAAGTTAGATCTTATTAGTCTGTTCAGTTACTGGTTATTCCCAAAAAAATATGAGGCACAAAGTTGCATACCAGAGGTCTTTCGATATCACGGCACACTACGCATCAATATCTACCAAGGTTCATATCAGGGCCACCTAGAGTTAACAAACTAAAATTGATATTAACTGTCATTTTAAAAACAAATGCCGTGTTCCGATACATGGTTTAAAAGAGAATATAGAGACAAATCAGATAGGTAAAAAAAATATATAGGGTGCCATTTACAATAACAGAGTAGATGTCCCTTCCGGTGAACCGGAAGTGGTGGGAAAAAATTTTTGAACTTAAAAAAGGACAATCACGCATTATATAAGTGTACTAAATTTCAAAATAATATTTTTTTAAATAAACATGCTACGGAGTGTTACATGTCTCCTTATGCTTACAAGCATTTTATAATAATGATTGTCATGTTAGTTGCTAAATGATGTACTTTTATGCACTAGTGCCTAAAAGTGACACTTTTAAGTTAGTCATAGTTCGTTTAATTCATTCATCAATGACATCTCTGTTTCTGTAGTGAACAGCAAGTTTCTTATTTGCTGAGGATCTCAAGGTTTTTAGAGTACTCAATCAAGTCTGCTTGTGCTATCAGCTTAGTGTAGCACTAATTGTATGTATTTAAATGTTAATAAATACTGCAAAATTTGATTTTCCATAATTAATACACGACATAATTTGGCTATAACATAAATAATCTTTTTATTTATTTATCACGATCTATTCAGCGTCTTTTGAATTTCTTCGCCACTTTATGTTTTCTGAAATATGTATTAAGAATTAAAAAATGAACGAAACTGCTGAAAATTTAATATATTTATGGATATCCTGAATCACTGGTTCCATGTACATACTTCTTACTTGCTTTTGTAACATGATATCTGTTCAAAACCTTTTGATAGTGAAAACTTGTGTTCAGATTAAAACAAAATAAGAGCTGTCGCAATCGGATAATCTTATTGTAGATATCCTGAATCATCGACTTTATGTACATAATTATTTTTTTTATGTATATATTATATAAATCATCTGTTCAGAACGTTTTGATTATTTTCTCCATTTGTGATTTTTTACCGCCGACAAAGTAAGTTTGTTTCTTATTTTTTTATCTTTTAAACAGATGAATCGATTTTGTATATGGTTTTCACCTTGCTTTGGTATTTCTAGTATTTAAATCTTTCAATTTTAGCTGACATTTTGGTTTCGTTGCATGTCAAAAAATTATATATAATTGTGATGAAATTTTTGTACTATGGCATTTCAAAATTAAAAAATTGTAACAATTTTCACACATATCCTGGCACGAGATATAACAGATGGATACCTCTCTCACCTGCATGTGACAATGCAGTATTCAGGTATTTTAAAAATCCAGTTCGGCAGTTACATATCTACACCTGAGAAGCTTGAAAACCCAAGTCCATTTTTGGATTAATGGAACACTACTGGGTTTATCAGAACACTAGAACAACAACTAACAACTAGAACCAATATTGGTTTAATATTACAAAAACCTTCGCTCATACGCTCAATGCAGAGTAACGCAACATTGCACCATTAAAAAAATGTGAACATTTTTCTATATAGATTCAATATTGGTTAACTATATTCAACAAATATTAAATAAACCATATTGTATAATATTTTTCCTATAATATAAATTATTATTTTAAATCATGTATTTGTATGTGTACCAGTATTTATTAACAGTCTAATATATTTCTTTACAGTTTCAATGTATCTATATTGATCCATTATACCACGTTCCAGCCAATCTTATGTTCTACCTCGGTTTTGGCTATATTACGTCAAAAATGGGCTTTAGCCGTTCATTCTTCTCAGGTACTGATATATCTGTCGATGATGAACATTCTAAAATTGATTTGTAACAAAAGGTGCCAAAGATCAACTCCAATACATGTAGAACAATTTTGCTCTCGGGGACATTATTTAAAAATATATGTGTGTGTTTGTATTACATTTACTGAGTAGTTATTGTAGTAATTCTTTACACCGTTTCATTCTACGAATCATGCATGATAAAAATAAACCATATATTGGGTTTCTAAAACAGGCTAATCAGTGAGTTAACTAAGCTTCTCTTTTATGTTGGATCAATCTAAAATTCAATAAAACATTTACAAAATTGAACTGATAGTTTCTTCTTCTTTTTTCTTTTTCTCTTTAGGTAAAGTACTAAGTTACATATTATGGTGTATTATAACAATTGTATACTTATTATAATTATATTTCAGGTTGCCCATTGATAAGAAATAAATAAATAATATCAATACAATACTCTCAATAAAGTTCACAACTTGTTATTTTTAACCACTTGATAATTCTAATTAATTATTTTCCTATATAATGTAAAGTAATAAATTCAAAATCCTTTCAAGTGTATTTTGAGGTACACAAGTATATGGATATAATATTTATTTTAAATAACTCTTTATAAGTACTCTTCACAAATTGTTCAATGGAAAATGTAATACTGAACTGATTGTCTGGTGTTGATTGAGTAATCAAATGCCTATGTCAATATATTATTGATCAGTTTATTTCTCTCAAGTATACTTAATGGTCAATTGTACTTTTGGTTGATACAAAGCAAATACTAAACAGAACCACAAATTTGTATTGGTCTTAACTAATTTTTTACATGCATGGTTATATATTTACTATTAATTTAGATTAACAAATATTTTGTATTTTTTATACAACCATAACAACTGATCTATAGCACATGCGACATTGTTAACACTGCATTAACGATAAAAGATTCCGCAGTAGATGATCGACTTTTATCTTCTTGCGTTCTGTATAGTACAGGGAACCATTTCTATTCGCTTTGGAACAGTTTGCGCATTTTAGCTTGGTGTTTGTACAATTGAGCAGCACTTTCTTCTCAAAGAACAAAAAATCTACTTATTTTTGTTTGCCATCTCAGCATTACCAAGGAATTAAATAAAAATGAATAGCACACCAAGGCTTTATTTTCGAACATAAGAGAGCGGGAATATTCAGATCACCGAAATGATACTGCTCTCTGATGCTCTGAAATCGATGTTTCGGACACAGGTAATGTATCCTATTAAGGGAACAGTTGATGCAATGTTGCCTGATGACAATTGGAAGTTATTCAAAGATGGAATTTTCAAATGGTTATTATATAAAAGTAGTAGTAGCTGAAAGATCATGTGGTATTGCAATGGAAAAATGAAGAATGGCATTTTAGGTGCATAATGGATTGCACCTGTGAATTAAGGGCGGCACAATTCTATCAAAAGGGGCATTTTTTGACGTATTTGGATAAAAATGAAATATAAAACTAAGGTTAGTCATTAGAAATTGCACCGATACGTAAACTTCACAGGCATTCTTTCGCACACAATCATCCTATTCCCTCAAAAAGTAGTAGCATTATCTCTCACTGTCATCTGATGTAAATGATCATTTGTGGCCAAGAATGCGATTTTTCATGCATTTCAAGAGAACACCGTCATTTATCTCATCAGAACAGTGTTCGCCGATTTAGAGAATTAGCAACATCTTAAGCACTGCACTAGAAGTTTGAGAATTATAAATTGATTGTCCAGGTGAACTGGCATACATATTTATGGAGAACTTTGAGAACACACATGTTCAAAATTGTATAAACAAACCGGTTGTCTGGTGGAGATATGTTAACGACATCTTTGCAATTTGGCCTCATGGTGTCGATTTACTAGATAGTTTTTTAGAAAATATAAATAGTAAGGAACCGTCTATTAAATTCACATTAGAAGTGGAAAGTAGGAACGAACTACCGTTTTTAGATGTTTTAATTAGAAGGGTAAATAATGCAATTGAAACAAGCATTTATAGAAAACCAACACATACTAATAGATATCTAAATTTTAACTCAAATCAGTCAATAAATGTTAAAAGGGGTGTTGTAAAATGTTTATACGATGGGGCCAAAATAATTTCATCTAATAATGAAATATTAAATAACGAGAAAAAATTTATCAAAGAGGTTCTAGTACAAAATCAATATCCTGAAGCCTTTGTTGATAGAGTTTTCATAAATGTTGAAAATAGAGACAATCAGGTACGACAAAAACCTGAACGTCATTATACAGCAATAATTCCTTATGTATACGGACTATCGGAAAGCTATGCCGCATAGGTGACAAATTTGATGTTAGGACAATATTTCAAATGGGGAATACTTTAAGATCTATTTTAACAAAAACAAAACCGATAAACAGGGAGCAGAATTTAAAAAACTATATTTACAATATCCCGTGCAAATGTGATAAATGTTATGTGGGTGAGTCATCCAGACCTTTCAGTGTCAGGTTGGATGAGCACAAGAATTACATTAGAAAGAATGAAATTCAGAAATCAAAGATTTGTGAACATGCTTGGGAAAACGGACATAGAATAAACTGGGACTCGGCACAAATTTTAACAAAAGAAGCAGATACCAAAAAAAGAAAAATTAAAGAATCAGCAATAATCTTATTAAATAATATAATAATAATAATAATAATAATAAATCGTCTTTATTCAGGAAAATGCATAATCATACATTTTAATTTACATAGGCGAAGTTTAGCCATTGGCTACTCTAACACTTAACCTATGTCTACTTAAGCTATAACTAATACCTATTATAATAATAATAATAATAACAATACAATTTATTTAAAATATAAAAGTGAAGTTAAAAGAAGAAAACTAAAACAGTAGAAGTGTAAATCTAAAATCCTAAAATTAATGATAAAAGATGGAAAATAAAAATGTGTACCCACATATTATTCGTTAACTAATAGTTGAGATCTTAAACTATTGCGAAGTTTAGCTACAGAAAAATGTTTCAAGTTAGTATCCATATTATTGTAGTGTTTAACAGCGTTGTAAGTGAAAGATTTTTGAAAAAAAGTTGTTGAGTGTTGAGGCATTGTAAAATTGTTAACGTATCTGATATCGCGCGAATGCAATGCGTTACGTGGCACCAGTTTGTCTCTCAGGTACTTCGGTATAGATGTAGTCAGCAAACGGTGTACAAATAGCAAGAAATGAAGTTTCCAGATATTGTTGATCTTCAGCCAATGAAGATAAGTGTCGAATTGTTCTGTAGATATTTGTACAACCTGGCTACCAATGTTAAAAGAAGAACTTAACAAACTCAACGTTATCTAAAAGAAAATATCATCAGTTCTATGTTCTGTGTAAGTAGTAAGTATCTATGGGAATAACATAAACAGAATCTTAAAGCTGTGTATTTGACATACACAGCAAAATAAGAGTTCTTCCAAAAAATAGCTTTGAAAACGGAAAGAGATTACTTTCCGAAACGTCAGCAAAATACATTATTTCTGTGTTTATTCCGATTTATATTATTTGCAAAACATAACCTCTGACTTTTCCTTTGGCGTAAACGTCACGGGCGCAGAGGCTTTTTTTTTCAATAATTCTATTATTTTGTAGATTCGGTGATTTGTTTTGAAGAGGATAATAATACATGTGGTAGAAAACCCAAATAATAGGAAAAAATATGGCTGCAGGTAGTCATATCGTTGTGTATATTGAAACCCTTCAACAGACAAACTCATAAAATACTATTTTTATATACCTCGCTCTTGCCTTCAAATTGTACAACACATTTTTTATTATTTAGGTATACTTATTAACATTTCAATAAAAAAAGATAAAAGATATTTTTTTCTGACATAGCCATCCTATTTAACGTACTTATTAAAGATTTTTCGTTTCCTTTAATTTGTCACCTATTGAAATAATATCCATCATCATATTTCTTACACCTTGTATATTTTATTAACATAAACTTTTATCTGTTTCAAAATTTGCCTGTGTAGGAGTTTAGGATGATGAAAAACGACTCTGGCTTAAAGCCAAAATAAATTTCTATATCCTCAATTTAAAGGTACCATGCCAGCAAATTACCAAGATATGGTAGGTTTCAATGCCAACATTTGTGATAATTAAAGAATGAGTTGAATTTTAATCTGTATTCCTATTATTTCCTAAAAGCTCTTAACCAATTACTGGGGGGCTATTTTGGAAGGAGTGCAAAAAATATTTCTTTTGTATTAGAAATGTGAAATTTCATTGTATTCTGTACTCATGATACTACGACTAAAGAGGAGATATACTCTTTGGTACGCATTTCAGCTTGGACCTGGAACACTTAAAAAAATCTGCTTTAGGGTCGCGGCTTGAGAGAGGTTTTTCTTACTAATGTGGCAAAAATAATACATTTATTGCGGAGATAGACTGCATTTTAAAACATTATTCAAAAATCGGGGAAAGAAAACAGTTATTTGATCAGTTTGTAATTTTAACAATTATTGTTCTTCTACATTAATTTGCCAGATTTAATTAACATTTCTATCAAGAATCTAATACGAAAATATCTAGTGACAATATCACTCCAATTAAATAATGTGGGATATACCAGTCGATGTGCTTATTCTCTCATGTAATTGCTGCAAGCATTGCAGATTGTTTGATTTTTATTAAAATACTATGTACTTTTTGTGGGAAAAAATAGTTGTTTGTTTTTTGCTGTTGTTTTTGTACAATGATGCTGCATAGTCAAGATAGCCATCAGTCACAACATGAACTATTCAATGCAAATCAGAATAGACAAATTACAATAAACAAACATGAAAATTGGATTTAAAGAGCACAAACCAGCAAGGAAACCATCACATCATGTTGTTGTATCTAGTGCATGATGTCCCTTGACAAAACAACATTAAGCGGGATGTTGCGTAAAAGTGTATCTCGTCCTTTAATAATATTGTTATGATCTGGCCTTAATTTTACACGCTTTATATTATTCCTTTTTTCTTTTTACCGATTCCTTTAACTTCCAGATCCTTAAAATGCACTAACAGTGCATAGTATATGTTTCAGCATCAGAAGTTTTGAAAAATGTCAGTGACATTTCCATAACTATATAATAATTATAAATCGCGAAATTATTATTATTATAAACCACGAAATAAATATATTTTGTATAAAATGAATAATTGACCCTACCTGCACTAAAATCGTGGATTGATGAAGTTTCATGTCTTCCAGTAAGGCGACGTTCGTTGTCCTTTCCTCCACGTGGATCGTAGGCCTGGATGTGTCTAAGGTGATTTCTGCTGAGCTTGTCAATAGCCTTTTCAATTTCACTAAAAAATATATTCATCAAGTAGCTATGAGGGCATCAACCAAACTAATTACATATGAGATCACTTTGTCAAAAACTTTCAGAATATTAATGAAATATTGAAACTAATTTACATTATATTAGGTGCAATTTTTAAAGTGCAAAAAAGATTAAAGAGTAATAGATGAGTTTCTATGTTGTTAAGTAATTAGAGCTGATTTAAGTGAATTAAATATGTCTATTTACAGATAATTTCAATATACAAAATCTTCTGAAAAATATTCTTATATGAATACACAAAAAGAAAAAACATTGCTTACATAACAACATGTAAATCACATTTAACAATAGCTAATGGCTAGTACTTATGGTTGTTTATTTGTCATTATTTAATATCAGAAATAACATGGTATGTTAAACAGACCATTTAGGATAATTAATATATCCTTATTATTTATGACATCTGTCTACCCCTTTAATTAAAACGTATTTATATTTTATTGCAAATTATAGTGTTACTAACATGTTATGAATAACATATTTTAGACAAATATTATACTAACCTATTTTATTTATCGAATATATAACAACAAAAATATAGACTTGTTAATATTTAATAAGTTCTCATAATTATAAGACGCTACATTTAAATTTTAAATAAGGAAATATCAGATACTTACAGAATACCACCATCTTCCCTCATGGCTTTGGTCGAGAAATTAGTATGGGCGCCAGCTCCATTCCAGTCTCCTTCCATCGGTTTAGGATCAAAGGTAACAATTACCCCAAAGTCTTCAGCTACACGTTGTAAGATATACCTCGATACCCACAACTGGTCACCCACTGATATGCCCTCACAAGGTCCTACTTGGTATTCCCACTATAAAAGAACAAACAGTGATTAAAATAGTACGATGACGTGTATGTATGGCAAAAGTGACTATTTCACTGACTAGGGAGCACTAGCAAGAAGGCAGTGATTGTCTAATTTATATGATGTTTAAAACAAAAAAAAACAAGTGTGATAATTATTGCTGAGAATAATAATTGGAAAAATTTAAAAATCTTTAGCGAATGATTAAAACTGAAAACTTTTAATTATTCCTTGATGATGGTAACAAATTTGTGTGTAAAATAATCCTCATTAAAAACACCTCCATGCTTCGAACCCAAACCCAGGGTAGTGTTGTCTCCTTAAACAGGACTACGGACTTATCAATAAACGACTTTTCAAAATATCAATAACTGTTCTAGTCTATTAGTTTATGAGTTTCAAAATAGAAAATCCATATATAACAGTCTACACTGACTAAGCATTTTTTCTAAAATTAATTGACCAACGTGGCGTTTTCCATGTGTTATCCAGTTAGCAGTAGCAGACTAGACGAGGTTGTGTGAGAGACAACACGTCTAGTCGCTGTACCACTCCTGAGTTCGAGTCTCAGCTGCGACAGATGGCAATGTCGTAGGGAATGGGAATGTGTATACAACTCTGTAATTGGAAACATCTTTCCTGTAAAATGGTGATTAATAAATGAAAATAAAATGAAAAATGTAATATAATGTAGTATCACTGATGGTCGAGAGGTGAGCGCACTTGCCTCTCACCCAAAAGTTCCGGGTTCGATCCCCGTCGTGGCAGTGGAAAATACTGTGAGAGGGATTTTTTCACTATACACGAATATTGGGTGTGTGTCCCTTAATTGTCTCTAAATGTGTAGCCCCCTCCCACACAATGCTCTTCTAGCGCTTTCCGGGATAAAGTGGGTCGTCATTACTTGTGGTGTATTTATTTATTTATTATTATACCATAATCACTCATGTAGTTGTTGCTGTAAAATCAACCAGTACGATAAAAAAACTTTTTTACTCATGCGGTATAAGTACTATCTTCTCGCACGCTTTTTAGGGCGATAAATAGCTGTTTGCCTACTCTACTATATTTGCATGAGGTAATCACACTTGTCGCACGCGAATTGAAGATAAAACATGCAAAACTATTTACTTGCGTGTGGTTATCACATTTGTCGCCCGCGAATTGACAATAAAACATGCAAAATACACTCGACAGTATTTTTTTTACGTGACGTTTAAGTAACAGTCGAGCAGTTGATAGTTATCAACTAAAAAGTCAATAAATAGTATGGATAATTAAAAACCAAGCAAAAAGGTAGTACTTTTCCCGCAATCGTAAAAAAAAATAGTATGAGCAATTCATGCTATCGTCTATTGCGCACTTAAGCTCTCCTGGGCAATAGAAGATGACTTTTCGCACTTATTGCACAATATACTATTACCACACTGCGTGTGGTAAAATACTATTTACCACACTTGAAACAATGTCGTACATTCCACTTTACCGCACGGTTGTAGGTAATAGTTCATTATATAATGAGGGTGGTAACTAGGTCTTTACCGTACGCGAGTGAAATTTCAAAACCGAGCCATAGGTAATGATTAAATCAACTCATAAAAATAGAAACGTATTTTTTACATATTGTAAAGTCGAGTCAGCACTCAAAAAACGCAACAAAAATTTTACGACAATTATTATCGCCGTTAGGTCAGGCGGCAAGCTCTCATCAAACAAACCGACGCATATTAAAAACCTATAAAGGTAAGCGAGATAATTTCCCGTCGAGACAGCACAAATAGTGATGGTATATTAATGAGGCTGTAAAGTTTTTGTTGCGTTTTTTGAGTGCTGATAATACATGAACTGGACTGTATATTATATAGTTTCACTAATCAACAATTATCTTCAAATCTTTTTATATCTGTTCCTATAGAAACCAACCGGGTAAAGTAATTTACCACGCTGCGTGCGATAAAATATATATCGCACACGAAAACAATTACTACAGTAAAATTACTTTACCACACTGAGTGTATTATATACGATTTTTTAGCTACAACCATGAAATAATTCATAGCGAAATTCAAAAATTTTTTTTTTAATTACATTTCTTATGCTTATATGCATAACTTCACTAACTAATAATTATTATCAAACTTTTTGTGTTCGTTACTATGGAAACCAACCAGTGCGGTAAAAGTTACTTTACGTCACTGCGTACGGTAAAGTACTACTTACCGTACACATAATCATGCGGCATCTCCACATCACCGCATGGTTGTATATAATAGTATGTTGTGTAAGAAGTGTGGTAGCTAAGTTTTTACCGCACGCATGTGATATTGCAAAAAGAGCTGAAAACGATATATTTTTTTTAACCGTGCTTTAGCGAATAGCTGGTTTTGTATGACGAATTTACAGACGTGCACGTATCATATGAAATCATCAATAAAAATATTGAATAATAAAATTAAAATTTTCTAAAACTAGAATCCTTATTTAAATGAAATGTTAAATGTTAAATATTGACATACGCGGCCAGGTTTTTTTAAACCCCTTATTTAAATTAACGTCCTGGTGGCGTTTAGCATTAGTTATTCCACCACTCAACCAGGACACATACACACAGACAATTATACAACAATCATTCCCTACGACATTACCATTTGCCGCAGCTGAGACTCGAACTCAGGAGTGGTGCAGCAACTAGCTGTGTTCTCTCTCACACAGCCTCGTCTCCACTGCTACCAACTCGGTAACTCATGAAAAACACCACTAAACATCCATACTCCAGCCAGGAATCGAACCGGGGACTCCTTGGTTGAAAGCCTAACACGAAAGCGTTGAGGCACTGAGCCGGTTTCACTATAACCCACACATGTGTATATGTATGTAAAGCACACATGCGAAAAGTGGTAGTAAGCATACTTAAATTAGTGCGGTAATACAGTTTACTTACCGCACTGTTGTAAGAAAAGATTCTTACAAAATTTGGTACATTTTTATGTAAATGTATATTATTAAACTTTGTAGACGGAGAATTTATATTAATATATTCAAAAATACATGAACCTATTTAGACCACAAAAACTATTACATATTATTTTTAACTCGATGAACTGGTGCAAAGTAAATTATCTATTTTAGTTTTTAAAAGGAGAAAGTAGATTTAATGTGAATAACTTACTTGTGCGGGCATAACTTCCGCGTTGGTTCCAGCTACTTTAATTCCAGCGTACAGGCAGGCTCTATAATGAGACTCGACAATATCACGAGCATAAACTTTATTGGCGCCAACACCACAGTAATAAGGTCCTTGGGGTCCTGGAAAACCATGTTTAGGCCATCCTAACGGTCGGAGGTCCATGTCTAAGAGAGTGTATTCCTGTTCAATTCCAAACCATGGCTGTGAATCCTTAGCAGCTTCCATGGCTTGCAGACATGACAATCTCTTGTTAGTCTCCGTTGGTTTTTTATTATATTTGTATGTATCACATAGAACCAGTTTGTTGTTTGCTCTTAAAAAGGGGTCATTATAAAGTGCCACGGGCATTAAATATGTGTCCGAATTAGAACCTTCGGCCTGATATGTGGAACTGCCATCGTAATTCCAAATGGGAAGTTCTAAAAACGAAAAATATTATTAAAGGATGAACCATAGTATGGGCCTAATAGAGTTGTAAACATCTTCGTTTTTCTAATCATGGCTTCATCGATCCATGAAAGTTCTTATATCAGCAATTTTGATTTTTATTAATTATATTTCATAATCATGAAAAATGCATATACTTAATTTAGAAATGTTCACTGCTAAGGCA
Organism: Leptura quadrifasciata; assembly: GCA_963675555.1. Taxonomy (NCBI): domain Eukaryota; kingdom Metazoa; phylum Arthropoda; class Insecta; order Coleoptera; family Cerambycidae; genus Leptura; species Leptura quadrifasciata. Next base: position 77,223,621 of record OY776673.1, on the reverse strand, counting down.
CAAGGGGCTCAATATGTTAAAGATTTCAAATTCAGATATGACGTTATTTTTCACCCCTACTCGCGACGGGTTTCATCTTTCACAAAAGATACAATTTGTCGTAAAAGAAAAAAAATACAAGTAAAATAATCGATACATTTTTCCAAAATTTTAATTATTTTTCTTACTATACTAAGAAAAAAAACGAAATTCTCAATAATAATAATAACAATAAACACCACAGAAATTAGACAACCCCCAATTCCAAAAGCCAGAGGCTTGTGCGGAAGGGGGAAAACGCAGACATACAATCATATCCTCCGACAGTGCCAGTGCCGCAGCCCATTTCCATTTATATTACTGGATAGAACATTAAAAATCTTTTCAAATGAGCTTCACACGCACCCCCGTTCCATTTAAAAATTTTAAAGGGGTACCTGTCACTCCAAGGGGATTGAAGGAGGAGGTATAAAATTTAAAAAATGTCATTTTAGAATTTAAACCGCTGCCCAAACTACTTCCACATCCAGATTTTGTATCCAAGTCTTATACACTTAAATCCCAATGTAATATTTTACTCCCTTTAATTTAGGGGGGTGGGGGTGGTAGAGGGGGTGGCTAATGCTAAAATGAATTTTAAAGGCCCTTGGCTCTCGTACGCACACTAAATCCCAATTAAATTTTTTGCTCCCTTCAATAATGGGGTGGGGGTAGCAATGGGTGTGGTAGAGGCGGTGGCTAATGCCGAAAAATTTTTAGAGGGCCTTGGTTCTCGTATACACAATAAATCCCAATTTAATTTTTTACTCCCTTTAATAATATGGTGGGGGTGTTAGAGGGGGTAGCTAATGCCAAAAGACGTTTCATTCTTGTATACACACTAAATCATATTTTATTTTTTTTACTCCCTTTGATAACAGTGTAGGGGTGGTATTATGGGTGATAATGGGGGGTGGCTTATGCCAAAAAATATTTTGAGATCTTAACTTTTCGTACATGCCCGAAATTGCAAGTTTATGGACTCTTAGCTGCTTGCTTGTCTATTTACCTTTATTTACCCCATTTACCCCCGAACCCTTCAACAGAATTATATCAAAATATAATCTAGTTCCAGATTTCGTTATAATACATAAGTGTACCAAATTTCAAGTCAATATCCTGAACGGTTCCAGAGTAAACGTGCACACAAAAAAAGTTACAGACAGACGGACAGACAGAATTTTTTTCGCTTAAATTTAAAATCTCGACGTTTTTAAGCCTATTTCAACAAAAAATATATGTATTTTTTTGCGTTACTGTACTTCCACTGGACGTGGAAGTAAAATTGACGTGTTTTAGGATTTTACTCATAAATTGTTAATTACGTAGATAAATAAATTTATCCGTTACTTATGGACCTCACTGTATATAGATTGATTCAGAACTTATCGTTAAAATGTTATAATGGATTCATAAAAATTACAACACAAAGAAAAAATGAAAGAAACACTAAAAATAATTACTTGCACGTCATTGGTATCCTGGTCGGCTGTACTGCAATAAAATCGTATGATACAGACCTGATTCCTAATGCATCCGTAGTATGCTCAGAAAAAGGACCCCGCATGGAATACATGGGATCCGGTGAAAATGGTCGGAATTGAGATAAGTTGTAGTTCAGACCTTCTTGATGAAAAGTTCAAATGGGAGCAAGGCTCGAGAACCTCTTATTTTGAAGATTTTTCACGAATTCTTGAATTTTCGACCTTTACCCTTGCTGTAACTATAAAATAAAAGGTTCTCGAGCCTTGGTTCCATTTGAACTTTTCATCAGGAAGGTCTGAACTACAACATATCTCAATTTCGACTATTTTCATTGGTATCCCAAATATCCCATGTATTCGAATTTTTGACCATTGCCCTTGCTGTAACCCCAAAATAAAAGATCCTCGAGCCTTGGTCCCACTTGAACTTTTGATCAGTAAGATCTAATCTACAACATATCTCAATTTCGACCATTTTCACCGGAATCCCAAATCCCACGTTTCTGTGCGAGGTCCTTTCCGCGGTTGTTAGTACGAAACATACTTTGTTTTTGGGTTGAAATGCAGCTGGTATTAATAATGTCTCGATGTTTCGGCTCCCGCTTTGGAGACATTTTCAAGAGAATGGGTCAAGACCAAAAAAGAGGTAAAGAAAAAATGATTTCAGAAGGGAAAGTGTAAGGATAGATGTGAATCCGTACAATTGGTTCGATTGAGGGGGCTTTAATCTGCCTACTCCCCAGATCTCACCATCGTCCATCTCCAAGATCTCAATTTACCTACTCCTTAGAGAGAGTTCTGTCTAAGTCGAAACTGGAACATTGTAAATAGAGTTGAATATAGTAACTTCAATATATTTTACGACCCTTCTGTTAGGATTGTCGTATAATTTTTTTTTGGTGGTAACATCTATTTTAAATGTGTATATCACTTCCTTAAACTTTTAAGGATACAGTCTGAATCACCTTACATAATATACCCAGGAGTTATATGTTATGTCGATATAATATTTTTTTTTATACATTTTATTTAACGTCGGCCTATTTCCGCTACTGAGGCCTAACACCGACGCCTGTAGACGAGCTACCCCCAACCAGGAATTTTGCCGAACCTCTTCCCTTAAGAAGAGTAGGGATCTTTTACTTGCCTAACATTTAATAGACAAGGGACCGACGGCTTTACATCCCCTCCGAAGGATGGTATATCTCCTATACAACCCTCGCCTAAGGTTGTATAGCTTCCGCGCATACACTGATATACAAGCCGCTGGAAGATGTGTGAGGCGAGAACGCGGTTTCCGTTGGAATGGTCACCAATCCAAGTACTAACTGCGCCTGTCGTTGCTTTACATCGCATACCGAAGTATGTACATAGTAAAGACGCACCTACGCTCGCCCGTCGATATAATATATTAATACGAATAAGAATAACTAGCGTAGAGAACTATGTTCACAGGGCAACGACTTCACCTAATAAATCAATAAATAATATAACAAGGCATGTGTCTTTCATAAATATTAATTTTATATAAATTTAGGTATCAATTATTTACAACTTAAGACACAAAGGAAGGAATATTTTATTCCGCGCGCAATTGATTCAAAAGGTCTTATGATATCTATCTATTTACTTATTACTATTGATGATGTCGTGATCAAAAGCACATTCTATTTGGAAGATAACTAGCTCATGAAATGTCAAACAACAAATACGTTTGTAATAGGATGGTTTACAATTATTATAACATACATGTCTAATTTGGGTGAAGTGTCATTTCAACGAGTTATATACAATGAGATCAATAAGTAACGGATATATTCATTATCTACGTAATTGAAAATTTATGAGTAAAATCCTAAAACATGTCAATTTTGAATTCTAAAATAACTTTTTTTGAGCATAATTTTATACCTTCCTTTCAACCCCCTTGAAGTGAGAGCTACCCTCTTTAAAATTTTGAAATGGAATAGCTAATTTGAAAGGATTTTTAATTCTCTATCCAGCAATATAACGTTTTTTGAATTTTGTATATTCTTTATCCAAAAAATTAAATTTGAAAATTTTGAAATGTATACAACCATATGTATCCTAAACTATTTTATGTACCAAATATCTCCCAAATCCGACTTTTCTAATTAATTCTGTGTTATAACATTCAATGTAAATGTATCGTTTATTCCGAGGTTTTTTTTGAAACGCAGGTGGCAAAATATCAAAAAAAAAAAAAAAGAAATAAGTAAAAAGAGTTTAATTTACATGTCAGAAAGGATTATAATTTCTTTATTTACTACATCTGCGCAAACTTATGATTCTAGTTTTTTTTCGCTGATTGTCAAGTTGATCATTATTTTAACAATGAGTCTTTCGGTTACCTAAAGAATTGAAATTTTAGGATGTGGTGATAAAACAAGAAAGCAGAAGCAGGTATGTGAAATCCTGACCGTCGTATTTCTGTCTACGGCTATATTTTCCAATTAATTTCTTGTTTGCATTCCTTAGTTAAATGAACACATAAATTGTATAAGTATGGACAGTACACTGACGCCTGATCAGCTGATCCAGGGACAAGTAGAGATATTCTCAGTAAATAGTGAAAATTGACCGCAATATGGTTTTTAATTTTATGTGGGATATGCAATGGCAACTATTGTCTGTCTAACTTTGAACTTTTTAGATAATTTAGTACTGAACTGTATATGTCATTTCATTAAGTGTACTAATTATAATAATTATTAATTTATTTATTTAAATGTAATTAACCAAAACAATTATTACCCTTCTAATTAATACTAAGAATTCTTTATGATATAATTCATAGTATTCACAGCGGGTGGTTCAAGCAGACCCGTATTCAGTTTCATTAACATTATTCAGTGGATTGTTACATTTAAAATTAGTGTCTTCAATATGAAGGTATGAATTTTTAGCCTTTTGGACATATAAAACATACATCCTTTTAGGATCAATTAGTTCCAATATAATTATGTAATATTTGGAACAGCTGAAATATTTATGTGTCGCTTTCAGATTTTATCTGAATAATATGTATATGTGCTCTATACGATTACAGTAGTATGGGGGAAGTCTTACACAGCGCGTATTCCATGACTTCTGCAAAACTGTCTTATTTGCTTTTTATAGCAAGACTTTTTAGTACAGTAACTATTCTTTTGAAATCTTCAAGAAAATAAATTGATTATGCATTGTTTTTATATGTGTTGAATAAAGAATTTTATCTAATTGTCTACTATGATAATTTGCAACATCCATAACAATTATGCTATCTAAAGGAATATTAGGAACTACTCACTGACATAATATAAAATTACGATGAGGCCAACTAATTTTTGAGCCAATTTGTTCCAATAATTCAGCCGTTATTTCTTCATGATAATCAACACAATTTTTTTTTAAATTTCATAATGACAAAAGATTTGGCGCCCATCCGTAAGCACAAAATGAAATTTTTAAAAAGGGATTTGAGAATGACCGGATCCTCCGCCATTTTATATAAAATGACTACGAAGTATCCTGCAAAAAAACGAAGAAGCCGATCATCTTGGGTTAAATGTTCAAACGCATGCTTCTTTATTTCGTTCAAATTTCACTAATAACATTTGCTTGCATTTGTCAAAAAAGCATTTTATTCGGAGAAAATATGGTCGTTAACTAAGAAATCAAACTTATATTCTCAAATTTTCCAAAAAATTGTTTCATAAAAGCGCAGTTATTATTATAACCAATATCAGCTAATAGTTAATCACATAAAATATATACTCTTGACGCTGAAAAAGTTTAAATTTTTTACGTCCCCATCATTCACGAATTGTTGCAATTGTGTTAGTTCAATTCAACATAACTTTATATATAATTTAAATATAGTAAATGTCCTCCCCAGGCCCTGGTTCAGGACCATTCGTGCAACAGAAACGCGAGACAACAAACAACGCACTTTCAGAGTATAATATAAATTCGCTATTATAATAATAATAAACACCACAGAAATTAGACAACCTCCAATTCCAGAAGTCAGGGCTTGTGCGGAAGGGGGTTACACATTGAAAAAACGCAGACACACAACCATTTCCTCCGACAGTGCCAGTGCCGGAGCCAGGATTCGAACCCGGTGGTGCGATGTCCGTGTGATTAATCGCGATTGCCACCTCGCGCCTTAACCCACTCGGCTATCGACCAGACAACTCGGCTATCGACCAGATTGTAAATTTTTTATACTTGGTTCAAAAATTTTACACTTGCTATGAAATTCTAATTTCATGAAAGGAATGATCGATTTGGATAGTTTTCAAAATAAATAAAACTGGAAGACGTAACTGGGCATACTAAAAACGTACATTCTGTACTTTCCCAAGATGTTCGCTCTGGAAATCTTGAGGATGCTCATATTTGATACCAGGACGTTTAGACCGAAACAGGACGTCCTACGATGTCGTGTGCTATCTGGGTAGCGTTAATCCTGCATTGATAAACCAGTCCGAGACGGCTTTGGCAGCAAAATCGCGATGTCAATGCGAAGGTCGAGATGATCAGACTGTAAAGGCAGATTAGAACCTCCATGAACACTGTAAAGAACCAGAAATGGGGGGACAAACTGACAGCGTTAAATCCTCAGGACAACTCGCTGTGGAAGCTAACGAGGGCCTTAAAAAGTACGCGGGAGGCTATACTCGCGTTGACGAGCGCGAACGGATGGACGTCAACGACAGATGCTCAAAAGGTGAGCGACTTAGCTACTCATTTCGAAAGCATCCACAATAACGATATACCAAACAATTTAGAGCACGACCGCGTTGAAAATGACATTAACGATATCACTGGTCATGACGTACAGTTGACAAGACGAGATTTTCTGAAGGCCATGACTAAGCCTTCGGAAATAGCAGGAATTATCAAGGATTTACCGAATAATAAAGCCCGGGGAAGGACGGCGTCGAGTACAAGCTGCTGAAATATCTCCCGAGGAAAGGTATTGTGCAGTTGACATACGTCGTTAACGCGATCCTACGGCTACAGCACTTTGCTTAGCCAGTGAAAGTACGCCGTGGTCGTTCCTATCTTGAAGCTAAACAAAAACGCGAAGTTCGTCGGCAGCTACAAACCAATCTTGTTGCTGTCGATGATCCCCAAGTTAGTGGAGAAGCTCGTCCTGATCAGACTAGACGCTGTTCAGAGCTCCACATCGATGATGAGTACCAATTTGGCTTCAGGAGGGGCAGGAGCACGGTGCAACAGGTCGTTAGGATAGTTAACGACGCCAATGCGACAATACGGACGGTCTACTCTCTCTCTAGGGGTCTGTATCCACTCATAGTCAGGGGTAGCAGACTTAACAGATAAAATAAGAAATTGTTGTACACAATGGTAGTCAGGCCGTCTATCACGTACGCGGCGCCGATATGGTGTAGCATACCGGTCACGACAATGAAAAACTTCAAGTGCTTGAACACAAATTTATGCGCCCCATCTCTAATTGTGGAAGGTACCCCTCCCTCAGAGATCTATACGTCCTTTGCCACGAGATAACCCCGATAGCGGACTATGTCCAGCGCATCTCTCAAAACTTCTACTCGTTCAAGCTAGCAAGACACATAACACAAATTAGATAGCATAATGCCCCATTTCGAATCAAATACCCCTTACTTGACCAGACGTTACTGATTTTCCGGCAACCTCACCAATTATAACTCCCGCTTACCCTATCGACCTTTACTAATATTTCATAACTTTGTCTATCTTTAAATCTTTCCTGTCCCCCCTTTCCTTTCTGTTTGTACCCTTTTTGTCGCGTTTGTTTTTACTTGTTTTCTTTTTGTACATTTTTGTTTCTAAATTCGTATCCATTAAAATTTCAAGTAAATCTCTAAATGTAGTGTGGTTTCTAAGTTTTGTTAAATCTGTTTTTTGGATTTTAATTGTATTACCTATATTTTCTTTGTTCATTGTACAAAAGGTGTTTAGGTTTAGTTGTTGTTAATTAATTACTGTTTTCGCCGACCCATACTTGTCCCGCCCGATCTTGCAACCCGTCACCGCGTCAGCGCGGTGGTTGCACGATCGGCCCTGGACCAAATCCTGGCTAGGCAGCTGTTCTTTCTGTACCATTTAACTTTTAATAAATCTATTTTGAATTTAAATTTGATAAGCCAGTCCTTAGTGCTTTATATGAATTGATATGGTGACTATGGTGCTATTTTTTGGAATTAATAATAATCGTGACTATGATGTTGCTTTTTGAAATTAATAATAAGTAAACATATGTTCATTAGACGTAGGTTTTACTGATAAATTCGGTATTCTTGACTGTTACTTTTGATATTTCGCAAAAACTCAAAATTCATATTGCGGGTGAAATTAACAGTGTTTCTTTTTGTGAGGATATTTAAAAATTTAAATCTAGTTGCTGCAGCAACAGTAGACAAAATCTTTATTCATTTAAAATGTAAAATAAAAACTGAAATTAAAATTTTATTCATCTTAAAGCTAGGTTACGTTAGAACAAACTCTTGTCATTGACTTATTATCGATTATGTTGTAGCGAAATTTTTTTTGTATTCGTCTACTATAAATGCATTATCAGCTATTCGGTATGATTTTATAGCAGTACAGTCGATCCTGTAATTACACTGTCGAAACATTGTAGCGGACAGCAAAGAATAAAGCAAGACGAACAATATCATGTCGCATGGCTTCCAAAATGAAGTGTTGTTATTGGCTTATTTTCTTGACTATTCGTCTTTCGTTTTACTGTTCTCGAATTAGAATTTACTTGTAATACCAACTTTTTAGAGCACAATGTAAGCACGCCAATCAAAGCGGAGTAGATTGTAAGTAATGAAAAATTTGCTGGGAAATTTAAGTAAATTTTGTTTTTTTTATGTTATACCCATATTTTATATTACTGGAAGAGAAAATAGAAGAATGACCAGTGCATTAAACATTATTTCTATTTGAATTTTATTTATGACTGTTCCCTCTGGAATATATGAAATAGTTTCTCCATTGAATTACTAATGCCTCAAAGGGATGATACGGAACATTCCAATATATCTGTACTTCAAACACTCATAGCCGAGGCACTTGAAATGTTTCGAAGTTTGTTTTACTGGAGTGGTCTCACTGTGCCCACACAAAGCTAATAACAATTTGGTGTTACCTTTTACACTTAAAATTTATGACCTGTAAGGCTTATATGGTTAATATACTGAATTTTTAATTTAAGTAGATGCTTGTTTTATAACCCAGGTGAAACAATAAAACAATTTAGTTGGCTCAATTCAAAAAAGCAACATTGAACCAATAAAACATGCGGATATTTTTCTATATAGACTCAATATTGGTTTAACTATATTCGGCAAATATTAAAAAATCATATCGTATAATATTTTATTCCAATATGAATTATTATTTGAAATCATCATATAATCATTGGCCCAATATATGCAAATTTAACCTATAAATGGTAAAGCTTGTAGTTTTCATGAAGTACAATTGAATAATGAACATTATATTATTTTAAAATTTTCAATGCCAAAATCTAGAAACGACACAACAATACACCCTACATCATCTGTAATTACTAAAAGCATCTCGGCCTTTGTTAGTGCAGACTAGGTGAGTATTTCTCAGTGAATTTCTCCCTCATCATTGTTGAATCTTATTACTCAAACAACTAGCTAGAGTCCTTAAACCAGAGATTACATTGCAACGAGAGCCATCTACTGCAATTTATTGCAATCAGTCTACGTGCAGCATGACTAGCCAATATAGATATAAATCGGTTAAATAATATAATTTAAAAAAGAGTTTAACAATATAATCTAAATATGAATAAGTACTCCGATAGTTTAAAATTAAAATTTGTCAGTATCAATCGCTATTTGTTGTGCAATATTACTAAAAATATAATAATAACATAATAAAATATACACCTTCCAATATTGTGAAATCAGTGTTTATTGATATTAGAAAATATTGCCTAAACAATATAATTTTACAGATACTTGACAATATGGACTAAATATGAGCTTCCAATATTTTAAAATAAATATTTGTCTTATCAATAGATATTTGTTGTATATTCTTATAAAAAAAATGTAATTACAATGTAGCGAATATGGACTTTTCAATTAATATATATTTTTCAATATTGTCTGAATATATTTGTATTGGAATGAGTTAAAACGATATATTGCCAACATAGGCATAGCAATATTTTAATACCAGTATTTATTAATAATTATCAGTCTATTTTTTTATAATTTCAGTATATGTGCATTGATCCGATATTGAACCACGGTCCAGACAATATTATGTTCTACCTGGGAAGTCACTGATTTTTATAACAACTTCAAGGTTAATGGGAGTGCAGTTTCTTAAAATAGCCCGCAATCCTGGAGTTAGTTTAACACTTGTCAATATTTCCAATAATTTAATTTAAGTGATCTTCGAGCGAGACAACTCAAAAATACTATTGCAATTCGGTTTTATTATACACCTCTGTGTTATGGGAGATAAGTTTTTGATACAATTATTTCTTTCTGGGTGATTGTGAAATTTCACAACCAGTTAGTGAGGAGGATGATAGTGTTATGTGCTGCCCTCTAACAGAGAGGAGAGTTGTAATTACTCCCTGGCCAGAAGGGTGGCGCCATCTGTGGGCCAACTGGCGAACCACCATTTAGTAGTGCCTAAGAAAATTATAGAGAATTCCAGTATATTTCTGGAAAGTTCTACAATGATATTCTGGATTCCAAGTGGGTATATAAAGCGGTGAAGCCAGCAGATGAGAGAACAGAACAGTACAGTTTAGTGAAATATAAAGAAGAGTTCAGTTCAGTAAACAAACAGAGAGTTCTTAGGTTAGACAAGAGTTGACTAGTTTAAGGGAAAAAGTAAAGTACATAGTGTTTTAAAAGTTGTGAATTTATATTAGATTAAGTGATTATTAGTTGTGTGATTGTTAAGTATTTACTAGAGTAATTTTAGTGATAAATAAAATAGTGGTTAGTGAAAATTCTTGTTGCAAGTTATTTAAACCCACGGAGTGTTTACTGAAAATTTGTAAGCACGTAACAATTGGTGTCGGAAGCGGAATTGCAACAGAATTTCTGAAGAATTCCATAGTGTTCTATTTGGAAACCACTGGAGATAGTGAAGTGAGTCGAACTGGAAAGTGATATAGACTTTAAATAAGACTTGTTAGTGTTGTTTGTAAATGTTGTTTGTTAGTTTTTGAATGGAAACAAGAAGCATGGCTGCTGAAAAACAAATACAAGACATGTTCCAGCAATTTAGAAAAATTATGCTAGACCAAAAAGAAGAACAAGAGAGACGCGAGGAAGAAAAAGAAAGGAAACGTCAGGCAGAAAAAGAAGAACAAGAAAGACGTCAAGAAGAAAAAGAAAGACGACGTCAGAAAGAAAAAGAAGAACAAGAAAAACGGCGTCTAGAAGAAAAAGAAGAACAAGAAAAACGACGTCAGGAAGAAAAAGAAGAACAAGAGAAACGTGAAGAAGAATTAAGGAAAATTATACAGGGGCAACAAGATGTTATCCTTTCGGCAACTGAAGACCTCAAAAGTGAAATTAAAGAGGATATGGGCAACATAAAGACTGAAATATGTGATGTCAAAGGAAAAGTAAATAAGGTTGAAGAGGAAGTATCTGAAGTTAAAGGAAAAGTTACTGGCGTCGAAGAAAAAGTTACTGGCGTCGAAGAAAAAGTTACTGGTGTCGAAGAAAAAGTTACTGGCGTTGAAGGGAAAGTTACCGATATAGAAGGAAAATTTCGTGCAGTTGAAGGAGAGGTAGAGCGACTTAAGCGACTGTTAAGAGAACAAGGAGGCGAGCTGGTATTATCATCGTCAGGTCCTCGATTACAACCGCCTTCCTTTGATGGTCAAACTTCTTGGTCAACCTATAAAAGACAATTTGAGGCAGCGGCGTACGCAAATAATTGGAGTAACGAAGACAAAGCTATGGCATTGGTTCTAGCATTAAGAGGTCAAGCCTCAGAGTTGCTTCAGACTATCCCAGTGACGCAGCAACGGGATTTTAAAGTTTTAGAGGCTGCACTAGATCTAAGATATGGCGACCAACACCTTGCCCAAGTATACCGGACTCAGCTCAAATCACGCACACAAAAGGCTGGGGAAAGTTTACAAGATTTTGAAGCAGCTGTTGAGCGACTCACATACCTGGCTTACCCGGATGCACCCAAAGAATTCCAGGAACAGTTAACAGTCGGTACTTTCATTGATGGCATAAGAGACGAGGAGATCAGGCGAGTCCTTAGATTATCTCGAGATAAGACTGGTAGTGAAGCCTTGATCCATGCCCTCGAGGTTGAAGCCGCTTACAAAGAGACTGCACGTCCGAGAGTACGAACCATGAAGGTAGAAGAAGAGGACCGTTTAGAAAAACCAAATATAGAATCTTTGATGGCTGACATGCACAAAATGATAAGCCAGTTGATGAACAAACCAGATGCTCCAAGGAAGCAGGAAAGAGAACAGAGCGATGGACAGCCAAGGAAGGTGATTCGGTGTTATCAGTGCAGCAAACCAGGACATATGATGCGGCAGTGTCGAGAACGGAATCCTGGGGAAGTAAACACTGCAAAGAAAGAGGAAGTTCGCTCTGATAAGATGAGATTGATTGTTATGTTAACAGACATACAGAAAATGGTCGCACAATTACTAAACGAATTAAGTTCGCGACCGGAGCTGAAACAGGAACCGCAACCGCCGAAACAGGAGCCGAAGCAGCAGCGAAGTGCTGGAGGTCCGACAAAAGTAATCCACTGTTATAATTGCGGCAAATTGGGGCATGTCAAGAGGTACTGTCGCCAGAGGAGCCCTAAGGAAGTGAATGCCGAGAATGTAAAAACGCAGCAGGATATAGCAGAAGTGAAGGCAGTTAAGATAGAGGTTCCGAAGGACTGGTCAAAGAAAGTTTTAAGAGAGGAACAACTGAACGACGATGAAATTGGACCAATGTTGAAGGCGAAAGAAAAAGGAATCCGCCCGGAATGGAAGGACGTTTCCAGTAAAAGTGTTGGACTGAAGGCTTTATGGGCGCAATGGGATTCACTTAGGGTTATAGATGGCCTATTACGGAGAGCATGGGAGAGCCCGGATGGGAAAGAAGTTACCATGCGGTTGCTGATACCCAGGTGCCGAGTACCAAAAGTACTTCGGGAAGTGCACGAGGGAATATCCAGAGAGCACTTTAGCAGAAATAAGACTTTGGCTAGAGTACGGGAGCGATTTTACTGGGTAAATAGCTGTCAGGATGTAGAGGCTTGGTGTCGCAGTTGCAAGGTTTGTGCGAATGTGGCTGCCAAGAGGTCACCTACAGGGAGTGGTGATCGAATGAAGGCTAGATATGACCGCAATGCCAGTTCAGCAGGATTCAAGGTGGGGGACTCGGTTTGGCTGTATAACCCACAGCAGAGTGAAGAAGGATTCTCGAAGCCTCGCTTACCTTGGGAAGGACCGTATTCTGTCATCACTCGGATCAACGACGTTGTTTATAGGATTCAACGTAGAAAGAAGTCCAAGATGAAGATCGTGCACCTGGACAGGTTGGCAAAGTATACTGGGGTATCTGAAATGCCTGACCGGGACGTTCAGGCTTAAGGAGGGGGCAGTGTTATGTGCTGCCCTCTAACAGAGAGGAGAGTTGTAATTACTCCCTGGCCAGAAGGGTGGCGCCATCTGTGGGCCAACTGGCGAACCACCATTTAGTAGTGCCTAAGAAAATTATAGAGAATTCCAGTATATTTCTGGAAAGTTCTACAATGATATTCTGGATTCCAAGTGGGTATATAAAGAGGTGAAGCCAGCAGATGAGAGAACAGAACAGTACAGTTTAGTGAAATATAAAGAAGAGTTCAGTTCAGTAAACAAACAGAGAGTTCTTAGGTTAGACAAGAGTTGACTAGTTTAAGGGAAAAAGTAAAGTACATAGTGTTTTAAAAGTTGTGAATTTATATTAGATTAAGTGATTATTAGTTGTGTGATTGTTAAGTATTTACTAGTGTAATTTTAGTGATAAATAAAATAGTGGTTAGTGAAAATTCTTGTTGCAAGTTATTTAAACCCACGGAGTTTTACTGAAAATTTGTAAGCACGTAACAATAGGGAAAATAAATTGTCGTCTCGCCGGCTTAATCTTGCGCAGAATATGCGCCTAATGGATTGCTAGAGCCGTTAGAAAAAGGACCCTTTAAAAACCATGTTGAAACAAGACGCTTTTATACCCAAATTGCAAGATGAAAAACATTCTACATAAGGTAATCAATAGCAATTAGAAAAATTGTGTGATTCACTGAAGTCAGTAACCGATGTTTTTTCCCATTGTCCAAACATAGACCATATTTAATGATCGCCTCAGTGGACAGGTTAGGTAGACAAAGTTGGTTGGTTTTTACTAAAGTCCGATTCTCTTGCCAGATTGAGGCCCGAATATTACCGAGGTACGTAAGTTACCTGGCTGCGTGGTTTGTTACCTAATGCCATAAAAAAAAGGTACGTAAGTCAGTTTCCGACGTTGTAGCACCCCATATTTTATTGACGTTTTATATACGTCGCACACCTTCTAGTTGGGAACCCCATCGTTGGCTCGACGTTGGAATCTTGCTTGGGTAGTAGGTTTGCAAGATCCAAAGAACGTTGCTCCGAGGTCAATTCATGACTATAAGATCTAAGTTACCATGCGACTACTATTTGCACTAATGTTGAAGTTGGAATTAGTAAAAAAGTAGTCGGTAGTCGGTGAAATGTTGCTTGGAATAACCTAACTCTGCTTTCTAGCTTTCAGGGTACAAATTCGGTTTTGTAAAGAAAATCAATACATTGACGTAAACTGATTTTTAAATCCTCTCTTCTGGAACACTTCTGAACGATCATACCAGATACATTTTTAAAATTGTTGACCGCTTTTAATGCGGCAAAATCCTTTACCAGTAATATTTCTAACTGTTCTATACTTGCTGACGGCTATCTTTTGCATTATCCACATGAATAATGTTCGATTTACTACTTTAAACAAAATTGTCAGGATATTTGTGAAAATTATATGAGGCTCGCAACATAGTTCTTGTCGCTTCATGTATTCTAAGGTTAACTGGGAGACTTGCTTCCAAATAATTCGTTCTATTTTTGCAACGAAATGAAATGCTAAATATAAAGGACACACCTATTGGAAACTTAACCCAGAGTCCTTGAGTGTTCATGTTTTTATTTTTACATGGGTAGTACTCGTATATGTTTGCATTCCTACCATTTTGCTTAATTTCTAAGTGAAGTTAAAAAAAACATAAACGAAAAAACGACAAGAATTACCAAACTGGGACACTCAACCATGACATTCTCTGTTTTCAAAAACAAAAGTAACAAAAACATAAAATTTTGAGTCGCAAACTCCTCTATGAAATCCTTATTTTTCTATAAGGAACGTAACCAGACTGCAACCAACAGCTGCTCTCCGGGCTATGTGCCCCGCCGAGCGCTGAGTTACAAGTTACAAGCCTGGCGCGTTAAGTGTAATAATTGCATATTACCATGAAGACGCTAATGTTTCGATGGCAACAATCACCAGCCGAAAGACCGATCCTACTTAAAGGAGCTCTCGGGACACATAGCCCGGAGAGTAGCTGTTGGTTGCAGTCTGGTTACGTTCCTTATAGAAAAATAAGGATTTCATAGAGGAGTTTGCGACTAAAAATATTATGTTTTAATATTCCGCCCTCTAAAAGCACATTTGAAAAGTAAGAATGGTCTTAATCCTACCCAATCCGATATAGAGCTTCCACTGCATAATTGTAATGACAGAAGGCTGAGATTTTTGGACAGACTGGAATAAGGATCACTCGTTCACCCAAATTCAGCAAAAAATTGCTACTACAAGTAAATTTTAATTCATCGAACGACAATACTCATAATTCAATTTTCGTTACTTAGTTATCCCACGTATATCTAATAGTCCATAACGAGGTTCCAAAAAGGCCCAAAACATCAAAACTTTGTAGAATCTTTTGCAATACATTTCCTTTCCCGTTTTCAAGAGTGAGAAAACGATGGTGATGGTTTCAGGTTCTGAAATCTTTGCGTACTAGCCTTATCAAAGAAAAACCACCCCAATTTCCGGCTTCTCGGTCTTGGGCTTGCGAGGTCTCTTCGGATCGGGTTTTTTTGGGGAATAATAATAAATTCAGTTAATTTACACTAGAATACCCCAGACCGACCTCCGGGGGTTGAACCTCTCGTCCGTAATAGGTAGTAATATCTCCAAAGAATAAAAAAATACGGTATTATTTTTCACTCAACCCTTCCACAACTACCCCCAACGTATAAAAACCACCCCCTCTTCCATGCTGCCGGTCCTAGGCATGCGGGTATTGATCGGATCAGGATTTTTATTGGAATATCAGGGAAACTAAAAATTACTAAGTAATACCGGGTGTAAACTACCCTACTTGCAACACCGAAATCACTCGAGAAACGAGAAAACAGGCTTCTCACGGGTTTTCGATGGCGGGAATTACGACGGTGGTGTTTTTTTCACCTTACCCTCCCGTAACTACCCCCAACACATAAAAATACCACATAGTTATAAACTATATGTATATTTATGTTTATAAAGAAGAAGGGTTGTCTTAACTGACTAGTTAAGAAGACAAAAAATTAAACACCACGTAGGGTATCTTGAGGTTGCAGTCAGAGGTAAAGGGTTTACGGCCACAAAATAGAAAAGAAAACTCTTTTGTTACTTTGTCGAGCTTTCCGAAAGTATTTATTCCCTTTTTCAAGACATTAACTTTGAGGTAAAAAGTTAAGGTCACATGTATTATAAAATAGTCTTATTTTAGACATAACTTAGACAAGTTTATAAACACATTTCTGTATAGATACACAAATTATACTCACATGTTGTAATTATTCGTGTTCATTTGTTATATCAATTTTAAATCATGGTTTTAACCCTTGATTTTAAATAATCAGTATTAAATAATAGTTGTTAACCGTAATTTGTGAACCTGTATAGGAATTTCTTTACAAACTTGTCTACGTTATGTCTAAAATACGACTATTTTATAATACATGTAACCTTAACTTTTAACATCAAAGTTAATGTCTCGAAAAAGGGAATAAATAATTTCCGAAAGCTTGACAAAGTAACAAAAGAGTTATTATTTTCTGTTTTGTAGTCGTAAACTCTTCACCTCTGACTGCAACCTCAAGATATCCTACACGGTGTTTAATTTTTTGTCTTTTTATATTTATATATACATAGTTCAAGTGTGCTTCAGACACTGGATCGCTAGATGGCGCCTGCTTACTATTTTACATGTCGCACTCGTAAAGATATCGAGATGTACCAAATAGTCAAGGGATCCGCGTGTCGTTCGTCACATGCCTACCTTGCACTGACGACAGCCATCAGCTCGAAACTGCAGTCTGCAAGTGGCATGGGATGACTGGCACGAGAGCTCCTTTAAGTAGGATCAGTCTTTTGGCTGGTGTTTGCAATCGAGGCATTGTCGATAAGAATATCATATGGGCATACTCATTCTTACATAGTTATTTAAATAAAACATTATTTTTTCTCAATAAATCAACCCACGAACCTAAGAAAAACCGGGCATTGATGCAGCCATTGGTAACTTATTCTGTCTCAGGTAAGTTATTTAGCTGATATTCTCTTTAAAAACTCGATCAAACAAACCCGCGCATGCTTAGGATCGATAGCATGGATGAGGGGGTAGTTTTCATACTTTGAGGGTAGTTACGAGATGGTAGTGTGAAAATAACACCACTATCGTGATTCTCGCCCTCGAAACCCGTTCCAAGTCCGTTTTCCAGTTTTTTGAGTAATTTCGGTGTTGCGAGTGGGGTAGTTTTAATCCCCAGTGTCAAGTGTAGTTTAGTAATGGTTATTTTCCCTGATATTCCCATAGAAATCTCTATCCTCATGACTAGGACCGACAGCATTGAAGAGGGGGTAGTTTTATACGTTGAGGGTAGTTGTGGAAGGATTGGGTGAAAAATAATACCACTATCGCGATCCTGACCCTCGACCTTATCGAGTTCGTATTTTTTACTTCCTTTTGGATATCACTATTACGGACGGGGGTAGGTTCAACCCCTGGGGGTTGGTCTGGGTTATTCTGGTGTAAATTAACTGAATTTATTATTCTCCTAAAAAAACCCGATCCGACGAGCCCTCACAAGCCCAAGACCGAGAAGCCGAAAATTGGGATGGTTTTTCCTTGATAGGAGTGGTACGCAAGGGTTTCAGAACTCAAAACTATCACCATCGTTTCTCTTACCCAACCCACGAAAACAGAGCGGGGGGGGGGGGGCAAACGTATTGCAAAAGAACCTACAAACTTCAGCATTATATTTATAACTGACTTACCTTCTGATTTAGATGGAACGAAATCTAACGTTCGCGTTTTACATCGAAGGTTTTCGCCGGTACCGTCTATCCAGATGTATGTAGCTTGACATTTTCCGTCCGGTATAGGCAGTGTTAAGTAATTATGTAACACTGCTTTATTTAAGGCCGCATTAGGCGAGTGTTCTAATGTAGAATTCGGCATTGTACCCTGAAATAAAAAGACAAAAATAAATATAAAACATAGGTAAGGGTGCAAATAAATTACATTAATTCTACAAAACTTCTTGAGCATGTTTCAAAAGATGAAATGTTTCCATTTCTTAGTTCAAGGTCAACATAAAAGTTAAAAATATAATAAGGTAATGCAAAATATAAACTGAAACGTCCCGTACTGGGGTACTTTCTATTCGAAAATAATTCCTATTTTTATTTTAAAGTTATGTAAACATTGCTTTTACAACAATGATTAACCAGTAATTATTATCATTGCATCATACCAGTAAAATAAATTCAATATAAGATTGCAGTAGGATTTCAGGCGCCTACGTGTTTAAAATATTTGGACATAATTTCACAGAAATGTCAAATTACACTTAAAAATCGCTTGTAACACAGTTATTATTTCTTTTCTAACATATGTTAATTCTGGACAAGACAAACTCATTAGTAAAACCAGAAATGTGTACGGAAACACAGTGTAAAGCTTGGTAAAGGAAACTAGATAACTTTAGGGAGCGCACGTAAGAAAGAGAAAGTGCATAGTGCATAGGGAGCGTTAAGTCGCTGTGCCGTGACAAGGCTGTATGGGAAACGAAACTTGTGACGATACCGAATTTTACACATAACCAATGTACTGAAAGAAGCAAAGCGTATATTTCCCTCTCACAGGCAAATATAAACACGCAGAAATCACTGATGGAAAGCTCGCCAAGAACCTATTTCGAGCCCTCTGATTTCTTTACCAATTCTACTTCGACTGCCGATCCAGCTCAGCTCTTAGAGTTTGTGACGCCTGAAATCCCCGGAGTATATAGTTCAAGCCCCTTTTTTGGATAGACATGAAGTGTCAATTTCGAAACCTCCATAGAGATGCCGCCGACCCCGCGGTTGAGGGTCCTGTATCTGAGGGAGATAGTAATCTGGCGATATACACGACGCCAGGTAATATCGCCGACATAATCTTATACAGTTAAAAAGTTTTTTATTTTGGGATTCTGCGTTATTATTTGAAGTTGAATTTACATTCTGGTTTCGGGTGGGAAAAGCGACATTTTGCATGTTTGTGGTACCAAAACAAATATTAGATTTTCATGAAATATTTTGATTTGATTTTAATTAGTAGGATAAAGTTATATTTCAATTTTTTCAGTTCCAAGTAATATAATTGAACTCAGTAAATATCACTCGTTAAATATTTTATTAGGGAAGTTTACGTTTGCTGCACTACGATTTACTATAACTAAATAAATATATTTAGAATTATGCAAAGACAAGATACTTTATAAATGACCAGTCAACATCCATGTCAATCATTATTCTACAGTTTAATAACGCTAATAGGTGGTTACTGCGTCCACCATACCAAGAATACCTTATATTCAAAGTACACTAGGAAGATTTTCCTACTGTAACCACAAGGTTGTTTGATTGTTGCCAATTTTACCGACAATAAAATATAATTATTATTGCATGAATTCGAAGTATCATGCGCCAACAAAGGTTTGAAACATTAATAACGGTGAATTGGCTGTTCGGTTTTCGATTGAGGTTCCGTTACAACGTGGAATGTTTAATATTTTAGACTTGTTCGATTGAAGGGTGACACAACGCAACTTTCGACCTCCGCGGATTCGCGTCTTCGTATGGTTGACAATTATACGCAACCCTCTGGTTGCTCTTCTATTTAATTACTTTAGGGAGATTTTTTCAGCATTCTAAAAGATTTTACGTGAGTGTAGACTCTCACCTACAGCACAATAATTAATCTGATTATACGAGCGATTGCTCGAACTCTATTCTCAAACAATAACCATCATTGTATCGGCCATTGTCGCAACTATAACTTCAATCAAAATAACACGGAAATTCTATTGCATAACATGGTTCTTGTTATTTGCATAACCAACTTTAAAACATATACAGTATGGTCATTACTGTAGCAACGTAGACTTTGCTATATAATATTTAGACAACTGTCTTAAATATTTGGATTGTTTAACTTCCTGTTTGGCTATTTGCTACAACAAATGTTATAAAATAAAATTATTTTTATGACTATTGTCCCCACGATGATATATGCATTAAAACAATTTTTTGCCTTTTCTTTCAACTCTAACTTTCTGGAAATACCAACAATTCGCAGTGCAATCTTGAGTAATCGAAAATAAATAAAGTAAATGATTAACTAGATTTCCTAATTAATAAATAGTGCTCAAATTTACTAGGTACTTAAATTAAGAGAGTGATTAATTTTCTAAAGTAAATAATATAAGATAGGAAATTGTAATATCAAACTTTGCATAAAGAACTTGGGTAAATATAAAAGGTACTACGAACACGACGTAATTTGGGTCCTAACTTTGTAAAACTAGACGATCACTTAAATATCTTGATATAAAATTGAGTTAATTAATTACTGTGTGAGATTAAGTATGCTATAATTGCTTCACGATCAAGGATATTATTAATTAGCAGCCGGGGTGCGCATGTTTAAAATGTTTCATTGTTTTCCAAAAGACTATAACATTTTTGCTTGATCTACATTATTTTGTTTGAATTTCCATTATTTAAAAAAATGTTCATGGTGATTAAAATAAAAGAAACATACAAGGTGTTTGATTTACCAATCTATAGACGAACGGAGGTACAAAGCGAGATATTATGATTTGGTACTTAACTGACCATATTTACAATTATGCAGTGTGACAAATTTCAAGATATCACGGATTTTTCCATTTCGACCTAATTCGATGCATATTCTCATATAACATTTCATAAAACAGCATTAAAAGTTCTTATTTCTTTTTGCAACATTTTGCTCATGAATTTATTTTATCAAGTGCTTATTAGAATCTATATGTGAAACAAAATACTCTCTATAACCCAGTGAAAGTTACAAAATGTATTGCTGTATTATTGTATTACGACTTTACATGCCAGTAAATTAAAAATGCTACACAATATATAACACTTTCAAATATCTTTAAAATGCCAAGGGCATTTTTTAGGAATAATTTCATATCCTTCTACGAAATAACCCCTTTAAGTAGTTTTACCATCTTCGACAGATTTACCTTTGATGTATTATTTGAAAAAGGAAAGAACAAATCTTTCCTCTTTCAAATAATGCATTAAACGTAAAGCTGTCGAAGATGGTAAAACTACTTAAAGGGGTTATTTCGTAGAAGGATATGAAATTATTCCTATTATGGCGATTAAATAAAAAATCATAAATAGGTATTTATTAATGTTCATGCATCCCGTTTTTAATATAAGCTTGAGCTCTTCGTCGCATCTCGCTGATGGCTGCTATCAGGAATCAGGTCATTTGCAAGAGATTTTGTAAATAACCAATTTTCTGACGAATGGGTCAAATCGACAAACTTAACCTCTCGATTATCATGCCTGGGGAGATATGAAGTTTAGCATACAACAAAGAAATTCGAAATCGAAACCATATCATTGCAAAAATTAATGACGCAAATGAAATAAAAAGGCACGAATAAGGTCTTCATTTTTTTAAAATAGCTATTTTATTGCATGTATTGTATTGCATATTTTTTCTTTCGTGGCTTATAAAGTCGAAGAATGATAATTACATTAAAAACATTCCCTGTAAGATTATTTAAAAGAAAATTCCTAATTGTTGATCTATTTTACACATTAACACACTCTGAATACTGATATTTCGAAACAGGTTTCGGGTTGTACATTTGTGACACTTACGTTGTTCTTTGTAGGATACTGTAAATACCAGACACCAAAATTAGTACATTTAACTACTGCCGCACGCACTGAGATACTGAAATGAGGTACACTTATAGTTTGTTGTTTATATATATATAATACTTAGAGATTATTTGCTAATACAGAAAAATACGTCATATCAGTTGTGATTATGAACAGTGTTATGGTGCTTAATATTTATTTATAGTACTGGTTCTTAGTCGAAATTTAATTAATTAATTACGATAAGGTCAAATGAGTTTAAGTATAGAACATTCAAATTGAATTCAATTAGATAAAATGAGTTTACTATTATTTACGCACACATTAACAAAAGTGTGTTTGTATATATTAATAGCAGGAAATTAGCATGCTTATATAGCCGTGGGAGATCATTTTGATTAGTAAACAAAAATAAGACATTCCTATAAAGCACGTGGTGATATAATTGTATATTATGACATGACAGTTCATATGAAAAACTTCTCTTAATAACAGCGCCGAATTTACTATATACATGCCGCTAGTGGTGAGAAATAGAGAGTGCGGGGGAGGAGGCTAGCCTACTTTTCCAAAATTCAATTGTGTATTTTAATCCTTGAATACTGTAAGACATCAACAATATCACAATTAAAAAATCTATAAATAATAATTTGTCTAAAAACATAATTTTGCAATATTTCATTTTTTATAAATAATAATAATAATAACCGATTTGACTCCAGTATGTGGGTTTTAAGATTATTATTTAATGGAATATTATATTATTTATTAATAAACAATTTGATTGTTACAACACATAAAGTGATATAAAATCATAATTAATTATCAGAATGATCTGTCGTAGCACTTGTAATAACATTAATAACAATTCACTACCGAAATCTATTTATTTAATTGCAACTGAAGTACGGGTACTCACAAAAATAAAAAATGAGACAGTTTAAAATTAACTACCTTGGAAACTCTTTAAATAAAGATAAAAATAATTCTTCATATTTATTAATATACAGGTTATCCCCGGGTGAGGTACCGCTCTCTTGTATCCTTATTTATGATTTGTCGAGAAAAAGTCATTCTTTATAAAAAGTTTTGCTTGTCTTAGAAGCCACAAACAGTTGTCAAACTTAAGATAAATTACAGGGTATTCCAAAAATTAGAAAATATGAAATCGACTTTAAGGAAACTATACCTTTTTTACATATTTATATTTATTTTTAAAATTTTATTTAACAAAGTTCTTTCAACTATAAAGAAAAGCTTAATTACGAAGTTTAGTTTCAAAATAAGGAAAAACTTCTTTAAAAAAAAACATCTTATTCAACCAAGTTGAACACTATCCTAAATGTGGAAGTCCTAGTAGTATATATACATTTTTCTAATATTTTTTTGAACTCTTCATACACAGATGAGACCACGTCCTCATTTATATGTTTAATAAACTTTCAGAGAAGTCCAAGAACTTTAATAATTTATCTTAATTTTAACTCATCCTATTAGCTCTTATATTCGTGCATGCTAAAATGTGCTGAAAAATAACCTTTATAAAAGTAACTCAAATGAAAAATAAGAAAAACTAGTAATAAATGTAGTATGATTCCATAAACTAACTACACTTGAGCTAACGAATGCCGATGTTTTCACTACTTTATTTTCAAAAATTTTAAATGTTTTGGATACATCGAATATAAACAAGCTGATTTAGTAAAAAATTAAAATAACCACCATTGTTACTTTAGTATACACTTTGTAGTACTCTTGATAAAGGCCTAAAAAGCCGAAACATTTGTAGAAGATTTTAAATATAGTAATTTGATTCATCTAAAAGCAATGTTTACTTAAAAACAATATTGTGAAGATGTTTCGCAAATTCAGTCTAGTATATTAAAAAATTGATTTTGGTTTTTTCTACTATCATTCTGAATTACAATTAACTGAAAACGCAAAATCGCCATTATTCAACCCCTAAAATAGGCCAACTTTGAACACTAATAACTTTTCGTTCAGGGAAAATATTAAAAAATCATCAACAGCATCTTGTAGGCACAAGAGTTATGCTTAAAATGCAATTTTGGACTTATTTTAACCTCACCACAAAATTGTGAGAGATTATTAAAATTGGTCCAAAAACCAAAATAGAGATAACATCAAATCTTTACATTTTGTGGTCCCAGGAAGCCAAAAAAGTGGTTTTTGAAAAATGTCTGTATGTGTGTGTGTGTATGGGTGTATGTATGTGTGTTAGCCCAATAGCGCCGAAACTACTGAACGGATTTGGATGAAACTTTGCATGTGGGTTTCTTTAGTGGTGCAAAAGATCTGAAACGGTTTTGGTTGAGATCGAATTATATTTAGTGGCGTTTTGAACAAGTTGTTTATTTTATAATTACTTACAATTTGCAATCCAACCATTGAAAAGCAGTTAAAATTCCGATTTCAACGATATATCACACTTAAGGGAGCGAGAGAGATTCGGTAACAAAATTTTAGACCAAAATTACTTGATAAAAAAAACTTTAGAAATGTTTGCAAAGCTGGTGCCGGTGTTGTATTTGATGCATAAATAAGATGGCCTTGACTGGCATTTTGACGTATTTCACTGAGCCTCACAAGGACCACAATTCTGCTATAAAACGTGTAATATGTACGTATAAGAAAGTTGTAACACATTTAGTGGTTTGACAAATGTCCGTTTTCGGATGAATATCCATTATTTAGTACTGAAAATAACTTATATATTTGACATAAAGATAAATTTAATGTGAGACGATTTTTAATCCAAATAAGTAATAGTTCACAATAACGATTGACAAATCTTTAGTTTGATTATCGCTGAGCTTATTGAAAGCATATTTATCTATCATATATATCTCCCTCTTCAGTATATATTTCATATTTTCGTCTCAAAAGTGGTGAGAGGAAAGCTTGGTAGACATACGTGAACAGTGTTTTTGGACTGTTCCGTTAATTTTGTGTGCAAGAGAAAATAAAGCCGTACGCGCAATCTCAGTTCATACACACGCCAAGTTAAAAAATGCTACACTTTATCAGAGAACAACGTATTAAAAAGTGCTCAGAGTTAATGGTATTATGTATTTCTTCTCTTAGTTTTTGTAGAATATGTTGCCTTATTCTAATTTTTGCCTTATTAAATAATACATATTATACTGTTGGGTAACACATTATTATGCATTTGGGCTAAGGAATGTAACCTTCTGCCCAAGTGTTGTTTTGATTATGATTTACATCTCCTCTTGTTTCTTAACAGTTCAAAAAAGGAGGTTTTATATAGCCATATGCATATTTATATTTTTGTGATATAATTTCGCACGTATATGCCAATTTAAATGATTCTTTTTTTGTTTGAAAGAGGAAGCTTTTCCAACGGTCTCATACAAATGTTCTCTATATAACTTGAACAAATTTTTAAATTTTTACATTCGAAAATTTGGCGAAGGCGCAAGGAATACATGAATAAATGTTTATTCGTTTAGAAACAAAGCATGTATAACAATATGACTGATGGTCGAGAGGTGAGCGTATTTGCCTCTCACCCAAAAGTTCCGGGTTCGATCCCCGGTCGTGGCAGTGGAAAATACTGTGAGAGGGATTTTTCCACTATACACGGATATTAGATGTGTGTCTCTTGTTTCTAAATGTGTAGCCCCCTCCCACACAAGGCTCTCCTAGAGCCTTCCGAGATAAAGAGGGTCGATTACTTGTGGTGTATTTATTATTTATTATTATAACAATGTTTTTTTTTTAGTTATGAATAAAACGAATAAAACATCATAAAAAGAGGTGGCATTTTGTTGGAAGAAATTGAACTCCTAAAAAAACTAGTAGAAATTAATGAAATAACGTAGTCATCCCGTTAACTGGACTTTGTTATATAATATTGACGTAGAAGTCGGTTTAAAAAAAAATTAATAACAAAACCAAAGCATTTTTAAGCAAATTCAATATCGATGGTTGGTAACAAGGTCCAACTAACCGGTCGAGTGCTTTAAATTTTATTTCATAATTGTTAGTGACTTTTTGTACATTAGGTGTCTAGACATTAGATTGCCGGTGATATAATATACAGATAGGAAAAACCACAATACCCATACTGTTGGCATCTTTGAACAGGAACCTTGAAGGTTCTTTATTTATTTAATAAAACGAAATTGGTTGCAATTAGCCACAGGGAGGTACTTACAAAAAAATGTTCGTTTTTCATTTCTACATCACATCGTCGAAAAATATACAGGGTGTTCAATTTGAAAAAAATTGAAAAAATTCAATTTAAAATGTTCTTAATTGAAAAATAATTTTTGGCCACCCTGTACATTTTTAAGAAATAAAAATGATTCAAAAACATTAACTAGATGTCTCGTAACTGGTATTCTAAGTTTGTCTTAAAACCCATAATTGTAACTGTAGTGATTTGATTAATATCCATCTGCAGATTGCATTATTTCAATAAAAAAATTCATTACACCCAAGTGGTTGGGAGATATTCAATGCTAATGATATAGGAATGAATAGAGCCTAGAAAGAGGCTTCAAAAAATGTACTGATATATGTAGCATTCCATTTTTAAAAAAGGCACTTGGTCCTGTGATTTCGTCTTGGCTCGCCCTGTATATTCGAAAATAATTTCCATTTATAGACTTTTTTTATCTAGTTTTTTAAAAAATAACTATCGTAGAACTCGAGATATCGAGGTCCGACGCGCTATTGCCCCCATATTTTTAATTAGATATTTATCATGGTACAAATTTTGAGAGTGCTTTAAAATGTAAGGCAATTAATTATAGAATGTATTACAAGGTGTGGTGGTTTCTGCGCTAGAAAAAATGCAGTTTAATATTTAACATTTTTATTTGAATAATGCACTATTTTTTCTTGTAATTAAAAATACTTTTTAATTTACGAACCAAGGATATTGTGATTGGAACCTGACACCCATTCGTGTGGAATACACATAAAATTTTAAAACTTGCTCTTTATTTTTAATTGCTCGTTAACTATCCAGGCATAGGCGCAGGTACTTCAAAGTCTGCGCGGGAGTTTAGTCAAAAGATTGAAATTCAGGAGAAATTGAAAATAGGCTAGATAGCAAATGTACACATGTATTAAAGGATCCCCAAAACAATATTACAATACAATGAGGACATATAGGTAAGATTCCAATCAAGGCGATATATTCTGACCATCATAAAGTCTTTGAATTAATTAAAATTGGAGTAAGAAATGTACCAACTTCAGCAAATAAGTAAAAAATTAAAAACAAAGTAAATAATAAAAAAAAACTTGACAACAAAAGAGAACTTCGAATGAAAGTCATTGAATTTTTATATTAGTGATAATATTATTTAGTTTCTCTTTGTTCAAATTTCCTTTCTTTCTGTCGGATTTTTTACCAACTTCAAATAAAAGGAGGTTCTGAATTCGATGTTTTTATGTATGTACGTCAATTGCTCGAAAACATCAGCTAGATCCATTTACGACATTCTTTGGCCGTAAGGAAGTGTATGGCCCCACAATGGTCCTATTGAAAAACAACATTGCGCTATCCCATGAAACAACTTTGCTCGAAAATGTAAAATATCTAAATCAATTTAATACATCTACGTTAGTATTTTACGTCTTAATACTCCACAGAGTTTAAAAAATATATTTTACGAGAAGCACACTATGGGTCACGTTTTTATGTTTGTAGGTAGTTTTTACTAACTGCTTAAATGGGCGCATAGCGTAATCGCGATCTAAATAAACTTGAATTTATAATGCGACATATTAGAATATAAAATTTTGCAAGCGTAACATAAGAAAAAAAGCAAATAATAGATCATTAAGAAACATACTGCATACTTTACCAGAATAATTATCATTGATTAGCACTCAACCTACCGATAACAGCATCTGGCTATTTCCACTTATAGAATACTCTTAATAATTTTAATTCTGTTAGTGACTAGTATATAATTAAATGTTACATGATATAACAAGCAAATTTGCATAATAATTGTAAATGCGTGATAATCAGTTGCTATTAAACAAGATGCTATTTTCGGACTTATATTTTGATATGGACTAGGACCCATTCGTCGAAATAGCGCCTATCATAGATACAAATTTGTATGATACTTTTGTATAATTGTAGAAAATTATATTCCAAATTGTTTTCAAAAACATGGATTAACCTTACCTAAATTTAAGAATCACATAAATAGATTTTTTCACAATTTTTAATTATAGTTGCATAATAATAATAGATTAATTAATTCAACAGACATAAGTCCATATAAATAGCTCAGTAATAGAGCAATCTATATCGGACAAAATTCATAAAATACTGAAAATTGTTAGAAATGTTAAGGATAGCATAAGTATTATTAAACCGAAAAGTTTCCACTTCTAAATAGTGTGCTTCATCCCTTAGAATGTCGTTTCCATCACCATTTTAAGGTTTTCTAGATTCACTCGGGAAAGGTGCACTTTATACACAAAATTTTCTATGAAAAACGCCTCTACACTTTTTTGCCTAAAATTAATAGTACTGTGGGAAATGAGGCACGCACATAAGGGTTGGTTCCAGTTAACACAATAAATTGTATTTTTTTTATACATTTATTTAACGTCGGCCTATTTCCGCTACTGAGGCCTAACACCGACGCTTATAGAAGAGCTACCCCCAACCAGTAATTTTGTCGAACCTCTTCACTTAAGAAGAGTGAGACTTGCCTAACATTTAATAGAGAAGGGACCGACGGCTTTACATCCCCTCCGAAGGATGGTATATCCCCTATACAACCCTCGCCTAAGGTTGTATAGCTCCCGCGCATAAACTGATATACAAGCCGCTGGAAGATGTGTGAGGCGAGGACGCGGTCTTCGTTGGAACGGTCACCCATCCAACTACTAACCGCGCCTTACGTTGCTTTACATCGCATATCGAAGTATGTACATAGTAAAGACGCACCCGCGCTCGCCCCAGAAAATGATTTTTTAAAACTGAAATTCACTTTTAATTTAATGCACGATGTCGATTTGATTTTACAGAATTTATGCACTGGGGCGATTTTAAGAAATTTATTTTTTACTAGGGTTTTCCTAGAAAGATTGCACGGGCACTGGATTTAAATTCGCGAGATACACCGGAAAACACACTTGGATTTTTGCGCTGGGGCAACCGAAGAGGTAACGCGGGCACTGGGCACTAAAGTAACATCGCGAGTCTTTCTTTAATCTATATTTGATGTTATATTAAGTCATATTGAGGGTATCGGATCGCCGGTGTTGAACGGAGCGAGAATCAATTTTAGGGTAAACAGAATGAAGATTGCGGCGAGTTGCTAGCACTCAATGAGGAACATGTAAACTGGACTTATTTTGGGACGAATGTTTTATGGGCTGGTTGGAAAAGTGAATGAAAGATGTTTTGATATATTAATAGAATGTGGAGTTTGAAGTTAAATTGAAGAGAAATGAATTTGTAGACAATTTTTGAAAGTGACTTAAAATATTTTGACTTGATGTTTGGGGAGTAATTTAGAAGTGATTCGAGATGTTGGGGGGGGGGGTATATTTTTAGGGCGGTCTTTTGTAAGTTTTTTGGTGTATTTTGGTGAATTTTGATATTAGAATGATTTTGTTGATATATTCGAATTATTTGTGAATTATCGATGTTGCGTGAATTTTCTTAGAACTATTTCTCAAAAATTGTGATTTTTGAGTTCTGCGAGTGTCTTAACGACTTTTGGAAACGACGTTCTAGGGGATGAATCTATGAAACAGAAAAAAAAACATTTGAATAGAAAAAGTGTTCTTTTATGCTAATAGCTAAAAAATAGTTATCTAAATGTTCGAGTGCCCGAGTTTTCCCTCGGCGCGTGACCTTGTATGAATAGTGTTTCAAACGATACATTTTGAAAAATGAATGGTATTTCATATCTTTATGATTTTTATATTAACAGAAGATCTATAAAGTAAACTAGAGCCATCTTAGGTGAAAATATTAATCTGTTTATTTATAAAAATATAAAGTTATATATTTTCGTTCCTTTCTTCTTAAATTGTAAGCTATGTTTTTACTTTTCATTTTAGTCAAAAAACTAATTTGCTTAAAACGAAATAATTTAAAATTGCAAATAAAAATTTTTTTAAAACCATTTTGGTTTGGCTTTTGTTATTATCGAAAAATATAAGTATGTGAAAACCTAGTACCCGAGACCAAAAATGTTTCTACTGTTAAATCCGTGCATAAAATTAAGGATATAATTTTCAACTGGATAATTCGGATAAGATTCGCTCTTAAGTAAATATTTTGGTTTAATAACAAGCACAGTTTTGCTAAGTATGATGAATATTGATCCATAATAAATTAATAATAATAATAATAATGTCTTTATTTATTATTGAATACAATAATAAAAGGGCGAAGTTCAGTAGAGTGAGACTCTCTGCTCTTCCACTTACAAATTAACACATAAGTTTTTAAAACGCAGCTATTTCTTTTACTTCATTTTTTTAAAACTTAACGAACTAACAGGAACAACTTTTATGGTTCTATTTTTATTGAAAATTTAATTAGGAAAAAAGTATACCTATTCTTATCTTCTCGATACGACAAATAAATTGTTTAAAGAATATATGTCCGTAGGATCAACATTTTACAAAATATTTTTCCACAGCTTTTGTCTATTCAATAAAATTTACATTTCCAGACAATTCCACATAGAATTAATAATAAAAAATTGCAAAAATAATAAATGTGTAGTAAAGTGAAAATACCTACTACTAAAGTCCAGTATTCCACTGGTTCCTATATGTGGAGACCTGTCAATAGACAGTAGAACGGACAAAGACATACTGAAAGCGGTAACCAAAATTAATAGTGATTCATGGAACACGACAGACAAAAACATATAATTTCCTTTCAAGACAGAACTAACCACCATGGACTCGGTGTTGCTTAGAGGAAACCGTATTGTGTTTGACATAACAAGCTTTAGAATTGGCTCATGAATGGTATCCCGGAAAGTCAGTAATGAAAAGTGCTTACGTGCAAAAGTATGGTGGTCGATGATAGATCGACAGGCGAACAGTTTGTAAAAAAATGCCGAGACTGTCTGTTGGTATCACAACCCAACAAACCCACACCAATGTTAAGACATAAATTTCAAGAAAGACCTTGGCAATGTCTTACCATAGACTTAATGGGACCGTTACCGAACAAGGATGTGGTACAAGTGATCATTGATTACTATTCAAGATACCAAGAGGTAAAATTTCTAAGAACAATAACATCTTCAGTAATAATCAATCATTTAGCAGAAATATTTTCGCGCCTCGGTATTAGAGCTAATAATAGCAGACAATTTGTAAGCAATGAATTCAAACAATTTTGTAACAATCATGATATTGAACTCATCCGAACACCGCCCTATTGACTCCAAGCAAACGAAGAGGTGGAAAATATGAATAAGTTAATCCTAAAGCTTGCTCGTGCAAGCAGATCTTATCACAAAACTGAAATACAAAAATTCATTTTAATGTACAATATTACCCCTCATGGTACAACCGGAAAGTCTTCATCTCAATTACTTTTGACATTTTCAATAAACAAAAAGGGAAAAATAGAGAAGATCAAGGGTCAAGAGACATTATTATATAACCAGGAGATAAAGTCATAGCCCAGAACATGACAACTTCGAATAAACTGAAAGTAGGTTTCAAAATGAGGAATATGAGGTGATCGAGAAAAATGGAAATGAAGTCACATTAATGAGAGATGGGAAAATAGTACGACATATGCAAATGTACAACGTACTGATGAGAGCCAATAAGCTCAAAACTAGTCTACGGCTGGTGTTGCAAAATAGCCCTTCACTGTAGTCCTTTCTTTAGGATTAATCTACCTGCTGAGGGCTTATTGCAATTAGATTTTATTTTGCATTTTCCGATTGAAGACGTTATAGAACATCATTGTCAATTGATTTAGAAACGCACATTGTGTATCTCGATTGGTGGCAATGAATTGATTTCCTTTTATAGGAAACAGTGGAATACTGGACTTTAGTAGTAGGTATTTTTACTTTACTGCACATTTATTATTTTTGTATTAATTTATCCACTTTGCGTTGGCTTACACATTTTGTTAAATACAAATTTGGTTTGGGCCGTTTTCATGAAAACCTCTGCTACAGGCAGCAGCTCCCGTTTTTATTGTAATTGCTTTTGGGGTCCACTATTTTTATTTATATTTTATTATTGTTGAAAGGCAGTATATTTTTCGATTTAGCTGATAATAAGAGTTTTTATCCTGGACATATGACCGTTACTCATAAAGTTTATTGAACCGTTATATTTTTTGAAATCTTTTTAGTTTTAACATCTTCATTACATTCTAATAAACACATAAAAAAAGGACGATCATAATATTGCATATATTGTCTACCCGTAGTATAAAATATTGCAAAATCCATTACAACACAACGATAACATTATCTCTGGATGTACAAATATATTTTTGAAATAAACTTACTGAGATAAATATAAATATTTTCTTTACGAAAATCAACTTATTATATCCATTTTACATCTACATTTGTGCTATGATCGAATATGCAAAAACATTTAAAAGAATATTGGCACGGAATCTTATATCATCTTGATGTTGCATGAACAACACGTGCGGGCTTTGTATATTCTAATATTTATCACATAAAATTCTTTATTAAATAGCACATTATTACGTAACACAAATAGTCTACTTAAGAGACTTCAATTGTCTAAGTTCATTTTGTTGATAATGGTATTTATTATTTTATTATCCATAAATTTACACTTAATAATGCAAATCAGATTAGATTATTTTTAAAGTAATAAACTATTAAACTACAATGCATCAAAAATAGACATATATCAATAGACTAGGCAATAACCTAGAATGTGAAACAATCACAACCGAAGTACTATGCCAACCGCAACTACAAACATCGACTCCAAAAGAATTGCCTTCCTAAATTTTCGGGAAAGAACAATACAATTTTGCTGTTCCGGTATTCAAAGCCTGCTTGGCCTGGAGATATATACCAAAAATATGGCGGAAGGTGAGGGTCCTCTACCTACCAAAAATAGGTAGATTATCGGATCAAACGCCTAAGTCATATAGACCTATAAGCCTATCCTCTTTCTTACATAAAACGATGGAAATACTGATAGATAAGTATATTAGAGACGAACAACTAACTACTAAGGGAAAATCCCCTCAGTGAACGTCAATATGCATACCAACCGGGGAGGTCGACAGACCTTGCGCTAGATGAATTAAACAGACTACTAGCAAAGTCCTTAGAGGACAAAGAAATGGCAGTAGTAACATTTCTAGACATAGAAGAAGCGTTTAATAACGCGACAATGCACTCACTAATGAGGGCATTATCAAACAGAGGAGTCCCAACAGTGACCTGCCTGTGGACTAAAGCCAGCCTAGATAATAGGATTATAATATCCAATCTAGGTGAGGTTTCGATTGAGGCGAAAGTGAGCACAGGCTGCCCCCAGGGAGGTGTACTATCTCCACTACTGTGGGCATCCCTGATTGACGAACTCCTCCGGAAACTTTCCACAGAAGGCTTCTATTGCTTAGGATATGCTGATTATCTAGCAATAGTTGTCAAGGGGCGATTCGCGAATACAATAACGGAGCGTTCGCAAAGAGCCCTAAATGTTGTCGACAAATTATTATTATTATTATTATTAGCCGTTACTCGAGTCCGAGTATAAAAATGTTACAGTCGATAGATTGTGTACAATAAAAAACAAGTAAAAGGTGTAGTCTATTGTAATTCCCATTCACCTACGGTGCACACGACTATGGCTATAGAGGCCAATTTGGGAGAGCACATGTCGACTGTATAAATCCCCACAAGACCACAGTCGTCACTTTTGCACATCGAAGAGCACTGGAAGGCCTAAACCATTTGCCTGTGAGGAAAAATATTTTGGAGTCATTTTTGGCCAAAAATTAACATGGAATTCCCACATCCAAAAAGTCACACAGAAAGCAACAATCGCCCTAGGAAGGTGTAGGCAAATGTGTGGAAAAAACTGGGGGCTGAATCCCAAAATGAACCTGTGGTTATACACCAGGGTAGTGAGACCCATGATAACCTAGGGATCCATGATATGGTGGACTAAGACGGTGCAGTCGGGAGCAATAAGGCTGTTAAGTCGCGTACACAGGCTTGCTTGCCTATGCGCCACGGGGACCATAAAAACTGCTCCTACGGCTGCATTTGAGGTTCTCCTGGACCTGCCACCATTACACATATTCATACAAGGTGAAGCTCGGTCAGTGGCGTACAGGTTAATGCAAGGCCAAGCGCCAATTAGCCAGCAACACGGGACGGTGTACCAGAAGTTATACTCGGAGATGAGGGCAGATCCCATTCTAGGCATGGCACGGACGTAATGATCCCAAGGTATAACTTCAACAAGAACTTTCAGACTGTAATACCAGACAGGGATGACTGGAAAAACGGTCCTCCCATAACAGCACAAACACAGTCTGGTACACTGACAGCTCCAAGACAAAACAAGGAGTCGAATCCGGGATTTACGGGACAAGGTCAAAAGCCAGTATCCCGATAAGTCTAGGGAAATACGCAACGGTATTTCAGGCCATACACTGCTGCAAGTCCCCTAATATTCCGAAACATTGTTGCCGCGAATGTTAAAGCGAGGCAGCATATTAAATGTATGGGAAAATGGTTTTTCGAAGATAACTCGGCGGCTTTTGACTTGAAGAAAAAATCTTCACATAAAAAATGAAGAGCTCATGAAAATAAGCAAATTTTGTTCCCAAACCATTGATTCGCTAAATATCGCGAATCCAAGGTGCAAAAAATTTTAAAAAACTTAATTCATTTTTCATCATGAAGCAGTGAAGTTGAGAACTCAATTTTTGGGTAATGGCAGATATTTTGTTGGGCTGGAGACTGAGGGTGGTGGAATAATTGGGAGGAGAAGGAAAGGGGAAAACGAAAATATTTCCTCGTGTACTTAACCTAGAAGATCAGACCGGCGTACATTTTTTTTTAATTGCTACAAGATAGCACTCACATAAAACGATTTTCTTCGCAAACAAACGCTTGGTGGGCAAAGTAAAAATTCCACGTTTTTTCAAACAGTTTTTTTGACGCGAAGGTAAAGGGTGGGGGAAAAATTCAAATCATATTATGCGAGTGCTATCTTGTAGCAAATAAGAAAAAATGTACGTCGATCTGATCGCGATAGGTCAATTATACGGGGAGTTATCAGCATGTGAAATATTTTCGTTTTCCTCTTAATTATCCCTGTCCTCCTAATTACCCCACCGCCCACAGCCTCCGGCCCAACAAAGTATCGGCCAATACCTTTCTACTAAAAAAGTTGAGTTCTCAACTCCACTCCTTCATGATAAAAAAAAAATTATATTTTTTAAATTTTTTTGCACCTTGTATTCGCGATATCTCGCAAATCAATGGTCTGACGTCGATAGGGTTAAGAATAAAATTTGCTTATTTTCATGAACTCTTGGTTTTTGGTGTAAAGATTTTTTTCGTCAGATCAAAAGCCGCCGAGTTATCTTCGAGAAACCATTTTCCCATATGTTTAATATGTCACTTCCTCCTCCCCCTTTGACATCAGCAGCACCAATGTATCGGAATGTTGGGGGGATCCAACTCTATTTATTGGCAGAAAAAATCGTTTCCTTATTCCAAAGCCAGATCTGCTCCACTAACTGGCAATAATCAATATATTGGATATCGTGGCTTTAGGTCGAACCAATTCTGAAGTACATCTGGAGTGCTCTAATGTTCAATACTGGGATTTCATTTATCAATATCAACTATTTAGTTACTTGTATTGATATCAACCCTTTGCTATATGCTGATGACGTGAAACTATTTTATACTATTGATACTGTTGAGGATTGCGTACTACTCCAAAGGAATTTAAAGGATGTAATTGACTGGTGCCTTCGGAATAATCTACCTTAAATAACATCAAACGCAGCGTCTTGTCCTTCACCCAGAGAAGCAATACATTAATATTCGCCTATGACTTGAGAGGTACAGTCTTGAACAGATCTGATGAACTTAAGGACTTGGGTGTTTTTGATTCGAATTTTAACTAACACATTACCCCGCATGTAAAACATCACGTAATCATAAAACCTCTTATCTTCCTACCCCACGAACAAACGTACTGAAATTCTCGTCTTTACACTTTATTCGCAATAGCTACATGTCTATTGAGAATCATCTTGATATATTTCATTCAAATGCTGCAAATATTACGTATATTTTCCTAGGTATTTCTGTGGCTGTTGATTAGCGTATTTTTATTATTCTTTCATTGCCTGTATATTCATGCATATATATTTTTACTTCTCGACTATATTCCATAAATATTATCTCTTGTACTTTCCCACCTCTTGATTAGTTTTACTGTGGGGTGGTATACTTAAATAAATAGAAATATTTGAGTAATGGTGTGTTTCAACTAAAGTGGGCGACGATATACTGATTGCATTCGCACGGACTCGGGATAGGATATTAATGCATTGACAGGATATAGAAGTGAAGAAGATAACATGACAATGCTATCGGCAGATGAAAGTTCTGTATCTTTTTTTTTACTGATTACGTTCAACTAACTTGATTTAACCTTCAGAAAGTATGACTGAGTGATTGACATACCAACATAATGTATTTCAAATTGTTGGCAATAATGACACATACTTGGCATTTAAAACAAAGAAAAATATGCTTTGTTAGTTATTTAATAAAATAACACAGTTGATTTTTGAAACTTTAGAGTTATTAATTAGAGTTGCAGGGTAGGTATGTTTTTTAGACAATTAATTTTACAACTAGTCTCAGACACTACTCTAGCTTTATCGTTTTTCCAATTTTGAATTTACGTTCTGGTAACTTATAATTAGCTAAACATATACGACAGAACAAACCTCAATCTGACCTTCATTATACACAACTGCATCACGACAATATCTTATTATGCATGTAATTTTATGTTTACTCATATATAAAGAATAACTTGTACCCTCTCATACTTTAAGAACAAATAATTTATTGTATATGTTAGCCTGTATTTTTATACTCGTTTACATTGTTCCATGTTCTTATATTTTGATAACATATACCCATAGAAATAGAATTGTTAAATACTCTTTGTTTTTAATTGGAATGTTAAGTGTGTTAGCCAGCTAGCGGCCAGAGGCGGATTGAAGGGGGGTTAGGATTTACCCGACAGGCTCCATTTCTAAAAATCTAGGTTGACCCAAAAACACAGGTGCATATTAAAAGAGATATTGTATTAACGTAGAGAAGATTAATCAAATAATATGCTCTTCAGGAAAATAGACGATTGATTTTATCGTTATTAATTATTTATTAGAGAATTGTTTCTACGTTGATACAGTTTAGGTATGATTTTTTTGTTTATTTTATTTTCTCCGTTAGTTACTTCTTTTTTTTTTAGTTTACCTGTGATTTGATATCTGAAAAATGTATTGAAGAACATTGCTTCCCATAGACGCTCCCTTAATGTCACCTGGGCCCGCCTCTGGTAGCGTATAGGACGAAACCAAACTAAAACTGTGCATTTGTAATAGAAAAGGAACAATCTTATTTTTATAACCTGACTTTAAACTAGTTTATTCCCATCAAATTGCGTTTTCACCAACGTTGAAAAGACAAAGAACACAAAAAATTCGAGTACATTCGACGCGGGTATGTATGGAGTGGATTCAACAGCACTGAGGACAGTTTTATATTAGACAAGCAAGTGATAAGATGAAATAAGAAACGGTAAGTTGTGATTTAAAGTAGTGAATTTATGTCAGATGAAAGTTATTATTAGTTGTGTTATATTTAAGGATTTATTATTGTAAAATTGAGTGATTAATTAATCAGTGATTTGTGAAGATTCTTGTTGCATCTTATTTGAACCTACATACAGGGTGTTTACTGGAGATTGAAAACAGGTAACATTATGAATCTAAAAAAGAAAAATGAACTAAACTGATAAAAGAATATGTAAATTAGTTAAACTGAAAATAATTCAACATTATATTATGTTTTTAATGAACGATAACACAGGGTATATTTATAATAGTTACAAGTACAGTATATTATGTAAGTTTAAAAGGCATTAAGATTTATAGTTAAAAAATCCGGCAGCTACTGGAAGCGGCTGGAACCCAGTGGATCTTTGGAAGCCGAAAAGAGCATTAAATTGGGTGCCAAAACGGCCCTAAACGTAATCCGATCTCAATCAAAACCTTCTTCTGGAGCACTAAAGAAATCCTCAACTTGATGAGCCTGCGGCTCGTGCTGCAAATTTCATCTGCGCGAGTTATTACCTACATTATCGCCCGTTGAATAATATATTGTTATCATATTAACACGTTTAACATCACTTGAACAACAAAGAAAGTCTAGTTACCCTAAACATTACAGATTCGTAAAGTAATGAATGAAATTGGTATCTATAATAAATTCACCAACGTAGGTACAGAAAGCATATGATATTGCTATTGTTACAACCTACCTTTAAAGTTTGTGACAATCTATTTGTGCGCAGTTACTAAAAGTTACAAATATGCCGAAATCTTATTAACATGACATGACACCAACGTTATCGGAAGACAAACTATTATAAAACATGGCACGGGAAGCAAACGACAATCGTCAAGATTTGCTCCTTGCAAACCGATAGCTCATGGCTATCTCTGTCAAATGAAACATTAGTTAGCTTGCGTTTTAGTAATTTTACTAGATTTTAGACGAATATTTGTAGTGTAATTCTTCGATTTGTCTGTATATATATTTAAAAAGGGCACTAAACTTAATCCGCTCTCAACCAAAACCTTTTCAGATCTTCTAGACCACTGAAGAAACCCTCATGCAAACTTTTATTCAAATCCGTTCTCCAATTCAAAACATTTGAAATTAAATGCGATAGTAAAGCTGCATAGTTGTTGAATAGGAATGCACGTGACACGTGACGTGACGAGTTTCACGACGCAACGGCTACGCACATCGACCATGCCACGCGAAATGCGATCTATGCTTCACATTTGCTTTGTTCTTAATTTTTTTCACGAAAACTAAATCGAAAGGGTGGAAGTGTGATACATCGTTGAAATCGGAATTTTAACTGCTTTTCAATGGTTCGATTGCAAATTGAAAGTAATTATAAAATAAATAACTTGTTACGCCAAAAAATGTAATCCGATCTCAACCAAAACCTTTTCAGATTTTCTGGATGAAAGTCCCATGCAAAGTTTCATCCAAATCAGTTCAGTAGTTTCGGCTCTATCGTACCAACACACATACATACACACCCACATACATTTTTCAAAAACCACTTTTTGGGTTCCTGGGACCTCAAAACGTAAAGATTTCATGTTATCTCAATTTTCGTTCTTGGACCAATTTTAGTAACCTCTCACAATTTTATAGTGGTGAGGTCAATAGTTTTTACTTTGTCCTGTTTCCATTCAGGTTATTTCAGGCGAACGTAAGTTAGTTCTGAGTGTTACAAATATGACAAATTCAGCAGTAGAACATGAATGGTTAATTCTGTTGGGTTTTTATTTTGTTCTTATTTATTTTTTATTCAAAATAGCGAAAAGGCACCTCAATACTAGATAATGTAAACTTTAGAGAGAAAATTAGAAAAATTTAACAAAAAATTATTCAAAGATGCTAGAGAAGATTATTTTGATTTTAGAGGTAGTTCACATCTTGTTTGTATGCGCCATATCTTGTTTAGCCATTACTATATAAGAGACATAACAGTTTAATCAGACTAATGCAGTCAAAATAGGATTTGAAGTGGAACTTTTTCCATAATTGGATCCTGTTGGGGAGATGACAAGGAGTACTCAAGAAATTTTTGTACTTCAAGACCCTGCGCTTCAATTGTTTCCGGTTAGAAAACAAATAAGAAAAAAAAATAATAGCTTCATACCCACGTAACAATAAATTTGGCCAATCGGCACTCTTTCCAGAATCACACCAAAAGGATATATAAAAAAAAACGCCTAAAATACGAAATAAAAACGATATCGAAACTGACTTTTTAGGAGTCGTACATGAAACAAAGATGAAATAAATAAAGTGAAACTCACCTCTAGTGCAGAACACCCTATGCACAAAGAGACGTTTTTAACAAAATTTCTACGAATATATTCAACTGAAAATTGACCATAGGCGATATTCATAAACCATATAATATCCCAAAAATATCGCCCTTCTTTCAACTACCAGTGACAAAGCCGTTTGAACGTAATTTAATTCTTAATAGTTCACTGGACGTTTACTTGTGTAATTTCAGGAATAGTAATTCTTTTTCGTTCGACTCCGATTGCCGTATCACGGTTAAACTTTTTCCATTCCCCAAAAAAAACTAGTACCCATTAACAGGCGATAAACCTTTTAATTCATAAGAAAGAAACGTACTACCTATTCGTAATTATAAGTAACTCTTATTTAATAATTACAGGCATGCACCAATATACGGGGTAATCCAAAAAGTTTTAACTTAAATTTATTTGTTCGAATTTATAGGAGTATAAATTCGTAACATTTTGTTAGAGCAAATGGCAGATATTCTGAAAGTTTGAAGCTGATCGGTTCACCCAGCGGCTCTGGGCAGCAAAATGAAGAAAAACCGATTTTTTGCCAGTTTTGTCACTTTTGTATGTTATGGTTGCGCTCCTAAGACCTACACTAAACGTTGATTTGTAGAAAATTTAATTACAATGACTTTGTTTCTCTTATGTTGTCCCGATCGGACCTATATATCTCGAGTTATTCACATTTTTAGGTTGAAAAACGCGGTTAAAAAAATTAAAATGTAATATTGGAGCACAGTCTTTGAAGCACAAAATTTTTTTGGGTACTCCTGAGCACCTCCCCAACAGGATCCAACCATAAAATTGCTTATATTGATTTTTTGTGTTATTTTTACTGCGCTAGACGGAAAATTCAAACCATCAAATATAAAAACACGAGCAAGAACAGGCATGTGTACACCAACCAAACTATTGCAGAACACGCGGAACTTTTGAAATGGGCCACAAAGGCTGAGTTATTGTTCATCTTTGTAAAAATTCACTAACGGCCTAAAAAGTTTAAAAAATGCTTCAAAAGTTCGCAGTGTGACTATTTTCTCAAACTAAACTGTCACAAACTAATCGAGTTCATGTGCATTTCTTTTTTTCAATTTAATTCATTTGTGGTATAGTGTATAATTTTTATGTTTGTTGCAATAATTTTCTCAAATCGAACAAACTATCTCGTTTGACTAAATGAAATAAAACTAAATAAAAAAGTAGGTACTTACCAATATAATAGCAGTGAATCAAAACTAAAACAAAACGCACGTTTCAGAACTTTTGAATCCGGTACGATTTCTTTCAAAACCTTGAATGAACTGAGAATTTTACCTACTAATGTACGATATATAATCGATGCTTTATTTAAAGAGGGCCAGAGCAATAAAATTTACATTAAGGTATTTAAGGGTTCATGTATGGTTAATGCAAATTACATTTTCTTCGTAAAATGTCTATAATATAAAAGAGTATCTAATTTACCCCAAAGTACATTAACTTTTGGGCGACAAAATTAATGTGGGGATTTTCCTCAATAAGTAGTTATTTTAAGGAAACATAAAACCCTTAGGTCTGGTTTACCTATACAGGGTTTACATGTAACTAGATGATAAATGTCAGTTGAAATACTAGACATCCATTGTTTCATTTGGCTTTTGACTTTTATCCTTTAGTTACGAGCTACCCTGCATTGATAAACCGTAGCTTAAAGGATGAGCGTCATTACGAATGTTTATTTATTTAAATTCTACAGAGAATCAGTATCATGTTATAATCTGGAAGTCAATCGGCGATTTATCACTTTCGTAGAGAAGATACTATAGTTCTTTTCAATATATGACAATAATAAAACACCCAAAATTTCCATTAAACGGGTGGTACCT
Source organism: Leptura quadrifasciata (assembly GCA_963675555.1). Taxonomy (NCBI): domain Eukaryota; kingdom Metazoa; phylum Arthropoda; class Insecta; order Coleoptera; family Cerambycidae; genus Leptura; species Leptura quadrifasciata. The sequence continues at coordinate 77,181,686 of OY776673.1, read as the reverse complement.
ACATTACTATCCGTTAATGTCAGGTATATTGTTATTTCATCTAATGCGCCCATATTGTGTTTTGAATATGAAATAATGATGCTTACTTTCTCTCTCTCTCTCTCTCTCTCTCTCTCTCTCTCTCTCTCTCTCTCTCTCTCTCTCTCTTTCTCTATCTCTTGTCACGAAAAGAACTATAAATAAAGTTGAAACCACGAATGTTGTCGTTCACGTCATCAATTTATGTACTTATCACCGACATGCGATTTTTTTATCTTTTTAAATACAAAGTGCATAGGATGCGAATAACAGAAAGTCACGTCTGCTGAGGCTACGACAGAAGTTCCGAGCGTAACGATTCGTTTTACAAATGAATATTACAAACGTTAGTCGTAACCGCAACCAACGTTGAGCATTCTGTCAGTTATCTGTCAACTCAGTAGCGTGCGGTGGATAAAAGACTGAATGCAGTAATCAGAGACATGGATGTTTCCCTTTTACCTTTGCAAGAAATCAATGAGGTGAATTGGCAAATTAAATCCGGCAACGGATGTTGTATCGCATGCTATTATTGTCCAGATACTTTCATCACAAAATATTCGTCTTTTGCATACGTTGATATGCCCATGCGTGCCATTCTGTGTGACCTTAAGATGATCTAAACAAGAGGGAGAGACTAGAATGCGCTCCGATTATTATTACTTAAAAAAATGCAATATTGTAAAATTATATATTTTTAAACACATTATTATTTCACGGTACGAACCAAAATGAAATTCTATCAGTGACTTAAAGACGATGGGCACTGCTTTTTAATTCAAAGTATTTTTGTTCCTTTTTCCCCAAATTTTGGTTCTCTGATCAAAATCAAACAAAAAATGTCATTTGTTAAATAACGTAGGGCCAACCGTTTTTTATAAAAATTGATATTAAGCACTTGTTGCGGGGCATTTTGTGACCCTGCAACAGTTCTGAGTTCAGAAATAAAGAACTTTTTTATTTGGTGCGAGCAAAAACAATTGTTTTATTAGTCTCCAATATACTCTGTTTGCAGTAACTTTAATGGTACATATAATTCTGTTCACGTATTTGCTATTTCTCAAAAATTTTTGTTTAGTTTTATTTATAAAAATATTAATATATTAAATCAATTTATTTATATAACTGCTGTATTATACTATACTATACAAAGGATCAGTTGTCAAATATTGATTAAATGTTATAAATGTTTTAACCGCCTTCCAGATCACATGAGTGACCCTCTTAAGCCTAGACTTGTGTGAGTAAAGGAGAAGGGGCTCTACAGTTTATGGTGAGATCCGAACCACTTCTTGGGGGGTAATTTATAACTGAAAATTATTTTTCAGTAGGTGGGGCTCAACCCCACTTCGCTAGGTACGTAAAGGAGATGCCAGCTGAAAACCGAATTTTAGTTTTCATTCTGTCTCAATTTTATTAAGATCGTATATACCACACTTAATCAGTTTTGTGTATAACCCTTTTTTTGAACATTGGTCTATCGATACTTTTCCTTAAATAAAAATTAATCTCAGCTATGAGAATTTTTAAAATCATGACTGAAGGCAACATTAATGCAGTATTCTGTTCTCTCGTCCGATCTGATCACCTCGCTTATCTCAATTAGAACTGCCCTGATGCGTTTATTTGATGATACCAAAATCAGAAGATATATTTTGTTTGTCTGCCTGAATGGGTGTTCTATCATAACTCGAAAACAGTTTAATATATTTTGATAAAGCTTTGTAGACATGTAGACATCTCTCCAACTTATAATAGGTTATTATAAACCGAAGGTAGTCAAATGGTGTGGAATATAAATAAAATATTAAACAAAGTATTGTCACTTATAATCAATGAAGATGTTTTAAATGGTAAATGGGGGGAAAGACGGACAAGACGGTGACGTGGGGTAAAGGGAGATAGATAAATGGAGGGAAATTTGTGTTATTCTGCCAGCACGTTTATAACAGTTTTTATATATATATATATATATATATATATATATATATATATATATATATATATATATATATATATATATATATATATTCCATATTTCAAAAAACACAACTCTTTTTTAAATTCAAGCTTTCGAAACTTTATTGTTTCTTCCTCAGGAATTCTACAAAAATTTGAACTCATTATAATAAAAATTATTTAATACAAGTGAAAGGTACTTACTAAATAGGGTTTTCCCACTAATTTTATTTTAACAATTTGTGTCGTGAAAATGATATAATAAAACATTTTATTAATTTACAACAATTTACTTTTATAATAAGAATTATTTCTAAGAAAATATTAAAACAACTTGCTGATAATTTCACTGCTTTTTAAAACGGGCATTTTTAAGCGCCAGAATTACGTATCTACCCGGAAAACCAATGAGATTATGGATATAATTAGTTTGTAATAGATTCTAACTGTGTGTTAAAGAAAACTTTCCTCTAAAACTTCCCAGAATTTCAATTTATAATGCTTGTACTGTGATTGGTCTAAAGCAGTGTACGTGTAAATATTAGCCAATCAGAATCCAGATAAATGCCGCACAAGTCATTCGTGAAAGCGTTGGACGTTAATATTTTGTACTGTAGTTTAGGTTTAACCTTCACCGACAGTATACATCAGATGACTAACCTAAAACGTTAAATATATATTTTTATGTTTGCATTGTTTGGAGTGAAAATATTATTTTATCCGTTTCTGGTTTATGTTTTATTAATTCTACAATCAAAATGGAATCAAGTGGAAGAGGGATATGTTAAAGGTGCCGCTGATAATTTACCTAAAGTAGAAAAGTGCTGAGTGCTGTTAATAAATAGAGGTTATGTTATGTTAACAGAGACCAAGATTAATAAACAATCTTGAACAGAGACAACCTCTGTGATGTTAATTCTGTGATTGGATTTCAGGGTGTTGACGTCACAACGCGCCAATTTATGGCTGTTTAAAATAAACCCAATATTTTTCAAACTTCAAGTTTTTTTTTTGTTACTATTAGTAAAATTAATAAGATAATAAATATGCCATAAATTATTTTTTTACGTGAGTTAAGTATTTCAGCAATAATTCTTTTTTCTGGGAAAACCCTATTGAGGTTAAAATTGAAATTGACAAATCATCAAGACAGAACAAACACAACTATTACAAAATAAATCACAATTGTGAACTACATTTATATTGAATTTAAGTTAACAACAAAAATCTTTAATCTAAAATAGTTTCAGCCACCTCGAAAAATGAACAGATAACAGTCAACTACGTTATTTCTTATTAAACCGAAAAACATCGGAATGTGAACTTAAAAAACTGTCAAAACAAATCTGAAGCAGAGAGAGAGGGGTTATGTCAACCCCCCCCCCTCTCTCTGCCTCAGGTCCGTTGCCAACAAAACGCCAAACCCAACAGATCAAAAAATTACTAATTCTCAAATGTGTTGTACAGGGTGTTATTTCTGTGACTGCCATTGGCATGAGAATGCAACAAATAAGTGTATAATATACTGAGGCCTTCAATGTCATTTCTGGCATTCATAGCTTCAGGTTCATAAAAAATGTGGCACATTTCCAGAAAAGTGTCACATTTCAATGAATATGTTATAATAACCTTAGGCAATTTTATTATGTAGGTGAATAAATTGGCTGTAGTCTAAAAACAATGTTTCAAATGTTTGTAAAATGGTATACTTTTAGATATATCAATAACTCTTATACAGGATGGACCATTAATAATAGGCCATAGTTCAGGGATAGATTCTTTGGGCCAAAATATGAGGATATAGCCAAATATGCTTTAGTAAAATGTTGCTACGGAAAAAGATACAGGGTGTCAAACAAATTATTTTTTCGTTTTTTTGCAATAACTCAACAGCCTCTTGATTGATCTTCGCCAAATTTGCTAAAGGAACTTATTTTATTCTAAGAAACAATAATTTATGTATTACATCACGTTAGATCATAGAGAGTGCTGCAGGACCTGTATCTGATGATGATTTTTTTTCATATTTCTTTTTTACGAAACGTTATGGTACTTTTGACCAGAAAATCTAATGAGGGCGTCATTTCCACGTATAAAAGGTACACTTGGTAGAACTTGATAACTCCAACCGTTTTCGAGGAAAGTGCCGTTAAACATTTCAATAGTTTTTTTAGACAAATTCAAATTTGATGAAACAAAGTCTATTTATTCAAAAAAATACAAAACGTAAAGGAAAACAAAGTCGTAATAACAGCGTAAACTCTTTCTCGCTTTCTTATGAACTAATGGATTATTTTCATGATATTGAGATAAATACATAAATCAAAAGATTGTCTAACGTGATGTAATACATACATTATTGTTTCTTAGAACCAAAAAGTTCCTCTAGCAAATTTGACGAAAATCAGTCAAGAGGCTGTTGAGTTATTGAAAAAAAAAACGAAAACATAATTTGAACCTTGACACCCTGTATCTGTTTCCACAGCAACATTTTACTAAAGCATATTTGGTTATATCCTTATATTTTGACCCAAAGAATCTATCCCTGAACTATGGCCTATTATTAATGATACACCCTGTATATTGCACAAAATTGTTGTGTTTCATACTATGGAAAGTCTATAGACAACATTTAGTCTTAATATTAAGAGTTGTTCGGGGTGTATTAGTCATCCATGCTTCCAATTTTAATTGTAAATGACTAGCTGAATGTACGGTGTGCTTGGAAAGCGAGAGATAGAGATGTAGTAGAATATGACATTTGACAAATTTATTATACCTAATCTTTAAATTTCTCTGTGCATTTGAGGACATTAGAGCTAATTTTATTTTAGTTCTACAAAAGGGAAAATGTTTATTTTAATAATACCTATGTGGGATGACAAGAATTATTTTTGCAAATCGAAAATAGAAGGAAAAATTTTTTTTTTCATATATACTTTTTTTTCTCTCGTCATCCCACATTGTAACATGTTTTTAATGTCTTTTAGTGAAAGCCGTTTTTTAAAATAATGATTTATATGAGAGTAAATTGCACCGTCTTTCCGGCTTATATCCGGAGCGCTCTTAATAAAGTGCTAAATGCCTACCGTACACTGTGGTCGATCAATTAATCAATCAATCAATCAAGAGACCACTACTATAAAATGAAAGTGTTAGTGAAATCTTCTTAGATATAATTTTAGATAAGTGTGTAGATTGAAGTTATAGTTGCAATACTCATATCTAAATTAAATGTTTTTGGTTCTGCAATAGGAAATATAATAACTATATATTATATATGTAATTTATCATTTCCTGTTGCATTTAATTTCAATTAGAAATAACGGTAAAATTTAATACATACATTTATTCTATCAGTTAATGTATACGAACATTAACACTTTTATGAAATTTATTGTCTTTATTGAAATGTTTGCTAAAAATAACTTGGGTAAAATACCACACACATTCAAATGTTAAAATGTCAGTATAGTAAGATAAATTTATTAATCTCATCATTCAATAAGTTTAGTAATAACAAAATATTATCAGATATCAATATCGATTTAGAAGTAATACACGTAATCAGAACTAATACCAAATGTCATAAATATAATCGTAGAAATTATATTTGCGAACAGGATTTAATTTTAATAATACAGTGAATATATTTAGAAAGGGATTTTGTTAACAAGACAAATGTCATACTTAACAGTTGCTACTGATGTGCTTCGTATTTTGAAGTTCAAGTGAATGAACAAACTACCTATGTTATCTTGGTTTAAGGATGAATGAATCGGAAATATTTAGTTCAGTTTTAATTTTATGTTTTCATATTTTGATTTTGCGTATTAATAAATACATCTCGTTACATTATATTTCATTAAATACGTATAAAAACAATATAGGCATAAAGAAAAAAACGTTATCAAAGAAAGGAAACGATTATATTTACTATTATCGTTTCTAGACGATTGAATCTTTTAAAATATCTAATCACAGCTTAGATATAAAAATTATTTCGATTAAATTACATTATTATTGATTAAGTATATAATTATCTTTAATTATTAGTAAGAAAGTACGTATCTATCACAATCCGTTAACGATTTGCCATTAAAGATTAAAACATCAAGGTGGAATCCGTCTAATTAAGTAAAACTGAATAATGTACAGGGTTATTCACTATATATTGACCCTCCCCCCTTTATTTCCGTTTTTATTGAAAATAGAAAAAAAAGTTTCTTATAAAAGTAGTAGGATCTTACCTATATTTTATTGAAACGTGATTTAAAATACAATGTCATGTATAGATCACGTGATACGAAATAAATATATGTTTTTTTAAATAGAACACCCTATATATTATTCCATTTTCGAGAAGCCCTTTTTCCCCTGATTTCAAAATATAATATTGTTTAGGTCTATCTTAAATACTTCTTGACATATTTGACATTCAAAATGCAAATGAGCTGCTTTATTGCAAGAAGAGTGAGCCAGGCGTGTCAAAACACAAATGAACCAAAAAGAACACAGTAGGCCACGAAAATAATTATTTTATTGTTTATTCAATTTTGACATTTCAAACCGTCATTATTAACTCCATAGCAAAAACCGTAAATAGTTTTTTATTCACTAATAAAATAAAATAAAATAGGTATTTTCTACGACTGCTTTGAAAAGTGCTACTAACTACGCACTACTAATTACGCTTCAAAAATTATTGATTTTACATAGCGTATGTATGTATAGTATGTGAAAACGCTTTCACGTATGAAAAGTGCCATTTTCAACATGTAAATTATATATGACCTAACTATAATCACGTGTAAATAATTAATATGATATTAGAATTAACTTCATATTTAATTTGTTAAAAAACAGATGTAACAAAGCAAGAGGAAACTCTTTATAATAAAATAATACTACGTAAGTAATCAATTAAAGAAATTCTTCAAAGTGGCCAACATTATTTTCAATGCAAAGCTCATAGCGTCTTCTTAAGTTAGAAAAATATTGCAAATACTGTTATTATGGTTTCTGTTTAAGTTGTTAATTTATTCTTGAATTTTTGCTTCAATGATTAAAATTCACTTTGTCTTTTAAAAACCACCATAAAAAGCTATCTAATAACTTCAAATCAGGGCTATTTGGTGGCCATCGAATGGTCCCAGCATTGCTTATCCAAATGGGAAATTTATTATTTAAATGTTCTCGAGCTTCTAAAACGCTATGTGGTGTCGCTCCGTCCTAATGCCAAATCCATAGGGAATTCTTGAATTAGACGATCTACCTCTGGTAAAATTATTTCGAAATATGTTTGTCGTATCAAAGTAAAATCGTAAAATATAGGCCCAACTACTTTGTTTTGAAAAATTGCGCATCAAATATGGATTGATTTTCTACCTGTTTTTTATTTGCTTTCCCTTTCCCTAATTACCTTATTACACATAAGGTGGTTTTGGAATACAAAAAATTAACACAAACATTACAGCAGTTGTTCAAAATGCTGTCCATTAACGTCAATGCACTTCTGAACGCGCATAGCTTTTTCTTGAAGAACGTTCGCCAATTGCTGGGCCGTTATGCTATTAATTGCTCGTCTTACTCGTAGCTCCAGGTCTTCACGGGTTGTAACGGCTTTTGCATAGACAATATTTTTTTAAAAACCCCAAACAAAGAAATTAAGGGGCGTTAAATCAGGTGACCTTGAAATCCACCTCACAGGACCATTCGTCGAAATTACGTTTTCTCCGAATCTCCGTTAAAGGTAATCAATTACTATTCTTGAATTATGGGGAGGAGCGCCATCTAGTTAGAAATACATTCCCTATCCTAAATCTAAAGATAACTCGTCTAAAATGTCCTCAATCTCATTTCCCAGGAATCTCAAGTATCTGGTCCTTCAAATATTATTGGACTGATGATTCTACTACCGATTATTCCAAGCCAAACATTGAAACCGCACTTGAAAGTTACCCTCCCGTAATAAATTTTGATTTTCTTGTGACCAATATTTTGTATTTTGTCGATTAAATAATACCAAATTTGTAAACCTAGACTTGTCCGAAAATAAAATCAGTTCCAGAAAATCATTGTTTGGCTGCAAGTTATTATACAAAATCCAATTGCAATATTCCATTCTACGTTTGTAATCACTTTCGTACAAATGCTGGTGCAATTGGTATTTAACAAATTTATAGTGGTATTTGTGCAAAATTCGGTTTTCAACACGTTTAAAATAATTTTTCGCTGGACACTGTCTATCTGGATATCGTTGGGCATAAAGGTCGGTAGCCGCAACTGCATTTCTTTTACATTCCCCATAAATAATTAACATGTCCACTTTTTCATCTCTTGTATAAATTTGCATTTTGATCAGAATTAACAAGAATTTTAAACAATTTTTAAAGACACAATAAAAAAACCGTTAAACCAACAAGTGTTTGACAAGCTAAATATTTCATGGCACACTTAAATGGAAAACTAAAAATTATATTATAAAAAAATTGATGTTTGAAATGTCACTTATTTGGCATCGTTGGATTCAGAAAATTATGCAGAATTCAAAAATGCAATAATATACAGAGTGTTCCATTTAAAAATCGAAAGTTAGTGTCACTTCCGGCGAAGTAAAAAAAATCCATTGTATGTCAAAAAGTGCCGCTCATTATGTGTGTAGTATATCCTGAATTTTAATCAATTATTTTCAAAACTAAAGGAGAAAAAGGGGGTATACCATGATCCTGTTACACCCGGTATAGTGAATAACCCTGTACGTACATACCAACGCAGTAGCATGGTGGACTAAAATAAAACAACATGGCTAGACTTCCTAGTTTAAATCTTAACTCCAGAAAATGGCAATGTCACAGAGAATGGTCAGTTGTTGCCATTTTCGCTATGACTAAACTCCACAGGGCATAATTTAAATAAGAGAAAAAAAATATGTAAAAAAATTTATGTAAAACAACTTTGTTTTTTTTTAACTATCTGAATATAGTTGAAATTAAACTGGGTATCTATCAAATTTTGGGTTACCTGATACGGGCGTCTTGCCCCCAAAATAAAGCCCCCGTAGGGCCGCACTGCGAGTATCTACGGCTCTCATAGCCCCCTTTTTGGCCATACGATGAGGCTCCTGTATAGCTCCCGCAGCCCTGCTGTAAAAATAGAGCCCCTCTCACATTGTCAAATACTGTAGTCGAAATTGTTAAAACAAACCACGTGTAGGGCATGTACCCCCAGAATGGGTCCTTACTTGATACCCCTGTATGTAGGACTCGTTGCGGGGCTCGTCAGCATCGTCGCCTTTGGGGGTTCCCTTTTAAGAGTTTCTATTTGTTCTGTGGCTCCCTTTAAGTCTTGTATATTATAGCAATACTTCTATTACTTAAAAATAAACATTTTGTTTTAGATGCAAACGGCATTTACAATTCAAGTGACGTATATAAACTGAAAGTATTAATAAATACAGAAACAGAAAGAAGGCTATTATAGTTTCAGAAAGAAAATATCCAACAGCATGGGAAACGTACAATCGATTTAAGATAAGATAAACTATTTTTCCACACAGTTATTTATTGTTAAAAAAATATATTTACTTCATTTATCATTATCATATTTCAGATATGTGTAAACAGATGAAACACGCATAAAATGTATCTCCTTGTTATAATGATACCCAACTAAACGTAATCTATTTTTGTATTAATTTCTTAATAGGACCAATATGAAAATGTCCCTTTAAAAATTGACAGTATCTTGATTATCATTATTTTTATTTTGTTTACTCGCACAGCACAATTTGTTTATTCAGGCTTTCTACTTAATGATGTGAAATAATGAATTTTTATGACCCTGCCATGTTCTCTATCGTTCGTACTTAAAAATAAACCATAAACCCATTTTGCATAATGTGAATACCTAACTGCTCTGTTTTCTTAAATATTCCAGATTAATCCCATCTCCCACTGCTCCAATTTAAAGCTTAAACATTATGTTCATAATTCTTTAAAAAGAGGAAAGTTTCATGCATAATACATACACAGGCATACATAATTTATAAGAGTAGAAAATAAAACGTGAATCAAAATTCTGTAATGTTGCAACGGTCATTTTACATAGTTTGTTGAATGGTTTGTTTACTAAAAAAATTTTAATGGAGTAGTGAAGCGCAAGTTATAGCCTCTCCTACTCAATTGTTAACCTCACCTTCGCGATGAGTTCAATTTGAACTTGGTGCACCCTGTTTTCACTAACGAGGCTCTAACGACCGAGTAAGGGCGGAATAACCCTTATCTTTTACCGTGAGCACATCCACCTTCTCACGAAGAGTGCGGTAAAAATAACCCACCGCACACAAAGGTTGCTTTTGGAATCGTTTGGTTACCCCATCGTCGCAGTCTCCTTCTGTGCCATGGGACCACACCACTCGCCTTCCGCAACCGAGCTGGTCAGTTGCATACCTGCTCCAGCTAAAACTTCAAATGCAGCTTCGTTTTCAGTCGACTAAGGCTTTAAAAAAATGATGGAGCGTTCAAGTGGGACAAAATCATCCGGAGGTAAAATACCCTCCCGATCGGATCTCCGGGGGAGGGTGCCCACAGGGACACCTCATCGAATGTCGAAAAAACACCGACAAGTTAAATCCAACAAAACTAATTCTTTCATCTACGGCGCTTGGAATGTTCGTACTTTGAACGACAGCACTCGCACCGATCGGCCTGAAAGAAGAACTGCTCTAATAGATAGAGAACTTCACCGACTCAATGTTGACGTTGCAGCTCTCAGCGAAACTCGATTTTTGGAGGAAGGCTCTCTCACAGAAAAGTACTACACCTTCTATTGGAAAGGTCTTCCCGCCAATTCAAGAAGACAACATGGAGTAGGATTTGCCGTTCGGAATCAACTTGTATCCAACTTAACACAAGTACCACAAGGCCTATCCGAGCGTCTAATGCTGCTACGCTATGAGCTATCAGATGGCAACGCGGTAAATCTAATAAGCGCCTACGCTCCCACTCTGGATGCAAGTCACGAAACCAAGGAAAGCTTCTATCAACAGCTGGAAGAAACCCTCTGTAGAATACCTAAAACGGAACGACTCGTTATTCTTGGTGATTTTAACGCTAGAGTAGGGAGAGATGCAGACACCTGGCCAGGCATCATAGGCAAGAACGGTTTGGGCAACATGAACGCTAACGGTCAACTACTCCTAACTAAATGCGCCGAACATGATCTAGTTATAACAAACACCATTTTCCGACAAAAGGATAAATTTAAAGGCACCTGGCGTCACCCCAGATCAGGTCACTGGCATCTACTGGACTATGTTATCGTACGTAGGAAGCATCTCAAGGACGTCCAAATTACAAAGGCGCGCATTGATAGTGAATGTTGGACCGATCATCGTCCTGTTGTCTCTAAAATGAAAATTGTTATGAGACCCAAACACCGAAGAACTCAAGTAAAACGTAGACCCCGTCTCTGTATTAGTAAATTGCGTGACCAACAAACCGTCGAACAGCTAAAGCAAAAAGTTCAAGAGAATTTGAGTGCACTAGAAGAAACCAATTCTGTAGATGTCGCTACTACCTGGTCACAAATTAAAGACAGTTTAAAAAGTGCGAGTGAGGAAATTCTTGGCACTGCAGCAAGTAAAAAACAGGAGGACTGGTTCAATGATAATGAAGCTTTTATACAAGAACTTCTTGACCGCAAACATATTGCCTTCCAAAACGCTATCAACCACCCCAACGACTCATCAAAAGCAGAAGCTTTTACCCAATCTAAGAATGAAACGCAACGCGAAATCAGAAGAATAAAGAACGAGTGGTGGGCAAGCAAGGCCAGAGAAATTCAAAGGTACGCCGATTCACACGACTACAGGAATTTCTTTCAAGGAGTAAAAGCAGTGTACGGCCCCAGTCGGAAAAATATGTGCCCTATTAAAGATTTAAATGGAAATCTCCTCAAAGAAGACCAGGAAATAAGAGCCCGATGGAAAGAACATTACTCTAACATTCTTAACCAGCAAAGTCAAGCCGATCACGATATTATAAATCTTATCCCTCAATATGACACCTTCGAAGACTTAGATAAACCACTAACAACGGAAGAGATCTTAACCGCCATTGGGCAGCTAAAAAATAACAAATCTCCCGGCGCCGACTCACTCCCAGCTGAGATCTTTAAAGCTGTGTCGTCAGAGCTCATACCCTACCTCAAAAAACTGTTTGATATCGTGTGGGAAAGTGGTCAAGCTCCGCAGGAGTTTCGTGATACACTTTTAATCAACCTCTTCAAAAACAAAGGGAGCGCTGCGGACTGTGGAAATTACAGGGGTATAGCTCTCCTGGCTGTTGGAGGGAAGATACTCACTAAAGCGATGGCAAATAGGCTAACATCTGTTATGGAAAAGTTACTTCCTGAAACACAGAGTGGCTTTAGACCAAACCGAGGCACATCGGATTTAATCTTCACACTTAAACAGCTTCAAGAAAAAGCACTCGAACATCAAGGAGAAATTCACATGGCCTTCATTGATTTAACCAAGGCGTTTGACTCGGTGGACAGGGAAGTGCTCTGGAAAATTATGTTCCGCTTAGGTATCCCTAGAAAATTTGTGGAAGTATGTCGCAGTCTACATACAAACAACAACGCCCAGGTTATGTATAATAATGAGGCAACCGAACCTTTCCAAACCCTCACTGGAGTTAGGCAGGGATGTGTCCTGGCACCCTTACTCTTTAATTTGTTTACCACTGCTCTAACAATTATTGTTGACAACAAACTGACAGTCAGAGGAATAGGTCTCAGATACCGTTTTGATGGCGGTCTCTTTAACATAGGGCGCTTTAGAGCTTTCACGAAGACACGCACACGATTCATTTGTGATCTCCAGTATGCGGATGACTGTGCACTTTTAGCCTCTACGCCGGAAGAGCTTCAAGAACTTTTAGATGTGTATGCCCAGAGCTATGATTCCTTGGGACTTAAAATCAACATTGGAAAGACTAAGATTATGTCAACTCCTCATCAAGTGAACCAAATAGACATTACACTTAACGGAAATTCTCTTGAAGTGGTGGATCAGTTCAATTACTTAGGCAACGTTGTTAATGACAAAGCAAACATGGACAGCGAGATTCGCAATAGAATTAACGCTGCATCTAGAGCACTCTGGGGACTTAGAGAGAGAGTATTTGACAACCACGACCTTGCTTTATCAACGAAAATGGCTGTCTACAGAGCAGTTGTCATTCCAACACTGCTATATGGATGTGAAAGCTGGGTCACTTACCGTCGTCATGTGAAAGAATTAGAACGTTTTCAGCAAAGACACCTCAGAAGTATGATGAAAATCCGTTGGTTCCATCACATATCAAACGTGGAAGTACTCAGGAGAGCAAACAGCCTTCCAATTGAGGTGCTTATTTCAAGAGCACGCCTAAGATGGGCAGGTCACGTTCATCGTATGCATGATAACCGCCTTCCTAAATGTACACTTTATGGTGAATTGCTAAGCGGTAGAAGAAGGCGTGGCGGTCAACGAAAGAGGTTCAAGGACGCTCTCCATGAAAATCTAAAATCCTGCGGTATTGCAGACGAGCAATGGGAACAACTTGCAGCGGACAGAACCGAATGGCGAGGGGCTGTGGCCAGCTATCAAGGAAATGTTGCTGCAAGAAGGCCGAATCCAAGACCTAACCAGGTCTATGTTTGTCCTGACTGCGGTCGACATGTGCTCTCCCGAATTGGCCTCTATAGCCATAGTCGTGTGCACCGTAGATGAATGGGAATTACAATAGACTACACCTTTTACTTGTTTTTTATTGTACACAATTTATCGACTGTAACATTTTTATACTCGGACTCGAGTAACGGCTAATAATAATAATAATAATGGATTGTAATATTTATTACTAGAAATATTGACTGAAATACTATAGACTATACAGATTATTAAATACCTTGCCCACGAAACAAATTATTTTAAATACATATATCTATCTCACCCCCTCGATTCGAATGTTGAACTTTTTTCTTTATTTTGCAAGCATTATCTATGTGCATGTATAATTTGAAGTCTAACTCATTGGGAAGTTGGTTTTTACTTTCACAATTGTCAAGATGAACCTGGAATTTAAAATTATGCAGATATTTCTGTAGTTTTTACTTTTTAGGTTTGTTTTGGTGTTGCCGGTATAAGTCGCCGCGCTGAACTAACTATCATTTAAATTTAAATGCCATAGAAGATTTGGGATCTAAGCTTCTGATCAAATAAAATACCGAATAAAAATTTTAAAAAAAATATTTAAAAAAAAGCATTTATTTAAAAAATGCTCTAAAAAGTAGAAAGTAAACTTTGAAGTAAATCAAACCCATCATTTTGTTACATTATAATTTTTTTTTATGATATAAAAGCTTGTCGCGAGATTTTCCTGTGTAAAGGAGATTGTTCGCGACAAGCTTTTATATCATAAAAAAAAATTATATAATGTAACAAAATGATGGGTTTGATTTACTTTAAAGTTTATTTTCTACTTTTTAGAGCATTTTTGAAATAAAAGCTTTTTTAATATTTTTTTTTAATTTTATTTTTTACTTCTTTATCTTTTGATATGCTGTAATCCCCAGGTATCGATTTTGAGACGAGTCGGATCATAAACAATAAAGTCGTCCGCCATCTTGAACTACATTTTTGACTAGAAGTTCGTAATCCGTGACCCCAAAACCCCCAGATATTGATTTTGATCGGATCTAAATGACAAAAGTTGTCAGCCATATTGGCGCCGCCATCTTGAATTTCTGAATTTTGACCAAGAATTCGTAATTGGCGATCTCGAAAACCCCCAGATGTCGATTTTGAGTCGAATCGCATCATAAACGATAAGTCGTCCGTCATCTTGAACTAAATTTTTGACTAGAAATTCGTAATCGGCGAACCCGAAAACCCCCAGATATCGATTTTGATCGATTTGGACTATAAATGACAAAAGTCGTCCGCCATATTGGCGCCGCCATTTTGAATTTTTAAATTTTGACCAAGAATTCATAATTGGCGATCTCGAAAACCCCCAGATATCGATTTTGAGTCGAATCGGATCATAAACGATAAAGTCGTCCGCCATCTTGAAACCGCCATCTTGCTTTTTTCTTATATAAAAATGTTAAAGTGTATTGTCACCGGGCTTATACACGAGCAAAACTACAAAGCTTAACTAGAACTAATCAAAATTTTGATTGCAAAATTTGCCCTAAACCAACTGACAAACATACATTGCAAGTTAAATAAAAGCTTTTAATAATAAAACGAAAAACCAAGACCATTGTATAAAAAATTGCATGCCCCCCAGAAAATGTTGAAATTTACCACTTTTTCTTTAAATATACAAATGGTAAAAGTTGGAGGCAGGCAGTGGGAGTATATTAGTTTGATAATTGTTTGACGAAATAGAAATCCAATAAAATTCGTCCATTTCTAGTCACATGTCAAAATTCATCCAATTACACTGAAAACTTCCTATGGGAGATTATCTCTTATGTCATTATGTTGCTATGCAACGAAATATTTTTGACAGTTGTATGATTTATTTAAAATGTCAGATTCACGATTTGACATATTATTAGAATTTCAAAAAATTATCTCACCGAATCTACCACGTGCACTGATAAATCCTTATAATTTTTTCTAATAATGATCCTCAAGATTGTTGCTTTAAGTAATTATCCTCCGCCTACGGCGTCAGGTACTTACTAAACAACAAGCTTTCGGTTCATTATTAGAAAAAAATTATCGCGTGATTATCAGCGCCCTTGGTAAATTACAGTATTACAGTAAATATTGACGTAAGATTTTTAGAATTTGCCAAATTAATGCAGATGAACATACAAGACACTGTTTCCGTTAGCGACAATTTTGGTTAATGCTGGGGTAGACTTAATTGTTTTAATGAAGCATGATGGGAGATGGAAATCCTCAAATGTTGCCGAAGGAACCTTTTACAAATAAAGTAAACATAGCAGATAAAATATTTGGGGGAAGAAATAAAGAGAAATCTGCTAATAATAGTAATAATATTATCGACGAAAAAATAACAATCAGCAGCAATAATGTCGTTGACTTTTCAAGTAAAGTTCAGCCAATGTTTAATAGTTGTACAAACGGCGACATAACTTAAATAGTTACAATAAACTTTTATTATAACGATCTATTTTACAAAAAATTGCATTTTTAATGTAAGTTGGTTTGTCTGCGCATATTTATTTACTGCCTGAAAATAGATAAAAAACCGATACGGGATTGTTATTTCCCGGCTAGCAGCTTTTCGAACTGTTTTCTGATGGTTGCGCTCAATAACGGACTAAAATAGTAGATTAGGACATTTTGAGACCTGAAATTGCGTCCAGATCCTTGACCGATTTCAGAAAAATATGAATTTTCACGTAAAATCTATACCCCAAACAGAAAAAAAAAATAAACGGCCAATGCACAGGCGTATGAATAAAATTACTTTTATAGAATGCACAACAGGTATGCAGTGTCTTATAAATGAACAAGGTTAAGACACACAAGGAAAGTTAAGTAATACAAGTGTTTTAGTAGTCAACACACGATGACGAACAAACCGATTGAAATTTATACTGATGATATGCTGCACTGCACTGTGTTAACCTGCTCATGACGGGCGATTGCAAAAGCAAACAGCTCTCTAAGTATCTATTAAATGTCAAATAAATTAAATTGTATAATAATTAAGGAGCATGAACTGTAAATGATACTTTTCAGGTCGAGAATGCAGTTTAGGAAATCGAGACTCGTAAGGCCAAAGTTTCTTATGCATTCGAGAACTGAACAGTCACCTACTGTTCGTGGTTAGTAAATTGTTTTTTGCAATACCTGTGAAACCAATGAGAAGTAATAAAAAGTTACATTAGTGGCAACGACCTATGTTATTGAATTACTTATAGCCCAAAATTTAACGAAAGAAAGCTTAATAGAAATTTAATAGAAAACAAAATTGGCATGACTGTTTGTAACATGAATAATGCAACTTTTCGTATTTCGATAAATAATACAGACGGAAAATAATATCGTCATTTTTGTGTATTTGTAATCTACGAATTTTTAAGAATTTTTCCTAACATTTCTGTTTATCTTAACAGATAAATAAATTATTACATAATATTCACTTACAACCCAAGGAATATAAGGAAATATTAAAGCTCTCTCCAACTGTGATAATAAGTAAATGGATTGTAAGGTCGACTTAAAAACTGCTAACAGATCAACTTATCGTACAGACATTGAAAAAATATTTTTTATGGTTCTATTTCAGTTTAAAATAAGGATGTGGCTATTTATACATACTGTCCAGGCAATTCACGCCGCACATGCGCGATGACGTTCAAACATATTGATATAGTAAGAATTATAAGGTTAACCATCAGCAGTCTGTGGTGTAATACTTAGTGTTCCCGATTCTCACACGTGAGGTCGACGGTTCGAATCCGCTTGCTACAGTTTTTTTTTTACCACATTTTGTTAACTAAAATACGTAATACGAATATTTCTTTAGGTTAGTTCGTTGGGTTAAATATGTTAATATTTTTTGATGTAGTATAGTTGTTTATGATAGATAATGTCCCTTGCCCTCGACGGCTATACTGTATGTATAAATAGCCAATTTCTTATACATACTGTATGTATAAATAGCCAATTGCGTATACATACTGTATGTATAAATAGCCAATTGCGTATACATACAGTATGTATAAATAGCCACATCCTTAAAATAATGTAAACGTTTATTATGTATTAACTTATGAGCAACGCTTTTACAAATTTGTAGTTATTGAATTTTATATGTATCTCATGTTATAAGAAGCTTTTTAATTGAACTGTGTGGATTTTATGGACTGTTATCAGTTGTAATTTGAGCAGACTTGAGCTATTCTTATACTAGGATTTTGTTTTTCTAAAAGATTCGCAAGCCCTTATTATGTTATTGTCATTGTAATGGATTCCCGCAACATAAATCTTACATTATCGTGTTACGTATAGGACTTGTTTAGCACATCTGCTGAAATAAAGGCAAATCGATTGTAAGTAACTTCAATAGAATGCAAACCCTAACAATGTGCTACTGTCAGCATTTTCCAGAAAATTCACATAAGGGCAGTTTACTGATGAAAACAATTCTTCAGTAAAGAGAGAAAATGCGGCATGGCCATGAACATGAAAGAACGTTAACAGCCATATCTTTTTCATGAAAGCAGATCCTTGCAGGATCAGAAAATATCTGCCCACAGGGCAGGTCGATACTGTTAGGGACCTATACAGCATGTGCTATATTAAAGATACCGACACATTTGGGGGATTATAGAGGGGTTATGGCCAACAATAAAGCCTTTTGGCAGTAGAATAAATTATTCAAATTCACAGCAGTTGTCCAAAATGTTGACCATTTACTTCTATACATAAATTTGTTGGTCTGTTCCTGGAATATCTTGCATATGTGGACAAACCGTCATGACTCTTGCCAGAAAATTTTTCTCTCCAAGTACAGGAGTATTGTATCCCAGTGATTTTACAGAACTCTAAAGGAAAAAGTCAAGGGGATTAAAATCGGAAGATCGCTCAGGACAAGCTACAGGTTCCGATGAACTATTGATAACACAATTAATGCAGGGTATCCTAATTAATTCAAAATTTAGTTTGTTCTAGGGCCATAGCGGCTCTCTTACGAGCTTGGGTTTATTAAAAAAATTACTTGCTCTCGTGTCCTCTATAACCCTAAAAAATTTATCGGTATCTCTTTGGAATACCGTCTATATAGAGTAAGTATCCAGAAATCTATTCATTATCCTTAATAGTTTATGTTTAAAAAAAGCAATATTTTAAAAATCTTGAAATTAGAACAATTTCTTCTCTTAATTCATTAGCTAAAAAAAATCGAACGTAGCAAAATTGCCATATGAATAGTATGTGAAATCTATTCCAGAAGACTGTCTAATATTGCCAACACATTTTTCTCCAAATTAACTGTTGGGCTTCCAAATAGCAGTTTACTGTCTTTGCAATTCTAGGCAAATACTGCTCACATTCTTTAGGAAACCATAGGAAATGGTTTCTTCATGAAAATAGCCTGAAGCGCCCAGGATTGAATTAACTCGTGGGTGCGTCAAAAACGCAGGAGTTAAAAATATATGAGAGGTATGACTGGGATGCGAAAAATTAAAATTAACATAATTAAAATAAGCTTAAAACGATGCAATCTTTTAATATGAATTACTCCAAAAAACAATAGACAAATTTTTATGTATAACAATTTGATTGAATTTTAACTTCTTTATCAAATTTACTTCCATTATTTTCGTAACTTGCAGTCTTACCCTCTGTACTATTTTGCCTAATACCAGTTACTGTACCTTGTCATTACTCTGCCCTACAAAGACAAGAGGTCCTATCTACAAAACTAATGTCTTGAGATATAAGAGATTTTATAGATTTTTTTTTTTATACATTTATTTAACGTCGGCCTATTTCCGCTACTGAGGCCTAACACCGACGCCTGTAGACGAGCTACCCCCAACCAGGAATTTTGCCGAACCTCTTCCCTTAAGAAGAGTAGGGATCTTTTACTTACCTAACATTTAATAGACAAGGGACCGACGGCTTTACATCCCCTCCGAAGGATGGTATATCTCCTATACAACCCTCGCCTAAGGTTGTATAGCTTCCGCGCATACACTGATGTACAAGCCGCTGGAAGATGTGTGAGGCGAGAACGCGGTTTCCGTTAGAATGGTCACCAATCCAAGTACTAACTGCGCCTGTCGTTGCTTTACATCGCATACCGAAGTATGTACATAGTAAAGACGCACCTACGCTCGCCCCCTTTTATAGATTTACAGTCGCAAATTTATAATATGTATAATAAATTTCTATAACCGAAACCTATTTATACAGGGTTACTGGTAATTCGATACATTCCTTTGGAGATGTGATGGGGCATGAGCTAAGGAGTAAATCTAGCCCTAACATACATTATGCAAAACTCAATAGTTTTTGAGATATTTCAATTTTTTTGTTTTTCTCAAAAAAGTAGATCTTAATGTCTTAAAAGTTAATTTCCAAAAAATCTACTTGTCATTTTAAAATTTTTTTTTACTGGATTACTTGTCCAATATTATAGATATCCGTTTGGAATGAAAAATATCCGGAAACATTTCGATCATGTGAACATTTAAAATAAAAACTTGTAAACATTTTTTTTTTAAATCAGATGAAATTTACCTATTAGGTTTTTTCAAAAAAATATTAATGTAGCACGCGTACAAATTATTATAAAAACTTCCTTATTTCAATAGCTATCTAACTAGGTAGAAATGTTTAATGTACCCTTGATAGTTGTAATAAAAAATTAGTAAAGATAATGCTGGTGGCGGAATTTATTAAACGACTAATCGTTCATTTTCATTTAAGTCAGTCAGTCCTTGACTTTGACGTTTGTGCATATATGTCACTAACTGACATTCTTATCTCCGTGTCCCTTAAGTTTGTTGGTCTTGTTAAATTAGTTCTCGAAGATTTTGATTTTGCTCGTAGTTGTTGTTATTAGTTGTTGTTATTGTATTTTCTGTGCCATGGCCGCATATGCCAACGCAGAATACGCTGATATCTTGTTTGTCTATGGATACTGTGGCGGCAACGCTGCTGAAGCTCGCCGAGAATATGGTCTTTGGTACCCTAACCGCTGCTTACCAAATGCAAGTGTATTCAGTACGGCATATCGAAATATCGCTGAAACTGGCTCCGTGAAATGTAGAAGAAGTGACGCTGATGCTCCTCCCGTTTATGAACCAGATGATGAGGAAGAAATATTGAGGTATTTTGAGGAAGACCCAACTATTTCAACTAATAAAGTCGCAAGACTAACCGGAGCGTCACAATGGAAAGTTTTGTCTACGATACGTAGAGTTGGGTGTCATCCTTACCACTATACCCCTGTCCAAGGCTTGGAGGAAGGTGATCCTGGAAGGAGAGTGGAATTCTGCCGCTTTATGTTAAATTCAGATGCAGAAAGTGCAAATTTTTTAACAAGTACTTTATGGACGGACGAGTCGAAATTTAATCGCGAGGGTGTAACAAATTTCCACAACCTACATTATTGGGCAGAGGAAAATCCCAAGTTAACACGTGAAACTAGTTTCCAAATGAAGTTTTCTATTAATGTGTGGATGGGAGTCATTGGCCACTATTTAATAGGGCCACACTTTTTTCCTCAAAATTTAAACGGGGAACTCTATGAAATTTTTTTAAGAAATGATCTGGTGGTGATTTTAGAAGATGTTCCTCTCGCCGTCAGACAGCGAATGATGTTTCAGAACGACGGTTGTCCAGTACATTATCGGCTGACAGTACGACAGTTAATTGATCAACGTTTCCCTAACCGTTGGATTGGAAGAGCGGGCCCAATACATTGGCCAGCGCGAAGCCCTGACTTAACACCCCTTGATTATTACGTATGGGGTCATATGAAGGAGATGGTCTATGCCACACCAGTCAATACTATAGAAAACCTTGACAAAGGATAGTCGATGCTGCCCAACACATAAGGCATAATCTGACAACCAGAGTAACAAGGACGGAAATAAGAAGACGCTGCCGTGTCTGTATACGGAATAGGGGCTCCCATTTTGAGCAAGACATAAAAAATAAAGTACAACTTTGAAATTAATGAAGAATTAAACTCTACTTTTAAAATGTTTTTTACTGTTTATCTAAAAATAAAATTCGTACTACTTGTGTTATTTTTACTAGTATTTTCTTAGAACTATTAAGGGTACATTGAACATTTGAACCTTGTTAGATAGCTATCGAAATAAGGCAGTTTTTATAATAATTTATACGCGTGTTACGTTAATATTTTTTTGAAAAAACCTAATAGGTAAATTTCATAGCTGATTTAAAAAAAAAATTTAAAGTTTTCATTTTAGATGTTCACATGATCGAAATGTTTCCAAATATTTTTCATTCCAAACGGATATCTATAATATTGGACAAGTAATCCAGTAAAAAAAAAAATAAAAATGTCAAATAGATTTTTCGAAAATTAACTTTTAGGACATTAAGGTCTACTTTTTGAGAAAAACAAAAAAAATTAAATATCTCAAAAACTATTGAGTTTTGCATAATATATGTTAGGGCTAAATTTACTTCTTAGATCATGCCCCATCACATCTCCAAAGGAATGTATCGAATTACCAGTAACCCTGTATATTAAGGTGTACAGATCAATCAATACAAAATTTATTTCAATAACATTATAGTTTGGGCAAGATATTTGATATTTTTTGCAGTTAGGACAAAATGTTGTAGTAAAAGACGTATTTCAAAGATTTTATTGATGTGTCCTAAATAAAAGAACAGATCTTTCTTTTTTAAAATTTTATAAAAAATTGTAGTACAAAACACAACTCAATCTTCATCATCATGAAGTAAATCATCCGTTGAGCCCACTGGCAACTCCTCCCAAAACAACATATGGTTTGGTGGAATATGAGATCTTAACTTGGGGATCTTGTTATTTTTTCTTTCTAAACTAACACCTCGACATACTATAGAAGGCACTGGCTTAGTTAAAGGTTGTTTTTTATATTTCATCAGAAAAATGTCATCGATATCTTCATAATTTTCAGCTGCAAAATTAGTTTTAAATGCGAAAGAAGTTTTTTCTCTTTCAAACCTAAGAGATACGATGTCCTTTAGGAAAACTCTGCAATTGACTTTTTTCATCAAATATTTTGAAGTAATCCGTAAATTTGAAATTATTGATTCCCATTGAGATTACTTTTGAGGAATTACCACTGCGAACTACTTGCGTAAAATCATTTAAATCATATACATTTGCCATTCCTTTAAGCGACATTTCCATTTGATGGTGGAACGAATCTACAGTCATAAAGGTGTGGCCCGGCTCAAAGTATTTTAATGTCACACTTTCAGTGGCAACATCAGATGAGTTTACGAGGTACACGAAAAAGCTGATCAGAGTCCAATTCTTGTTCTGACTTGAACAATTGTCTAATCACATTGTTGTGTTTTTAGTATCTCTATTAGCTTTTATGAAAGCGTAAAACGTGGAAATAATATTGTCTTTGCATCTTTGCTTCGTGCCATATCATAGCTATGGGATAATTTTTACTTTTTTTCCTAAAGGAACGAAGCTTTCGTTGAATGCTATGATGCGAGGAGTAAAAATAATTTCTTTAAAAGTGTTCATTCGCGGTAACATAATTACCTGAAATAAATTTTGCATGTTAGAAGACATGGTGTAAATGATCGCCATCACATAATTTTTACCTTCTATAAGTCAACAGCAACAAACAAACCATCTGCCTTAGCTCTTTCTACATCGTCCTGATATTTCTGTCTGTCCTTGATTGCTCTTTGATGATGTAGTTTCCATTCATTACACACTTGATAATTCTTCATATCATCAGATTCATGCTCAGCAGTATGATCTGTTGCTATCTTATGAAGTCGATTTTCTTCGTAGTGCCAGCATTCCTCGTGACCTAAATTACTAAAGGATATATTCATCTCGGCTACAATTTTTCTATTTCCATTATGCATAAATCGTTCTTTATAATGTTTGTACATGGAAGATATCAAAATAGCACTAGGTAATTACTTCCTATTTGGTGCATGGTCTCTACGATAGTGCAATATGGTTGGATGAAAGAAATTAATGTGTTCAATAATCCCTGTCCTGTCGATTTTTTTTAGTGATGGGTGTTTTCATAAATCTGACTTCGGGACAATCAACCCAGTTTCTGTATTTCTAATATTCTTAAGAATTCTGTCATTGGTTTTTTCATAGCCCAATGTAGCTAGAAGAAATATTTTACAAACGTTTACTTCTTCTAGACCTTCTTCGCTACTGGAAAAATTATCCTCCAGTATATAATCAGAATCTCTATAATATTTAAAAGCCTAAGTTTCTTAGTCTGCGCCCTGACTGAACTAAGTTTTGACCGATGACTTTTATTAAGAGCAAGTTGAACCATCCTTTTTCTCCGACTCTTAAATTTACTGTAGATTAAAAAACATTATGAAAATCTACTTCATTTATTCATAAAACTCTTATACTTGCTCAGAATCCATTATCTAGCTTTGCAGACAACAAGTTTTGAATTACTAGGCACGTACCGGCACAAAAATTAACAACTCACGGCAACAACAACAATTTACAAACTGATATCACATAAGAGAATACACATTTTGAGGTTATGATGCCAGTAAATCACGTGGGGTAATGTCATAGTATACTAAGGCAAACCGTCCTAACTTTTGCAGTTAGGACAACTTTTCTTAACCGAACTAGTCATAAATATCCTAATTGCACAAATTTTCAATGTTAGGATAGAAATATCTAGCAAATGCAATATAGGGCAATGTTATATAGTAATTTTTGGGGTGTAATGGGGTAGTGAAGCGCAAGTTATAGCCTCTCCTACTCAATTGTTAACCTCACCTTCGCGATGAGTTCAATTTGAACTTGGTGCACCCTGTTTTCACTAACGAGGCTCTAACGACCGAGTAAGGGCGGAATAACCCTTACCTTTTGCCGTGAGCACATCCACCTTCTCACGAAGAGTGCGGTAAAAATAACCCACCGCACACAAAGGTTGCTTTTGGAATCGTTTGGTTACCCCATCGTCGCAGTCTCCTTCTGTGCCATGGGACCACACCACTCGCCTTCCGCAACCGAGCTGGTCAGTTGCATACCTGCTCCAGCTAAAACTTCAAATGCAGCTTCGTTTTCAGTCGATTAAGGCTTTAAAAAATGATGGAGCGTTCAAGTGGGACAAAATCATCCGGAGGTAAAATACCCTCCCGATCGGATCTCCGGGGGAGGGTGCCCACAGGGACACCTCATCGAATGTCGAAAAAACACCGACAAGTTAAATCCAACAAAACGAATTCTTTCATCTACGGCGCTTGGAATGTTCGTACTTTGAACGACAGCACTCGCACCGATCGGCCTGAAAGAAGAACTGCTCTAATAGATAGAGAACTTCACCGACTCAACGTTGACGTTGCAGCTCTCAGCGAAACTCGATTTTTGGAGGAAGGCTCTCTCACAGAAAAGTACTACACCTTCTATTGGAAAGGTCTTCCCACCAATTCAAGAAGACAACATGGAGTAGGATTTGCCGTTCGGAATCAACTTGTATCCAACTTAACACAAGTACCACAAGGCCTATCCGAGCGTCTAATGCTGCTACGCTATGAGCTATCAGATGGCAACGCGGTAAATCTAATAAGCGCCTACGCTCCCACTCTGGATGCAAGTCACGAAACCAAGGAAAGCTTCTATCAACAGCTGGAAGAAACCCTCTGTAGAATACCTAAAACGGAACGACTCGTTATTCTTGGCGATTTTAACGCTAGAGTAGGGAGAGATGCAGACACCTGGCCAGGCATCATAGGCAAGAACGGTTTGGGCAACATGAACGCTAATGGTCAACTACTCCTAACTAAATGCGCCGAACATGATCTAGTTATAACAAACACCATTTTCCGACAAAAGGATAAATTTAAAGGCACCTGGCGTCACCCCAGATCAGGTCACTGGCATCTACTGGACTATGTTATCGTACGTAGGAAGCATCTCAAGGACGTCCAAATTACAAAGGCGCGCATTGATAGCGAATGTTGGACCGATCATCGTCCTGTTGTCTCTAAAATGAAAATTGTTATGAGACCCAAACACCGAAGAACTCAAGTAAAACGTAGACCCCGTCTCTGTATTAGTAAATTGCGTGACCAACAAACCGTCGAACAGCTAAAGCAAAAAGTTCAAGAGAATTTGAGTGGACTAGAAGAAACCAATTCTGTAGATGTCGCTGCTACCTGGACACAAATTAAAGACAGTTTAAAAAGTGCGAGTGAGGAAATTCTTGGCACTGTAGCAAGTAAAAAACAGGAGGACTGGTTCAATGATAATGAAGCTTTTATACAAGAACTTCTTGACCGCAAACATATTGCCTTCCAAAACGCTATCAACCACCCCAACGACTCATCAAAAGCAGAAGCTTTTGCCCAATCTAAGTATGAAACGCAACGCGAAATCAGAAGAATAAAGAACGAGTGGTGGGCAAGCAAGGCCAGAGAAATTCAAAGGTACGCCGATTCACACGACTACAGGAATTTCTTTCAAGGAGTAAAAGCAGTATACGGCCCCAGTCGGAAAAATATGTGCCCTATTAAAGATTTAAATGGAAATCTCCTCAAAGAAGACCAGGAAATAAGAGCCCGATGGAAAGAACACTACTCTAACATTCTTAACCAGCAAAGTCAAGCCGATCACGATATTATAAATCTTATCCCTCAATACGACACCTTCGAAGACTTAGATAAGCCACTAACAACGGAAGAGATCTTAACCGCCATTGGGCAGCTAAAAAATAACAAATCTCCCGGCACCGACTCACTCCCAGCCGAGATCTTTAAAGCTGTGTCGTCAGAGCTCATACCCTACCTCAAAAAACTGTTTGATGTCGTGTGGGAAAGTGGTCAAGCTCCGCAGGAGTTTCGTGATACACTTTTAATTAACCTCTTCAAAAACAAAGGGAGCGCTGCGGACTGTGGAAATTACAGGGGTATAGCTCTCCTGGCTGTTGGAGGGAAGATACTCACTAAAGCGATGGCAAATAGGCTAACACCTGTTATGGAAAAGTTACTTCCTGAAACACAGAGTGGCTTTAGACCAAACCGAGGCACATCGGATTTAATCTTCACACTTAAACAGCTTCAAGAAAAAGCACTCGAACATCAAGGAGAAATTCACATGGCCTTCATTGATTTAACCAAGGCGTTTGAC
Source organism: Leptura quadrifasciata (assembly GCA_963675555.1). Taxonomy (NCBI): domain Eukaryota; kingdom Metazoa; phylum Arthropoda; class Insecta; order Coleoptera; family Cerambycidae; genus Leptura; species Leptura quadrifasciata. Next base: position 77,154,828 of record OY776673.1, on the reverse strand, counting down.
TCGGTGGACAGGGAAGTGCTCTGGAAAATTATGTTCCGCTTAGGTATCCCTAGAAAATTTGTGGAAGTATGTCGCAGTCTACATACAAACAACAACGCCCAGGTTATGTATAATAATGAGGCAACCGAACCTTTCCAAACCCTCACTGGAGTTAGGCAGGGATGTGTCCTGGCACCCCTACTCTTTAATTTGTTTACCACTGCTCTAACAATTATTGTTGACAACAAACTGACTGTCAGAGGAATAGGTCTCAGATACCGTTTTGATGGCGGTCTCTTTAACATAGGGCGCTTTAGAGCTTTCACGAAGACACGCACACGATTCATTTGTGATCTCCAGTATGCGGATGACTGTGCACTTTTAGCCTCTACGCCGGAAGAGCTTCAAGAACTTTTAGATGTGTATGCCCAGAGCTATGATTCCTTAGGACTTAAAATCAACATTGGAAAGACTAAGATTATGTCAACTCCTCATCAAGTGAACCAAATAGACATTACACTTAACGGAAATTCTCTTGAAGTGGTGGATCAGTTCAATTACTTAGGCAACGTTGTTAATGACAAAGCAAACATGGACAGCGAGATTCGCAATAGAATTAACGCTGCATCTAGAGCACTCTGGGGACTTAGAGAGAGAGTATTTGACAACCACGACCTTGCTTTGTCAACGAAAATGGCTGTCTACAGAGCAGTTGTCATTCCAACACTGCTATATGGATGTGAAAGCTGGGTCACTTACCGTCGTCATGTGAAAGAATTAGAACGTTTTCAGAAAAGACATCTCAGAAGTATGATTAAAATCCGTTGGTTCCATCACATATCAAACGTGGAAGTACTCAGGAGAGCAAACAGCCTTGCAATTGAGGTGCTTATTTCAAGAGCACGCCTAAGATGGGCAGGTCACGTTCATCGTATGCATGATAACCGCCTTCCTAAATGCACACTTTATGGTGAATTGCTAAGCGGTAGAAGAAGGCGTGGCGGTCAACGAAAGAGGTTCAAAGACGCTCTCCATGAAAATCTAAAATCCTGCGGTATTGCAGACGAGCAATGGGAACAACTTGCAGCGGACAGAACCGAATGGCGAGGGGTTGTGGCCAACTATCAAGGAAATGTTGCTGCAAGAAGGCCGAATCCAAGACCTAACCAGGTCTATGTTTGTCCTGACTGCGGTCGACATGTGCTCTCCCGAATTGGCCTCTATAGCCATAGTCGTGTGCACCGTAGATGAATGGGAATTACAATAAACTACACCTGTTACTTGTTTTTTATTGTACACAATTTATCGACTGTAACATTTTCATACTCGGACTCGAGTAACGGCTAATAATAATAATAATATAGTAATTCAATGTATTTTGTCAGTTAGGACAAAATAGCCTGTTAATTTTTGGTGTGATAGGTTGCAGATAAGTCTTTTAGTTCTAGTATATATGAAAACAATAATATTGTGAGTTCAATAGGACAAAAATATAAAATTCCAATTTTTTGCAGATAAGACCTCTTGTTTTTAATAGGGCAGTACTACAGTGTAAAATTTTACAAAGGAAAGTTAAATTTGGCTGTGTATCGACATATCTATTCCACTCACTGTCAAGGTGACTGTAATAAACAGCGGATAGTGTGAACTTTGCTTTTTTTATAGTTCTGTGATTAACACACTTTCACTTTTATTCAGCATATGTGTTTTGGTACATTTCCAGGTAACGTGTTCAAGAAATATGTTCGTTATTTTTAGACGTATAAAATTTATTTCGTATATGCAATGCGCGAAGCACTCATGCTCGCACGTATCCTGAATTACAAAAATATTAAATGCATTTCCGAGGAATTCTAATGATATGTAAACAACTGCAGTATACCTCTGGGGGAGCTCGTATATTTATTTACCCACACTTGTTTATTTATAGACTTGAAATTATTAAAAATATTTATATAAATCTATTATACAGGCAGTTTTAGAACAACATATATTTTTTTTAAATGAATTCCCGGCGATAAAATAATCGATATAAATAAAAATGAAATGCTTTTCGTTGATAAGTGCATCACTTGAGAGCGGCTGGACTGATTTGGCTAATTTTTTTTTAAATGTTCGTAATAGTCTTAATAAGGTTTTTATGGGAAGAAAAATTGGAAAATTCTGGAAAACTGAAAGTGCCTTTTGTGACAGGAAACGTCTGTTGGGTCAGCTAGTTTCTAATAAAAATTTTGCTTTAAAGACTTATTATCACTCAAAAAGAGATTGCAAACTGTAGATTTCTTCATTTTTGAAGGGTTCGATCTCACCTCCAACTTTAAAATATACCTGATAAAAATTTTAGGAGATTTGATCTACCGGTAGGCCTAATGGGCTAAGTCGGGTCGTTTCCTATGGATAAAGTCCTAAGCTGAGGCCTTACCAGGACTAACATAAAATAAACAAACATTCGTCTGAACCCAAAGGAACTAATTCGTATTTGGGCCAGGTCTGTTAATTAATGGGGAAATTATCTTTTGGTTTTCAGGGAATCGATCCAGATAAGCCGGTGCCGTCAATCCTTTAAACCAAGCTTTAAACACATTTAAAAACCCAATGCAGGAATGACCAATGTGGCGTCGTGGCGATTCCTCCAAGGAAAATTTAAGAAAATTCTAGATAATATAAATATTTTGAAACGACAACAACTTATTCTGGTTCATATAATTAGTCTACCATCGAACTTTGTCGCCTGTTTTATTTACTAGTATAATTTACTACAAAATTTATTTTTATCTTATACAGTGTGGCCCATTTCAATGGGGAATCCGGGGCGAAATCTATATTGTTCTATTGTTTAGGTCAGACTAAATTTGGCTCAATTCATGTTTTTTTTTCGTGTCTTTACTAAAAAAATTAATCACCAATACTAAATGTGAGAAAATGTGCCACATGCCACAAGCAAAGAAAAAAAAAAAAAGGAAAATGACGTTCAGATCCGTCAATAGTTGGTAAATATCGTATTCGATGCGTCGAATATTGCCAGTGTCAGTGTCGGAACACAGCAGAGTCCGACCAAACGTATTGGCCACATAATGCGCTCTAGCCGATTGAGCCGCCGTGCTGGTATGGAAAAAAGTAAAAAGTAAACCCCAAATAGGATAGTAAAATTTCTAGGGCCTAGTTACTATGAATTTCCAAAAAAGAACAAAATCCGATCAGCATAATTTTTCCTAACTTAAACCCTCTAGATAGCACATTAAGAACTAAAATCAAAATATGTTACCACATTTAATGTTGAAAATAGAAAAAATAACTTCCATTAGTTTGATCGCAAAGATCTAAGCTTTTAACAACGTTAAACTGCATGCTCTTGAATATTCCGGGAGAATTTCAGATGTCAATACATTTTTTTTTATACATTTATTTAACGTCGGTCTATTTCCGCTACTGAGGCCTAACATCGACGCCTGTAGACGAACTACCCCCAACCAGGAATTTTGCTGGACCTCTTCTCTTAAAAAGAGTAGGGATCTTTTACTTGCCTAACATTTAATAGACAAGGGACCGACGTCTTTACATCCCCTCCGAAGGATGGTATGTCCCCTATACAACCCTCGCCTAAGGTTGTATAGGTTCCGCGCATACACGGATATACAAGCCGCTGGAAGATGTGTGAGGCGAGGACGCGGTCTTCGTTGAGACGGTCACCCATCCAACTACTAACCGCACCTAACGTTACTTTACATCGCATATCGAAATATGTACATAATAAAGACGCACCTACGCTCGCCCCAATACATTATTTTTATCATTTAACAGGTCGTAAGAAATAAATTAATGCCATAAAATCTGGCGAAACCGCAGACCAATGAATCTATATAGTTTCTTGCCTACTCAGCACGAGGAAATGTTTATGCAGCTACTGGAGAGGTTTCCATATATAAAAAAAATCACTTCAGATGATGCATTAATATGTAGCAAAATATAAATCTAAAACCTAACTGCATTCATATTAATTATACCATTAGATTATAATATACTTCAAATCACTTTAATTTCCGAATTAAATCAATTCAAGGTCACATAAAATGGTACTCACGCAACAATTGCAAAAAACAAAGTATTTTGTAATGAAAATATATCGACAATACTTAATAGAATAAAATACAACGTATTTTAACATTTGCTGCCTCACTTAATTCTACAACAGACCTCATGGATTTCTCACAAAGGTAAAAGGATACCGTTATGTTTTCCTGGTTGAAATGCTCATCTAATTTCACGGCTATGTCGCTGGCTACTGCATTCAGTCTTTTGTCTACTACACGCTACTGAATTGGCAGAGAACTGACAGAATGCTGAACGTTGGTTGCGACTACAACTAGCGGTTGTATTATTCATTTATAAAACGCACCGTTACACTTGTAACTTCTGCCGCAGCCTCACCAGACATACTTTCTGTTATTTACATCCTATGCGCTTTATATTTAAACGATTGGAAAATCTCATGTTGATTAGTATATAAATTGATGACGTGAACGACAACATTCATGATTTGAACTATTAAACGAAATTACTTAATATTCGAATTAGATAATAAGGGGATTTCTAAAACGGTAATGACCTCAGTGCCCATATGATATAAACCAGAGATAAGTGTTGTCAAACCCAGGGTTGACTCCAGCTGACGTGTCATATAACAATTTGTATGCATGTAGGTATGACCCAATATTTTACGTTGCAATTTTTTTGTCGAATTTCCTAACATCGAAAGTTAATACAATCAATTTTTTTAATCGCCTTAATTAGATTACCGTCCTGGCGAACTGCAGGACTAGCTATTCCACCACTTAACCAGGACATATACACAAACGCAATTACACATCAACCACGCCCTACGATATTTCCATCTGCCTTGGCTGAGACTCGAGCTTAGGAGTGGTACAACGACTAGGCGTTTTGTCTCTCATACAACCCCGCCTAGTCCACTGCTACCAAGTCGGCAACACATTAAAAACGCCAGTAAACATCCATACCCTAATTAGGATTCGAACCCGGGACACGTATGCATTGAAGTCACTGAGCCGGCACTGAATTATACATAGCATAAAGCGCATATGATTTGATTCATTCATTATAAGGGCACAAGACAAAAATCACAAACCCCCTCCCCTCAAATGCATACGTTACCCCGTATTATAGGCGGTAAAAATAAAAATATAATCCAGATAGTGATTAAAAACAAGAAATTGTGTACAAATGATTCAGGATTTCCGCAAAAATATTCAATTTTGGAAGCTCCTTTTTATATTCGAAACAGGTTTTCGAAAAAATAAAAATAAATTGAAAGGTTTTGAATAGATTCCAGATTAAAAATAAGTAAAACTGTTGCAAATATAGGAGACGATTTAAGATTTCCGAAAAAATAATCAGCCTCAGCAGCTTTCATTTTTTACAATATGAAACTCCCTACAGCTTTTCTAAATTATATTTTGACAGTTCTCATTAACTGTTTGACATTTATCTAAAATAATAGTGTATTGTTTTATATGGAATAAAAGTGACACTTTTGTATTCAGGATGTAATTGACTTGACAAGAGTAGCACTTTTAATCCACATAAAACATTCTATTTTTTCTTCAAATATCGAATTCTAATTAAAAAAATTAAGAAAATATTGATTGAAAAAAATATTATTTCTCTTCAAACGTCAGAAAATCATGACATTTCTTACTTATTTCATGATATTAAAGTTGAACATTTCAGACCGCTGTGCATTGCCATTAGCAACGGAAGTAAAAGTACTTTTTCTTCCGTTCGCACAGCTATAGTATATTCTTTCATTACCAGTAAAAGTGACTTTTACTCCGAAGAAAACATGTTATTTTTTCTTTAAACGTCGATTAGCTAAAAAAAATAAAGATAAAAAATTTTGATGTGCGTTGCCATTAGCCGCTCGAGCGGCAGAAAAAGTACTTTTACTTCCGTTGCTAATGGCAACAGCCGTCTGAAATGTCAAACTTTAATGTCATGGAATGAGTAAGAAATGTCATGATTTTCTGACGGTTGAAGAAAAAATAATAATATGTCTTATTCGAAGCAAAAGCCACTTTTACTCCTAATAAAACAATATACTATTCTAGTGCTGCTCGTGAGCGGCAGTTGAATTGATTGCCGGTTTTTATTATGAAACATTTGATTTTTTTCTATTCCTTCTACTTTCGGTCGTGCAAAAAATGGTATGTACCACGCGAGAGAACGCTATTTCCCTTTGAGTATTTGTAACCTGCAGGTTTCGCGCTCAGATTTTAAACTATAGATAGAGAGAATTAATACGGCGCGCTCCCTTCCTTGCTCTATAATCTATGTAATGGTATTTTGCATGCGCCTAATTTTTTACCTTAATTTTTACATTATGTTTAAGATATAAAATGAGACAAGGAAAATGGTAAATCTTCTTTTTGTTTCAATTCTGTTGGCAGATATAAGAATTACCATTATCGGGAGAACCTGATAAACCTAACCTGTTTCAATAAAAAATTGTCAATATGTAGATTTTTAAAAGAATTACTATATTTCAAAACATGAACAACACTTATAAGTTATATTATAAAATCCAGTTTATAAACTATTTTTGAATGATTATATGTATAATTATCAAGGAGCGTTTAAGATACCATGCTGATTTAGGCGTTTGAGTCTCACGTAATAAAAAGGAATTCACTGTTGTTTTCTGAAATTTCGTGAACAGTATGTTTCCATACAATACACTAATAACCACTCAGTGAAACAAATCAATTCTGACTACTGTTTTGTTGAAATGGGCGTACCGCAGGGCTCTGTGCTTTTTATTTTATATATAAACTCGCTAGAATCTGTGGTAGGGCTAAACTTCGTTTATCATGTACGCGACGATTTGTCTCTTGTAATTTGGAACAGATGACCTAATTTGAATACGGACATAAGTGAGATTTTAGAAAATGTTTGCAGCTGGTTCAAGCAGAATTATTTATATTTTAACACAGATAAAACTCAATTATGAGATTTCATAATAGTCATAAAAAATGTAATGCCGTAACAGTAAATATTAATAATTCTGTCATTCATAGTGTCGGTTCCGGTTCAGATAGTGTTAGCTTTTTAGGAATTCACTTAGATGAATGTCTCAACTGGAAAGCCATTGTAATCGTCTAGTCTCCACTATGAGCTCAATAAATTTTTAATTTCAAAATATGCGAGAAATTTTAACCAAACAATTACTTAATGTATATTATGCACAGGTAGAATCATCGCGACTACGGTATGGAGTCTGTTTCTGGGGTGATTCCACTCTATCAAATACTGTTTTTATATTACAAAATGAATTCTGCGCACCATAGCTAATTTGTCCAGCATCCATACCTGTAGAAATCTGTTTATAGAATAAAAACTTTTAACTTTGATATCTTTATTTATATTTGAAATGCGGTTGTACATTTTTAATAATAAACATAAGTTTAACCTCAAATACCAGATATGAAAATGATATTCGTGTACCTTTTTTAAAATTGGCGATTACAAATAGATCACCAAATTATTTGGGAGTGAAAATTTTTAAAATTTGCCTGAGGATTTAAAAAATATTATCAATCCTTATCGATTTAAGAAAAAAATTAAATTATTTTTGGTGGATAAATAGTTGTATTCCCTGTTTTTTCCTTCTTAGGTTAGATTAGTTCTCCTTTCTTTTTTTTATGTTTCGTGTTTAGCACTTATATTGTTTATATACTATTGATAGTATTGATTATTGTTAACAATTTGTAATTTTCTCAAAACAAAATAAACCAATTTGAATTTGACTATTTAAAAATCTGAAACACACGTGTAAGGATAATTAAATAATTTAATGAAAATTATGAGAATTAATATATTACGCCACTTGCACATCCATCTTTCACAATAATTCTCTCCTTACTACCCTTTACAGTCTTCGGCTCTTGCCTCTTTTCAAATATTACAAACAATATCATATTACAATAAATACATATAGTTCTAAGTATTTAACTTAACTTGATTACTTAACACATATTTCAAGGTTCCTATTCCATAGGCGTAGATGTTCCTAACATACTTCTTACATTCGGCCATCCTGAAAATTTGTCCTGACCTCAGGATATGTAAGCACTTTACCTTAAAGTTTTCTACAAGGTGATATCCATAGTATCGTCAACTAGCGATCCCTTTATGCCAACTGCATTGTCTACTGCTTTCTGCGACTGTACTGCTAACTGTATGTTCTGTCTTTGCTAGCTGCGAATTTCTTTTATGCTAAGTGCATTTTCACTAGTAGCTGTTTATCTGCTCACCACTAACAACAGTTAATGGGTAACTGCTTGTCTGCTCACCACCAACAACTGTTAATGGGTAACTGCTTATCTGCTCACCACCAACGACTGTTAATGGGTAACTGCTTATCTGCTCACCACCAACGACTGTTAATGGGTAACTGCCTGTCTGCTCACCACCAACAACTGTTAATGGGTAACTGCCTGTCTGCTCACCACCAACCACTGTTAATGGGTAACTGCCTGTCTGCTCACCACCAACGACTGTTAATGGGTAACTGCCTGTCTGCTCACCACCAACGACTGTTAATGGGTAACTGCCTGTCTGCTCACCATCAACAACTATTAATGGGTAACTGCCTGTCTGCTCACCATCAAGAACTGCTAATGGGTAACTGCTTATCTGCTCACTATCAACAACCGTTAATGGGTAACTGCTTATCTGCTCGCCATCAACAACCGTTAATGGGTAACTGCTTATCTGCTCACCATCAACAACCGTTAATGGGTAACTGCTTATCTGCTCACCATCAACAACCGTTAATGGGTAACTGCTTATCTGCTCACCACCAACGACTGTTAATGGGTAACTGCTTATCTGCTCACCACCAACAACTGTTAATGGGTAACTGCCTGTCTGCTCACCACCAACCACTGTTAATGGGTAACTGCTTATCTGCTCACCACCAACGACTGTTAATGGGTAACTGCTTATCTGCTCACCACCAACGACTGTTAATGGGTAACTGCCTGTCTGCTCACCACCAACCACTGTTAATGGGTAACTGCCTGTCTGCTCACCACCAACCACTGTTAATGGGTAACTGCCTGTCTGCTCACCACCAACCACTGTTAATGGGTAACTGCCTGTCTGCTCACCACCAACCACTGTTAATGGGTAACTGCCTGTCTGCTCACCACCAACCACTGTTAATGGGTAACTGCCTGTCTGCTCACCACCAACCACTGTTAATGGGTAACTGCCTGTCTGCTCACCACCAACCACTGTTAATGGGTAACTGCTTATCTGCTCACCACCAACAACTGTTAATGGGTAACTGCTTATCTGCTCACCACCAACAACTGTTAATGGGTAACTGCTTATCTGCTCACCACCAAAATTGTAACAACTAATATTCTTCTGTTATTGATCTCGTTTTACACTATATATCAATCCCGAGCTATGCTGCCCCCTTTTATTTGTGAATCTGTCTTTTGTTGCCATTTTCTCACTGCTTTGATTACTAGTTTGTCTACCTATACTACTTAAATAATTTGCAAGTTCGTTTACTGACTGAAAATTTGCTGTTCTAGCTGCTAACGCTGCATTCTTATCAGTAATACCTTCTACAACACTATCTATCAAATAAATGTCTGGAATAGCTCCAGGTGAAGTATATTAAGTTTTGCTACCTTCTAAAAACAATAATCACCCAAATTTTGTTTGGAATGAGGGACATAAATGGCAGCTTCTACTAATAATTTTCTAAATTTTACATTTGCCGGAAAGTTATTTTGCAAAAGTTCTTTAACAACATCCCTGTCTAAACTCGTAATTTGCGCGGTATCATACCACTTTCATGCATTCCCTCGTAACCTACTAGTAGCTAATTTCAAAGTTAGTAATTCATCCCAACCATGATACACAGATAGTTCATCTACCTTTTGTAACCACTCTGTAACTGTTAAGTTCTCTACACTTGCATCTAATAATGATATGATTGTTTCATTAATACTGGCACTAACCGACATTTGTTTATTATGTCTATCACTTACTTATTGGGTGAGTTTTACTTATCTTTCGCTCCAGTCTCCTAACTTTTCTGCTTTGTCGTTCACTGGCCGTCGACGAACTCGACGACGTTGATGTCCTTTGGGATTTGGTCTTCTTAAAACGCTTCTTATCCATTTTAGGTACGGTAGCACTTATTTATTATTTCACTATTGTTTACAATTTTTGTTTATACTGTCGCTTTAGTGGGCATATATGGGAGGTATCCCACCGCTGCTATGTAAGGATAATTAAATAATTTAATGAAAATTATGAGAATTAATATATTACGCCACTTGCACATCCATCTTTCACAATAATTCTCTCCTTACTACCCTTTACAGTCTTCGGCTCTTGCCTCTTTTCAAATATTACAAACAATATCATATTACAATAAATACATATAGTTCTAAGTATTTAACTTAACTTGATTACTTAACACATATTTCAAGGTTCCTATTCCATAGGCGTAGATGTTCCTAACATACTTCTTACACACGTTAAAATGTCTGTTAAATTTAAACAAAATAAGTGTATCGCATCATACGGAGTCAAATTACCCCTACCACGGTTACTGCACCCTACTGACATGATATTAAAATCGATTAATATATTTTTTTACAATGTTAACAAACAATTATTTAACCTCACGTTTTTTACCAACGTTAACTCTGAAGAATATTGATTTTGTTTTAGCCTTGTACAATATATACAATTTAATTTAGAATTAATAACAGACTGTGATATGAATACGAATTTAGTGAATCTATATGTAAACATAGTGATATTACTACAAAATGGGTACTTACACATCAAGTGGATAATTTAAATTTAAAAACCGGTTGGAAATATATTAACTTCACTAAAATCTATGCACTGCAAGGTAAGAAAACAGCATTGTTAATAATACTGCGATTTCTTTCCTGCAGTCGATCCTGTCTATAATTTTATCTGCAACATGAGATAACCTCGTGTTACTTTCAGCACGTGGTACAGGTTCAGAGTCTGTTCGAAATCGGAATACCGACCGCTCTGAAAATCTGCTTAGCAGTTAAACTTTGCTCCTACACTTTATTCCTGAAACTATTATAACACTCGCAGAAATAAACAAACTTAACCTTGTGAAATGTACGAGTTTAGAAACTGGGTTAATAAATTTATCGAATAGGTTTTGGTTTTATTATTATTTTAATGATTAGTTATTGTCGGTATTATCACGATGCGATACTACGGAAATTTCCCCTACACAAATCGGTGACCCCTAAAGAATTATTTTCAACATAGTGTAACGTTTAATTCTATGCTGTACGTGAAATTATATACTGCTTAATTTGATGAAATCGAATAAGTATGTAATTAACTAACTAAACATAGAAGTAATTTTCTTGAACACCAAATTATTTTTTCGTATTTCGTCAACAAAGTTGGCGTCATCTTGAAATAATCAATGGAGCGTTTAAGACGGACTATGACTAAGAATTCCAGTGCGGGAACATTATTTGAACCCTGGAAATTTCGAGATTAGATTATCTGTTCTCAAGAAAAATTCAAAAGTGTAATGCAATTTCCTCAATTCACAAATTTTTATGTTTCAAATTGAAATGTTAGAAGATTCAATTCAATGGGACAAAATATACATATACAGGCTGTCCATTTTATCAGGGCACTCGAGAATATCTCACTTAATATCGGTCGTACAAAAAAAATTATTTTCACGAAAATTGTGCCGATTTATATAACCTACAAAATGATTTAAAGACATTTGAAGTCCATGGCCTACTTTAAGAGTTATGGCAGAAAATATCGAAAATGCGGAAAACGTCTAGGCCAAATATCTCCATTATTTGAAGAGATACGAGAAAAATTCTAAGGCGAAAATTGTTTTATTATAGCAAAGATTTGAACAACATTGAATTATTTTATCGTTTTATTTAATCGTACTTCTCCAGGGCAAGTATAATGCTTGTTAAAAAAAATTATTGGTTTTAAAAAAATGTTTTTATAATTACTAACGTAGTACCAATGAATAAATATGGCATGTGATATATCGTTGAAAAGGGAGGAAAATACTCTATTTAATGGCGCCATTTCCCGTCCGTTTCAAAATGATATTTTTAACACCCTGAAGAGTAAATCTCAAAGTACAGCGGTTTTGAAAAAATTAGATAAAACCTCGTTGAAACTCTGTTTTGCAAAAAATTTTCGGCTTAGAATTTTTCTCGTATCTCTTCAAATAACGGAAATATTTGGCCTAGACGTTTTCCGCATTTTCGATATTTTGCGCCATAAGTCTTAAAGTAGGCCATGGATTTCAAATGTCGTTAAACCATTTTGTAAGTTATATAAATCGGCACAATTTTCGTAAAAATAATTTTTTTGTACGACCGATATTAAATGAGATATTCTCGAGGGCCCTGATAAAACAGCCTGTATGTTTTGTGTACAAAGACTTAAAGATGTCTGAAAAAAATTGGAAAGAAGTATTGAACTGAATTTGTTGCACGAATTATGGTGAAATAAAAAAGGGTAAGTAACATTTTCGCAATTCCAATTTGTTTGGGAGTGGGAAAATTTACCCTTTCTCTATTCTCTTTCTCTCTATAACATTTTCTTCAAAAAGTTAATTCTGATATCTCAAAGTGCTATAAAGTCTTCGAATTGATAAAGATTTCAGAAAAATTCACAAATTTGCATCGCAGGCATATTAAAATTACCTGACACAGCTGCTGGTTTGAAATGTAATACAAATTTTAGAAACCTTAATATTTCTTAAGCATAATAAAATTCATATTACAAGAAAAATTATTAAAAAAATTTAAAAAAATAAACCATTGTAGTACATGCCAGGGCTGAATAGAGACATTGTTAATAAAGTACTTACTAAATATTTACAAAGAAATGCGATGCATTCTTTAAAAATCATTTTTTGGATTCTTATTTTGATATCTTCCGGAAACATTGGGGTGCAGTAAGAGACATAATCCACGCTAATTAGTCGAAAAAACAACAAATTGAAGAAAAAATTTATATCCAAATTATATTTCGTCCAGAAATAGTTTATAGGAGTAGAAATACAGGCTCGAAAAGTACCCACCGTAACCGTGAACCCAACCAACGTAACTGAACCTTTTTTTGACAGTAAGTGAGAGTGTTTTACGGACATGGAGCTTACGGGCAATTGTTTTATACCTATGCAAAAAGACTCTCCAAGAAGGTTAAACCATATATAGTTCAAGTACGAAATATCTGAGACAGAGAAAACATAACAAAAACTTTACGACCTCGTTAAAATACCATTACTCTTTGTGCTACCTCAACTGACCCTCGACCGCAAAGCCTCTCGCTGGCTTTTAATGTGCGGCGAGTCGTTTGATAGTTTGATATTAGGCATCCGCCGGTGGCCCGCGGTGATAATAATGATGTCGTAAAGTTTTTGTTATGTTTTTTCTGTCTCAGATATTTCCTACTTGAACTATACGTGCAGAGAGGCCTGGAGAAACTTATAGTTGTAAGTAAAGTTCGCAATGATAGCAAATGTACGCAGCTCGAAAATGTAACATCTGGGGATCTAGCAGGCCATTTAATGAGTCCATTTCTTCCAATTAAATAATGTGGTGGAGCACCATCTTGTTGAAACCACATCCTATTTCGAATTCTTTCAGGAAGATTTACTAATAATTGTGGCAGATAGTTTTCCAAAAAATGAAGATAAATAGCTCCAGTCAATGTACCATCGAAGAAATGTGGCCCTACTACAGGTTCTCCAATAATTCCTCACCAAACGTTTATAGATCATATGTGTTGGTTATCAACTTGCATGAAAAAGTGAGGATTTTCCGAAGCATAATAATGGAAATTGTGCCTATTAACAAATCCATTTTTATGAAATTTGCTTCATCACTGAATAAAGCAGTATTGAAGAAGTTGACATCATGTTGCATTTCACCTCTGGCCCAATTACAAAATTGTAGGCGCTTTTGAAAATCGTCATCAGATAATTCCTGGTGCATTTGAATATGATATGCATGCAACTTATTTGTTTTTAAGATTCGACCCACACCCCTACTTATTCCTACTACTGAACTCACTTCTCTTTGACTAACATGGATTCTTAACCGTTGTCAGCACCACACAAAACTTATTTTCTTCGTTCACAACACGTTTTATTCTTTCACTTTTTTTATATTCGACATTTCCAGTTTCCAGAAATCTATCGAGAAGGTTTTGGAAGCTGCTAACATCAGGAATCCTTCTTTCAGGATAACGTTGGTGATAAATTCTATTGGCAAGTAAACAATTTCTGTCTGGCTCGCTCAAAACAAAAGTCATGTCTCTACAAGTTCCACTTTATTAAAATTCACATTATAAAATTCCCAATATTTTAAATTCAATACAAATTGTAACGACCGATAAGTGTGATAAATGCTCCTTTGTACACGACAATTTATACCAAACTGAGGTTTTATTGCTTGTCGAATAACGAAAACAGCAAAAAAAATTACAAAACAACATTACAGTAAAGGACCGGTTAAATACTATTTACTCATTTCAATGGATTAGAAGAAATGATCCACTAAATGGTCTCATTTCAAAATTGCATAAAGACGTGTGTCAATCAAAATGGGCAACACGTCGAACACCTATTATAAATTTTTCTAATAAATTATTTGAGGGAACCTCTTTTTTTAATTTAATTTTAATTTGACATTTATTTATAAAACGAAAATGGTTGCAATTAGCCATAGGGAAGTACTTACAAAAAATGTTCGTTTTTCATTTCTACATTACATCTTCGAAAAATATACGGGGTGTTCTATTTGAAAAAATTGAGAAAATTCAATTTAAAATGTTCTTAATTGAAAAATAATTTTTGGCCACCCATTTTTAGATGAAAATGATTCAAAAACATTAATTAGATGTCACGTAACTGATATTCACATAAGTTAAAACCTATAATTGTGACTGTGATGATGTTTCTAATACCCATCTGCAGATTGCATTATTTCAACAAAAAAATTCATTACATCCAAGTGGTTGGGAGATATTCAATACTAATATAGACAATGAATAGAGCCTAGAAAGAGACTTCAAAAAATGCACTGATATACATAGCATTCCATTTTAAAAAAAGGCACTTGGTCCTGTAATTTCTTCTTGGCTCGCCCTGTATGTTCGAAAATAATTTCCAGTTATAGACTTTTTTGTGGTTTTCACCCCCTTTGATCAACCCTCTTGGTGGCCCTGTATCAAAAATCATTTTTACAGGAAAAATTCCGCACAAAAACTGCACCTCCACTTGCTACACCTTTTGGGGATGGTTTTTAGCCAATAGAGGATGAAGGCAGGTTTTTTTTCACCCTCGGACCTATCGCAATCGATTCTCTGCCTCAAAACACGGGGGGAGGGGGAAATGTCTTTTAGCTCTGGCCCAGAAATGTCTAATTTTTCCGTTTATTTACCTGGACGCAAGATTAGGTTGGTTGGAGGCCTAGGCGAGGGTCTGCTTACAGCGAGGATGTACAAGTGCTGTGGCTCAATAATTTTTATTGACCACCCTCCCAACCAATTCCAGATTCCAGATTACCTGGACAAAAGGTAAAGGAGACTGGCACTGTATCTAGTGAGTTATTATAACTCACCCTATCTGTTTATGGATACTATTACTTGTTCAAAAGTAGTTCATTAATGAATATATAATCTGATATGAGTAGATAAAATACTAAGTTATTAGTTTATTGAAAATTTAAGCAGTATGTGTTTAGACAGTATTGAATTATAAACGGTAATTTCTTATTCTCTTTTGTATAATGTGGTTTATAACGAATTAAATTGATAGTTGCGTTTTGTTAAATTGTCCTTGAGTGACGGCCAAATTTTAATATAACGTGTATCTATATATGAATGTATTTATGGATAATTTAAAATCTGATAGTCACGCAAGCTATTCAATAAAAATGAGGGAAATACTACATTTTAAATAAATAAGATCATTAAAGCGAGGGTCACCATCATTTACACTTTCTAAACTTCTTTTGTTATTTGTATTTTAGTAATTTTCTTAAAATAATTTAATTACTCCCACTGGTCAATAAAACCGAGTTGATACTAGTTCAGATTATTTCTTGTAAACATATTTTTCACGTTTTTACACGTGGAATATATTAGCATTGATTTTAGTTTACAAAACTTTGCGCATTTAGGAGACGTATCGCAAAGTAGTTTGAAAAATTGTAATCTTAAATTTGGGACAGCTCATTGCCTGCAGCTGTACATAATAATATGCAATACTACTGAATACTGCTTACTTTCCCAGTCATAAAATACAATTTCATTTCGTTAAAAAATTGAAATAAAATTAACGTGAAACTGAGAATTTAGTAGAGGAAATGAATGCATTTACTTCTTAATCGTTACTACTGCAATGTAAAGACTTAAAACTTTTTGCATTATGTTAAGTTTCGGCGAAATATGAAACGTATAACCCCACTCCACTGGGGTGAGTGCACTAATTTTAAAAGGTATACATTTCATATGTGCAGAAACTTAACATAATGCAAAAAGTTTCAAGTGTTTACATTGAAGTAGTAACGATTAAGAACTTACATCCTTACATACTAATGTAATAATACCTAGTTCTGAGAGGATTTTCGTCATATTGCATGTTCTTTATATTTATCATCGATATCCATGGAATTAAAAACATACCAATATATATTTTTAAAAACCTCCGATTAAGTCTGCTTGAAGAACAGAAAAAAGGCGTAAAATAATTCTGCTAACACATTCAATACTTTAACCACATATGAACTTTATACTTTTCGCCAGTTTATTGTTTGTAATGGCTGAACATTTTATAGGAAACTCGTAGTTTTTTAAATTAGTTAACTCTTTAAATATAATTGTTATATTTGCAATTGTTGTAATCTCCTGATGATGCCAGCTTAGTTGGCGAAATGGTTGTCAGTATACTATCAAATACGTCAGTATTATTTGTGTACTCTGTTAATGTATCTTCAAAAAGTCCATATAAGCTATACTTTATACGAGGACAATTGAAACTGGTCAGTGTTAAAGCACAGGACCGTGCGCATTGAACTTGTATTTTGTTCCTATATATTTAGCAATGGTATCGAGATTCGAATGGTAGTTGAAACTATGCAGGCGAGTCCGAGACTGGCAATGTAATCAGCCTGAATGAACCATCTACGACTGCACTGGTTTAAAGATAATAAAACGGACAGGCCTACTAGGATAAAAAAGTTCGTAAATCGTTTCTCAGTAGTCAACGGTGGACTTATGATGTGCTGTCAATGTGCCAGTGCAGTGCATAAATACCTGTTATAATATCAAGCGTAGGAGTTTAGTTAATTATTGTGCATATTTATAAATATTTACTACTATATAAAAGGTAAAATATTTTAATTATTTACTAATTTACCATGGCGTTCTGGAGACTATTTGAAACAGAGGATAATGTAATAACGCCCGAAAATCTTATCATTTTCTTATGACAAGCATTTCTATTTAACTCCGCCCATGTACAATAAAGAGATGCCGACTGTTTTTGCCGGCTTTTAGTTTTTATACGGTTTCAATTAAGTTCGTTTACACTTTACCTCCAATACAATACAATACAATACAATACGTTTATTGAAAAAAAAAGCAGTACAGGTACATACATTTTTCCAAAAGGAAGTGTATCAACAATGTTGCTTTACAACACTTCCTGAGTACAGAAATATTTATACATATAAAAAAAATAATAATTTAGAACAATTGTACATTAAAGTTTTCTAATCTTGATAGGATAATGTCTTCCTTTAACTTACATTTTACAGTTGCCACTGATATGCTGTGATATTGAGCTGGCAGGTTATTAATAATATATGCTACTATGAATGAAAAGGAAGACCGAAAAGATGCATTTTTGTGAGCGGGAATACAAACTTTATTTTCAACATGTCTTAGATCCCTATGGTGGATTTCAGAACGCCTATGTATTTTATTAAATAGATAATTTGGTTTTCTGTTTTGAAAATGTTTAATACGAATCCTACAATGTGTATAATTCTCCTTTCACACATATTTAAGTTGAAAGCACGTAAATGTGGAGTTATATGACCAAATTGAGGCACAGTTGTAAAATATCGTACACAGCAATTAATTTTTTGCAAACGGAATTTGTCTTCCTGTGAGAGACAGGGACCGTACACAGTATCTGCGTAATTTAAGTGCGATAGAACCATACTTTCAGAAAGCAATATTTTAGTATTTGTGTTTAGATATTTTTTGAATGAGTATAACTGTTTTAAACAATAAAAAGCTTCTTTACAAATAGTATTTACGTGATTAGAGAAATTTAATAAAGGATCAAAATTAACACCCAGATTTTTAACGTTGTTGGTTGATGCAATATGCAATGATCTCATTATTTACTTGAATATTCAGTTCTCTAAGATTCAATAGCTGCTGAGATGTTCCAAAAACAATATTTTGGCTTTTGTTAGCATTTAGCATAAGAGTATTTTGGATTGTCCATTCGTATAAGACGTAAATCATTATTTATGTAAAATTCAGCTCGTAGTATATTTAAAAAATCAGTAAAACTCGTAACAACTTTGAAGTTGATACATTTATTATTGCTTTCTAGCTAGCAGTTATTTAAATATTAATTATAACTACTTTAAATATGTTAATGAACCAACTTCTTCTTCTCCGTCACTGTCCTACCACATTTTATCAATTCTTCATCATTACTCTCACCTTCCCATGCTTTCTTCCAATCTTCTTACATTTTCACTATATTTTCCTACCCTCTCATACTTCTTTTTCCACAATCTTCCCTCACCCTCTCCACCACCCATACATTTGTACGTAGACTGATAATTTGCAATTCGACAGTTTCGATGTCTTCTTTATTTTATAGATCAATTATTATATTGCTGAAAGTCTTTTATAGTTCTTCACATCGATATAGCACCTCAGAAATCACGAAAAAACTTTCAAAGAAGCGGCGTCGCCTAATCTGAGAGGGATCTGGAAACGCAGCCAATTCTGTACGGCGTTGTACCCTGTAGGGCTATCAACACAGTAACATAGGTGTGACTTGCGCATTATTATTTAAAATTATATGAGGTAGAAATATACAAAAAAATTCGTCGCGTATTTCGCTCTGTAGAGATAACGTACAATGTAACTGTTATTCTTTGAACGATATGGTCACTCTGTAATATTTTACGGCGAAATTAAGCTGCCAACACACTTTCCATGTTTCAAAATACATTTGCGAATGATCCCTCTTGCCTCTCATTTAAAGAGAATGGCTGAACGTCGTCGGTTTTCTTTGCAATTTTTTCTCCAATTATAGATGTGGAGAACTACAATTTGGAAATTTTTTTTATTTCATTTTTTTGCTACAATTCTTACAGTCAGTTTCACAACCGTTGGTTAAATAATAATTAATGGTTATACAATGGTTTATTATAAAAACGTATTTCACAATATCTGGTTAACATCAAGGTCATCGTTATCTTATGGTTAAATAAACCAGTAGATGAAATACTGGTTAATTAAAAGTATACAAATATCAAGTCAAGACCACTGTATTTTAGTTTTATAATAAATAAATAAACACCACAGAAATTAGACAACCCCCAATTCCAGGCCAGGGGCTTGTGCGGAAGGGGGTTATACATTAAAAAAACGCGGACATACAACCATTTCCATGGTGCGATGTCCGTGTGATTAATCGCTATTGCCACCTCGCGCCTTAACCCACTCGGCTATCGACCAGAAAAGTAATTTAATTTATTTCTATCAATCGATTTCGCAGATTATGATGTGAATGCTTATATTGCTCGCAATAGTGTTGAAAAGGTTAGATACAGGAACAAATCTCAAATATACAGGGTGTTCCTATATGACATGCTAATATTTCACTGGGATGCGATTCCTTAGGTCATTATATGATTGTTTTTTTTTAAATCGTTATTCACACACGCACACGCACCACACTAGAATAGCACTACGTAAACACTACTGCTTCAAACAATGTTCATCTTCAATGCTGTAGATGGTCAAAAATGTCAATTTTATCGTTGGCAACACCTTGATCTCGTCTTACGTTTTTCAAGTGAAATTTATTTAATTTCTAGTGTATTCTTTTGAAATTACCTTGAAGATATACAAACAGGCACAATCACGGAATAGATAGATATTATTGAGAAAATGCACTCAGAAATAATCATCCTTCGTTATAAGAATTAAAATCTCATAGTCAACTAAATAATTAACAATAATCATCATACTTTAATTTATATAGAAGAAAAAAATGCTTATTTTCTATTTTATAGTCAATAACATGTTTTACTATGAGTTCAAAATGTGTTATTTAATGTTAGACGTCATTTACACTAATTAAACTAAATAATAGGGTTAAACAGGAATCAACACTTTCCCACGCTAAATTGGTGTGTTATTTCAACAATGTTAAAGCAAATAAAAAAATTATTAACTAGTATAAACTGCCAAATATGGAACTCAACAAGCGAATTTTATTTTCTACTCCCAATTTACTTTCAAGGCTTTCTCTGAATTTCTGAACTTCTGAAGATTCGGGCGTCGCTGCATATCGGTATTACATGCTTTGAAACGCTCTCATATTACAGAAATGATTATAATTTGACAAAAAAAAAAGCTAGGAAATTAAAGCAATGAAGACTTTGGAGATTTCGAGCATTAAAAATTAGTTTTAGTTTAAATATCAAGGATTTTTCTTGCAGTTTTAGGTTGAAAACTATCGGTACTATAATAATAGTACTTACTAGAATCAACAATTGTGCTACTCAGCTACAGAGTATAAGAAGGAAAAGGCAAGGATTATCATGAACTTCTCAATGCTCTGCTTCCATGGCCGACACGGTTACCTCATATGTTTGACCTTGAATATAATCTTTATTGATGCGCCGATTTCACCAATATTCAATAAAATTATTCCTTAGATCTCCCAGTTGTTATGTCTAAAATTTGAAACTTCTACATTGAGCCGTGCTCGATAAAAACGTATCAACCACAGACAAACTGATTGATAGACAGACAGTATGCAGATTCGGATGGACACTGACAGTCATGAAAAGCTGCGCATTCGAAATTTTACTCAAGTTTAATGTCATAATTTCTAAACTACTTTATTGATTACCACGAATCTTTTTTTATTTTGAAGGATGATTCTTTAAGATCATCATACAGGCCCAAACACTTTTATTGATTAAATTTTTATAATTGATATAGGGAAAAATAAAAGTGATTGTTTTATTCAGGAACTTTAAAACACCCTGTAGATTTATTCGGCAGTTGGAATAAGCTCAAAATACCTTCGGCGTTTTAAGCAGAATTCAGATTAATTTTTTTGTTATTCACCTCGTTATATCGCTTTGTTTAGAAAATATACGGTTGGTGAAACAGGTACAACTAAAAATACTGTACTTTCCTACCTTTAAGAGTTCTGCTCACCTAAGATATATTCGCTAAGCTACGCTACGCTGATGAGGAGCAATAACTCCGAAACACGTGTCCGTAGCTGCATTGTTGTTTCTTTTTGAGGAATAAGGCACTAACTCACTTTCTTTAAAAATATTTTGTTGAAATAAGATTACATTATATTATTACATTATTTTATAAGATTACGTTTTACAATTGCCAACACAAAATCGAACTTACACAAAATAAAGATGGAACTTTCTCAACGGAGAAAAAAAAGATCAGTAGCGTGTGTTACCTCCTCGTACTCTGATTAAAGTCTTTATTCTTTTTGGTATGCTTCTGAGTGAATTTGAAATATTGATCTGTGGAATATTATACCATTGCCCTATAAGCGCACCTCCTAAAGTATCCAAAGTGTCAGAAACCCTATTGCGAGATCTAATTCTTCGCCCTATTTCATCCCAAAGGTGTTCTATGGGGTTCATATCGGGTCTTTTTGCTGGCCAAATCATGCGGTCTATGCCAACTTCAGCGAGATGCTCATTTAAATGTAAATTTTAATTATTAATAAAGTAGTATTGATTGATTGACTGAGATATTCATTTACGATGTGAAGCGTGCGAGGGCGCGCATTCTCATGAACCATATAAAATTGTTCCCTATAAAGGGTGCAAATCGAACTACATAGTCTTGTAAAATGTTCTCAATATACCTGTTGGCCGTGAGAGAATTCCTTGGGAGCACGTAAACCTCTGTGCGAAATTCCTCCCCAGACCATAACGGAACCTTCGCCAAAGCTTTCTTTTGTGCTGAATAGGGTCTGCTCATATCTTTCTCCAACTCTTCTCCATACGCTTTGATGGCCATCGGATGAAAACAAATAGAATAGAGATTCATCAGCGAACAGGATCCGGGACCAGTTTTGTTCATTCCAATCTGAGTGTTCTCTAACGAAGTTGCGGCGTGCTCTTCGATGTCTTGCAAGTAATCTTGATGCAGTTGCTGGTCTTCTCAACTTTAAATTGATTTCCTTCAATCTCCGAATTATTGTACGATCACTTGCAACTCTTCCTCTTACTTGCCTTAAATGAATATTTGTTTGCATTGCTGTATGAAAGCGATTTCGTAGAGTTTGAAGCCGAATAAACCGATCATCAATAACGGTTGTACATCTATATGATCCAGCTCTTGTACAATGACCTGTCTCTTCGTATCTTGCAATTGCTCGACGTGCAGTCGATTGGGGAACACCAACCACCCGGGCAGCACATCTTTTACTTCTTCTGTCTCCTACTAAAGCCATAAATCGAGTTATATGCTCCGATGTTATTTGCCGAGGCATTACTTAAAAATCACAAATACGACTTTCGATCAGACGCGCGACGTAGTAAAGAACGTTTTCTACAAAAACGAATTACAAATCGTAATCGTTAGCGAGTGAATGCCTGTGATGCTGAAAACATTTTGACACCTATCATCTTTTAGAACAATGTGTAATTGTGTAATCTGTTCATGGCCTTCTTAAACAAAACAAAATATCAATTTTGTTAATACGCAATTGACATTACTTTGCTTGAACATGTGTATTGGCCAAACAAAGCAAGAAAAAGAGGTGAATCAAAAACAAAAATTTAATCCGAATTCCGCTTAAAATGTCCCTGTATCAATTATAAAAGTTTAATCAATAAAAATGTTTGGGCCTGTATGATGATCTTAAAGAATCATTCTTCAAAATGAAAAAAGATTCGTACAGTCAGTGTATTTGCTATTCTTTGATCTCAAAATGTTCATTTTCATTATAATCTGTAATCTGGATTGTTTTACAACACTAACACTTATCGAAATAAAGAAGTAATATTCGTAACCAGAAGGCTCTCTTAGTTATAAAGCCTTGTATCATCGGTTTAGCTGATACACCGGTAGCTACGTCGGTCGCCCGTTTCCCATTCATGATTTACGATACTGGATACATCACTTGTACTTATTTTTACTTCCATGCAAAAAAAAATAAAACAGTCAATGTGTGTTTATACATCCAGACATCTATTTTTATAACAGTGTTAATAACCGAAAGCATGATTTTTTCAAGTGATTTTTAAAAATAAACATGAAATTCACCGTTTCATTGCACCAGGTCATGTTAAACGCTCGCGCTCGTTAAAACAAAAAATTTGCTCCTGTGAAGGATTTGTTAGACCTTCACCTTAAAGCAAATAAATAAAGTAAACAATGAAATTAACGATGGAATTTTTGAATGTCAGTAGATAATAAAATTAATATTTTAAAATTGGTAATTTAAACATACAAGCAACTTATAAAGTAGTTTAAGTAGATTTACATAGAATATTTATTTATTACATGAATTTGCGCATATAGTGCGTAATGCGTAAAGTATGTATATTGAGACCTCTAGCTGCAGAAGCAGATAAATCCGTATAAAAAGAAGTTAATTTTTTGCAAAATTTCATGCTTTAATATTTTGTTAAATGACAGTAATTTTAAAAACTATTATAGCAGCTTTTTTTACTAGAATTTACTATTTAGTTTTTTTTACAATTAAAAATAATAAATTCGTGTAGCTCTAATCGGTTTTTTATTGACAAAATGTACCCAGAAACTAAATGACATCCCTTTCTAAGAACAAAAAGTGAAAAACTAAACTCTTAAATATTTATTTCAGAAAAGGGCAATACAACGGGTATCATCTTCCTGTTGATCGTAAAGTTTTTCATCCGCTACAGCTGTATGCTGTTCCGTTTAAATCGATCAACAGGATTTATCTGGTTTTGAGATCAACTCAGTTTTGGATATATCCAGTTTTGCAACTCGCTGTAAATTTTAACGTTGTATGCTTTTGAACAAATTCTAATTTTAGACAGCTACCACGTTAACTCGAAAAATGTAAAACGTATATTTATCATTATTGCATCTAGCGAACTTTTTTCTTTTCCATATACGCAGTACGTAATATAGGGGTAGTATTGATTTTGATTTTTTGAGGAATTTAAACGTTTTCAAGTCACCTGAACCCAATGAAAAAGTGATTAATACTTATTTATGATACGAGTGTAAAAATGCATATTTGAGGCAAGCATATGTTTCTAAGGTAATAAAAGTTTGTTTTTATTAATTATTGTTTACAAGCGACGCTCAAACCTCGCAAAGTTTAAACAATCTTTATTTATTGTGATTTTATTATTACTATAAAGCAACTATGAGAGATTTAGATACCGAGAATAGTGACAGTGTTGCGTCCGACGTAGAGCAGTCTGCAAGAATGGCAATTGATGCACTATTACCTGCTAAGTCCAAATTTCAATATGAGACATATACGCTTTGAAAAATGGTGCAATGAGAAGAGAACGAGGCACCCCACGGAAAGTGTATTGTTAGCATATTTCCAGCAAAACTCAAAAATACAAAAGCCATCGTCACTTTGGAGCTATTACTCAATGTTGGGACGATGATATCCAAAAATAAAAATGTTGACATAAGTAGATATAATAAACCGAAGAAATCCAAAGTATTGAGTAAAGAAAATATCCAAAATTTTTTAATGAGAGCCGATGATGAAAATTTTTTGATGATGAAGGCATGTCTAATCTTATAGAATAAATATATTTTATTTATTTGTAAAATGATTTCTTTTAAGGTTATGTTAATTATTGGAATCGCAGGGGGATGCAGGAGAGATGAGCTAAGCCGCATGCAAGTTGAAGACATCGAAGAATTATCATCCCCAGTACTAAGCCGACATGTCCTCGGGAATTCATAATTACTTGTGGGAATATTCAAGGAGTGAATTTAGTTGAAAGGATCCGCAAATATGCATTTTTCATTGGTTACAGAAATGGTAAATGTACAAAGCAACCCATTGGGATTAACACGTTTGGTGCTATGCCCAAGAAGATAACTTTATTTCTAGGATTATCTGATTCAGGATACACTGGACACTGTTTCAGAAAATTTTCTGCATCACTATTGGCAGATTCTGGAACCGATGTTTTAGCGCTCAAGCGTCACGGAGCTTGCAAATCGGCCAACGTTGCAGAAGGATACATAGAAAACTCTGCGGAAAATAAGCGGAGGACAGCTGTTAAAATATTGGGGGGAAAAGAAATAATGGTCTCCAATTTCGAGATAATATAGCCAAACAGCCACCAGAGGAAGTTGGAGATGCAATTCTGATGGAAAGCACAATTTCGTCCCATCAGATGCCGTCGGGGATAACTTTCAACAACTGCTCGAAATGCATCCTAAATATATATAACAAATAAATTCTTAATGTTAATGTAAAATTCCAATAAATTTTTACAATATTATAATAAATTTTGATTTGATTATTTGTTATTAATTTCTCTTTATACCAGTGCGAAAAGTGACGGTTCTTTTCGCATTGAGTGTGAAAAGTGACAGTTGACAGTTTTTCAATGGGATTGTATTGGTAGCTTCTAAACCGATAGAGGTAGAAGGTCGATTAACCATATTTTCATGTTGCTAATAAATCGCGAATGATAGGATTTAGAAGAAAAAACTTTTAATAAAAGTTGAATGATGTTTAAAATTATCAAAATTGTATTTTTATCAGTTGACGTCAGGACGCCCTATTTTTATTTTGTATTATCTTAATTATACTAAACCGTGAACATTTATTTTATAAGACGGGCCTATGCAAGTGTTATTATCACCTTTAGGCGCTTGATTCGGTAGGTGCATCAGGGGATGCCTTGACGAACTGTTCTACAACTGTCATTATTCGTAGTATTGTCAATTTTCGTTGTTTAGAATTTAACTTGTTCTAGTTTTGGTTTAATTTGTAGAGAAAATAGTTATTTAAATTATTATTAAACGTATACAAACTTTTTCAAATTAATTATGGTGAGGTGTACACTGGACAAAGAAAATACATATCCGAGCTCTATATCAAATGCTACAGAAATTCTGTACGAGCAAAACAACGATATGTAGAATTTTATCCCGAGAGAAATAATCCGGATATTAAAAATTTCTCATTTATCCTAAACTTCGGCCGAATGCGGTTCTTTCAATTGAAGTAGAAATAACTACGTAAGGAGAAGAGAACCCGTAAGTGAAATTAATGTTTTAACTCAAATTCACGTAAACCCAAAAAAATCTTGTAGAAAAATAGCAGCTGAATATAATTTATCTAAAAGTCGTGTTCAGGAAATTATCAAGGGTAATATAACAAGACCTTGATAAATAGTCGGCTATTATATTGTCATCAATTTTTCGAGAGTGCGATGGTTGTCAATTTGATGAGACCATATTTGGCGTTAATAATCTGACTAAAGCCCCAGAGCTTTAGCTCGAGGGATTTAGTCTTTAATTATTAACGCCAAATGTGGTCGAGGCAAATTGGAGAGCACTCGAGAAAAATTGTGACAATATAATAGCCGCTAATTTATCACGGTTGAGTTATATTTTATTAGATTATTTCTTGAATGAGTTAATAATTGGAGATATATAAATGTCTACCTCTCTAATGAACATATAAGAAATAGCTATATAATATGTGTTTATTAAATCAAATTAACAAATAGGAGTAAGTAAACAAAAACAAATTTAATTAAAATTAATCACACAATTTTTATATGTTATATTAAATATCAACGACTATTTTCAGCCAATGCCATGGCAATGGGAAATAGCTACTGATATTGATATGGGAAATAGCTGCTGATATTCTTCGTTTCTAAGGAATTTCAAATATTGTGATTGGTTAAAAAATTCGATTTGACACGTGAAATAAATAATCAGAGAACATGGATACCATGACTACAAATATCAACTGGTTCAAAATCTAAACTCTAATGATCCACAAAGATGGCTGGAGTTTTGTAATTGGTTTGGGCGCAAATTAAGGACAGATAATAATTTTTCCTTTAAAATTATATAGGGAGATGAAATATCGTATACAAATAAAGGGTGTTTAATACTAAAAATAAACATTTCTATACAACAAACAACCCTCACCTCGTACAAGAGGTACGACTTCAGGTTCGGTTTTCGATAAATATATGGTGTGGCCTGATAGACAATAATCTACAGGACCCTTAATTCATTGAAGGCAACCTCATTGCCCAAAAATAAGTTGAAATCCTTGAAGAAATGATTGAAAATTTACCATTAGAACTTCGACAACATCTTCGACAAAACAGGGTCTGGTTCCAACAAAATGGAACTGGTCCTCACAATGCGGCATACATTACAAATTATTTGAATGAAAAATTTCCCGCTTCTTGGATGGGAACAAGAGAACCAGTGGCTTAGCCTGCTAGGTCGCCAGATCTTAATCCTTCGGATTGTTATCTGCGGGGATATCTTAAAAATAAAGTGTATGGTAGATCATAGAAGAACTACTAGAAAAAATAGTGCAAACATTTGAAACAATTGGGCTTGAAGCAATTGAAGCAGCAATTCAACAAATCGACCTATGGACATTAACATGTTTTGAACAAAACGGAGCACATTTTGAACAATTAATGTAATGATGTCTTTTGTGGTTTGTTAGCTATTGAGTTATTGTTTTGTCATTCAATATAAATTATAATTTGAGAATTAAAGCTATCTTTTATTTGACTTATTAGATTTTTCAATAAAAGTGCAAAACAGCTAGAAAACGTGTCCATAAAAAATATATTTTTGCATTTTTTGTTATAGAAATAGGCATCGATATGAATTAACAGAAATGGTACGCTGTCAAATTTCAAAGTTTTGATTGCGCGACGCTCAGCAACAATGTCCTATAAAATTAATTTTCAGGGTTTGGTATGACTAAGATGATGCCACTTCAATTTCCTTAAAAAATTACATTCAACTTTTATTAAAAGTATTTTTTTATCTTTCGCGATTTATTAGCAAAATGAAAATATGGTGAATTTCACTATCTTCAGGATATCGCAGAAACTACTGAAACCTTTTCAAATGCCAAAGCTACATCTGAACAAGCTTTAAAATGCTCAACTCGAATTTAACCGATCTTTTCTATCTCTTATGGTTTAGAAGTTGCCAATACAATCCTATTGAAAAAGTGGACATACTGTATATATTTTTAGTGGTTTGGTGAATACCTTCAGGCTAAAAATCATATAAATCTCCGACTGAGAGTTATTGGGAAGAACACATATTTTATTTTCATTATATTCTTTGCTAAAAGTGATTGTGCACAAGAAATATATTTTTCTATTGTCAAATATAATTCAGAGTAGTTCATTTAAATTGGTAATAAATAAATGGTCACTCAATTTTCAGAATTTATTTTGAGTTCATTTGATAAAAATCGATCATTTAAATATAAAGCAAAGTAAATATAAACATATACCCTTCATCAGTTGATTGAAGTTTATGTGTAATAATTATAAAACATTCAATAGCACGCTCTTCGCAGTTTTCTAATGATTAATTTTTCAGGTACAGTTTCCATATATTTTTTAGTTATAACTATCTTCCGGTGATGATTGGTTGGTGAAAAGCTTGTCAATATACTATAATACGCAGTATTCTTTTTTTTTTTTTTCATCAAACATTGCAACTATCTCTTTCATTTCTTAAAATATTTAATATTTTTCTGTATTTATTGATCGACTATTTTCCAATAAAAGCATGACTTTTCCCGCTAACACTATTTTACCGTTCTTTCAATGGAATCACACTTTCCATTCTTAGTAATCCTAATCTCGAGATATTTTTAAGAAACCGATGAAACACACCCTCTAGAAAATTTAATTGTTTAAATAAACAATACGCCGATCCAGACGAAACTGAACTGCAAATGTAAAGTGGCCTCCTGAACAACTTAAAATTGAAAAAACGGTCTTAATGAGACAATTCACATTTCGTACTTTTCAAGTCCTAATTTGACTCCACCATTAAAGTTTCCGTAAAATCCTTGAAAGAAATCAATATTTACAACGCTACGATCTGGTTTCTATACTTCTATTCTCAGTCTAGGTTATGCTTGATTTTTTTTACAGAGGAGATAACGAACGGAAATTTACTATTGTTTTTCTAATAATATTGTCCTGGAATAACACATAATGTGCATATTTTTTCCAATGCATCATTAACTTTGGTGCACATGTAAACATGAATAGAAAAGATATCACAGTTTGTTGATTCAAATTAAATAATATATAGATATTTTAATACAGTGTAAGTTAGTATATAATGGAAGTACCATAAATAATATACAAATTGTAGTATTTGATAACCTATAAAACAATACTGATAAAACCTCATTATAGAATGTTGGCATGATGGGTTATCAGTATAATCAAAAAAATAATTGTACCTACTCTGATTTATATTTATACATAAATATGTAGAAATATTCTTTGAGCAATTGATCGTATTTACATGCAATTATAATTATTATAAAAAGTAGGGCGTGATAAAAATATCAAGTATCTAAATAAATAATTGTTGTGTGCATAAATAAGTAAATGATACTTCGTAAACAATAACATTATTTAATTGTATAGCTAATACTGGGTGGAATATACTGTCTAAATGTCAATTATTGTGTTCATATTTATTTCTACATTTTTGGGTTTCTCTTACCACATATATCTTCTGATCACAAATTCTACTAATATAACAAAATTAATGAGTATATTGGAATATTGTTTAAAAAGTATTTTATTGTAAAAAAGCGTGGGGTGCATTTTACTATATTTTTATTGCACCCCACGCATTTTTACAATAAAATTTTTTTAAACATTATTTTTTACTTTTTAGTTCGGTTTGCTATTAAAGCGTGTTTTTTAGTTTTTAAACTATAATTTTTTTTCGCCAATCTCCTCTTTTTTTGTGTTGTAGTTTAATTTTTCATTGTTGTTCCCACGAATAATGGACAATTAAACGGTCAACCCTCCCAGAGGTCCGATATTAATAACCCCGGCGTCTCCGGCAAAATGTCGACAATAGATTAGTCACTTTTTTTTCAATTTTTATTTTATCCTGATAATTCTGGTGAGGACAATAGGACAAAGTTGTCAAATTATTGTATTGTCGTCGGTCCTTGATAAATGTGCAAAGTTTCAGTTTAATCTGACGTTTGAAGTAGGTGAGAATCACGATCAAAGATTCAAAAAGTTACATACAAACTAACCAACAAACAAACATACAGGTGAAGCTAATATATAAAGCGTGTAAAAATAACCCATATGCCTGTCACGTTTATATCAAAGGATCAGCCAGGGGCATTTTTTGCCTACCAATACAAATGATAACAAAAATAAGCATAAAATATTTCTTTGACGTTTCGGAACCCAATTCTGTTTCATTTTTCAAAGTTATGAAGACAATTCTTATATGCTGTGTATATTAAATACACAACTTTAAGATTGTGTTTACGTCATATCCATAGATACTTACTACTTACACAAAACTGTTGATATTCTAAATTATATTACGTTCGTTAAGTTCTTCTTTTAACATTGGCAGCCACGTCGTGCTAAATCTGTGGAACAATTAAATACGTATTTATCTTATATCTAACAGTATTATTGCAAATTCTTTCATTTTTCTTTTTCTGATGCTATCTGCCTTGTTTATTAAAATCGAGTCTCACTTTATTCTGTGCCCGTTTTCCCAGGCGTGTTTGCAAATATTCGATTTTTGGATTTCGTTTTTTTTCTTATGTGATTTTTGTGTTCATCGAATCTTACACTGAAAGGTCTGGACGACTCACCCACATAATGTTTGTTACATTCGCACGGGATAGTAAATACAGTCTTTTGAATTGTGTTCCTGACTTAATGGTTTTGTTTTTTGACAAAATAGATCTCAGTGTATCCCGTATCAAATTTATCACCAATATGTCGTAGTTATACATAAGGAATTAATTTTAACAACGTTCATACCTTTAACGTACTTGATTATTCCTATTTTCAGTATTTACGAAAGTTCTATCAACAAAGACCTCAGGATATTGATTGTTTATTAGAACCTCTTTGATAAATTGTTTCTCATTGTTTAATATTTCATTAGTAGATGAAATTATTTCGGCTCTATTATATAAACATTTTATAATCCCTTTCTTAACATTTATTAACTAATTTGAGTTAAAATTTAAGTATCTATTTGTATGGGTTGCTTTTCTATAAACGCTTGTTTCAATAGTGTTATTTATTATTTTAACTGAAACAATATCTAAAAATGGCAGTTTGTCATATTTTCTACATCTAAAGTAAATTTAATAGTACCAGAATAAGTACAAAAATATTATAAAACAATCTTTACAAAAAAATCATCGAAAAATAGTGGAATTTTGAGAAAGGAGCACGAAGAGTAACTTAAAAGCAAAAACATTTTAGAAACAAGAAAAGCTGGTCTGGTAGATTAATTTACCCTGTAGAATCCGAGTGCATCTTTTGGAGTCTGAGGCTGTCCACAGAAAGTTTTTGATGAGAGCAGTGAGAAAACAAAAATTGTGGGTGCAGCATATAATAGATTAACTAATATCCCAAAGTATTGGTTCAGCTGTTGAGTCTAATTCCGTTGAAGGGTTCGGGGGTAAATGGGGTAATAAGGGTAAATAGGCAAAGTAAACATGTAAGAGTCCATAAAATTGCAATTTAAGGCATGTACGAAAAGTCAAGGGGTCAATAATTTTTTGGCATCAGCCACCCCCCACTATCACCCCCACACTATTATGAAAGAGAGTAAAAAAAATTAAAATGTGATTTATATGTATACAAGAACGAAACGTTTCAAAAATTGTTTTATCGTTAGCTAGATATTTTCAGAGTTTATGCAATGACCAACGACTTTAACTTCAATTAATATAATACCAGTGGCTTACCATGTGCCCACTGACACGTAAGATTTCGCAAGAATGTTCTGCCTTTCAAATTATTGCGTGAGGTTTCTCACCGGCGATATACCTAGTTTTCTATGAGTGTTCAATTACGATCCGTCACTATAATTATTCTATGCACTGCAAACAGTTATAGGCCAGCGATCAGTGTTTGGGCCCATTGGCCCGGTATACCTTACTCGTATTCGAGGGGTTACCTTTCGACGAAGCTCTTAACCGGGACGTCTTGTCTGTTTAAATTACATCAACTAACTACGGTTTATGTAGTTGAATAACAGTCAT
Source organism: Leptura quadrifasciata (assembly GCA_963675555.1). Taxonomy (NCBI): domain Eukaryota; kingdom Metazoa; phylum Arthropoda; class Insecta; order Coleoptera; family Cerambycidae; genus Leptura; species Leptura quadrifasciata. The sequence continues at coordinate 77,122,169 of OY776673.1, read as the reverse complement.
ACACAATTTGGTAATTGCCGTTTGTGTAATCAATTAAATGGAATTTCCTCAACATTCTATGATATTTTACATGAGTATTTAATTCTCATTTGCCACTTAAATTCGATAATGCACGAACATTGACACGATTATTGTCCTCTGTTTTGCATTAAGTTCATTTTTAGCGATTGCTGCCACACTAATTTCAAACCATCATTTAACCGGTCATTGCCGCATCTTTAATTACAACCAAAATAACATAGAAACACTATTGCATAACATGGTTCGTGCTATTGGCATAGCCAACTCTAAAACATATACAGTATGGTCATTACTGTAGCAACGTAAACTTTCCTATCTAATATTTAGACAATTGTCTTAAATATTTTGATTGTTTAACTTTATGTTTGGGTATTTGCTGCAACAATTATTATTGCACCATTGCTTTCTTTCGTTGCGTAGATCTTGAGATATTTTTGAAACGCCGATGGAAAACACGCTCTAAGACATTTAATTATTGAAATAAACAATACACCGACTTCGCCAAAACTGCAAAAGTGAACTATGAATTCAACTTGATCCAACACGTTACAATAAAAAACTCTCCTGACCAGACAATCGGCATTTCGTATTTTTCAAATCTTAATTTTACTAATATTAATGGTCTGAGAGGCCCGCGCTTGTTTGCAAAACGTCCTGAATGCAAATTTAAAAAAAACTTACAATTTATGGAGGTATTAACTCGTAAGAATGTTTTTCAGTTTTATATACAAATATCAGCTTGACCTGAGCAGAGAAATGCGAAAATATACAACAAAGTATAATAATATTGGAAACACTTGATTTAAAAATATTTGTAAAGTAAATGCTATCACTATAATTACAGCGATAACGGTCACATACGTCAAGTATGAGTATCTATGTAGATTTATTTATGCAAGGTGATATGGCATTGAATACCTTTATGTTATAATTTTCTGTATTTGCAATCTGCAAATTACATACAGAAAAATAAAATGTGTTCGACCGTAGTTTTTTCAATAAAAATCGTGTGTACATAATGTCAGAACATGAATAATTAACTGCCATTACTATATTAATAACATTCAAGAACACCATTAAGAAGTTAATTATTTTAACATGAAACATTTATCATCAAATCATCTAAAAAATAATCGTTATCTAATCTACATAATATGTGTAGTAAATTTGAAAACAAAGAAAAAACCTGAATAATCGTATTTCCGAGTTGAAGAGGCAACGATTTAAATTAACACTATCGTTATATTGTGTTAATTTTTTACTTTGTCATCTACATATAATAAGTATTAGCGTCTTGAAAACTTCTAAATTCTAGATTATGATGAACAATTGACCTTTTGAAGTCAAAATACAACAAATTTATCCAAATCGGCTGAATTCAAAATAAATTTTTTGTTTTAAGATGAAATGTATCTAATTTGCCTTTTATTAAACATCAATGCAAGAACCCTATTGTTTTCTAGCCTTTCAGTTGAGTGAACTGTGAGTATTTTGATTTTGATTGAATTTACAACTGTCTGGTAATTTCTGATAAAAATAAGATCATTCCAAGTATCTTAGTATCTATAATACAATTTTTATTACTACAAATTACAGTCATATCAGTTTTTTATTTCTAATCTATTAAAATTTTAGGGATATTTCAATATTACTTATTGTTTTAATACACTTCTTGCATACGAATTACGCCAGGACAACTTTTGGAGATTGCATAATACTTTTGCCCTTATTATTAAATGAGTTTCATTTCAGTTTTATCAACATTTTGTATATTTTCAGTCAATATTATCCTATTTATAGTCCACGCAAATTAGATATTTTAGAAGAAATAATTTATAAAGAAATAATATTTGAGATGCATATCTCGATAGGGTTAGGAATAGATACCCGAAAAGTTCCCACCCCATTCAGAAACGGAAAGTACCTTTTTTACAAAAAACCACCATAACGGGGACTTAATACTGATTTTTCAATTTTATTTGGTAAATCATTCGTTGGAAGAGAAAAAAGTATAGGTACTAAATACAAATTTGTCGTTAAATTATAAAAAATGTCCTATTGACCTTGTAGCTTATTCCCACCTATTTCGCAGAATTACAGCATCCAAACTGTGGGATAGTTTGGAGCGCACCCTACCGATTTTTCGGTATTTTTACCGAATTGTGATAAAATCTACCGATCTACCGAATAATTTTGATTTCTACCGAAATTTTAGAAGCTGAAATATTTTAAAAAATTTAACAAAAAATTCTTTTATTATTTTCTCAATTAGTGGAAGATTTTCACTTCCGTTATATATTATTATGGAATTCATATCGAGACAGGAGAGATGCCAGAATATTTACAATATCTATGCTTGTTTGTGAACTTCTCAAATGGCTTGCGCCGCATTACTTAGATGAATAATTAGCTATATATTCATATGTTCAAGTCGAATGCATGACACGAGGCATGCGACTGTAGCTCAAACTCGAGTTCGAGCAACGAAGATCAGCAGTAGACTAGTAGACAGCTTTCAGCGAGAACCTGAAGATACCAGATGAGATTATCGAAACGTCGTTTAGACAACCGTGGCTCCGGGAGGAGCCGATCATCGACCCGGGAGAGCACCCAGAAATATAACAACACTGCATATATATATATATATATATATATATATATATATATATATTTAGGTATATTTTGTTATTTACGTTCATCAAGATAAATAAAGTTTGTTATTTTGAACAATCTTTAATTATTACTATATCACATATGTTCTGCAAATGATTAATTGCTTTGAATTTCCATTGAAAAGTAAATCTACCGATTTTTCTTCATATCTACCGATTTTTCGTTGTAATTCTACCGAATTCTGTAAGACAAGGGTTGGCAACACTGGCGCACAGGTAAAAATCGATCTTACATGAAGTTTCACAGCGAATATTTCAAAACCGGATGATTTAACAAGAAAAATGCCCAGGAATGAATTTATAGAGCGGAATTTTCTCTATAAGATGCACGTCAAGCGGATGTTGTCGCAAGAGATTTTTATTTATTTTCTTAGTTTCTTCTACATGATTATAAGTAATTATCGAAGAGCATACACAGTCTCTAAGGAAAATTTTTGGATAATGTTTTTATTTAAATCATTCTACCTGGTAAAAATAATTTTAGCGCTACAATTTTATTTTACATTTATATATTTTAATTTCCCATAATATATAGTATCGTTCAACGCATAAGTCCAAATAAAAAAAGCAACAAAAACTTTACGACCTCATTAAAATACCGTTACTCTATGTACTATTCCGCCGGCAAATTGAATCACTTACCTTTATAGGTTTTTATGGACGCCGGCTTGTTTAATAACACCATACCGACTGGTTGGCCGGCATTAACAATTAGCTCGTAAAATTTTTCTTGTTTTTTTATTTGCAGTAAAGCGTTAAACGATACAATACGTAGTATATAGGAAAGTGTTGCGATCGTGCAAAAAATTGATTTTGAGTTTTTGGTGAATTTACGTTTTCAGGTCCCCTGAAGCCAAAGAAGTGGTTTTTAAAAAATGTTTGTCTGCAGTCTGGCGTCGCACCTAGAGCTCAAATTATGCAAATTTACGACAGCTACACCTAGAGGCGAAATCCGAAAATCGTACCTAGCTCCAATGTAGGAGGAGTTAACCCCTAAAAACCGATAAAAAAATTAAAATAATTTCTCTCTCAAAAACGGTTCTAACGATTTTGATCAAATTTAATACATGGACATGGACATTTACTTAGCACTAGTATGAGACGACAAACTAAGTTTTAATTGCCCTGGGGATGACATTAAAAATACCGAAACGTCGGCTAAAGTAGTTTTCTTTAAATTCTTGGACCTAACCCCAAAAGAATTTCATCATAAAATAATTAAATCATTTTCTTTTTCTAAAACAGTTTTAATGATTTTGGTTAAATTTGACACATGGATACTTTCTAGTATCAGTATATATGGCGAGACTAGTTGCTTCTAGGAAATTTAGCGAAATATGTTGCTGGGGGTGTAGTTTAAACAATTAAATAATTTTTTCTCTATAATTATTACTCTAACGAGATCAAAATTAACATATGGATGCTCTTTTAGTACTAGTATGAAATGGCATGACCTGTCATACAGAAAATATGCAGGGAATGAGGCTGTGAAGAGTAAGGTTAAGAGAATTCGACATTTTTTTTTGGCTGATTTCCATCATATTTTTTTTGGTTAATTAAAAAAATACACCTCGGTACGTTTATTCAGGCCTTTATTTTGGGGTTATTAAATATTGAAAATATTCACACAATTTCATTATTTACTAAATGTGTTTAACTAATAATGAATTTTTTTAAATCATTTAATTAATAATAACTTTTTAACATAAAAAGTTGTTTATTCCCAAATTAGAAAGTTTGTTCAAGTTGTCACGGATCGATTTGATAGTTTTATATCAGTAAAATGTAAGCGTTGTTTTATTGATATTTACTGGAAAAACGTATTGTTTTAATTAAAAAGTACCTTAAGTCTAGGGCACTTATGGCACATCTTAAGATAGTGCGGTGTTTTTAAAGTTATCATGTAAGAGAAGCATACGAGAGTGGGATTACTAACAGATTCGAAAGTCCACCTTATATAAAAAATAATTTTTCTACTTTTATAAGAAAACGCGGAAAAATTCAGAGATACGACGTCCTTTTGACGACATACATTTATCAATCATTGGGTTCGTTATAAGCACTCAATTATAAGAATCTCTACAGAAGCGGAAATTAAAGTAGAAGTCATCTCAATAGCAAATGAAATGACCTCAGTGATTTGTCTGAACAATTTTCAAAGTTGAAATTAGTATGAAAATCTTGAACTTGTTTAAAATTTCAGTGTATCACGTTTTAGTATTGAGATTGGTATGCCTTTCAAATAATGCAACTGAGTATACTGCTAATGCATTTTAGTTTCACCCTCGGAATGTGCTAATATGCACAACAACACAAGTTGAAAATATGGTGTGACATGGTCGCTCGCACAATTTATATCATATCCACATTCCACATAGCTATCTATATATGTTTTTAGTTGCACCCAGGGCCCTGGACTTTTTATTATAATGAATTTTTGTTTTACATGTAGGTTACAACGTTTTTAATTTATATAAACCTTTATATTTTATATGCCTTTGTTATAGTTTATCTTCAAGAATAATTTTAACCGTGGTTAATTCCATAAATTGGTGACCCCCAAAAAGAACAAGTCGAAGAAATTGTTTAACGGTCCCCATAAATTGGTGACCCCTACGAAAGGAAAGAATTTCTTAATGATTTTCAAGAATTGGTGACTTTGGCGAAAACATAAATTCAATTTAAAATATGGACTCCACAAATTCAAAAGGTGCTTTAGAACAATCAATTAGAACCGGGGCATTTATGAAATCCGCTGAAAAGAGCAAACTGATGAAATTTTTAATGATAACCATAAATTGGCGAAATAAAATTAGTTAACACCACATTACCAAAAAGAAGAATAAACCAAAATTGGTTAATCCTAAGGGACTAATTGTGTTACCCACATTTTAGCAGGCAAATCAACGTTCCATTTTTAGTTTAGTATTGCATTCAATCAAAATAGCCAAAATCAAGATGTGAAATGTAATTTTGTAATAGTATTTTATGTTCCAGTGACGATTTCAGATGAAAATGAAAATATTTATATAAGTACTCGATGGCAAGGGATTTTTCGATAATAGACGGCACACTTCTATCTATTATGGGATGCAGTGACCAATAATTTACATTTTTTACCCATATTGCTTTTTAACACTTCGTAACTTTGACATTTTCTATTAACTAAATGTACCATATAGATAAAGAATAGATATTTTGAAATTCCCATAATAAAGACACTAGATACTGTGTGTACGAGAGTAATTTCTTTTGAGATTAATAAGAGCTACTCGTGGGAGGGGGGGGGGGGGGGTAGTTCTCTAGACAAAGTTTTACTCAGAAGTGAAGTGAGGTACCGTCATCGATTTAAGTGCTGAGACCTCGATCAGTTAAGCCCGGTTGGTCGAGTCCGTCACGATTGGTGAACGGCATCTCTTGTTATATATAACATATTAACAAGATGGCCGACGAAAAAAATACTAAAATTTGTCAAATAATTCAATCATTAAATCACTCGGGAACTCAAAAACCCCAATTTTCAATGAATAATTCTGATAAAATTCACGCAACATCGATAATTCCCAAATAATCCAAATATATCACTAAAATCATTCCAACATAAAAACTCACCAAATTACAGTAAAAAACTTAGAAAAGATCGCCCTAAAAAATACGGCCCCTCCATCAACTTCTAAACCATTTCCCAAACCCCAAGTCAGAATACTTTTAATCACTTTCAAAAACTTTCTATAAACAAATTTCTCTTCAAAATCGTTTCAAACCCACATCTCAAAACATCTTTCGTTCACCTTTTCAGTCAGCCCATAAACCATTCGTATCAAAATAAGACCAGTTTACGTGTTCCCCACGAGTTGCTTACAACACACCACTATCTTCATTTCAATTACCCTAAAGTGGACTCTTTGACTGTTCAACACTGGCAATGCATTACCCTCAATATAGCTTAATATAACATTAACATGACTTAATACAACATAAAATATGGATTAAAGTACAAGCCCGGGACAAATTCAATTTTACAATTATTCAGACAGTTATTATTCATATTTCCAAAACAAAACTAGATTCCGCTGACATTTTTATACCAAATTGCTCCATTTTTTATAACCATTTTAGTGATATATTTTTTAACCCAAAATTCCAAAATTTCAGCAAGAATTACACAATATTTCATCATTTGAGCCCCATATGGTGGTCTGGCGCCCTTTCCAGCTTCTCCAGCTCTCAGCGAGCATCATGCCCCATCATGAGTATAAATAAGGGAGCAAGCTAAACCCCCAGCAAGTTGTGTTTTTGGCGTATCTAGTGACAATTAAATCCAGTGCCCGCGTTACCACTTTGGTTGCCCCAGAGCCTAAATTCAAGTGCGTCTTCCGGTGTATCTCGCGAATTTAACACAGTGCCCGTACACCTTCCTAGGCAAATCCTAGTAAAAAAATACTTTATTAATGATCAGCCCCAGTGCTCCAATTCAAATCGCCTTCGCGGCCCTAGTTTTTAAGTGAATTTTCTCAGTATTAAATAACGATTTTTAAATAAAGCAAATAAAACAACCCCCGAAAATAAATAAGCTGTTAATTTTCGTTCTAAAATAAAGTGTTTAATTTAAAACGGCGGTACCATACTATACAGGGTGTAGCCTTTGACCCTGCCAGCTGAAATAAAATTCAGCAAAGTGTTATATCAATAAAATAAGATTAAATTCGAGTGCAAATTAGCTCTGACAGTATACAGGGCGAAGTATTTCGCCCGTTCCAGCCTTTCAAGTTTAACCACCCCTACTTCAAATCAAACAAAATAAAGTGAACGAAAGGCCTTTAGAGTCTCATATAAAGCTCTCCAGCCAAAAATATTTTATTTTTACCAAACCAGAGGTACCGTTCGTGTTCACTCTGTTATAATACCTTCCTTCTATCACTATTATAAAAAATATATAAAATTTCAAAATCTCATAAATAAATCAAACTTTACGTGTACCACGTCAAAATATAAAAAAAGTAATTACCATACTCAAATTAACCAAAACACAGTTTTTCAAAAATACTAATTCTGAAAAAATTCACGCTCATTCGATAATTCCCAAGTAACACACATTCACCGTCAAATACCACCAAACATTCAAATTCATCAGTTTAGGGCTCGAACCTGTTCAAAAAACCACCTTAAAAATATCAGTCACAAATAATCTTAAAACATATCATAACTTTTTTTACCTCTAGTCACAACATTCAATTTCATTTCGTTAATTTTCTACAACATTTTCTCTATTCCAAATTTCACTATTTATTGATCGCCCCTCATAATACTATATACAATATCGGAATTCCCCTTGCAACCGATATCATAACTTATTTTCGTTCCATTCACCTCGCACTTATAGGGAACATTTTCATATCTTTGGAACCGTAAAACGTCAAACCTTCGTTTCGGCTTTACGGGATCATTTCGAAATCATTTAATTTCCGAACAATAAAACCTTAATAACTTCTAAACTCGAATAGATTGAAACTTCATTTTCATATCAAAATTTTCTCCTTTTTGTTCCGATCCAGACTAGATGGTACCATTTCCAGCTTTAAAAAGGGGTAAAAACGTTTGTGCCTGACTCACAACCGTTTTATAATATAAATAGCCGAGCTTCACAAGCCCAAATCAAGTAGTTTTCCAATGGTTTCTCACGTATTTAAATCGTTCTACAATTTTTCCTACAAGTGAAATTAATTTGTGTGAATTTTTTAAATTAACATTATAATAGTTCGTGTACTGTTTGCTTTAAGAAGTATACTAGTAGTCTTTCGGTTCAACGAAATAAAGAGAGTAGTTACCGGCTGCCTAGTTCCACTTTATCGTCTTTCACGTCGAGAATTTTTATAATCTGGACCCTGACAGTGCTTCCCAGGCCAAAACTTGGTTAAGAAGAGTAGTTTTAAGAAAATCAAATCTGCCCTCGCGCATTAAAACAAAAGTGAATTTTTTCAGAAGCAAAATAAAATTAAATAATCAAACTAAAAAATTTCCAAGTCGAAATTTAATTGTCGAAAAGTTACCTAATAATAATAAAGTATAAAAATTTTAATTACGTTAAATAAAGTTCCAAACGCTGCTAAAAGTTCTCAAATAAATATTGTAAATTCGTTTTTAAACAAAGTGTCGTTATTTTGCTATAAGGATGTTACTCTCGGTCTTCCCCGTAACTTTCAAAATTACTAAAAAATTCTATTAAACAAAAAGTGAGCCAACCCATCTGGACATATACAGGGTGTAACTTTTGACCCTGTCCAACAATTTTAAGGCACTCGCCCCCCCAAACTTAAAATCAAAACAAATAAAGTGCATCTACGGCCTCAGGAGTCTCCAGCTTAATTACCCAATCAAAAATCTATTATTTTATTATTTTTACCAGCCGAAGAGGAGCGTAGGGGTTCATCTCATTTCGGCGTTTCGCCGTCCTGGTTGCGTGGAAGAGTAGCTGTAGCTAAACTCCACCAGGACGTAAATATAAAGAAGGCATTTAGAAAAGTGGCGTTTCTAAATATTAATCTTTTTCATACAATGAAATATTGTACTTTCAGAATATGATCAAAATTTGGTCCAATAGTATAAAATAAAGAGAGTGTCGTTCATGTTAAATATTGAATTGTACGAAAGTTATCTGCTAAATAAATGGAGTTGCGGAGGTGATCAAACTGATAGTATTTTTTTTAATTGCCAACATTCTTTAAACTAAATCAAAGAAAATCATATCAAATTAGATTTCGTTCACAATCTTCCTATCGCACAAATAAATATGATTCAATTAACGAACAAGCAAGCAATCAAATTTACATATTTATTGATTTTAAAGATTTTAGAAGTTAGTTTAGGATTGACTGATTGATTTGTTTTGATATCTTCCATCTTATTTATCTCAATTCACAAAAGTTATTTTACGAATATGCACACTTTAACAAGTCAATCAGACTTTTCATTTTCTGTTCTCTCAAACACTTTGTCAAAGACGAGATTGCGACATAAAGCCATTTTTGACACATCTAGATTGAATTCTTGGCATCGGAGACACCTAGTAGATGATGATCCTAGGCATGTAAATGTTTATCTGATCATCAGACTCATCCTTACTAGCTACTTTGAAAACGGTTATTGTTTTATTATACAATCAACGCAATCAACACTCAATAATTAATTTAAAAAAAAAACTAGCAAATAATTAAACAATCATCCAATAACACAATGTAGGTTTGGTTTGACAAGAAGTAAACTAAAAATGTTTTAAAAATATTATAGCGGATGAATTTGAGGTGTGGGGATGAACCTTAAATATATATATTAAAAGTGGAAAATTTAGATTCTTCTAAAATGTACTATCAGGGAAACAGACAAAATATGTTTTTTTTTTCAATTTAGATGTAGAGAGAAATGTGTCCAATCCTTTTCCGTATCTATTTAATTTTTACAATATTTTTGGAAAATAAAGCCGGTCACTTTATTTCTTTAAAAATGTTTTGGCACCCTCACTATATCTATAAAATAATTAATCTATAAGGAGTTTTTGTTGGTGACTTTCTCTTTTTTTATAGTTTACTACTTATAAATCTTATAAAACTACGAGCATTTGCAGTTGTCTGCAATTTTTAACGATATGTTTTTTCTCTGCTGGGTAATCATGTAATCAACTATTTCTACGAGTTTTCTAAAGCAATTAAAAGGAAATGAAATATTCGCAAGCTTAATATGCTTATTGTAATTAAATGGATATAGAAAAGGAAGGGACAGATATCTGTCTACATGTTCGACCATTTAAATTTAAGAAATTATATTTTTACTGTTCTTCTTTCGTAAATTTTATAAGAGTTATAAGAGTCCAAGTTTTAGCCTTTAATCGATATATTAAACTTATCCCCTACACTCCAAATTCACCCTCTACATAGATTGAATTTTAAAAATATTTTAAGAGTATCTCTCAAAGTATATTTTATCAGAACTTCATGTTTTATCCCCCTGAATATTATATACACCCTCCACCTTCTAAATATACTTCCAATACAGCTAGAACTTTTTTAATCGTTATTTTGTTATTGCCACCACAAACCCAAATTTTTAGAATATTACCCATATAGATAGATCCTCATTTGGATATACTGTGCGGCCTTCGTTGGTTGGTTCCGGGCCAGATCTCAGGGAGCGTGGAGTATGTTTAAATATTTAATGAATTTATTTTTGCTTGCTTGCTTACACGAGGCGTATACATGAAATTTAAGACGTTGACAGACCTGATTTATACACGTTTCGTGATACTTCTGTCAAATCAAATTTTGTTATACTGGAAGATGCTGACCTCGTTCTCTGCATCTCATATTGGCAGTGGCCGGCGTCACCAACAATAGCCCAAAATATCCCATCCTGTTTGCCACCTCACACTCTCTTAACCTTAACCTGTTTGGATGGATTTTCCGTTATGTTATATATTATAATTATTCATACTTAGCTTACAGTTCAACTATTGACAAGCAGGTGTATGAACTCATCTTCAGTTGCTGCATTTAAGTAATTAAGATTTGTTTTTCCAGAGATACACTTAACTTAGTGCAATGGGTGGGAATAAAATCTGACACTGTCGGGTATGCGATTGAATGAGATAATGTATTACGGTATGTTTTAATTTGTCTCCTCTTTTAGTCGTAGCCCACAATATATTTATGTTGAAATTTACTTATAAATGTATTATTTGTGTGTCTAATTTATCAATTTATAATATATTTTTAACATCTGTAGTTTTTTTGGTACGTCAAATCATGACTATGGGTGGAAAGAATAATGATCTGTGTATTTTATCTGCTATACAAATAAAGGATTTGTAATTCATTACACTTGTTTGTGTTTGATCAAAATCTGTACTGTACAAGATTATGGTTCGTTCTTGATCTGTTATTTATTACATTTTTAAAACCTGATTCACTTAAATCTGGATAATCTGTACAACTATCTTTATTTGACCATATGTCTATATCTATTCTTTTAAATTATTTCATATTTCACCGGTTATTTTTGGTAACAAGGTCAATGATCCACGCCTAGAGATAAAGGTCAGTTCTAAATATGGAGCATTTTGCCAAAGATCATAATCTTTAGTTTTACAGAATTTTGTCGTGGTGTAGATACCTTTGTCGTATATAACCACGAAGACCTATAGACTTCTAAACTATACATTCAAAATATGTAACGATGTAAACAATTCTCATAGACCTTTAAAAACCTCTTAAGACCCCACTATAGTATAGTATATTATTCTGTGCTTATATAAATTGGCATAATAATTTTGCAGAACAGTCTTTTCAATATGACCTGTTGAAGATACGTCTGAAATCCTAAATAACCGTTCGTTCTATCGTTCGCTCTATTTTTGAACCAATTTTATTCAAATCTCAATAGAGTACAAGATTGTAACTATAGTGTTATTTATTGAGCTTCCATGCACCAAATACATTTCGTGGAAACATTTTGAAGAATCTTTTCTTCACATTTCATTGAGTGCCAATTCGGTATCTTCCAATATTAGCTAGGGTTGTTATAGTACCTTTCACTTATGAAGTACAGAAAAATTTGAAGTCTTAAAATTTGCACAATAATTCAATCATTAAGTTCAAATAGTCAGAATATGATAAAAAAAAGTAATCTTACACTTAATTTACTCAAAAAACCACAATTTTCAAGAACAAATTCTGAAAAAATTCACGATTCATCGATAATACTTAAATAACCCCAATCCGACAACAAATACCTTAAAATATTCAATTTGCCAATTTTACGGCTCTAACATTACAAAATAACATGAACTTCAATGACATCAAAACTACTTTCCGCACCCCAATCAAGATATTTCCAGTCACTCCCGTTAATATTCCAACGACTGATCTTTCACTTCAAATTCCTCTCTCATTCCATTTTACATCCACATATCAAAATACAATCAATCTCCATTCATATCATTCTATAGAGTACCGGTACTACCGTTCCCCATCATTATCAAAACTTACTTCCATTGAGTCCCCCATTGTGATCAAAACTTACTTCCATTCGTTCACCGTGGACCTATCGGCACAATTTCATATCATTTCAACTCTAAGTGCAGGACCTTCGGGACGACTTTACGGGGTCGTTTCAAATTTAATAAATTTCTTTAACCAATCTTCGTCACTTCCGAAATCAAATCGATTCGAACTTCGTTCTTATTTCAACCAATTTCCCATTTTAATACCGAGACGGTCGTATATTTTTCATGTCCGAAAACACGGAATGGACGGGTACATTTTCAGACCATCCCAGACCTCCACACGCCAAGTCCCCGACGAACCATATAAAAGGCCGAGTGAATTAAAAGCAAATATACTAGTGACTCTTTCGGTTTACTAAAATTAATAAAATTAGTGCCGTCTGTCTACTCAAGCTTATCCGCTTTAACTTTAACAATATTTCCCTTGTAACCGAGTCGCTGTGACTACTTCCTTGGCCCAACCAAGCAAAAAAAAAATTAATTAAATAAAAGTGAATTTTTTCAGACATTCTAAATAATCTACAATTTAAATTATTTTTTTCCCAAGTTGCAATTTATTTAATTTTTTTTATACATTCAATTAACGTCGGCCTATTTCCGCTACTGAGGCCTAACACCGACGCCTGTAAACGAGCTACCCCCAACCAGGAATTTTGCCGAACCTCTTCCCTTAAGAAGAGTAAGGATCTTTTACTTGCCTAACATTTAATAGACAAGGGACCGACAGCTTTACATCCCCTACGAAGGATGGTATATCTCCTATACAACCCTCGCCTAAGGTTGTATAGCTTCCACGCATACACTGATATACAAGCTGCTGGAAGATGTGTGAGGCGAGAACGCGGTTTCCGTTGGAATGGTCACCCATCCAAGTACTAACTGCGCCTGTCGTTGCTTTACATCGCATACCGAAGTATGTACATAGTAAAGACGCACCTACGCTCGCCCCCCAAGTTGCAATTTAAGTTGTCGAAAAGTTACCATTTCGCAACTGTTTTGGAATTAATACCTATAACGTTAAAAAAGTTTTACGAACTCTGTTAATTGCAATTAAATAAATATTTTAATTTCGTTTTAAAATGAAATGTTTTTATTTCTAGAAGTGATATACAGGGTGAAGCTTTAGAACCTTACACAGATATTAAAGAATAGAATTTAAAAATAAAGGTTAAAACAAACTCAGATAATTAAGTACAAGTGAAATCAAAATTAGGTACTTATACAGGGTGTAGTCTTAACCTTGCCCAACAATTTAAGGGCAACCCCCCGAACCTCAAAAAAAAAATGAAGTGCACGAAACGCCTCAAGAATTTCGATTAAGGTTCTAAAGCTCCAAATTACAATCAGCATCATGAAACAAATTAGGAACATATAAGAAATTGGTTTCTGAAGAACTTCAAATATACAAAACGCGAGGAGACGTATTTCGAATTATTAAATAAATTACTTAACATGCAGAACGAAATAGAAATTTTTAAAGCATTTGTCTATCATTTATCATTTTTATAATCTATTTTTTCGTATTATAAGTTCCCTTATCTCCTCTCCCTTCCTTTCTTTTATCTGTGAATACTTTACTTTAAGTTAGTTTAAGTTTAATCTAGTTTAAGTTAGATTAAGTATATACAGACTGGAATTGGCTTGTGAAAGTTGTAGACTTGTATCAATAAATAAATAAAGGAAAAGTGCAGGCCCCAGAAAAGATAACATCATTCCAAAACTAGAACACGATGGAAACAGTTATCGCCATAACCGATACCATACACTAATCAACTATCATCCTATATTTATCTTATCAGTGCTAGAAAAAATCTTGAACATATAATTAAAAAACTGATATCTGAAGGTATTGCTCCTGATGAAAAATGTTAAGCCACACATCAACTGACGCTCACTATATCAAACATCCAAATATCAAAACTAAAATGGCAGCATGGCAAAACAATCCTGGCAGTGCAGAACTGTTCAAAATACCTCATATGCATTATTACAAATTATCTAAAGGACTTTGCAAATTAAAATAAACACAATTAAACTACTCAAAATTATTCAAAATATAACAAGGACTATCACATGGATCCCCACTCTCACTATTGTTGTACAACATCTACTACTATTACAACATTAAAAAGACCTCGAATACTTTAAATCCAAATTCATATATTCTACAATAACGACAATGATTTAATTAGCCATAATAACACCCTGGGGAAAATCGTTGCCCAATTACAAGAACTAATGAATAGGTATCTGGTCCTACAAGTGAAAATTAAAACTGAATTCAATGAATCACAATATTTTTAACCACGCAATAACCATCAACTCACCAACACCAAAGGTTACCATTAACAATCACATTCTCGCGGCCCAAACAGCGAGTAAGTTTGACAGTAAATTCAAGAACCACATCAAGTCCATAAAAAAGAGGTGCAACTTCAGAAGCAAACATTTCCGTTGCGCGACCTATGCAAATGTATGAATCGGTAAAGATAGCAGCCTACAATCAATGTGTAAACTAGAATACAGCCACCCCTTTTACCTAAATATCAGAAAGTCGAAATAAAATATATACGACGCAGAAACATGAGCACTCAGAGTCATTATTAAATATCGACACCCCACAAATTCTATGCATAATTCACCTAACGCCTCTCTGTATCAAATAACTAAGACGGAGTCAATTTTACAGAGGCTATCCAAATTGGCTGCTAACTTTGCCAGAGCTGATCACAATATGAAAATACCTCTTTGAAAAACGAAAAATCATCAAACATCCGGTAACAGGAAGTTTCCTGAAAAAAAACCCCTGTGGGAACACATTCATCTACTAAGGACCTCGTAATAAACAACTATCGATTATTATGTACAAGAAAGTTTTTTTTTTCACAAATATTTTTTCTGTAAATATATTACTATTTAAACCACATTAAATTGTAAAACTAAATGGGCTGATGGACCTCGGTCAATTGCCATTTGAAATGTAATTTAATTTCAATGCAGTTCTTGTATTATCATCACTATTATTATTATTTCTAATAGTTTACTCCACTGACATTTGAGTTAGGATCCACTTTGCAATTTCGTCTCGAGTGTGGCCGTCCTGATCCATCAAAATTAGAGCCAATTAAATTTACTAATTTGAGTTCTAGATGCGGCAGGAGGTAAATGACAGACGTTTTTTAAAAACTATTCTTTTGAATTCTCTCGTGTATATGCACCATGAATCTGGAATCTGGAATTTGTTGAAAGGGTGGTCAATGAAAGTTATTGAACCACAGCACTTAGGCCCCATTGGGCCCCTTGTACTTCCACCGAGTAGGCGGACCCTCGCCTAGGCCTCCAACCAACCTAGTCTTGCGAAATACATGGTGATGCTGCCTAGGGGCATCTCCCTTCCCTTACATCGGCCAAAATAGCCAAACGTTCTCAATGTACCATGAAATCAAAATCTAATTTTTGCACCATCACAAAGCTTTCCCTATATATTTCGTATCTGGAAAAGTAAAAACACAACGGAACATTCACCAAGACTAAATTAAAACCATCTGATATATGCACTTTTTTTCATTTAATTTTTATTCATCAGATCACAGGGTGTTCCGATAAAGTGGGACAGGCTCAAGGTCGAATTTTTTAAATGACACAAACCATATATTTTTACACTATTGATTTCAGCGTAAAATTCTACGTCTAGTGAAAATTTTTGATCTGAAAACGTTGCAGCGTTACCAAAATATTGCGAAAATTACGAAAATTCACGGAAAAACAGTGCATCACAAATGATATTAAAAAAATTGTTAATGACAGTTAAGATAAATCATTTAATAAGTGCAAAGATAGGGGTCAGATAAAATGTCTGAAAGGAGCGAACATTTATTTTTATGTACCGACGATTTTATACAGGGGCATCAACTTGTCAATCTTCAAACATCTAGAACTTCGTTTTCTCAAATGGAACACCCAATATATTATTCCATCATTGTGTACTAGTATATAAGGGATATAATTAGTTATTGTGATATTAGGTCCCAAAATTGTTAGTTTTTTAGAGTTTATGACTGATGTTAATAATGCAATGATATTACAATAAGATAAGCAGTTACTGTTAATACAATATTTAAAATAATGAATTTTTCTACGGATAAATTGACAGATATAATTTTTGTACTGCGAGCAAGTGATAAAAATTGTTTACTTGCAACAAGAATTTATAAACTAGAAGGCAGTTGTATATGAAAAAACAGAAAGAACCAAAACCGCGTTAATCGAAGAAAAGGAAATTACTGTCCTGTTAAAAGTTACAGAAGATCCTCATATCTCGAATAGAGAAATTTCAAAACAATCTGACACAAGCCGGACTGTCGTGCAGAGAATTTTAAAGAATAACAAATTCCGTCCTAACATATTCAATTAATGTAAGAGTTATTAGACCGGGATTTCGAAAAACAGGTTTGTGAACAGGCTCGGGAACAAATTCTTCGAGATAAGGATTTTTTAAAATATTGTATTATTGGTTGATAAAGCATTTCATAAAAATTGGTCAATAGACATAATTTTCATTATTATGCAACCGAAAATCCACATTGTAGATATGTTAAGTACCAGTCAGACAAGGTAGTCATTAAACGTATGGGTGGCATAGTGGTAAACTATGTCATTGGGCTTTATTTCTTTAAAGGAAGGGTTAGCGACCTGATTTACCTAATATTTTCTGGAGTATCAGTTGCCGCAGTTACTAAATCATTTATCCATTTAGGTAGACCTTTGAAGTGGCCGCCCCGCTCACCGGACTTGACAAAAATGGATTTTTTATGTGGGGCTACATCAAAGATCAAGTATATAAAATGCCCTCAACTACAAAGGAGGATATGAAAGTTTGAATTAGAGAAGTATTCCAAAACATTAATATCAATATGTTAAGTAACGTTAGTCGAGCTTTTGAAAACCGTATGCATTATTGTTTAGAAGTGGCAGGTGATAATTTTGAACATTTGTTATGGTAGTTGTTTTGTGTCTTTTCTTCTAATTACCGTTGTTATTCTTAAATATTTTAATTGTTAATTTTAATTAAATTATTCCCCGTGTTTGTGATAAAAAAATATACTCAATTTAAAATGGTGTACTCTTAGTTTCTATTTCCAGTTTTAAAAGCTGCAATTCCGTAATGACAGTCATAGCTTAAATACTTGTGCAAAAACGCAAAAATTTTGAGATCAATTAAATTGAAAATATCTCAAAGACTAGCAATTTTGGGGCCTAATATCACGATAAATAGTTTTAAGGGATGTAATAGTTGTACAAAATGGTGGAATAATATATTGGGAGTTCCATTTGAAAAAACGAAATTTTAGATGTTTGTAAATTGGCAAGTTGGTGCCCCTATATCTAATCTCCTGTACATAAAAATAAATGTTCGCTCGTCTCAGACATTTTATCTGGCCTCTTTGTACTTACTAAATGATTTATCTTAACTGTCATTAACAAAAACTTTTTTTATACCATTTGTGATCTATCCTTCGTGATATCTTGGCAACGCCGCAACGTTTTCAAAGAAAAAATTAGTACTGAACGTAGAATTTTACACTAAAATCAATGGTGTGATAATGTATGGGGTGTGCCATTGTAAAATAATTCGACCTTGAATCTCTCCCACTTTATAGGATCACCCTGTGCTTTTCACAGTATTTTGGAAATAGGCAACAATGTATGCCATATAGCTTTCATTTAAAACATTTTTTCATATTTCTTATAATATGCCAGATATTGGACTTCCTCATACTAATGAGCCGCCACCCCGTATATTTGTTTTATAAAATGTTGGGTACTTGTGTAGTTAGTATTTTGAAAAAAATTTAATATTTGTATGTGTATGCTTTGTATATAGATTCATTTTAAATCTCTGTTCATAAAAATAGAAATAAAAAACTTTACTTTTATTCATTGTTTTTTTTTTTAATTACCAGCATTAAAATTTGTTAATACTTAAAAAATCCTATTCAAGTGAGACACACTGTAAAAATTGTGAGATTTGTAATTTTGTATTATTTTGTAACGCCTTATTGTAATGCCAAAGTTTACTTTTAATATTTCCTTTTTATTATTCCGATGTAAAAGGTAACGTATTGGCTTTCCACTATTGTTAATATTATATCTAATGGGCGTTTATTGAAATTTACGTATTCTGTGAAATATTAAGGTGGATGAAAAATTCAAGCATTTAAAAATCTAAATATAGCTATATTTACATTTTTGAATTCTTGCATTTTTTACTGACTAAAATTTATTTTAAAAACGTTGGAAAAAATTCTTTGTATTTTCTTTTGTGTTTGTCCGACCATAACTTTTTACCATGTACCCCAATTTTCATGGTTATATTATTTAAAAGAGGATGAAGTTCCCAGTGGTCTCATGTAAATTTGTTTTAAATAAAAATGGAATCAAATCAATTTTTTACACATTACCTAAATATTCGCAAATATGGTGATCAAAAGAAAATTCTAATCATTTGCGAATTTGGCATCCTAGTATAACAAAAACTTTCCACTATAGGTAAACAAGATAAATAAACAACTAAGGGTTAAAAAAAATGTTATGTAAAGAATTGAATAGTCTTAAAAATAATGATAATAATTTTATTTGTTTAGTTGGTTCTTGTAACCTAAAATAGAAATGGTGTAAAAATGAACAAATATGGAACCAAATCGATTTTTACCGAATAATCGATATTAGGTTGTTGTCTCTGATTAGGTTACAAGCTTGAGGGGACGACTCTTAGTGCCATTTTTGAAAGTAGTTTTGTTTACACTAGCCACCAAACGCGCCGACACTTGATCTTTACTCCAGCTAAAGGCGATGTTTTCATATGTTTATATTTATTTATAATAGTGTTGTGCATATATTAACGTTTATAATATTTAATGGTCTAATTAATTATATAAATAGTGCTTATGTAATTTTAATAAAACTTGGATATACATTTCTTTTTACTTTCAAATTATCATACATACAATATCTACACATTGAAGAAATTAAGAAAAAATTGGTTCGCTGGCGTAGATTCAAATTATTTAAGTGATGAAAAGTTTGAAGTTTTAAACCTATTCAAACTCTTTTTGAAATTTTCACATGCACTCAGAAGAAAGCTAGATGGGTGGAAGAATCCAACCTTCTACATCAAATATATTGGAGCAACTCTCGATGTGAGGCTGATCTGGAGCCTCAAAGTCAATATGTTAGGGTGGCTTTATACAGTATATATCCATAAAGTATATATAAAGGCAAGGAAGGTATATACAGGAGTTATCAGGATTTTATAAGTTACTGCAAGTTTCAGATATACAATGAGGTCATATATGATAGCGGCAGTGAAGTACGTACACGTATAGTCCAAGTAAGGACTTCCTGAGACAAAAAAAAACTAAGCAAAAACTTTACGGCATAATTATTATCGCCGCGGGCCATGGCGCTAAGTTAAAGTAAGTAGATCCCAGTAAATAAGAAATGCAAACAAAAACTTTACAACATAATTATATCGCTGCGGGCCATGGCGCCAAGCCTGACATGAAACATTCCCGACGCACATTAAAAACCTATAAAGGTAAGCGAGTCAATTTGCGAACAGCACAAAAAAGATTACCGGTATTTTAATGAGGTCGTAAAGATTTTGCTTGGGTTTTTATGTCTCAGTTTATTCTTACTTGAACATTACATACGAATTTATACACAGGGCCGGATTAACCCCAAGACAGGGAGGCATGCCTCGGGGCCCCCACCAAAATGGGGCCCCCGCCAACTTACTTTGAAAGAAAATTTATTTTATAACAAATGAAAGAAATGAATGCTTACTGTGCTGAAGATTATTATCGACATCTAAAAAAAGAAAAAGGTCCTCCACCACAATTTTGCCTACAGGCCCCCGGTCCATGTTAATAATCCGGCCCTGTTTATACACGGTTTATACCACATTTCCAAATAGGCCTTCTCTTGAACGAGACACAAGACATGAAGAAAAAACTATCCCAGAAAATAATAATAATAATAATGAAATGAGGGAAATAATGGTTTTGTCCACCGTCAATAGTCGAGGTCAGAAATCGGAAGGGGTACCTTTTTTTGCCAGAGCGCCAATCTTTGAGGTCGCTGAACACGATGGTGGGGGTCCCATAATTTTTTCCTCGGCAACCCCTTCAAGTTGGCCAAAAACCACAACCAAAATGCCCTTTTCCGTGAACTTGTTTATTTTCCCCAGTTTTTCGACTAACTATTATTCCCTCGAGTAGAACGGAGGTCGCTCGAGGGATTTGACCTCAGCCACCCCTACACCAGGCAGCCACCCCTACACCAGGCTTCCACCCCTTTAGGGAGTTGGAAAATTGATAGGTATTTTTTTGTGGAAAAAAATTGATGTTTTACAGGAGGTGTTTCTGTGAGGAAGGTGGCAGGTGACCAGGGTTGTGTAACCATCCCCTGGGGTTGTTTTGACCCTTCAAAGGGGCGAAATTTTTATTTTTTTTGGAAAAAATAATATTTTGTAGGAGGCGTTTCATTGAGGAAGGTGGTACACCTACTACAAAATATTATTTTTTTCCACCCCTTCGAAGGATGAAAACAACCCCCGGGGTTGGTTATACAACCCTGGCCACCTGCCACTTTCCTTAAAGAAACACCTCCTACAAAATAATTTTTTTTTTCGAAAAAAAAAACCAAAGTTTATTGCGAGTGCGAAGCCTTCGTAAATCAAAATTTTATGGTCTCATGTTTGACTCAACTCCTGATCAGGCACATCGTGAACAGATATCAGAGTGAGATACGAAGAAGATGATTTTGGGAGGAAATCAGTCCACGTTAGAGCGTCCTTTCTTGGTTTTATTCAGATAAGCCAGAATGACATTGGAAGCTAAGCTGATGAAGTTCTTAATCAACTAGAGAAAGATTAAATGGATCTACAGGATTGTCGTTCACAATGTTTTGACAACTCTGCCGTAATGTCTGGGCACCGAATTGGCGTTCACCCAAGAATGAGCGAGAGGAATTATCTGGGGATATTTTTTTGAAATTGTAATAATCATCCATTTAATTTGGTGGGTGTACATGTAGCCAAGCAGGGTACTATAATAGTCACGTTGTTCGAAATTATTGAAGCTCTCTAAATATTCGTTTCCCGTTCCACGCAGAGCTGGGAAAAATTCAAGAACGCCGTACCTGTGGTTGTAAAATCAGACCCCCGAAACCAGTCAGTTAACAAATATCTTGAAGATATGCTTAAAGTTTTCCAAGACATGACAGACGATGTCAATAAAACCAGTGAAACAAATAAATGAGGCAAGACTTCTATACAATCGCATGTTATCCTACGATTTTCTGACTATTACGATTTTGGAACAATGTACTCGCTTCTATTGACCGTATTCAAAAGCGGCTCCAGGATCCTAGTATAAGTTTTCATAATGCTGTCTTAGATATAAAAGCCCTCCGAGATTATTTTTCTAATGAAAGAGAGATGTTGGTTATTGACGCAATCGAGAAAAGTTTCAATCTTTGCCAGGAATGGGATGTGATGGTTGATAGGAGTCAAAGATGAAAACGTGTGGCTGGAGAGAATGCGATGGACGCTGGGTTGGCTGCTAAGGAAGGAATAATGCGAATGATTAAGGGATCATATTGTGTGTAAAATGAGCGAAAAGTTCACTTATCTGCATTTGTGTTCTGATCTTGACGATTGCGACCGTTTAAAAAATAAATCTAAATAATGAGATTTTTATGGTTGCAATGTTAACGGAGAACAGTTATAGGAAGAAATATTGAATATTCGAATGATAATTTCCACAAGAAAA
The DNA here is from genome assembly GCA_963675555.1 of Leptura quadrifasciata. Lineage (NCBI taxonomy): Eukaryota > Metazoa > Arthropoda > Insecta > Coleoptera > Cerambycidae > Leptura > Leptura quadrifasciata. The sequence goes on along the minus strand of OY776673.1, from coordinate 77,099,589 downwards.
AACGTAAACACAAAGAGACCTGAACAGCTTCTTGAATTAAATGTTCACTTCGGACATGAAAGCGTCTTTCCGAATCTGCACATTTCAATTCAGATTATGTTAACGATTGCAATATCCTTCGCAAGCTGCGAGTGATCTTCCAGTAAATTTAAAGTAAACTTTCACATTTGAGGGCTACAATGGGTCGAGAAAGGCTATGCGACCTAGCTTTGCTCAGTGTAGAGCGAGAAGAAACCGAAGAAACGGATTTAGAACACTCTATTTGCGCCACAAAAGGCAAGAAAGGTGGATTTTTAAATTCGAGATTATTAAGAGGATACTTTTATTGACCGAAATGTACTAAATAATCAAGTGATCCTCGTGTCGGTCGTCACATGCCTACCTTGCACTGACGAGAGCCAACAGCTCGAAACTGCAGTCTGCAAGTGGTGTGTGATCCATTCAATCAATCAATCATCTCTAAATTCTCTTGAATACCTACACAAATTGGAAATACCTCTAGTAACAGTAATGTATACAGTCGCGAAAAGAAAGTAATATAACAATCAACAATTTTTATCTAGCGTAAATTTATATGTGTTTGAATATGTACCAATTTACCAATTCAAAAATTCTGACTGGCTCCTTTAAATAGGATCAGTCTTTCGGCTGGTGTTTGTTGCAATTGAAGTATTAGCGTTTTGATGGTAATATGCAATTATAACACTTAACGTACCAGGCTTGTAGCTTGTGATTCAGCGCTCGGCGAGACACATAGCCCGGAGAGTAGTTGTTGGTTGCAGTCTGGTTACGTTCCTTATAGTAAAATAAGGATTTTATAGAGGAGTTTGCGACTAAAAATATGTTTTTTTGTTAGTTTATTGTTTGTTTTTATTAAATAAAATAAAAATAAGTTTTTATTTCATTGTCATTTCCTTTAATGCGAAGTTATTACTATGATTGCACTGGAAAAAATGGATGGAGCATATATTTATTCAATATTGTTTAATAAAATATAGGGGCGGGCGCTTTAAAATTGTAAGAAATGTTGTAAAAAAAGTTTTGTTCTGCTGAAAAAATGTATTTTTGTTGGAATAGCTCATTCAATAGTAACAAGTAAAAATATAACTAGTTTTTCTTATTTCCCTGTTTCTTTATTATTTTGCAACATAAATTTAGTGGTATTTAAAGTTAAAAAAGTCTTAACTCTGGGTAATATAAAATATTTTCTGTAAAACCCAATAGTAACAACAAATAGAAACCATGTAAGAAAGCACATTATTATTATAATCATCACCCTCTACATACAGGATTTCCTCGCACGCTGTAACTTACCTCTACTACTGTTTGTATTATACACCACCACAGTCACCACACAACACAACGGAAAATGCCTGCGATGTTATTAAGTGAATATTAGTTGTTATTTTTCCTTATCAATTTGTCACAGAAACCAAATAGTGCTAACTAAATATTTGTTTATAAAATATGATAGCGTTTAAAACTGTATCCATGAACCAAGTTGATTAAAGTTTCTTTTGTGTCCTAATTCGTGCCTAAAATGTATAAAACCGAGGTGAAAACTCCCAAAATCATGTTTAACGCATTGCAATCAATGAAGTTTTACTAAAGAAATGCTTGTTATTCCTTAATATACCTATATAAAGATAGATGAACTTACCTAGGTTATCAGCTGATTTGGATTTAAACGTCAATTTATAAATAAAACGGACACAGTCGTACAACTCACCGAACGTAGTATAAAACTACTGACATGAAATTTCGCTTCTCGTGTTCTCGGTGGACTTCTTTATGCACGGTTTTCCCCTCCCGTGTAGGTAACACATGCGCAAGGAAAATTGTCTCTATTGTAAACAAAAACATTACCATTTAATGATAGGGTGCCTAAATAGTAATAACTTGTAGTCATTATTATGATTATTCATTATTCTATCATAGCATAACCCTCCTCATAATAGTCATAATCGTTGTCTAGTTGAGTAGCTGATAAATTTAAAATAAGCTACGTTTGGTATCATAGTACAGGGTGTCTCAGAATGTCCAAATCATAAAAGTAACCACCTCAACGTATGTTTTTCAAATTGTACCACTGCTTTTTTTTACCGATAATGAGTTCCTACTTCATTGATAGTGGAGTCGATCTTGATTTTATTTAGTTTGCGACTGCCCAGACAAAAATCCAATTATAAGGCAGGAACTTTACAAGCATAAAAAAACTAAATAATAATTAAAACTAAATAACTTAACTAAAGTAAACAATTAAATGATAATAAAAATTAACAAAATAAATATATGATTAGTATAATCCTAAAAATTGTAATCTAATATTTTAGAAACAGTTATTGTGCAGAATTGAGAAAAACATTTCGTATTTTGGATATACTAATATTAAAAGTATCTATATTAATATATAATGAATTATATAACTATATATAATTAAATTATATTGTAAGATTTTTAAAAAATGTTATACACCCTGCAAAAAAATTATATTTTAGTTATAAAATTCTACAATCTAGTAATAAAGTAAAAACTACTTGGGATATCACAAACGACCTTCAGGGAAAAAATTCTGATAGGCAAGAACATATAGTGCTGTCTGAGAATGATACAGCAATAAAAGATCCTTGTCAAGTAGCCACTAAATAGACTTTATTGTGTACATTGCCGAGGGACTAACACCTGATTTACAATATACACTCTGCCGAATACTATATTAATAAGATAAACAAAAATTCCCTAGACTCTCTGTACTTTATGCCGGTTACGGAAAATGAGGTACTTAATCGAAATTGTTAAGCAGTTAAAACCTAAACAATCATTTGGATGTGACGAAAGTCCAATTACATTAATAAAAGAAAACATTTCAGTTTTAAAGAAACACTTAATACTCAGGGCGACAAATATAATATTTCAAATTATAGACCTATTTCACTGTCACTATACACATGTCATGACGAATTTCAGGAAATTGGAAAAACTGTTATCACGGAAGCAAAAGATATCAAATTTGGAGTGCCACAGGGGCCCATATTAGGTCCAGTATTACTTTTAATATACATAAATGAATATAACATTTGAAAAATTCCACGCACCAACCTTAGATATAAATATTCAAACTGATCTAGGACAAATAATATCTGTAACTTAGGACTTATTCTTAGGAATATATATTGATAAATCGTTAAATTGGTCGACGCATATTTCTGATATAAATAAAAGACGTGGACGTGCAATTTATGCAATAAAGAATATCAATGAAAATATCAGCATTGCAACGGCACTATCTGTGTATTTTGCATATTTTCAAAGCATACTGCCATATGGTGTAGAATTTTGGAGAAACGCAGCTTGTCTTCAAAAAAATTTAATTACAAAAAAACGTGCTGTGCGAGCAATCTGTGGTATTCACCCGAGAGAATCCTGTAGAACGGCGTTTTAAAGCTTACATATGCCCACTGTAGTTAATCTCCATATATATAAATTAGCTATAATAATTTACAGAAGCGAAACACAATATTGACATCCTCTAATATCCATGATTATAATACCAGATCCAATTCAAAACTAATTGCATCAAATTATAGATATGTCACAAATAGGAAAGGTCCTTTATACTCCGGAATAATAATTTATAATCACCTACCAAATTCTATTACTTGCATAAACAACGAAAACTTGTTCAAAATTAGGCTAAAGAAAATTTTAAATAATTATGTGTTCTATAACCTACAAAATTTCATCCATAAGAGTTCTCGAAGAGTTTACTTTCAAAGTATTGTATATTTATAATGTCTGAATTTACTTAAGTAAGTGCATTGTATATTTATTATGATTGAACGTATTTAAGTAAGTGCTCTTTCCCTTATATCTTGATTAAGGCGCACTATGTTATGTATGTACTTATATGAGCATATTGTATTATTATTGTTATGTAACATTAATTTTTGGGAAATAAATCTAATCTAATCTAATGAATCATAGTTGGAATACATACAGTACAGGGGAGAAAATAACAGCAAATTTGGTCTTGGAGCAGGCAGATAGAATAGAGACGAATGCGAGCGAGTCTGTAAATTAGGAACGTGAAATCTAATACAACTATGAATTTCAGGACAATCAACAGTGCCACTTAAAAATCTTAAAAAGGAATACAAGAGAGTGATTGAGGATCACTTATGTTGAATCTATATAATAAGTGGCAATGTGGAAAACCTCTCTCTGGATAATTTCCAGAACTTTTGTACCAAAGGTATTTAAAAAACGTCTCTGAGGTTCTTCAATACTATATTTATGATTTTCATAACCAGGACTCCATACTATTGAAGCATATTCAAGTCTTGACCTCAAAAATGAATTAAAGACAAGTTTTAGTGTATTTTCGTTAAATTCTTTACATTTACGGGTAATGTAGCTTAAATTTCTGAAGGAATTAGCGGTGATTTGATTGATATGGCTAAGATAACATCGAATATAATTCCTAGATCCTTGAGATGTCTACAGCTCTTCAGATCTCCATTATTAATTGTATAGACAAATTTTATTGGATTTTGTGCACGAAAGTATGCCACAGAGCTACACTTTGAGATGTTTAACTGTAAATTGTTTACGCCACATCAAATCAGTGCAGTCTTCTACATTAGTGATAGATGTAAAAATGTTTAGATCATCGGCATAAAGTAATGTTTTGCAGTGTAAGTCAATGACGATATCATTTATAAAAATGTTAAATAGTAAAGGCCCAAACACAGAATCTTGGGGAACACCTGATGTCGCCGAGATATCTATAGACCAAAATCCACGGTATTGCACACTCAGTCGTCTATTTACTAAGTAGGATTTAAAAAAGTTTAGGAAGTGTTCAGTTAGTCCAAATTCGGATAATTTGTTCAATAAAATTCCGTGGTCCAGTCTGTCGAATGCTTTAGAAAAATCTATATAAATGACATCTACTTGGATACATTTTGTCTACTGTTTACATATGACTAGAAGTGATTTGGATTGGATTTAATTTGGATCTTAATATTGATAAGATATTCTTTGTGCGCATTATCTATATCGATTTTTATGTTTGCTGTTAGAATTTTAAATTGGTTCAATTCATCTGCGCTACCATTTCTTTTTTAAGTTGTGCCAGTGCTTTGATTTTGTCTGGAATTTGAATGGAATTGTCTGGAAAAGTAAATTTTATTAATGAAATGAATAGTTCGAGCGACTAGTAGTTGTGGAAAAAGATTCTGTCCAATGCTGACCCTACGGAATATATTTACAACAATCTTTAAACAGTTTATTTTTTGAACCACGTTTTTGTCAAAACAAAAATAAGGCCTTCTTCACAATTAAATTTATTAACAAAACTTGTCCATCAGTAAAAGTTGTTTCTGTTAATTTCTTAAGTTGTAATCAGTATAAGAAATAGCCGATTTTCTAATTTTGCTGTATCACTCGAACACCTACATAACTAGGTACCTATTACTTTTCTCCCTTATCTATCAACGTAGAACATAGAATAGTCTGTTATAGGGAAGATTCTTATGCTTGCACACTGCCCTACATTTATATTTATACCGTCTCCATAGTTGTATGTTTTTGGCCACCATACACATGGTGTGTAGATCACCATAGGTCTGACAACCGAAAGGTAGGACGAATATGTAATAGCCTTACATATGTGCAAGCCTTACCAAACAGCTTAGGGCACGTCCAAATAGCCGCTGTTGCTTTAGTAAGTGTCCTTTCCAAATGCAAGTTCCAGTAAGTTTTTGATCCAGGGTTACCCCTAGATACCTGACTTTACTGGAGAAGTTCAGCATTATTCCATTTAGCGTAAGAGTTCTAAGATTGAGTTTTCTCCTTTTGGTGAATAGTACAGTAACCGTTTTGCTCGGATTGACATAACCTCATATCTGCCTCAGGTCATCTGCATAGCTCTGGACGTTGAAGTCAGAATTACTCATTTAATAGAGGAGATCATCGACCACTATTGACTACAGCAGGGGCGATAAGACTCCATCTTGTGGACAGCCCCTAGCTGTAGTCACCGTGGCCGACTCATCCCCACACTTGTGGTAATTAAGTATTCTGCTTCTTAGCATGGATTATCTTGTATCCACGTGATTGTTGGGGGTTGTATTCCCCTTTTTTCGGCGGTTCTTTATATGGATTCATAGGAAGTGTTGTCAAAATCACCCTCTATATCTACGAAGATACACAAAGCCACTTTCTTAACCATAAATGTCTTCAATGCCTTGGATTAGGCCATATATTTATATGTAAAACGCAAGTTTATTATTAATATGATTTATAACTTAATTTTACGATCTTTCTATTTTTATTTTAGTCTTGTAGCCTGAAGGTGAGGTAGTACTACTGATACACATACCTCGAAACCGGTTGCTGTAATATAGAGTTTTTATAAGTGAAAGACTTTTTATTTATTCTCAGTTCATAGTACACATTAAAGAACATCTCTTTGGCAGAAGTCAGTAAGATATTCATCAAGAAGTAACTGAAGGGATATAAGCCCCAGAATTAGATTTTAAAATTTATTTTTAAAAATTTACCCTGTGCTAACAGTATTGAAATGTTTTTATTGGTATATTTTAATTAGTTGAGGCGTCACTACATAAACTGCTAAACGCAAAGGATGACAAAAATTAATAAAACGTGGTATTCCTAGAAAAAGACGACTAAACATATTTTTGACAAGTCGATAGATCTGCGAGTGGAAAAGCTATTGCAACATTAACAGTTCACTTTTATTTATTTTAAATGAGTGATAAAATCGTTTAAGAAACATAAAATATACTATAAATAGCTAATAAAATCTATAAAAATGTTTGACTAAGTTGTTTTATCATTGTTATAGAGGAGATTTTTCTTCCAGTGGCGTATTTAAAATTAATTTTCTACACCTTTTTCCCCACTGTCCCACCATCTTCTCCAACATCCAAACCATTTCTCCCACTTTTAGGACCTACAAGAATTTAAACTATCTTTAATTAAGAAGCAGGAGTGTGACGTGCGTCTTTGTTTTTTTTTTTGAGTAATTTTCATATTTTTAATAGACGGCGATGGCGAAAATATTGAAGTTAGTAACAAATCTAAACTTCACAACGGTTTCGTCATAATTCATCTCTAAAGAAGAAGTTGGTTGGAATACCTTACATTGGGAGACTCTAGAGACTCAAGAAGAATAAAGGGGAAGATTTGTGGGCAATCAGTATGGGTTTCGAAAAGGCAAATCGACAGTAGTGTAGTAGTGAAGGAAGGATTACGGAGATCGCGAGAGAGGCCATGAACACTAAAAGGATTTCTGTAGTAGTAACCATGGATGTTAAAAATGCCTTTAACACAGCGGGGTGGATTGAGAGTTTCAGTAGTCTGAGGAGATTGGAAGTAGCTCCATACGTGCTCAGAGCCACTAAGAGCTATTTGGAGAACCGAAGGATTGGGTGGAAGACGGGAAGCGGTGCACAATGGAGGAAGGTGAACTACGGGGTTCCTCAGGGATCGGTTCTTGGCCCGACCTTGTGGGATTTGATGTTGAATGATATTCTACAGCAGCCCCTAGCAGACAGATGGCGTCACGGTAACAGAGGGTATGCTGATTACCTAGTTATAACAGCTACAGGAAACTGGGTAGCTAGGGTAGAGGTAGGGGCAAGTGAAACCATTAGGAGAATAGGGGCTTAAAGTATCTAAGAATATGTTTAGAGCCGCGGCTAACCTATGGGATACATGCATTGAAGACACCAGAAAAGGCAGGGAAAGCTGCCTCTGCCTTAGGAAGATTCATGGGCAACATGAATGGACTAAAGATGGCAAAAAAAGTGTACTATGTAGTGTGATGCATACCATTCTACTGTATGCAGCTCCAGTATGGGAGAGTTCGATGGCGGTACAGAGCACGAGAAGTAGGCTGCAAACAGTACCCACAGCATTGTGCTGCACTTAGTGTTTGTAGTGTATACAGAGCTGTGTCGTACGAAGTGAGGTAGTATTGATTCTGGTGGGACTCCCTCCTGTAGATCTGCTAGCCAAGGAGAGAAGAGAGGTATATAAGAGGATGGGAAAGCGAAAGAGATATTCTTCCAGATATGGCAGACCAAGTGAAATAACTCAACTAAAGGGAGGTAGACAAGACGGATTCCAAATATAAGAACAGGATGTAGAAGGAGCATGGGGAGGTGAGCTTTCACCTCAACCAGGCTCTCCATGGGACATGGTAGCTTTGTGGAATATCTGTTTGATATAGAAAAGTTGACACACAGAACATACCGTGTTCTACTGAAACCGGTGGAGGAGTGAGAGAATAGGAGGCCATTGGAACCCTGATAACCTAATTAAGTACATACTGGAGTCGGAGGGAATTGGGAAAATCTATCGGATGGGATAAATCGTATACTGAGGAAAAAAGAAGAGAGAGAGAGAAAACCTAACCCCGACCCCTAATCGTTTTAACGGATGTGAGATATAAGTGAAAACATTGGAAGTTGCAGGAACACCAATTTATGAAGAATGTTCCGTGGCCTGATGGAAAGCGAAAGCAGTTCCAGGTCACGTGGGAACTCTGATCCAGAAGGGGTTTTAGTCGATAGGAGTCCGACACACCCGGTGCGGCAGATCCCACCACCGGGTGTCCATGAAGGATTTCCCCTCCACCATAAAAACATGATGGAGGTGGATAATGTCGTATGGAAATTGTTTGATAGTTGATAATTGTTTTATAAGTAACAAGCAGATGAGAAGCATTGTTCTAAACTATTTTGAGTGATTTCAATAACGTTTAAAATAGGGACTTTAAAATAGGGAATTATCATGGTACAGAGGGTTGTAATATTTACTTACAGCTCATACACGAATACGTACTGATCCAAATTGATCTGATCATCACAAATATTATATTACGTACCATGAACTGTAAGTAGTACTTTTCAGATCGAGAATGTAGTTCGGTAAGTCGAGGCCCTAGGTTATTTGTAGTATCGTGCAAATTAAAGGAAAGTAATAAATAATGAGTTAACAGTGAATTATTAACATCGATCTGTCGAACTGGCATTTTATATTTTAATAAATTAAGTACAGCCTAGCATTTAACGAAAGACTTAATACACAAATAATTCGTTAAATAGTCAAGTTTGGCATACAAATTTCATATAGTGTTCTTAACAAAAATTATAGATATGCAATTTTGCAAGAATTTTCGAAATTCTAATGTACAATTATATGTCGTTCCATACTAAAAGTTCAGCAATATTGACTCAGCATGGGTTTATGAAGGAAAGGTCAACAGTATCGAACTTTATGTGCAAAACGCAGTATATTGCAGAAGTTTAGATCAGAAAGATCAGGTAGATGTTATCTACACTGACTTCTCTAAAGCATTTGACAGATTGGATCACGGTATACTATTAAATAAATTGCAGAACATTGGTTTCAATGATTGTTTCATTTATTTTAGCTATTTCTTATTTACCTTGTCGTACTCAGTTCGTTCAATATCGCGGCTTCCATTCTGTTCTAATTAAACAGACATCAGAAGTAACGCAGGATTCCGTACTTGAACCGCTATTTTTCGTACTTTTTATTAATGATATTATCGATAACCTCGACGTACGCTACTAACTTTACGCTGACGATATACTGCTTGAAGCTCCAATATAATCTAGATTTACTCAACGCTTGGTACGTCTATAAGCATCTTCCTGTAAATGCTGCTAAATGTAATGTAATGTCTTACTCACTTAAGTCATACCCTATAATTCTTAATTATAACTTGAGTTAACGGGCTGATTTTTACACTATTGTTTAATTAATATTTTTGAAATAGAATTGTCAAATTTCAATTGCAATTTTCTTGCAGGTTTTCCAGTCCTACGCCATAAAAGTGTCAGTTCCACGATCAATATGTTTAGCGGCTGCGTAGAACTTTATCTACATCTACCGAGAATTTTTGCAGAGGAAAAAGTTGGAAGATTCGTCAAAACGAAGCCACTCACGAAAATACAGCCTGTTAGTAATCACTTTAAAAAAGGGGCGTGGAACTCCGGACCAAGAGGTATGTAGTGCGTGATGTCTGAAAATTATTGTAAAACTTTATAGATGGGCACATCTTTCATCGTCGAAAATCAAATACTACGGAGAAAACTGCTTTATTTCAAATTTAATATTAGTGAAGTTAGATTTTGCATAATGTGAACCTAATTTAAAAAATGTGATATTGAATGATTCAAACAGCGGGAATAAGACAAGCTTTCATTTAATAGTTATTTGTGTATCCAGGCCGTAAAAGGCGAGGTCTAGCAAACTTCGAATAAAGCCAAGATAGATAGATCATTTGGCCGAGGTACACACATTTTTTAGGCAACTGTCTCAAAAAGTAAAATAAAATATTTTAAAAATTGTTTCGTACAAATTACTGGCAACATGAACAACATTTTACAAGAAGCCTACTAGGCTGACAGTTTTAGTTCGTTTTCAAATTAAAGCGAAAACAAATGAAAACGAAAACTAGACAGTTTATTGACAAGCCGTGACATATTTCAAATATGAATGATGATCAAGTACCTAATACATGAGGCTGTGAAGTAAAAGCGGCCAAAAAAAATAAGATTGGAAATGAGTACAAAGAGATGACACTTTAGGAATGCTGTCAGATTAGATAAACGTCAATTTTTGTGCCTAAAAAAAGAGATTTTTTTTCAATAATTTTTTATAAAAGTGAAATTTTCTTTATGTTAAAAATTGATGGTCTATCAAGTTATAGAAAACGCGGTATTATTGTCCAAAATTTCTTTTGCATTGTTTTACAAACATATGTTACAAAAGTTTGCAAACTAATCCTTTGGAAATACCATGGTACTCAAATACGAAAATTAGAAGTAAAAACTTCGTTTAACCCATTTACCTAATTTGAAATATTTATTGACGCTCAAAAATGAAAATGTTTATAGGCTATTATATAAATATGTTATTGAACAAAAGATTAAAATATAACATTATAATAAGTTTAATATAAAGAAGATGTATGTATATATTATGTATAGAATTAAGTTCCTTTGTTTTTAACCATTGTTAACCAAAAAACTATCCGTGGTCATTCTGTGTGTTTTGCCATGACAGACCCCTTGGCAATGTACGTGTCCCTGTGAATCCTAAAAATATGGATGAAAAAAAAAACAAAAAAAAACAAAAAAATATATATGTGAAAAAATATATAATAATAAAATAAGGTAAATAAAAAGATAAAAAAAGTAAAAAAATATAAAAACAAAAAGAAAATAAAGGGAAAAAAAGAAAAAAAAGAAAAAAAAAAGAAAAAAAACATATTGTAAGTAATTAGATAATAATGAATATAAAATTTTATAGTAATTATAAAAACGTACTACCTGTAAATGATTGTTGTTGTTAATTAATTAAAAAAAAAAAGGAACAAAAAAAATTGATTCAGGGTGATTTGGACAATCATAAACTACTAGGCACTGTGCTAATGGTTTTTTCGGCCACGGCCAAATTTAGAGAATAGAATAGAATAGAATACAAACATATGGTCAACCCGTTAAAATTTAGCTATTTAGATATTTGTTCCGTGGCCTTTCTGTTACCAAAAAATGGACTGTAATTTGGATTTCTCTTAATGAATCTAAAGGCCGAAAAAGGACTGTAAAAAAATTTAATTTCATATTGGAGTCGTGAAAAAAGTTACAATTCCCTTTCAAAAAATAAAATTGCTTGTAATGCATTAACCGGAAGTAGTAAAAGAATCATTTAGCATGACAAAAATAGCGGATATATTTCTTAATAACCATGTCCAAATTCAAAAATTATATTTTGAAAAATAAAAAAGTAACTAGGCGTTACATGCTCCTGTATCACCTAGTATATGCCCCTTAATACCTTAAATATATAGTGTTATAAGTCCAAATATGCTTTTTCAGTTACACGTATCCATGGTTATGTTATCTTGAGAAGAAATAATTATGCACAATCTAACAGTTCATTTTTTGCTTCTAGAAGATTAAATTCTATTTTCTATAGAAATAAAATGTAACCAAGCATTATTTACATGGTTATTGTTTGCAGTTTAACCCTCAAAAGTGATTTGGCCCGCAAATGTATTTGGTCCCGTCGGCAATTGCCGATCTACCGACCGGGCCAGTCCGACCCTGTTACACAGACTTCTCCAATGCATGATAAAGTAGATCTCATATTGCTTTCACATTAATTATCTTGATACATTCATGGCAGTATTTTTATGGTTAAAACTATCTAAGTTATCCAGTTCAAATTGTAAAAATCTATAAAGTATAACGAAATTCAGGCAAGATCAGGTGTTCCTCAAAGGGCGCACCTGGCACATTTAGTTCTTTTTGTATATGTATATGCATCCTTGACAATTGTAAAAAACGTAATTTTTTAAAAAATATATAGGTTTTAACTTTATCGCCTTAAAGTATGTCAAGAGAAACCTTTAAATCTAATAAAGAAATTGATATATATTGCCTCTCCTTGATATTTGATGAAGAATTCAAAATTATATTTCTTCCGCCATTTTTGACCATTGTATTGGACATACAGCATCCACGAGCATTTAATCGGTTCATAAATGTGCTTTATTTTCACCAACTTTGGTGAAATTACCACCCTTGTTGCAAAGATATTCGATTTTGAATTTTTCGACCATTTTTGAAGTTTTTTAATTTTTTTTTTTCAAGATGGCGAAGTGACGCACAAATGCCGAATGAGACTAGATTTCTTCAGAATTTCATTGCGAATAAGCCAGTGTTTTTATTATTCCGATTCAATTATTAGAGCGCGACATATTATTGCGCAGATAAGAAGAAAGTTCGTCAAAATGCACCAGAAAAGTGCATGTAACTTTTGAAGCTCACTCGCTTTTTAAAGAAAACATTTTTTCGTAACCAGGTCAAAACACATAAAAATTATCAATAAAACTTCTCCTGGAGAGTTGTCGCAGAAAATAATTAATTCACATCAATTCTACTCTACTATTCTTAGAGTTTACAAATAAAATGCAAAAAATATAAAAACTACAAATAAAACTGAATTTTCAAGTTGGTACAGTTGGGAATTTTTACTGATATCAACCCGTCAACCACAAAAAGCTCCGAGGCTTCCCTGCTTCAGATGTCCAGCACGAATGAAAGAAACTTGTTCTTCTCATGACTAAAGAAACTTGTATAATTATATACCATGCATCGGCTTCTTTCAAGTAACAATTTATTTTAACAAAATAAAACTACATCTAAGAGGAATTTATTAAATAATAAATTCTTGGAAATTTGATCGTAGAGTTGCTTGTTAGTTAAACTGACCGCGGTTTGTTAAATAAAGATAATATTACTGGTAATTGGTTCTTTTTTTGTTCATTTGAAAATACTAAATAATTTATTTGCAACAGCATATAACATTTATCGTAAATACTTATAATGTAAGGTCATACTAATTTAGATAAACAAACCTATTATCCCTATTTACATACGCTACCTTCATAATGTATAATGTACAGTAGTTTGCGTGTCTCTATTTCGATTCGATTGGACCTATTTTGTCATGGACTCTTATTAAAATATCAACAATAGGGTTTTCCCACTAATTTTATTTCAACAATTTGTGTCGTGAAAATGATATAATAAAACATTTTATTAATTTACAACACTTTACTTTTCTAATAAGAATTATTTCTAAGAAAATATCGTTAAAACAACTTGCTGATAATTTCACTGCTTTTTAAAACGGGCATTTCTACGCGCCAGAATTACGTATCTACCCGGAAAACCAATGAGATTATGGACATAATTAGTTTGTAATAGATTCTAACTGTGTGTTAAAGAAAGCTTTCCTCTAAAACTTCCCAGAATTTCAATTTGTAATGCTTGTACTGCGATTGGTCTAAAGCAGTGGACGTGTAAATATTGGCCAATCAGAATCCAGATAAATGCCGCACAAGTTATTCATTACACATCAGATGACTAACCTAAAACGTTAAATTTATATTTTTATGTTTGTATTGTTTGGAGTGGAAATATTATTTTATCAGTTTCTGGTTTATGTTTTATTAATTCTACAATCAAAATGAAATCAAGTGGAAGAGGGATATGTTAAAGGTGCCGCTGATAATTTATCTAAAATAGAAAATAGACAGGACAGGATGCCTCCCTCAGCCAAAGACCCTGTCCCCAAACTGTTATCAAAAGGTGTTTACCAGTTGAAGTGCACATGTGGTAAGAGCTACATCGGACAAACAGGACGGAGTATCCAGTGCAGAATCAAAGAACACCAGAGAAATACCAGATTTGGATACACGGATAGGTTGGCGATAGCAGAACATGTCCATAATAACGAGAACCATAAAATCGACTACGAGGACGTCAATATATTAGACAGGAATACGCGCTATTATCCGCGAATCATTAGGGAATCACTGGAAATTATGAAAAACGTGAACAACTTTAACAGAGAGGATGGGTATCGACTTAGTAACACGTGGAGACTGGTATTGTCAAGTACCAGCACCGTAGTAAGTTACGGTCAACCAAACACGACGAATGAGCAGCGAAGCGAACCAAGCGCGACCAACGAAGCGAAGCGGCACCTAGGAATATAACGAGGAGTGTAACACAACAGATTCAGTCTTTAGAATCCTTCTGAAGAAGCTGACAGGATGATCAGCGAAACGTCAAGTCAAGTTCGACGACCACGGCAAGACCCGGAAGAATCTACTTCATTTGAATACTTGTTGCAACAAACATATTTATACTTGCAGCAAACTTTATACTTATATACAAATATTTTATCTGAAATATTTACTATATTGAGTATTTGTGAAAATGACACTAAACGTATTTAAATATCTAAACTATATAAATAACTGCCCAAATAACACATGTCGCTCTCTTATTACACTTGAAGCTTTATAAATAATACATTATGGCAACTTGTACAGAAAATTGGTTATATCGAAGCTTTATTCAACACTAAACTGCTTATAAAGTAACTCGGCGGAATAAGATTGTTGGTAAAATGCTTTCACAGAATAAATATAAAGCTTCTTTATTAAAGCATCTTATTCTTATACAGTTTTTTTTTAATTTATAAGAGGCTTAGTAAGGTCTATTATACAGATACACACCATGTATATTTATAACAGGCGTATAAACCTCTATATAACATTTATACATCCGTTTTACAACTTAGCAATTTCTCTATAACGGTTTTGTAACATTGAGTTTTAAAGGTTTTTAAAGCAAAATTTTACAGCGATGTAGTTATTTAAGCCAAATGCCATTTACGACAGCACTAATATAGATTATTTATAAATGCTTTTTACGTATAGTAGAAGGAGTATTTTATAAAGTATTTATTCAGCTGAAGTCTTCGGCGTTTATAGAAGTCTTGTACAACTTAACTTACTCCATTTCATAACCTCCAATATCATTTGGTTTGCTTTCGAACTTTTCTTGTTATATATGACTGATGGTAGAGAGGTAAGCGTACTTGCCTCTCACCCAAAAAGTTCCGGGTTCGATTCCCGGTCGTGGCAGTCAAAAATACTGTGACAGGGATTTTTTCACTATACTCGAATATTGGGTGTGTCCCGTTTGTCTCTAAATGTACAGCCTTCTCCCACACAAGGCTCTTCTAGAGCCTTCCGGGATAAAGGGAGTCGTAATTGCCTGTGGTGTTATTATTATTAAAAAAAAAATTATGCAGTCATTTTCTCATTACAAACTACAAAAATCTACCGAAATCAATAAAGACTTAGGTTGGAAATTCAAACAAAAGTGATAGTATCATATCTCTCAAAATCAAAATGATGTTATCATGAATTCAATTATTACACAAAATGTGGATTTCTATCAAAGTAAATTCACCTATCCGAGGATTTTGTCTTCCACTACTACTTCTACACAGGCAAAGTGCTGCTTTAAGAATTTGTAACTGTTTCTGTAGTGATCGTCTTTGGATACTTATAAGGAACATATTGTATTTTCTAAAAGTAAATATGACAGGGCGGCCATTGTTACCGGTTTGAGGTATAATTAACTTTTTATCACTTGAAAAGGAAAACCTTACAAAATATTTACAGCAATCACTTATGGGGTGTTTAAAATACGTGGCTTATCATTTTAAAACAATTCTATAGAAAAAAAATTTAAAAATATATTTTCAAAATAATTTTCTTTTTTTTTGGAGGCGCGTCTATTTATTTCGAAGTAGAATAGCATATTTCAACGGAAAAATGTTCTTCCCTTGACAAATTTAGTTTTCTACGAACCACAGCATACACTAATTCGCAGGCAATATTCATTCAGCTTCCTAATAATTTGCCATAAGAAAGTTATTACATTGAAGCTGCTAGAGACACTGTGATATCGATGCTTTATAACTGCAAATAGTAACTAACATTTAGAGGAATTTTTACTGTATAAAAACTTACTTGCAGCAATTATAACTTCTTAGCAGTCATATAAATGGCTTATAACAGCTGGTAAGACGAAACAAAGAGGTTGCCATAATATTATACTTTAAGCATTTATGTACCTACCTTTTACAGAGTTTTCCGAGGCTGTATAAACTGTGCCTATTTTGGGTATATAGATGCTTCATTAATACTGGACTATTGTTGTTAACTATTAATTATAAAGTATTAAGCTTTATAAAAAGGTGGGGTTGATAGTCCTAGAGTTTGTAAAAAGCAATTTGTGCTACTTGGGTGGGGAGTGTTTAAATACTATTTTCATTATACCATTCTGATATTATGATTTATCAGTACTCTATTCTTCATTGATATAACACCAATATCGGCCTAGGCCGAAAAAATTTATCAGCCAAGGCCGTTATTGTTTTGACAGTTTTGACATTTTTTTAAAATCAATTTTTATTCATATTTTTACCAAAATTACAACATTTTAATTAAAAGGATAACTAATTAGCATGAGAACAATAACAACTAAAATTATAAGTGCAACTGATATTGCCCGAAATTATGAATTTCTTGATTTCCTCGTTCTTATCAATGTTGTTACGGTAAAGGCACAGATGACTAATAAATTTAATTATTTGAACTCAAGAAAAATGCAAGGCTTACAAATCATCTTAAATATATTAAAGTATTTATGGTATAATGAGAAATACTAAACGACACACGGCCGATACGCAAATAACAGACGCGATTGATAGTAAAATCTTCGGCTTCGTCTCGATTTTACAAACTTCAATTTTGTCTGCTATTTGCTACATATCGGCCTTATGACGTTAATAACTATCTACGATCATAAATTAGCATCACTTTGTAGTTTATTTTTTTGTCAGAAAATCGCATTTTATCAGACTGAGCCAGAAAATGATTGTGAGAGTCCTGTAAAAGATTTTATCGAACCCATTTTTATCAGGGGCCGCTCTAGCTTTTTTGTCGCCCTGGGCAAAATGGCATTTTGCCGGCCACCCCTCCCTGCACTATAACCGCACAACAAGCTCCGCCTTTTGCGCATTTCGCGGCTCATGAGGTTTTGAAATTACTTCTCCAGTGACAATAGTGACATTCACTTTTGTCTTGACGATTTGAGATTCTTAAAATATTCGTATCGCTACGTCGAAAATGCCTCCCTTACAATCCCGGCGCCCTAAGCGGCCACCCACTACGCCCACCGTCTGGAGCGACCCCTGATTTTTATTTACTAATGGGCCTAAAAAATAGATATTGTTTTAGTAGGAGTAAAAGTGATACTTTTGTGACTAGGCAATTATATAGACGAGTCACAAAAGTGGTTTACTCCGAATAAGACATGCTATTTTTTCTTGAAACATCGATTAGCTATAAAAAAAATAAAGATAAAAAGTTTAACTGTGCGTTGCCATTAGCAACGGAAGTAAAAGTCCACTCGAGTGGAAGAAATATATTGTTTTATTAGGAGTCGCAAAAGTGGCTATTACTCCGAGTAAGACTTGTCATTTTTTCTCAAACGTCAATAGCTATAAAAAAAATAAAGACAAAAAATGTTGCTGTGTGCGTTGACATTAGCAACGGAAGTAAAAGTCCGCTCGAGCAGAAGAAAAAGTACCTTTACTTCCGTTGCTAATGGAAACGCACATCCGTCTGAAATGTCAAACTTGAATGTCACATGAAATTAATAAGAAACGTCATGATTTTCTGACGTTTGAAGAAAAAAAAATTAATAAAATTGTCTGTCTAAGACGATATTCAATTGGTTTCCATAGTAAAATAAACGAGTTATGTATTCTTTAAAACTATAAAATAAAATGACATATTTTGACGTTTAGTTGAAAACGCGACAATGGGGAACATTTTCTTTTATTTTATCCGCCAGAGTGCACCAGCTGTACTCGGTTGTTTGTCCGCCAATATCAATACGAAAAAAATATATCCTTGTCATTCTTTAGGATGAAAAATAAAAACTTGTTGCTGTGTACCAAAGTGCTTTAACACAGTGAGACATTTATTTTCTAAAAATGACCGTTTCCAACAAACTATTTAAAGATTATATAATTGATACAAGTTCGCCATTAATATAAATTAGAACTTCAAAATAACTAATTTGATTACGAATTAATGGAAGACTAAATTATACCGGATGAAATTGTTAAGGCGTCCATGCACCAGTGATGGTAGTACCCATGCCATGCGAACAATATGTTGTGGTAGAAAGTTGAAATGTAATTTTGGTGAATGAATTCTTACAATACGAGTATTCTGATAATATATATTAGCTACTTTACATCGGAGAACAATGCTCCGTGCTCGATTGTAGATGAGGCATGTAGTGCGGAATCGTGCGGAATAATAAATAAACCCCACAGAAATTAGACAACCCCCCAATTCCAGAAGCCAGGGCCTTGTGCGGAAGGGAGTTACACATTGAAAAAACGCGGACATAAAACCATTTCCTCCGACAGTGCTAGTGCCGGAGCCAGTATTCGAACCCGGTGGTGCGATGTCCGTATGATTAATCGTGATTGCCACCTCTCGCTTTAGCGCACTCGGCTGTCGACCAGAAAATTATGGCAAAACACCATATACTTAGTTAATAAGTATATGCAAAACACACTATGGACGAACACATCGTTCAACGTCGGAAATCATTCGAATAGTACACGTAAATAAAAACAAATGTGCATAAATATTATAGAAAAAAATGCTCCATTTCAAATTCAATATTAGTGAAGTTAGTTGCATTTTGTACAATATAAACCTAATGGGGAATATTCTCTTTTATTATATCCGCCAGAGTGCACCAGCTGTACTCGGTTGTTTGTCCGTCAACGTCAATACGAAAAAATATGTCTTTGTATAAACAAAGTTAATAATTACGATGTAAAATGAAAACTTCTTGCTGTGTACCAAAGTGCTCTAACACGGTAGGACATTTATTTCCTAAAAATGACTGTTTCCGACAAACTATTTGAAGATTTTATGATACAAGTTGACAATGACATTTTTTACATTAAACCGAGTACACATCACGGTTATTATACATACGGTTGGATTATGCCCGCCCCTACCAATCAGAAAACGTTTAGTGCATTGACGTCAAAGCAGACCTCGTTTACGCTCGCATATAATGCTGTCTCGTTCTCCCTCATTAATAGTCTCTTAAGTCGTTATTGCTTCCACTTATATATCTTGCAATTATTATTTTATTTTAATACAAAAAAACAGGCATTATTTATTTTATACAAATTTGATTTAATAAGAAAGGGACGCACTAGAATCGGACAAAAAAATTTTAAGTTACACAAAAAGTCTGTATTTCTTATTTTAACATAGCCCAAAAGCGTGTAAACTATCGTCCTATCTTATCGTAATTTTAAAGCAAAATATATGTTACCCCAAGGTTTTAGGTATTAGCATAGCACACAAAAATACGAAGAAGTATAAGGAAAATATTATATACGGTATTCTCACGTACGAACGAACTTTATATTAGGTGATACATTAAATTTATTTAAAGATATTTTTAATTAAGACTATTAGGAAATAAGTGAAAATTTGGTAATCGAACGTTGCTGACTGCGAATATCTATCTGAGCAATGAAAATAAAAAAATATATCTAGCATTATGTAAAATTAAATAAAATAGTAATAATAAGTCTTTATTGAAACATCATAGTTTGTCATCTTTTGGAAATTTATGATAAGAAATAAATTTCCTTGCTTAGTCTTTTGTAAATTATTGTTACATATAGCCACGGCACACCTTGTTCCAGGCATAACTGTTAAAAAAAACAATATTTACCTACACAATAATAATAAAAAATTAACCAACAAATATAGAATGAACCAACAATACTTGTACTTACTTTTTATTAGGGCAAGTCGACTTCCCAAAACAAAACCACAATACTTCCTAATAATAGTATTTTTAAAGCGTCTTTAAAATACACCGAATACACAAAAGTAAAGAAACAAGTTCACAATGCACAACCGAACCACAGAGTATCTGATAAACCGTGTCTGTGACCAAACAAACGATACAAATATGGCGCGTTCCAAGGTCTACTGTAACGTCACAGTCCCCGCCCATTAATCCAACCGTATCTATACTAACCGTGAGTACACATGGCACATGGCATCATCTATCGGATATATTAGGAGCTGGCTTGGATTGTTCCTCATTCTTTTTATCAATTTGGCTCATTTCTGTCTATAAGAGATTGGGAAACTCTCAGAAATCGGAAAATTTAGACAATTTAAAAGTTATAAGTTATACTATAACTTTTAAATTATTGTTTAATGTATTATATATTATATGACACACATTGAGAATGACATTAAACCGAGTACGCATGGCGTCATCTATTGGATATATTAGGAACTGGCTTGGATTGTTCCCCATCGAATAGCCTCTAGGGCTTTCATATTGAGGAGACTTTTTCAATAATTTTATAACAGTGAATTTTTCTTTAAGTTAAAAATTGATGGCATTGTTAAGTTATAGAAAACGGGTTATTACTGCCCAAAATGTAGGTATGCATTGTTCTACAAACATATGGTCATCAGCCTGTTAAAATTTTACTACTTAGATATTTCTTCCATAAAAACACTCATTATTTCATTTGACAACTTTTGAGTACTGGTTAAATGAATTCAATCATTGAAATGGTGTATTAGGTGTATAATCATATCTGATTTTCATTTTTCATATTCACTGTAGATCTCTTTCTAAATAAATGAATCTAGAGACCCTATAAAGCCACTCGAGTGGGAGGCATTGATTGGTCCGTATAAAAAATTGTTGCATAATGGCCGTGCTAGTAATAGTTGTTTTTTTATGTAGCTTTTAGACCTACTCGGAAATATTTTAACGGCAAGGTTAAATTCAATATTTTTAACGCACGCATGTTAATTTTTATTTTGTAAAACACAATTTAATGTTAATTTATTATTTATTATGACTGATTTGGTCACGAAACAATGAATGGTACCGTTATATTACGGAGGTATCAAAAATATGCGAATTTATTTCTCCACTTTTCAAAACAAATACTACAACCTACTTTTGACACTTGCGATACTTGTAAACGCACTTGATGGACATGCGACCACTAAGACCATCGCCGCCATTATGCAACCAGTGACCAGCTCTACTTTATAGGGTCTCTAGATGAATCATTCACGATGCGCGATGCACATCCGAGGTGTAAACTAATGTGCCTTACCTCAGATTTTTATAATCTCTGTGCCTTTACACACAAATTACCTACCTTACTGACAATATCAGAGAGTTGGAATAGACTCCACCCTGGATGATATCCACTTCTTCCATTTCTTTTTTCTTTCTAGGCAAACATACCTACGGTACTTTCATTTATCGCTATAATATTTGCAATTTGGCACAAAATATATGGCCAACTTCATCAGGTGGAATATTTGCCATATATACTAAAGTTTCCAATTTTGAATTGTCATATTGTCAATATAAATAAATATTTAAACACAGGAGAATAGCCTATGAAAACCGAATAAATGTAATAAAAAGAAATCCTATCAGCTACTAAACTTCAATAGTAAAATGTGGAAAATAAGCAATCCGTATATTCATTTTTTTAGTAATTTATTTTTAACCTTGAAGCACATGTACAGAAGGCATACCACAAAATGGCATGGAAAGCAAATTAAATAAACCTTCTGGTTGCTAAGTTTTACTGCGCCATCTAATGCCTCCTTTCATCCTAACACTTTTATAGAAATAATTGTAGTGTTCGGGATTCTATTCCCTATGATTCATGGTCCAAGTCTAAAATTCTGTTTTAAATTTGTTAGGTTAGAACTTAGAACACATATAGACCATTCCAGAATGACGTCATTGACAGTTCGGCCATATTTGCTGGGTGGCATACAAAACCATTTGCGTATGTAAACATTACGAGTATTTCATCATTAAATTGTTTAATCCTGGTCTAATTGATAGAAAATGCCGCATTTTTGTATTGCTGTTAAATGTTCAATGCGTGGTGAAAGAGATCATCGATTGTTTTTCCGATTTCCCGCTATTTTAACCATTAGGGGAATCATCTTAATGCATTGCCTATAGAAAGAAAAAATGTTCGGATTAAGGCTTTGTGACGGGGACCACTAAGTAAAAACCACGGACGAATTTGTTCAAAATATTTTATAACTGGTAAATACTTAATTTTTGTACAAAAATTCCTTCTAGGTTTTATAAGGTTAGAATTAAATGATGTGTGATTTTAGGAAAACCAGCTGCTTTAGAGGATAAAACTACAAATACCCGCCTTTACAAAAGGCCAAATTTAGTTGTATTCTATAGATTTGGAAAACACACGAAATATTGCAACTGTGCGGATTCATGTAGAGTTGTAGGTTTGCTCAAAAAAAAGATTTTTCATGAAACAGTACCCATAAGCACGTTGTCAAAATGAGGAAATTGAGTGCATCGGATAAAATTGTCGTGGTATGTAGTGCAATCATAAACACGTGCCTTCTCAAATACCAAATAATATAAATAATGAATTATCTATGTAACTGTGTTTAGTAATAAAAAACAATTTTATATAATTATATCCTATTTATTTCAATATATTGCACATCAGTAATAATATTTTTCATTCACAGTAAAACAACTTATTTAATATTCACTTTATTCTTTTAAAATATCCAAGTTCAGGTTCAGTTGAGCCAAAAAAGACCATAAATTAGATACGGACATAAATAGGTGTAAGTTCATTTTCATCTATCAAAAGGGGGATGTTCCTGAGAAACCTCTTTTTTCTACTTTTTTGGCCAATCCATATTCCGTATTCGCAACATTTCTACATTTTTCATGGAAGGTACTGGCCAAACGGGAAGTCAGTGGATGCTGGACCAGGACCACTGTCTTCGATGGTATTTGGACGATCATGCAGGTAAAACAGAATCGCTATATGACTGCATATTTCTGATATAGATGTACATCTGATACATGTACAGTGAGCAATGGAAATGCTGGTGTTCTTTAAAATAATAATCCAAACTTGAAGTAACTTTTCCCTCTTTCATTGAGAGTGTTTAACCTACAACAAATGTTTAAAAAATGTTAAACAAGTTTAAAACCTCTGTAGCATATCACAATTATATACATTAACATATAGAATCTAATTGTAATGTAAAATTACGCATTAACTTTGATTTCTTACCTTCCCAAAGACAACAAATGCCTCATCACTGATTTGTTTTGCCAAAATTCCTTGAACAGAGCCAGATTCGTAAAGCTTGTAAGTTTGCAAGCTTTTATAAGGCTTAAATTGTTAACCAGTATAATAACTATGAGGTAGTATCAAATAAATCACGAAGCCCATCATGGTAATATTATAAACTTCAAACCTGCTCTCTTCAGGAGGGATTGCATAGTGGTCAATATTGTCAATAATCTCGATTTTTTTATCATATCTGCACTTAATATCACCTCTAAGGGTTACATAATATTCACTTCGAGACATCTTGGCGAAAAAATTTGCAAAAAATCACAATAAACTCAATCCATAGCACGAGAAACGAATGTAAACACACGGAAAATAATCGCTTTGTGTGTCACCCAGGCAAAATGGCGGATCTGTCAAAGTCACGTGTTCTGGAATGGTCTATTAGACAGTAGGAGTTAATTATATAGTTAAATAATAGTATATACCTATTAGTTATTTTCTCTGTCGGCGGTTTTGTTATTTATAATTAAAAATTACACTAAATAAATTTGTAGGTTATAAAGCGTAATTTGATGAAACCTAATCTGGAAGAAATATGTTGAAGACAACTGTAGAGACCTTATTTCAAAGAAATGTGTCGTTAAATAAAATATATACAGGATGTTTGTCGTCTGCAGTACAGCTAAAAACTGAAGAAAAGTTAATGAGCTTTCGTACAAGTGAAAACAATCCTTTAAACCATACTTATGAACATGAAGCACAGTTCTATAAAGTAGCACAAAATGATAAGATGCACATATTTTTACATGGCGGATTACCTAAGTCGTTTGAAATACAAACAAAAACTTTTAATGAAACCTGTATAATGATCCGTCAGCCAGCCCTAGATATTATAAACTGTTTAAAAGCTATTGATTTTTCAAAACCTGCAATTAGATTTGCTTTGTATGGCAAAATGGGAAGTGGTAAAAGTTTGTCATTGGCACATATTTTACATTATGCCTCGAAAGATAATTTTTTAATTGTTCATGTTCCTTGGGTTGGTAACTGGATGCGTAGATGTAAAGAGTCTAGCAATTCTCAAACAAAGGAAGGTTTCATAGATCTAAATTTAGATGCAGCAGCATGGCTTGTTCATTTTAAAACGCAAAATGCCCATCTGTTAAGTAAACCTGATTTGAAAACTACAGCCGATCATTTTTGGAGTAAACGTGAAACCACACCTAAGGGCTCCTCACTAATAGAATTAGTAGAACATGGAATTAGTAGGGTAAAATATGCGTCAGACTGTGTAATTGTATTATCTGATGAAATAAAGAAGTTATCAAATCTTGGTATATGTAAAACTTTGGTTGCAATTGATGGTTTTAATGCATTTTTCTATCCTAATACCAGGGTGTTTAAACCGGGGAAAGAAGTAGTACCTCCTCATAAAGTTACTCTCACTGAAGCATTTCTGAATTTAAGCAAATTTGATTGGAAGAATTCTGCGATTATTATTACTTTAGATGAGATTGCGATTGCAGAGAAAGATCAAATTTCACATTTGCCAAGGTAAGCGTCTAGTTATAAATTATATAAAATAATAAAATATAGTTATAAATAAAGGCCAAAGAAAATTCAGGCAAATAATCTTTTGATAAAAAACATTTTAATATTGTTATATGATCTTAAGAAAAAATGTTTTTCCTTGATAGGTAAGTGTACTTTATAAACTAAATTTCGATTTCACAGCACGGTATTGCAGTGAGTTAGGGCATATTATGTGGCGAACAAATTAGGCTGTCTATCGTTTCTGGATATAATCGCAAATCTGACACTGACAATATCAATAGGCTATCGACGTCTGATTGTGATTTTTCAAATGTGTAACTTCTTGCCAATCAGACTTGGCTTTGGGTTTTTTTTTACTATGTGTTGTGTATTTTATATTGATCTATTGTAATCGGCACAAATATAAGCATTAGTATCCAGTAGCAGTAGTACCCAGACAGATGTAAAAAAGGAGTGATATAGTCTAGTATACTTTAACTTGGCGTGTGTATGTATGAGTTAATATTTCCGTACGATTTCATTTTCTCTTGTACACAAAGATCAAGAAATATTGTCCACGTAGACAATGTTTCTGGACTATTGCTTTAACTTTGTGTACAATATGGGAGAAAATGAAATCGTACGGAAATATTAACTCATACATACACACGCCAAGTTAAAGTATACTAGACTATATCAATAAATCCATAATGACAGACATTAGCCCGCAAAAAGTTGGTAAGATGAATACAGGCAAAAACACAACATGTCAAAAAAAAGATGAACTAAAACAAAACATGGAAACAACCATACAAGAAGCAACGACAGGCGCAGTTAGTACTTGGATGGGTGACCATTCCAACGGAAACCGCGTTCTCGCCTCACACATCTTCCAGCGGCTTGTATATCAGTGTATGCGCGGAAGCTATACAACCTCCTATAGGAGATATACCATCCTTCGGAGGGGATGTAAAGCCGTCGGTCCCTTGTCTATTAAATGTTAGGCAAGTAAAAGATCCCTATTCTTCTTAAGGGAAGAGGTTCGGCAAAATTCCTGGTTGGGGGTAGCTCGTCTACAGGCGTCGGTGTTAGGCCTCAGTAGCGGAAATAGGCCGACGTTAAATAAATGTATAAAAAAAAAACCATACAAGAAAATATCCATATTGCAATTCGGAACAAAAATATTACAATCATTCAGAATATAAAAATTAATGACTTAAACACTAATACAGACCTTAGAGATATACTAGAAGTACAGCGCCAAGAAAAACGAGACCTTACCAAATATAGTGCAAACTACTAAGATATATGAAAATAGGAGACTTTTCAATCCTTCTGATGAATATGGTATCAAAATGGCAAAGAAAACCGCAAATAACATTAAAAACCAAAATATTAACTACTTTTAAATTATAAAACCTAGTGCCCAGTATAACAACGTTACAGAGGACATCATAAATTTAACAAAGAATTTAAATGAAAGAGAATTGGGTTCTAATTACAGCTGGGTCAAATGACCCTTTTTAATTGCAATATCCGAGTTTCAAATATATAACACAAATAATTAGGGCATGTCAGAACACAAACTTTATGATTTCCTCCATACCCCTAACTAATAGACCAAACCTAAACAAAAAAATCTTAAAATTCAATCAAAGTGAAAGAGGTTATTGAAAGATTGAAGTGGTATATTACAAGCAAAATTTATTATATAGAATTAACTGCAAAATTCTCAAAACTCATACGTCTATTCAGTTGTACAGGAAATACAAGAAATTATGTTGGATCAAAAAATAACACCGTTGAATAAAAATTTAACATATGTGTCAATAAAGGAACTAAACTCTCAAAATGTTTCCAATGCGAGAGTACCCATTCTCGCAACTTAATACGAGAAACTGCTCCTATGAATCCCAATACTTCATATATCAAGGAAACTCCTGGACAAGCATTTTCTTTAATTCATTCAAATGTACAAGGCTTGAGTAATAAAATAAATCAAATTGAATTGATGTTAAGTGAATACACACCTACGTTACTATGCTTCACAGAAGCATGGACTCACTGCGATTCAATAAACTGCATGAACATTTCAGGTTATAAACTCATAACGAAAATTAGCTGTAATGTCAAGGCTAAAGAAGTGTGCAAATTTGTGGTTGAGAAAAACTTTGAATGCTGTATATGCTAATATAATATTGATAAAAACTATAAAATATTTATTATATGCATATATAGACGTCCTACAAGAAATGTGGACATATTTTAAAAAAATTGTAATAATATTTTAAGATATTGTCTGAAAATTATTCGTGGTTTTCTACCACATGTATTATTATCCTCTTCAAAAACAAATCATCGAATCTACAAAATAATAGAACGTCAACGGAACAGTCAGAGGTTATGTTTTGCAAATAATATAAATCGGAATAAACACAGAAATAATATATTTTGCTTACGTTTCGGAAAATAGTCTTTTTTTTTGGAAGAACTCTTATTTTGCTGTGTATGTCAAATACACAGCTTTAAGATTCTGTTTATGTTATTTCCATAGATACTTACTACTTACACAGAACTGATGATATTTTCTTTTAGATAATGTTGAATGTGTTAAGTTCTTCTTTTAACATTGGTAGCCAGGTTGTACAAATATCTACAGAACAATTCAATACTCATTTATCTTCATTTAATAAAATTATTGCTGATTCTTTAATTTTTCTTTTTTTTGGTATCTGCTTCTTTTGTTAAAATTTTTGCCAAGTCTCAGTGTATTCTATGTCCGTTTTCCCGAGCATGTTCACAAATCTTTGATTTCTGAATTTCATTCTTTCTAATGTAATTCTTGTGCTCATCCAACCTCACACTGAAAGGTCTGGATGACTCACCCACATAACATTTATCACATTCGCACGGGATATTGTAAATACAGTTTTTTGAATTCTGCTCCCTGTTTATTGGTGTTGTTTTTGTTAAAATAGATTAAAGTGTTCCCCGTTTGAAATATCGTCCTAATATCAAATTTGTCACCTATACAGCGTAGCTTCTCCGATAGTCCGTATATGTAAGGAATTATTGCTGTATAATGACGTTCAGGTTTTTGTCATACCTGATTGTCCCTATTTTCAATATTTATGAAAACTCTATCAACAAAGGCTTCAGGGTATTGATTTTGTACTAGAACCTCTTGGTGTTATCAATACATAGTACTTATACATCAGTAATACAGCTGGGTCTGATATTTTCCTTCAATTTAGCTTGATAAATTTACATGACTTATATGTAAGTAATTGGAAACGTTATACATTTTTGTTGTAGGTACTTATTAGGAAAAAAAGGATTTGAACATTTGGATCCATTTGTACCCGTTTTGGTACCGAATTATTCACAAAAAGAGTTAAAGAGTTGTATGGATTACTATAGAGAACGAAAATGGGTACAACCTTTTCCTGGGCAAGACGAAGAAGTAGCATTTGTTAGTGGTTCCAATCCCTTTAGATTAATGAATGTTTGTGCATCAATTTAATTATTATAACTAGTATATATCTGAAATATAATTTTTGTTATTTATTTTTCACTACTATTTAGTATTTTATAAACTGTATGTGACATTTGATATATTTTTTTTTGTACTTTAAAATGAATTTTGCAAGCAAAAAAAAATGCAATATGTCATACATATTGCTTTATTACACAATCTAAAGATAAAGCTCTTTTAGTTTCTACAGTGTCTGCTTTACTCTTTAAAGGGGAAAATACTTTTTTGTCTATCATCAGTAGCAATGAGAGTGAAGAAGCAACACTTTCATTCTTGAAATTCAGATTAAATTCATTCCATATCTGAACTTAATATATATAATATAACTTCAAAATACACAGAATAATTTTTCGTTGCTACACTTACATATGAAAGTTTCTCTGAATTTATTTGGTACTGAAATAGCAAAGATAATAGTGTATGCACCTCTGGCAAAAGTATATACAGATTCGGCAAAAATAGTTTTATATATTCTGAAGTAAACGAGAGTGAGAAAATACCAAAATTGCTTACGTGAAAGCGAGACAGATGATTATCATATTAGTGGAGTATGAATGAAAATTTCTCGACCTCCCATCGCACCGCATTCTACTATATTATTTGCTGTGACAAGCGACAATACCGATGCCATGCGTTGATACACGACAAGGTGATAAAAATAATATTTCAGGAAGTGTGCAGCATGCTGGGAGTAGTATATGCAACTTTCTCTTCCTAATTTTTGTTTTCTTTCTCACGCTCATTTACTTCAGGATATATACAGTGAGGTCCATAAGTAATGGATAAATTCATTATATACGTAATTAACAATTTATGAGTAAATTCCTGAAACACGTCAATTTTTTATTCTAAAGTGACAGTTTTTGAGCATAATTTTATATCTCCCCCTTCAACCCCCCTTGGAGTGACAGCTACCCCTTTAAAATTTTTAAATGGAGCGAGGGTGTGTGTGATAGCTCATTTGAAAGGGTTTTTAATTCTCTACACGGCAATATAAGGTTCTTTGAATTTTATATATTCCTCATAAAAAAAATTGAAATGTATACAATCAAATGTATCTTAAACTAAACTAGCGCGCGTTACTTGGATTTCTTGCAAAATTTCTTAGTACAAGTGTTAAGAATACTTTTCCCAGATGGTGACAATTCTAATGAAATTGAAAGAAATATTTGATATCAGCAGGATGGAGCTACATCACATTTTGCATGGGAAGTAAGAGCCTATCTCAATCAAGCTTTTCCCAATAGGTGGATCGGTAGATGCAGTGAAATTAAGTGGCCTATCTGTTCTCCCGATTTGACCCCGCTTGATTATTATTTATGGGGTTACTTAAAATTGAAAATCTACTTCAACAGACCAAATAACGTTGATGATTTAAAAGACAGAATAAGACAAGAAATTAACCAAATCACCCCGGAAACGATTCAAAATATTTTAGAAAAATTTCAGCAACACCTACCTTCATTATCGTCAGGAAGCTAAGAGTGCCCAGTTTGAACATTTAGTTTAAACTGTCTCATGTCCTTTTGTTTACTTAGTAACATTAAAAATGTAATATTTTTCAATAAAAAAAAATAGAGAAATTCAAAAACTCTTATATTGCTGGATAGACAATTAAAAACTCTTTCAAATGAGCTATCACAAGCACCCTCGTTTCATTTAAAAATTTTAAAGGCGTAGCTGTCACTGGGATTGAAGGGGAAGTATAAAATAATGGTCAATAAATATTATTTTATAATTGAAAATTGACATAGATTACGTAGATAATGAATTTATTTATATGGTGTCCAAATTGTGATGGAAATAATGCATTGCGTCTCTAGAGTAAAAAAAAAATCAGAAATTTTCCTAAGGACTTTACGTTTCATATGCTCTGATGAAAATAATATAATTGTTATTTATTAACATTATAGTAGAATCTGTGTTGTCATCATATATATATTGCATTAAAGCTTCTCAAAGACTATTAGGTATTAGAGTATAGTAGTGGAGCCGATCAGGCTTTGTAATAAGGAAACACACAATTGTGATTTTTTCTTTTGCCAATAAGTTGAGTCCCCCCAACATTCCGACACATTTGTGCTGAGGAAGTCAAAGGGGGAGAGGGGGAAATGACATGTTACATGTATGGGAAAATGGTTTTTCGAAGATAACTTGCCGGCTTTTGATCTAACGAAAAAAATAAAATAAAAATTAAAAAATAATATAATTGTTATTTATTAACATTATAGTAGAATCTGTGTTGTCATCATATATATTGCATTAAAGCTTCTCAAAGACTATTAGATATTATAGTATAGATCAGATTTATTATTACAATTTTTTGCTTATAAAATTAAGTGATTTGTTTCCCGGTCATGGGAAAAATGCATATTTGTAAGTGCTCAAGCTTCAAATTATACCTGAGAAAAATAAGGCTTAGATATGTATAATCCATTTTTCTTTCAAATGTCAAAAAAAAAACATAGGACTTATGACAAATTTCGGGAACTTAAACTGTGATTTCTGACACTTCATCTGAGCAGTAGTGAAAGTCCTTTTTATTGCCGCCCATGTGCAACACTAAAATTAGTTGACGAAAACGTTAATTCATATTCGATGTTTGTAGAAAAAGGTATGTACGGAGTAAAAGTGACATTTTTGTGCCAAGAATGTATTCGACGACAAGCAAAGAGAGTCCAGCAGGAACCACCGAGACACTATAACAATAAAAATAATACACTATGTTTAACTGCCTCTAGGCTAGGTTAGGTTGAAATGGGAGCTTACTCCTAATTATATTCCACCCAATAGATTCAGCTTTTTAATAGAGCCGGTAACCTTACTGTGTTAGAGACTGTTCAGGTCCTCTAACAGCAATACTGTACTTTGCCAAATAGTGAGAGCTCTGTATTTTTTCTGTAGCGGGGCAAGTCGCAGCAGTTTCTATAAGGTGATGATTTTTAGTCTACAGGGCCCAGTATGTAGGCCAGTTAGTTCTTGAGCTTAACTTGTTTAGTGTGCAAAAAACTAATATAAGCGATTTAGTTAAATCTGGAGTTATTGCTAAAGCAGAAGATGGATGGTCAATGAGACAAATTGCACTGCGTTATAATATTGACAAAAATTCGGTGTGTAACATTTTAAGAAAGTGGAGAATAAACGATACGATTAGTAGAAATCCTGGATCAGGGCGACGAAAGATATCAACTCAACAACAAGATTTGCAATTGGTAAACGCTTTAGTAGAAAATCCATTTTACTCAGTTATTCAGGCTGCTGAAGAAACAAATTTTCCTGGATCGAGTAGTACTGGTCGCCGGCGAGTAAGAGAATCGGAGCTACGCTGTCATGCAGCAGCACAGAAATACTTACTTAAAGCTGAACATAAAGAAGCTCGAGTAGGATTTGCGCTTGAATTTTTAGCGCATGATGTAAATTTTTGGAATAATGTAATCTTTACAGACGAAAAAACTTTCCAGTCAACACACATTGGTCGTATTCGTGCTTACCGCCCTCCGAATACTCGATTCGATGAGAAATATATATCTAACAATGATAAAAGTGGTAGATTTTCAATCAATATGTGGGCTTGGATATCGGCACGTGGTCCTGATGTTTTGTGGCATATTGAGGAACGATTTAATAATGAAACGTATATTAGGATTTTAGACAATATTATGCTCCCTTCTGTGTCACAATTATTTCCTAATAATGAGTTCTTATTTCAACAAGACAATTGTTCTGTTCATACTGCTCATACCGTAACTAACTGGTTTCAAGGTAACAACATCAATGTTCTTAACTGACCCAGTCATAGTCCAGATCTTAACCCTGTGGTAGAAGTATGGGGACTACTCGTAAGAAGTATCCAAAAACGAAATGTGAGACCACGGAATGCCGAAGAATTGCTGGAAATAGTAAATAATGCATGGGAAAATATTATTACTAATGATTATTGTATAAGGTTATTTAATTCTATGCCAAACAGACTTATAGAAGTTATAAATAGAAATGGTGCAATAACGAAATATTACTAGTTAGTTTCTTGTTAAGTAGGATATCCTTTGATCCAGGATTTCTACTAATCGTACCGTTTATTCTCCACTTTCTTAAAATGTTACACACCAAATTTTTGTTAATGTTATAACGCAGTGCAATTTGTCTCATTAACCATCCATCATTTACTATAGCAATAACTACAGCATTAAAATAAAAATAAATTAAAAGTGATATCTGTTTTATTTCGGCTACTTATTACATATTCAAATAGAGACAGATTTACATTAAGTAGAATCAGTCTTTCGGCTGGTGTTTGTTGCAATTAAAGCAATTAGCGTTTTGATGGTAATATGCAATTATAACATTTAAAGCGCCAAGCTTGTAATTCAGCGCGCGGCGGGGCACA
Organism: Leptura quadrifasciata; assembly: GCA_963675555.1. Taxonomy (NCBI): domain Eukaryota; kingdom Metazoa; phylum Arthropoda; class Insecta; order Coleoptera; family Cerambycidae; genus Leptura; species Leptura quadrifasciata. The sequence goes on along the minus strand of OY776673.1, from coordinate 77,066,449 downwards.
TAGCCCGGAGAGTAGCTGTTGGTTGCAGTCTGGTTACTTTCCTTATGGTAAAATAAGAATTTTATAGAAGAGTTTACGATTAAAAATATTATGTTTTAATATTCCGCCCTCTAAAAGCACATTTGAACTAGACAAGAATTAATTATATATGTAATATGTGGAATTATATGAGGACAATACAATTTCAGAAGCTTAGCGTTTACACCATCACACCCTATAGAATTTGTAGTGATGTCATTAATTATTTTCAGAATTGTAAATTTGTATTGATTGCCGATTCTATCTAGGTAGATGTGGAGAAGGAGCAAATCCAGGAGGATTTCCAGAACAGTTCAAGGTGTGGAAATTATCATGATCATCTCTGAAAGTCAGAGAGTTTGGTTTTGTCCTCTTGGACATAGGTATGGACATGGGTATAGGTAGCTCTTTTGGTCACCAAACTAGAGAATTTATGACCATAACCTGTATGCAGTACATTTGTTGGTGACCAATGCCTCAGGACTTTCCACAAATTCTAGACCTTCATAAGGACAGTCTTGCTTTGTGGATTTCCTTCCCCAGATAGTAGTTCCAGTGATTTATTTAGTGTAATATCTGTCTCCAAAAATGCAACAGTTTTGCCTAATACAGAAGCTTTCTTTTCCTGGCAGAGGATATTATTACCATTGTGTGGATGTTAATAAACATCTGCTCCTTCTCACACCAGATGTGCACAGCATCTAGTACTTCTTAAAGGTTATAAGAAAGTACCTATTCAGAATTTCCTCTGACCAGAATGACTAGGTCTTCCGCATATAAGTTGGGAAATGGAAGTATGCACATCGCTTAATAACAGTGGCTTTACTTGTCAGGACTGGATAGCATAAGTTATCTGTCATCATGTAATCATGAAGAAGCAGATATGTTGCATGGTTGGAGTGTGTCAGACTCCTACAAGAATATTTTAATTAGCACTGCTCAAAGGGCTGAAGGAGCTTTGGGTGCAGCTGGGCATTGGGAAGAATTCACAGTATATAGCAGTTCATCTTATTGTGGTTTGGTAAAGAAAATATCTTTGAATGATTGGTGTTCATATGTGGTATCTTAAACAAACACATTGTCCTATTGCGCACTTCCAGGTCTTGAAATGCCACGAGCACTTCTGATGTTCCACGGTGATATTGTTTCCTCTTTTATGGGAAAGCCAAAAGCTTGGAAGGAAGGCTTACCTGGAAGTCACTGCAGTGTTTATGGGAGATTTAGGAAAGGCAATGCAAAGTATATTCAAAAGATGGTGGAAAATTTGTTGGTTCAGGAAAATAAAACAACTTTATTCTTTAACCAACGTTCTGTTAATGTTAATATTCAATTTATCATATTTACTGTTCATATTAAAAAATCATTTGGTTTACTTATTTACTACTCTATAATATGTTCTCATTGGTCAATAATTTGTAGCTCTGAAAAAGTTGGCGCTTACAGTAAACAAAATGTTGGTGAAAGAATAAAGTTTTATTGCCCTGAACCGATAAATTTCCCACCATCATTCATTATCAAGGACCATACAACTGTTACTCTATTGGCATAATATATGATATTGCTGTCTCATTATGATACTTCACATTTAGTAGTTGCACTTTAGTGGGTGCAGGATAATGCTTTTTACCAAAAAGGATAGACCTATCGAAAACATTCCACAAAATTTAGATGTTCTTAAACAATATGCTCTGTTATGATACTATAAAGACTTCTAGCGCAACATATTCCCTACCACAGTCTTAACCTATGACATTACTTGGAGGTTACAACATGTGTCAATTTGAATGTAAGTTGTGATCTTTTACTTTAATTTTCTGTTTTCACCTAGCTACATGAAAAAATTTTCCAAAACAAAATAAATACAAGCATTGACGATAGACATAATTCCGTTTGGTTTAAGACAAAATTACACCCACTTACGATTTTAACATCAAATAGACAGACACCGAAACTAATCAACTATAAAATTGCGGTTTTGCTTTTGGATTTTGAAAAGTGTCTGATTAGTGGAGCGAAAATGATATAAAATTGTATGAACAATTTTTTTTGAGGTATAACCAGATGAAACCTTCAACATCATTAGATAGGTCACCGTACATCCGAAAAGGTCATTTACGGCTTTTTTTTAAATCGAAAAATGTGTAAAATATGTGAAAATTAAAAAAACGTACTTTTTATTACTCACTTTGCCATATCTTCTAAACCGTATGACATATTTTAATGAACTTTTTTTAGTTTGAAAGCAGACACATAAGCGCAGGTGACAGCCTAACAATTATATTAAAAAAAAAAAAATATTAGAAAAAATAAAAGAATTCTGATAGTTTCATTTTCCTGATAATGACTTTTTCACGAATTGAAAAACTATTTATTTAAAGGAATTTGGCCATGGTATCTGCGTATGAATTAAAGAAAAAATATTAATATTCGCGCGCGAAATATGCTTGTCGGAGACGCCATCAAATATGGCTCTCAATGTGTTTGGAAACCATTCTTGGGTTTGCTCTACACTCAAATTCTTGCATATGTTTTTTTTAAGAGTCCTGCAGTTCTATGCAAAACTTATATTTCATTTTCGAAAACATAATTTACGTTCATATCAGAATTTGTTTCAGTATAACTCGACGGATCTGAGTTCTCATTGTCTGAGTGCAAAGTTTCTACTGCGCGATTGGCGCTACTTTACAATTTTGACTAATTTTCGACTTATTACAAGCTGAAATATATTGACTGGGGCAATTTCTATGGTACTTTGCATCATAGACGAATAAATCCTCATAACTATATAGTTATCATATAAATGTCCTCTCTTTTTTTGGCAGCTTTAATTATTTTGTCATGTGTATTCAAACCAGTGCCCGAAGAAGAAATGTTTACGATAAAAGAAGCAAAGGCCATATTAAAACAATAATTAAGTGTCAATCAATATAATTTTGAAATAAATTGTATTTTGATATGATAGCCTTTGTTAAAAGATTATAAAGAACTAAACCATATTATCAGTAGTAATGTAACAAGTGCAATAAAAATTATTGGTAATTTTTGGGAAATTTGTTTGAATGCCTTTTTAGTTTAAAATGCATAAGCACAAATTTGTCAAAAATTACCGATTTATTTTTATTGTGTTGCATTTTATTAGAGAATTTCAAGAATCAAATTTTAAAGTTACGTCAGAAATAAAAATAAATATTTTTATATATTTTTGCAAATAAAAATGATGTTTACTTTTAAATTGCATCGCAAATGTTTTAAAAAAGGTATAAAAGACCGGCTTTCAGAAATAAGTCATTTTTGACATAATCAATAATCATGCACTATATTATCTGATAATCGCATTAATGCGACTAATTATTGCATGATTATCACATAATCTTGCTCCGATTGGTGTAAATCAATAATTAAAACTTGTCATTTCATTGTTGGAATCTTTATTTTGACAGATGAATGAAAATCCCAAAGGGAATTTTGAGAAAAATTATGAAATTAAATAAAAAGCCTAATTACTTACTGGTTTGAATAGAAGTTAACTTCTGCCTTTTTCTCACTCCAGACGAATTGCAAATTAAACATATTCTTCGTATATCAAAAACGTCACTATTTCTAGTTTTAGAACAAGAAGGAACATTTTCATTTATATTGTTACTCATTTGACAAGCAGAGGACATATTCTGTCCACTAGTATATGATACACGCTAGGTGTGCTTTATCTCGACAAGCACATCGCATGCGCAAATATTAATAATTTTAAATGACGATAAGTACAAAACTATTTGCCACAGAATGTTGATTTTTGTTTTAAAAACTTTTCCAATATTTTTTCTTTAATTCATACGCAGACACCATGGCAAAATTCCTTTAAATAAAAAGGTTTTTCAATTCATGAAAAAATCATTACTAGGTAAACGAATCTCTCAGATTGTCTTTTATTTTTTCTCATAATTTATATATATATATCTGCGCTTATGTGTCTTCTTTCAAACTAAAAAAAGTTCATTAAAATATGTCATACGGTTTCGAAGATATGACGAAGTGAGTAATAAAAAGTATGTTTTTTAATTTTCAGAAATTTCACATTTTTTTTTTAAATCGGTACCATTAAAAAAAGTCGTAAATGGCCTTTTCGGATGTCATGAAGGTTTCATCAGGTTATACCTCAAAACAAAACAAAATTTTTTTAGAAGGAAGCTGTTTTTCTTCACTTTTTACTGCGCTATGATAGTGTACGGCACAAAGCTTTGTTATGAAAGTTTTATCTTACCCCAAATAAGTTTCTACTTAGTCCTCGAATTTCATTGTTTATTTATCGTTAATAAATTTAATATGTCTTCCAAACAAACATAAATAGACCTACCACTTTTCTGTTATTTAGTCTTACAATTTAGTCTACTTTATGTTCCAGAATTTGAACAACGTGATATGGGATACCTTGTACATAAACACTTAAAATGTGATTTTAAGCATTAGTAAAGGATATTTCACTGTAGCTGCATTATTTTCACATTTCCATTTTGACATTGTATTGTTGACAGAACAGAGCAGCCCAAATACCTACAACACTATTTTCTTGAAATCGCCCACAAAAATATAAACTAAAAATTAACATTTGCTATAGCTTTTCCAATGGCAAAGTTTATTTAAAATGTATTCATTTTTACAGTATAAAGTTATTGGTTTTGTAGTATTTTTGTATGTATTATATTGAGTTTAAATTTCTTGAAAATTCTTTGGATGTAACCTAATATCTACAAAAGCAACGTTAATGAGTGATAAAACCTTATATTGTGCATTTTTTTCTATAAAGAATAAACATCAACAGTAACAAAAAATACTTAAATAAAAGATTCTAAATAAATGCATTTCAAGTTGCATTTTTAAAACTATTATACAACACTTAAAGATAGATACTATCAGTAATATCTAATATCTAAAATGTTTCACAATATAAAAGACAAAGAACTTAGGGATATTTATTATGTAGGCTTTTTAAATATTAATCAGCATTTTTTTTGTAATAGGAAGATTGAATAGTTTTATATTTACACTGTACGTAAAATAATATGAACGCCTGAATCAGTGAAAACTGGCTCAGACAATTCACCGACTTTTAAGGCAAATGCTGCTTCTTCAAATGGTTTTTGCATAGCTCCTTTTCCAAAGGGTCCTAGATCCCCTCCACGTTTTGCTGAAGAGCAATCAGAGTACTTGGATGCTAATTCTGCAAATGAAGCTTTTCCTTGAACAATTTGTTCTCGGTAGGCTGAAAAAATAAAAACAATAATTTTTATGCTGTTCGACATCTTTGTATAATCATCAAATAAAGCTTCTGGCTTTACCATTCTTTAAATTATAATTTTTCAAGTAGTGACGGAACTTCGCAATTTTGATAACAGTTTATTATAAACCACATGATCTATTGGTCCCTCTAAACTGTCATGTTGAGAACAGCAAGAAATTTAAAAGTGGTTGTTATACAGAGCTGGGACGTATTCGAGTACAAGTACTCGAAATCGGTACATAAGTACCGTTATTAATACTCTGTACCTAAGTACATACAGCACGAAGGTACTCGTATTCGAACTACTTAAAATTATTTACTTGTACCTACTTGTAGTAAAAATTGTGTACTTGAGTACTTCCCAAAAATACGCAGTACATTGGAAAGAAAAGTACTCGAGTACACTGAAAAGTATTTTTAGTTGCGTGCGTTATAGACGAAAATTTTGAAAAGATAGTGGTGATGAAAGCCAATAAAATAGGTATGTTTTAACCAGAAACGTTCATGTTCTTATTTTATTATTATTACAAATACAAATAATATTAATAAATTACTAAATGAGCAGTACACCCTCGTAATTTTGCTAATCCTAATATACCAGGTGTTAACGGAACCTGGTAGCCCACCTTTTTTCCCTTATTTTTTAGAATATCGGAATGAAACTTGGCAGATGTATTATATGACCAAGAAGACACTTTGTGACATAACTGTCATTCCCCTCTTCCGGTTTAACCGGGAATGATCCAACTTTTGATTTTTAAATGGAACAGCCTATATATTATATTTTTAGAATCCCTGAAAATAAATGACATTTCGACTCCATGAAAAAAATTTGACTCGAAATTTGTTGCTGCATCTAGAGTGGCATAACGAGAAAAAAATTGCTTTTGAGCACATCCACGGATTTCTTAGAACATCCGCTATTTTATGGTAGTACTGTACCATTATGGTTCCATTTGAAAAAATTATTATTTTTTTCAAATTGTTCAAGCCAAATTTGATGGCTCACGAAATATACATTCTCAAATTTTTATGCTCGATTTGATTTTTCTGACACCACATCGGTCCATTATTAGCAATTTTTTCTGATCATACGCCAAAAAATTTAAAATTTAAATTATTTTCATGGAGTCGAAATGTCACTTATGGGGTATTACCGTACTCAGAGTTTTCCAAGCATTCCAAAAATATAATAATATACAGGGTGTTCATTTAAAAATCAAAAGTTGAGGTCACTTCTGGTGATACCGGAAGGGGGGAAAAATGACAGTTCTGGTACAAAATGTTTTCTTGATCATATAATATATGTATCGTTTCATTCTAATATTCTAAAAAATAAGAAAAAAAGGGGGTCTACCATGATCCGTTGACACCCGGTATAAACAATTATAATTACACTAATACTAAATACTACACAATATGAATGCACAGGAGCACAGCTAAGTATTTGAATACTAACACTTGTATTTTTTTTCCTATAAAAGTTTAAAGATAATACTTTTCACTGCTCAATTGTATTATCTTACTCAGTACTCGGTGCCCGAAAAATTATACTCGAGTACTTGTATTCAAGTACCTTTTCATTTACATTAGTACTTGTACTCGGTACTTGGAAGTTAAGAATCAAATGTACTTGGTACTCTGTACTCAAGTATATTTTAGCTGTACTCGTCCCAGCTCTGGTTGTTAACCATCTTACAGACCACATCAATGACACTCCCAAGTCTAGGAGATCTAATTTGTCCCAGTTAACTTTGCTGGATTTAATAATAAAACATCTGCAGGACCCGATGATATGCCAAGCAGCATTATAAAAGAATTTAGTAAATACCTATTAAAACCAATAACCCAGCTTGTTACTTGCTTATTTGAATCTGGATGATTATTATAAGTTGTAATAAAGGAGAAGAATCTACTAAACTTAACCAGTTACATAGAGAATAACTAGGAGAAAATTATAATATCAAAAATCTAAAGGTAAATTCCTACTTAACTTTATAAAGGTAGGCAATTGCAACACTCATTGATGGTTCATAATGTTTGTGATTTAATGTACACAATAATTACGAAATAATGACAAAATATACCAAGGACTCGTATATCTAGATATTGAAACTTATAATAAAATTATTGATAAAGAGAAAATAGCTGTTGGATATGATTACTGTTTGGTGTATGACGCAATCGATGTAAGGCGTTACCGTTTTCACCATATTGGTAGTAAATGTGTTAGAGAAACTCCCGTTTGTTCTAGATGCTTGGGAGCTTACTATTTAAAGAAATGCTCTGCGATGGGTTTTAAATGTGTGCATCAAAATAATTTAGATTTCAGATAAAATATGAATCTAAACGCACAACAGATGCGGGATCCCAAATGCCACATACAGAGTGAAAGCTACAGTATTAGGCGAACAATAGCAATGAAAGTGTCCTGTGCCTACTTCTGTTGATAAATGCCCGAAGATAATTTATTTGCGCAAGCCTAACCCACCTACTTTGTTGTTTTTTACTATCAAAATGTGAGGGGATTGTGATCCAAGCTATCAACCTTTCTATGTCAACCATCAATCAGTATGATGCTACTGCTTTTACAGAGACTTGGCTAAAGTGAGGGAATCTCTTATTATTATTAATGCAATTACACTAGATATTTTTTCTATTTGCGATAATTTTGGTGATATAAAATATGTAGATATTCTAGTTGTTAAGTTAAATAATAATAACAGTAAATGATTTTATTTGGGCGGGGCTCAGCTTTGGCCTAACTGAAAAAAAATTGTACATGTACAAAATAAATATATTTATATAAATTATAACTAATTGTAAGAAAATGTAAAATAAATTATTTTAAAGTATGAAACCAAACAAGAAGTACAGGATGTGTATGTCGCTGACAATTACAACAACATTGATAGAAGAGAATATAATGAAGTTCTCTATGCACATTCATTTTATTCCAATTATGCTGTTTAAAATATGGGGTGATGTGATCCCTCCGATTAACATTTGCCGCAAACCTCATACAAGAATTTTGTACTACCTGAATTTTGTGTTGATCGTATACTGAAAGGCAGGATCCATAGACAACATCAATAATTAAAAACAGACAAAACAAGTGACTCTACCGGTTTAAGTTTAACTCAATAAAAATTTGTATTTGTATAAAACTTTCAATCTACAATACGCAGCTGTGATCAACTTGGTCACATGCTGTGTGAAGGACAAACTCTTATCAAAGATAACTCCTAAACTTTTACAAGTATTTTGGACAGCCAGAGGAACATTATCTAAAAAAAGACTATTGTAAATATTCACCTTTCCTCGCTGTTTTTCAGTGCCAGTCATGATTGCAGTTGTTTTTGATGGGTTTAACGACAAAGCATTTTTGCGAGGCCAATTTTGCACTTCAGAAAGATCCTTATTTATTTTGTTGATTACTATGTCTTGCGATTCAGAATTAAAAGATAGATACAATTGACAATCATCTGCGTATTGTAGATTGTTTTACGGGGTCATTTGGCTTCAAACAGCCTTACTTCACTTTGACCTAAAAGATCTTTTTGATTCTACATCTAGTGGTTATCCAGGATTCCCAGACTTTTTGCAAAGTTTGTGATTTTCCTGGGAGCTAATTTCTTTATGTCTTCAGGCGTTAATTCCGCCTGTTCTAGGAATTTTAGCCTAGTGCGGACTAACATCTTGCATTCGCAAAGTATGTGTTCCGCAGTTTCAATTGTGCAGTATCATAATATCTGCATTTATTATCTATCGCCTTGCCCATATTCTTGAGATCGTATCTCAAGGGGCAGTGGCCAGTTAGAAGGCCTGTGATTAGCCTTAATTCGGACTTTTCAAGTTCGAGACGCCTTGTGGCATTCTTTGTCGAATAAGTTATAAACTTTTTCACTTGTCTTTGGCCTGGAGTATTCCTCCAGTAGGACTTTTTCTGATCCTTTTCCCATTCTTGGATCTCCTCCGCTATATGTCCCTTGGCTAGGCCACAAAACGGTTCGGGTCCAATGAACGGTGCTTCAGCTCCTTTTTTACAAGGCTATCAGCAAGTTCATTTTCTTGTACCGCATGCCCTGGCATCCACATCAAGGTAACCTTGTTGTTATTAGCCAGTTGCTTCAGGGATTGTCTACATTCCCAGGCAATTTTAGATTCAAAGGTATAGGACCTTAGAGCCTTTAGTGCTGCCTGGCTATCTGATAGTATATAGATCTTTGCCCTTCGGATGCCTTTATTTAGGCATACCCGGGCACACAGATCTATGGCATAAATTTCTGCCTGAAAGATGGTTGGTGTGTTACCGAGGGCCTTAGATAGGCTACAATTCGGCCCTGCTATTCCCACTCCTACCCCTTCAGCCATCTTAGATCCATCTGTATACCAGATAAGTGACCTCTGTTCCAATCGCAGTGACTCCATCTTGCTCGTCTGATGACTTTCAATTAGCACATCAAACGGGCAGTCAAAGTCTTGTTTGACTGGCATTGAGTTGGTGGGTTTGGTCATGGACTTCAAATGGATTAACTCCAGAATCATTCATCTGCGTATAGGTGCATATTTGACTGTATAATGCTTCTGTATATCACAAATAAAAAAGGCTCCTAAAATTGACCTTTGAGGTGCACCTCTTGTTATCGGTTGTACATCTGAATTTATTTTACCGTCAGCTACTGTTAATTGCATGTGCTGGATACGACCATTTAAATATGTTTCAAACCACTCAAAAGCTTTGATTGAAATTCCATAATATTTTAATTTAGCTAATAACAACTTGTCTAAGCAATCAAACGCTTTGGAGTAGTCTAACATGATAGTTATAGTCACCATGGATTTATCGACACCAAGTAACATGTCATCAGCGAAGTCTAAGAGTACAGTAGTTGTGCTGAAATTTGATCTGAACCCAGATTGTTTTGGAAGTAGAATATTTTAAGTGTATACGTGTTTTTTTTTTAATTATTTAAAACTATTCTTTCTATAACCTTAGATAGCACCGGTAGAATACTTATCGGTCTATTACATATGTTACATATACTCGTTATGTACATAGCGCACGTAATAACACTGACTGAACTACTCTACGAATCAACAGCTTCTTTGTAATGTATCTATGGATTTGACATTCTTATTTTAAGTAATTTTTATATACCTGAGTTATTTCATTGTGTTATGTATAACGTTTCTACGATTAACTGTAATTCCTTGTTGAACTTATTCAACTTCTTTGACTTAAGGTGGGCATATCCAAGAGAGGGAGGTCCGATAAGGAAATATTTCTTATTTTTAGCCATAACTTTTTTTAATATATGGCATCGGGTAACATTGAATTGTGCTGTAATCCAGTAAAGGTCTAAGGACCTTCTTTCTTTAAAGAGCCTAAAGATCATGAAAAAAAAAACATCGTTTTCCTGTTTTTAAATTTTTGCAGTTCAAAATTGGATCAAGGTACCGATTAGCATCTTGTACTTTAATGAACATTCCCAACATAAACAAAACATGAATCAGAATAGTTTTTCAAATGACTATGCGTTTGTATATTTGCATGTTTATTAATTAATGTGAACATCAGATAAAAATATGCGTGAATATGTCTAATAGACGAGAGTACATTATTAAAAAATAAATAAAATTTGTCCTCCTTTGAGGCAGCGGGTCTAATGTAATTTGTTAGAGACATACAGTTTTTTTTATAGATTATAATCATACTGTAAATACACAGACATAATACATAAATGATAAAATATCAATACCGAACATAAGAGATAAAAATCTCGACACAATGCTCTAATAAACAATAGAAATCTGTTAATGAAATTAATGTCCTTGAGGTATATTGAGATATATTGGACGTTAAAAGTTTGGCTGTCATATATCATTAACCCTGATAATATACTAATATATAACATACTTGCAGGGCAAACAAATCGAAATAAGTATGACCAAAGCTAATGATATTATCCTATTACTACAAGAAAATTTTGTCGGAAAACAAGATGTAACAAGTAACAATTATATCAAATCAAAATCAAACACAAATTTATTAAACATTTAAATACATGATCCCGGGACCTGATCCAGAGCCAGCCAAATATCCACAGCGAGCAGGACAGTGGCAATTGAAGTGATGGACGAGTCAGCTCCGGTTCAGCGAAAAACAAATATAAATAAAAACCTAGCTTCTTTTCTCAGAGCGACAAATTAAATAGGTATAGTATTTAAAAATTCAAAAAAAGGATCGAAACAATTAAAGCTTAGTATCTAGTGAAAAAAGATCCATTCGAGACAACTACCACAGCGACAGCATCCCAGCTGCCTATCTATCATTTTCTAACGCTCTGGTTCAAAATAAGTTTTGACTCCAGTAAAATTTAGAGTTAGTTGTGAAGAAGAAAAATAGAAATGAAAAGAGGGACAGAAAAGAATTAATGATATAGGTAGTGTTTGATAGGGAAAGGTGGAGTAAAAGGAAGTTGTGGTGACGGATTGCTCAGAGCGGTTGCCTGAAAATGGGCAACCCCTGGTAAGGTGGGGTATGTTTTATCCTGAATTGGCATTATGCTGTCTAATTTGCGTAATGTTCTAGGTTAGCAGGCTGTCACCCAGTTTGAGAGTAAAAAATTGGGAGTGGATACAGACTCCTGGACATGGAGTATACCTTCCGTACTGTCCTCGTTAATGTTTGCGTTAAGTAGTAGTTTGTTATATCCATTGACATCATGTGTTACAGTAGGAACACATACTCTTTAGAAGATCTATTTTATATTCTGTATTCTATGTTTATAGCGTATATTTTATATAATGGCATTATATCTCTGCCTTAAAGAATGCACAAACATTAAAATTTTGGTTTCCTACCACAATTTTGTCAGAACTTACATTTTACCAAATCCAACGCCTCGTCCTTTGCACGTGTAATGTTTTCATCCCTCCAAGAAGAAGGTCGTCTTGAATCTTTGTGTTTTACTAACAAATGTGAGCACTGTACTTGTTCAGGTCCACTTGAGGACACGGGTTCGGCTGGTTTGTCAGGAACATCCCACTGGGATTCTTTTGTGTATATATTTAAGTAGTAGTGTTGGCCTAGAATAAAAGAGAGGTTATGCTATCCATGCCTACTTAATGCTTAGACACAAGTAATATTTTCAAGACTTCATCCCCAAATATCCTTTGAAATGTTCCTAATAGAATTTAATGTTTTAATTGTTTATTTCACGCCTGATAACTGCTTTTAATATTAACAATATCGTAAAAAAAAAAATTATTTCCAAAAAGATTAGCAATGTTTTCTTCTGCAAGAGACACTTCTTGTAGTTGAACACTAATGAAGAAAATAAATAATAAGTTTACCTGTAGAGCGGCTTAGTCGTTTTTCCCACCCGGCAGGTAACTGTTCATCCGCCATCTTTCAAGGTAAACATAAAAATGCGCATGGTTTTATTGGTTTTGAACTTGCAGCTATGTTCATTATGTTGCTTTTCAATCTTGGACGACTACGAACGAATCGATAGCGCATCGGTTATTTTCGTCTTGTCTTTTATTACAATTGGTTACTTTATTATAATGAATACGAATTCTCCAATGATAAACTTAAAGAGAGGGGATAACACGTGCAATGGAACATGTAATATATGTGAAAATAGCTACACAACATTTGATAATCAGCTGGGGCGGTGACAGTTCGATTTTGTACGTTTTAGTTGTGAGACGCGCGCGACGCTCTTCGACACGTCAATTGAAGTTTTATATTTTTATTGTGGATTGTTTTTCAAAGATTTTGTTTTTATAAAAGCATGGTTCAAAATAATATCAATTTATTATTTTTAAACAGCTTGCTTTGCTGTGAACAATAAATAAATGGAGTCATTTTCCCAGCTGTAGATCATCAGCCAGTGGTTGTTTGTGAAAGTGTGGGGGTGTTCATATACGGTAAACAAACAGGATTTCCTTTTTTGACGTTGTAAAGGTAGGAATAAATTATATTATTTATCTCATTACATGTTAAATTTTATGTGGACGTAAGCAGCATTACAAATTAATTAAATAAGTGGGTCAAATATCAACAAATACTTACACTACACACCTTTCTCACCTTTTAACTTTTTTTATGAAATATGTTTTTACAATTATCATCATACAAATGTAGATTTAGGTAAAATATCGCCTATAATAATAATTTCATTTGACCTGTTGAACTCAAACATAGGAACAGGTGAAAATAATACCTGTCCGAGTACACCTTCAACACTTGCTTCTCTTTTGTGAATGAGTCATCGTACTATCGTACTCTGTCAAAGAGGTATCTCTTGTTATGTAGAGTGAGGGTCTTATTGAATGCCGGTTTCACTATTTCAGTCTTGCAGACCGTCATAAGGTACCTATTATATTTTTTAAAATGTAGGTAATGTTTTTAATAGAATAAATATAAATTCATCATCATACGTACCTATATGTATGTACAATTTATACACGTCGTCTATTGTAGATTTGTCCTGCAGCACTAGGACATCAGAAATAATAAAATAAATTATAAGTATACAAATTTACCATTATATAAGTAAACATCGACGTAAACAGAAAATTATTATGAAACATTTTTTAAAATAATTACAGCTATATAGTTATAGCGTGCGGCTGATTGTTTAAGCTACAGATATGTAAATATACGTCAATGAAAATATTTTTTGTATCAATTTTTAATACCTATATATAAGCTGCTGCACAATTGAAGTCGATTGTTAAAATATGGAACCACCATCTTTGAACTGCTATATTTTTGAAACGAAGTATAGTTTTTGAAACTTTAGTCAAATCATTGATCATTACCATCGACCGCCGTGAATTTTTAGTTATGGTTGTTTCTCAAATTCAAAATGTCTTCATGCGCCCGATTTCCTAATAAACTCTTAAATTCCCACTTGCTGTTCATTGGGGATTATCGCATTGGTGGTGAATGTTGCCTCATCCTTAAAAATGATTTTTTTAGAAAACTTCTATCTTTTAAAAAAATACTCTGTGCGTTCAACAGAAATAGTCTAATTTTTTGTTTTCGTCACCTTCCCTTGAAGAGTTCAAACATTTTTGCTTATGTTTTATTTTATGGCGAATGAAATGTTTTCTTGAAATTTTATCTTTAGCCAAATTTAATTGCAGTGCGCAATCCCGCGAATTTAATCGAGTACTAGCACGATCCGCTGCTAAGATTATGTTTAAAAAACAACGTGCATTTACGTTTTATTAATTAATTCTTTTACACATAAAGAATGCTTTAAAATATAAGTAATTAAAGTAGATAATAGGTAATTATTAATTACAAAAAAATGTTTTAAATGCCTTCCATTACGCACAATCTAATCTTTTTTTAAGGAACGTTAGTAGGTATGGAGCCGGTTGAGCCCACCCCCACCACTTCACCCACGAAGTCACGCCCCTCCACTTTTCAACCAGAGTGGTTCATGGGGATGTCATGACCTGTTTGAAAACTGTACAGACCTGTTTGAAAACCGTACAGACTTGTTTATTTTTCGTACACACCTCAAAACCTTTAAACAACTATGTGAGAAGAAACATTTGGACTATGAATTTGATTTTACGAAATGATTTATTCATTTGCAACGCTGTCTCCGGGACTATAACTGATTCCCTAGAGTTGCTGCCCATACATTTATTTTGAAGGTATTTTGAGAATGGGTTTGTATTGCTGCATTAGGATTTTCCTCAGCCCAGAAATGCATATATTCCGAGAATTAAACATGCCTTGTCGTGTGAATGTAGCCTCGTCAGTAAAAAGTATTTTACTGGAGCATTTTCCGTTCATTCAAGCAACAATTGGCAAAAATCAATTTTTATTGGCATATCATCAGGTAATAATTTTTGAGTTTTTCGATAATAGAACGAATGTAATTGTTGTTCATGTACCAGATACTCTTAAAGCGATTTGGTTATATATATCGATTCCTAAGCCTAATTTTCCACTACTTACCGTAGGGTCTTCCATGCAATATCTAATATTTCTTCTTCAACGTCAACAATTCTTGCTTTCCTTGGACCAGCGTTTCTTTGTTTTACTTGAAGACTTCCTGTTTCCCTAAGTCCGCGTTTTGTACTTAAAAAAGTTTTGGCATCAGGAATAGTTCTGTTCGGCAATTTATCTTTATAACATTTCACAGCTGCACCAGCGTTACAAAAACATTCTCCCAAAGTAAATACTACATCTGTTAATTCAGAGAACGTGTAATCACCCAATTATTAATAATTAAACTGAAATTATTAAAAGAAAAATAATCAAAATCTAATAAATAACAGAAATATCAAAGTAATATTTCAAAACATTCTTTATGTGTAAAAGAATTTACTAATAAAATGTTGTAAATGCACGTCGTTTTTTAAACATAAATTACTCGAGGACGGCTTCGTTTATCGAAATGCAATAAGAATATTTTTCTATTTCTAATGATCTAAAAATTAGCTTTTTATAATAATTTTTAGAAATATGAAAAAAACCTGAAAAAAAAACTAAAAAGGTATAGTCCAAGTAAGGACTTCCTGAGACAAAAAAAACTAAACAAAAACTTTACGAGATCATTATTATCGCCGCGGGCCACCGGCGTATGCTTGACATCAAACTATCAAACGACTCGCCGCGAGAGGCTTTGCGGTCGAGGGTCGGTCGAGGTAGCACAAAGAGTAATGGTATTTTAATGAGGTCGTAAAGTTTTTGTTATGTTTTTTCTGTCTCAGTTTATTCCTATTTGAGGAAAATACTCACCCCCTAAAACTACCTCTTAAGCAGAAGAGATGGTTTGACTGATACCATGTAAACTAGTGTCCGGAAGTTTAAGTGAATTTGATATTTTAAGGGAGTCGGAAGATATTGCAGAAAAACTGAAATATATTATCCCTCATTTAGTTGCTAGGGAGCCGGTCGCAGAAATTTTTATATGATTTTATTGTTTGAGTGAAGTTGGAAAATGTAAAGACGTCATAATAAAAATCCTGAAAAACCATTTAGTCAGTATGGCGTTGCTGAGTTTTTAATTAAGAGGTAATTAAAAATGCAATAAAAAAAACATGCTTCTATATAATTTTATTGTGTCAGCCACTTGCTTTAAATATTCTAATGTTTTTTACAATTGTTTTCTTTTATTTAAAAAAAATTGTAGCAATTCGAAATATTGGAATAAATGTCCGTAAGTAAATAAATAAATAATTTTCAATTCAATTTTTGACCTTCCAAATGCCACGATTGCGAAGTACTATAGCTGCCGAAAGTAAGTAATCGACCGATTTTCCCATTGTAAACATGGTTCTCACCAATGACCTATATTACAGTGGCTGATATGTAATATTTATTACATGCCTCTAGAATGTAACAAGCATAGGTGGCGCCATCCAGTAGTAGTGCAATTTGAAATACTGTTTTCTATTGACAGTTGACGTTTCTATTAACAGTTAACCTTTCACGTTTCACCGTTGCAGTGGTAAAACAAATAGACATATAGACACAAATAAACCTAATTTATAGGCGTAGAATAGTAGTCTGTGCAACAAGAGTGGATATGATAGCCATATCGCACGAGAAAGAAGTTTGAGCACGACGCCGTAGGCTTCTGCTAAATCTTATGCTCTAGGTGCAAACATTTTATAAAAGCTTCAGTAGCCTAGCGGTTATATGACTATGAAGTTTTACTTTAATTAGATAGGCTACTTTTATAATGCACTTTGTGCAGGATTATTATAATATAGCTAGGGAAAGATACAGCAAACGAAATATAATGTACTTATAACACTGAATAAAAATATTTTAATTGGTAATTGGCTTGCTTGCTTGCACGCTTCGAAATGCAAGAGATCATAGGTTCAATCCCCACATATAGCTACTTTTTTTTTTGTCATAATATATCTCTAAAATTTTGTCTGTATATAATAATTTCAATAAAATTTTAGGGGTATACCGTTTAACCATTCTTCACTGGAATCACTCATTTAAAATTATTTTCTAGCTCAAACTGCGCGAATACACACTGACAATTACTTTGACAGCTTACGCACTAACTTGATTTTTTTAAAACGAATAGTTGCCTATGTACGAACTGTGATTGGTCGATTTCATATCCATCCTAGAACGTATATGAAATATATCCGTCCAGTTAACTGGAATGGCCCACTTATCCATTCTACAGACTGTACGGAAAACAGCAAATTTACATAAGGGAGTAGAAAAAAAGTATAGTCTGTAATTCGTTTGGAATGGCATATTCTGCGCTCGCGGACCCCCCCCCCTCGCTTTGCTCGGGTGACAAACTTCCGCTCGCACAGAATATACTTCATTCCAAACTTATTACAGAATATACTATTATTATTTTTGTTAGTGCCAATATCGTTGTGATACCCACCAATGATTTATTGACATTGACTTAACTGACATAAAAATCCCTATTTACAGCAGATTTCTTTTTTGCAACTGTAGTAGTGACATTGAGTTCAGACGCTTCGTTTTTGATACCAATATACATGAGACTTTTTATAAGGCAACAAATCACTTAGATTCAGAGGCAACCCTGGTTTTGACATCCTTTATCGCTGCGATCCGGGCTGTAGATATAAGAAATGAAAATTTTCGAGAAATCTGCAACTTTCATTTATTAGTGGGGTCGATCTGGATTTTCGGTCGAACTTTTCACGAGGAGGGGGGGAAATTTACTTGTAAAGATAGGGAAAATCAGTTTTTTGGACATAATTTGTTCAGTTTGATTCGGATCGAAAAAGTGTAAAAGGGGTAAAATGAAGGGATCGTGAATGCGCGTAAACTGAATTTCTACTCACCGAAATCGGTCCAGCGGTTCCCGAGATATTGCGATTTGAAAGTACGGATTTGTAAACGGATTTTTCGCTGCGGCGAGAGCCGTTTTCGCGATTTTTTCGGCGAAGAAAGTGACTTGGCGACTTTTTGCTTCTTTCCCCAATAGACACTCAGGACTTAAATACTGTGTCCAAATGTTCGGCTTCTCCTCCGACATCTCGCTGCACGGCTGCTGAATTTCCGCACGCGTTTTTATAAATGTATCACGCGCGCGTGCAGGCCCTGATGAAGTTAGAGCTTCGGGATAAAAAATATCTTGAAAGAGAATTGATTACCCTTGAAAATGAGCCCAGCCCGAAGTCCCTAACCCTTTCCCTTACCTTTCTACAGGGCAAAAACTTTGCGCCCCCCCCCTCTCCCCTCCTAATCATCCGATCGCAATCTGGTCGGGCTTAAATCAAAGATAAAGTAATTCCACGTTCGATAGCGAAAAAATAATTTCCCCCTCCCCTTTCCTTCCTGGAGAAAAATTACTTTTTTCTAAAAATAATAACAACAATAAATTGGTTATTTCGCAACCATTTGTTTATTTAATGCGAAAATTGAAAATATATGAGCGGAACCCAAAGTAGGCACATAGTACACAATGTCACGTTTGCTGCGCGATTTGCGGAAGTTACAGCAGTTTTAATTTCATTTATGTTTACCCTTCCCCCTCCCCCTAATCAAGTAATCAACCTAGCGACTTGTAATTTGGATACAGTACTTAAGTCCTGAGAGTTTATCGAGGGAAGAAACAAAAAGTTACCAAGTCACTTTCTTCATCGAAAAAATCACGAAAACGGCTCTCGCCGCAGCGAAAGATTCGTATACAAATCCGTACTTTAAGGTCAAACTAAACGAGTTATGTACGAACTGATTTTCCCTCTATCTTTACATGTAAATCCCCCCCCCCCCCGCTCCTCGCGAAAAGTTCGACCGGAAAATTTTCCGGATGATAGAGGGGGTTAGACTTCATAACATCACAAAAAAATAAATCGAAAAAAATGAGTCCGTTTCAAGCCATTTTTAATGCAAGATCAAGACCCCACTATATCTACTCAAGTTTTATCTGTTTTAAAAACCGAGTGAAATAAAGATATGTACAACATAACTTACTCCTCCTTGTTCGTAATATAGTATATGGATAATTTAAAATTCAAATTTATTTAATAATAATAAAACCCACAATAATAAAATGAAATACCAAATTAACGAACCACTCCAACCAAATCGTGTAAAATATATGTGTACAATCCTCCCACTGTGTACCAGTTGTCAATGACCTTCAATAAAACCTTCTTTCATGCATAAAATTTTGTATTAAAGTATGTCCGTCACAGGTTATTAACATTGTTTAAAAACAGTGGAGAAAATTGGGAAACATATTTAGGGAATAGAAATATTAAACAAATTCACAAATTTTCAACAAAGCAATATTAATTTTCCATTAAATGATTTAATATATATTTTATACGAAGACATTGAATTTGTTATTGTCAGATTTAAAGTAGCAATTGTAAGATTTAAGTGACGACTAATTGTCAATTGTAAATTAGTAAATGATAATTATTGCCAGTTAGTTTTTTATTATTTTTTATATTGCTTACCTACAACTGCCCAAACTCGGCCCAAACAAAAATCCAAGCAGATGATTCATGTTTTCCACAAAATTTTTAAAATTCATCAGCTCTTATTCTTTAGAATTTGCACGCAGGTTTTCGAAAATATAAATGAAGAAGTCATTAGGTTCGAAACAGATGATTGAAAGAACATTTAAAAAGTGTGTATAGTAGACCGAAAAAATTTAACAGACATAAAAAAATAACAAAAAAAGGGTACTTTATAGCTTACCGACAACACGCGCCGCGGAGTAAACAAATGCGCTTAGAGGGTAAGTGGGGCAAATATATATTTGAATTTTTATTATACCAAAGATCATTAGTTGTCTAAATCTTACTGAATATAAGTCGGAATAATTATTGAATCGTATTGTATTCACGTGAATATTCACATAATCCATCATACTTATTTAATTTATCACTTTCCGGCAAGAAAATTCTGTAATTGTTTTCCCCGGTCACTCCTACATTACCCTCTCCTAACTGGACCTTCCAGTTTCAATTATCGGTTTTTGTGCCTAGATGCAGAGGTGGACTAAGAAAATTTATTTATTCTTGGGTGCGTCAACAGATGCAATCTTACCGGATATTTATTGCGTATCAATATAATATTGTTAAGAGTATCAGTGAATATGTCATTTTTCAGGCCATGGGAAAATGGCAGCGGCTCTGTATTTAACTCGTTATTTTCATATTAGGTGTAGTAAGCAAATATCCTACGAAATTTTGTTAATAAAAAATGTTGCCACTTGTACATTTTAAAATACTTCATTTTTGTGCATAACTAGGCCTACATATCAAAATTCTAGTCCAACCCTGGATACAACAGCTGCTGGCATTCATTGATTATTTTTTATGTCTGTTAAACCTTTTCTGTTACTATACATAAAAATACATCAAGATTTCCAAAAAGTAGTGAGCTGTGGTGATCTGGCAAAGGATTTTTTTATCATAAATACAGGTATACTTTATACGAGGACTATTGAAACTGGTCAGTGTTAAAGCACAGGACCATGCGCACTGAACTTGATATGCAATGCAATGGTATCGAGATTCGAATGGTAGTTGAAACTGTGCAGGCGAGTCCGAGACTGGGCGAGCGTAGGTGCGTCTTTACTATGTACATACTTCGGTATGCGATGTAAAGCAACGACAGGCGCAGTTAGTACTTGGATTGGTGACCATTCCAACGGAAACCGCGTTCTCGCCTTACACATCTTCCAGCGGCTTGTATATCAGTGTATGCGCGGAAGCTATACAACCTTAGGCGAGGGTTGTATAGGAGATATACCATCCTTCGGAGGGGATGTAAAGCCGTCGGTCCCTTGTCTATTAAATGTTAGGCAAGTAAAAGATCCCTACTCTTCTTAAGGGAAGAGGTTCGGCAAAATTCCTGGTTGGGGGTAGCTCGTCTACAGGCGTCGGTGTTAGGCCTCAGTAGCGGAAATAGGCCGACGTTAAATAAATGTATAAAAAAAGAGTCCGAGACTGGCAATGTAACCAGCCTGAATGAGCCATCTACGACTGCACTGGTTTAAAGATAATAAAACGGACAGGCCTACTAGCATAAAAAAACCTCGTAAATCGTTTCTCAGTAGTCAACGGTGGACTTATGAGATGTGCTGTCAATGTGCCAGTGCAGTGCATAAATACCTGTTATAATATCAAGCGTAGGAGTTTAGTTAGTTATTGTTCATATTTATAAATATTTACCACTATATAAAAGGTAAAATATTTTAATTATTTACTAATTTACCATGGATTTCTGGAGACTATATGAAACAGAGGATAATATAATAATGCCCGAAAATCTTATCATTTTCTTATGACAAGCATTTCTATTTACCTCCGCCCATGTACAATAAAGAGATGCCGACTGTTTTTGCCGGCTTTTAGTTTTTATACGGTTTCAATTAAGTTCGTTTACACTTTATAAGCATACCTATTATCCTCATATTTGTAACCAAAACGTGTTAGATCTACTTCAATATATGTGGAAAATATTGTATATTTCCAAATATATGTCTGCGCATATGCTTTCAAGATATGCTAGTACAAGGCATCTGACGTGCATGGGATATTATTCAATTCAAGTTTTATTCCACCCGAACGCGAAATAATATATTCCAGCATCATTAGCGGTTTCACCTTTTTTCTCAACAATTGCAAAAATAGTTTTTCTCATGCTGACTGGGGCGTGCGCACGCACATCTTAACAATAGAAAACAAGCACTTAAGCTAAAGAATAACAAAATATATCTACAGTATATTTTGGTATAAGCTTTAAAGAATACATACAATTTTTTCTTACAGTAAAAAACATTAATTTTCATATAGTTTTTGAGCCTTGAAAATTGCAAATTTCGCGTTTTTGAGATTTTTTTTCTCGAAATCTATCAACCTTAGAGAAAAATATCCAAGAACATTTTGGTTTGTTTTGCTATGAAA
Source organism: Leptura quadrifasciata (assembly GCA_963675555.1). NCBI lineage: Eukaryota > Metazoa > Arthropoda > Insecta > Coleoptera > Cerambycidae > Leptura > Leptura quadrifasciata. The sequence goes on along the minus strand of OY776673.1, from coordinate 77,044,236 downwards.
AATGCAAAAATATTTTTTCCAAAATGGAAAAGTCAGTTTTCTAATTTGTTTAAGCAATGCCTGACCACATTTTATCTGGCAAACTATACTTTCTTATAAAGGAGCACATTTTGAACAAGATGACAAAAATATTCCATCCGAATAAATTTTCCCGGTCGATGACTGATTTCGCCCGGACTATATGTACTTATCAACGACATGCGATTTTTCTATCTTTGCAAATACAAAGCGCAGAGGATATGATTAACAGAAAGTCACGTCTGCTAAGGCTACGACAGAAGTTCCGAGCGTAACGATTTGTTTTACTAATGAATATTACAAGCATTAGTCGTAGCCGCAAGCCGCAACCCAACGATTGTTAACTACAAAGGATAGCTTATCTGCACCGATTTATTTCCCCAAGGTCATACGCGATTAATCAGTTGTGACGTCGACAAAAGTCCCGGTCTGCTAGCGGCTTGTGGGATGCCGTTTTTTTTATTTTTAGCGAAATACATCTCAATGTGTTACACCACAGGGGGACGATAGCTCAGTGTGTTAGAGCGTCGGCTAGCAAACTGAGTTGCCTAGCGAAGTGGGTTCGATTCCCGCAAGGCGAAACAATTTTTCCTTAAAAAAATTGCCCCAAGAGTGGTTCGGATTCCACATTAAACTGTAGGGCCTCGTCTCTCTTTACCTAGCGCAAGATCCTTGAGATCTTCCAGGGGGTTACTTCGGTAACTTGATAGGCGGTTAAGAAAACATGTTTTTAAAGAAAACATGTATAGAAACAAACCAAAACACAAATATGACGTGCCTATTATATCGTAGCAGTAGAGCCCGTGGCGCAATCAGCTACCGTCGCACCGAGAAATGAACCGCTTAATACGTCACTAAAAGTCTAAACAGAGTGGGGACTGGGAAACGTTACTCTTAGGGAGATGAGTAATCCTTTGTATTAACAGTCCTTGGCCGCATCCAACGTTGAACATTCTGTCAGTTCTCTGTCAAGTCAGTAGCGTGCGGTGGATAAAAGATTGAATGAAGTATCCAGAGACATGGTGATGAAATTTACTTTAATGAGGAAAAACGTGACCTTCTCTTTTACCTTTGCAAACATTCCATGAGGTGAATTGTAAAATTAAAGGCGGCAAGGGTGTTAAAATTCATTGTGATGCATGCTATTATTGTCCAGATATTGTCATCACAAAATATTTACATACGTTGATACGCCCATGTGTGCCATTCCGTGACCTTGAGATGATTTGATTCGAAAATTAAAGAATGATGACGTGAACGACAACATTCATGATTTACATTATGTTGTACAAGATAAGACGAAAAGTTGAAACAGTAGGTAAGGCGTCACTTGAGACCAGTTCCACCACTATCCCTTTAACTCACGCCCACCTTCATGCCACGCCCACCTTTAAGCGACGACCACCTTTAAGTAACTACCCCCAAATATTAAAGGTGTGTCGTCTAAGGTAACGCCTTCTGAAAAAAACATGCGCAATGACATAGAAACATGGCGAAAAAAACATGCCCACTGGGGATTATAGAGAAGAACATAGCGGCTTATAGAAAAAACACGGCAGTGCAAAATGGTGTAAAATGTGGAATATAAGGCATATATGTAACCTCGACTGTCGTGGTTACTCCTGATGGACACATGCCATGCAGTTCTAAAAAGACCGGAATATACATGCCTATTTAACAAGTATTAGGCTGTGTCACAAGAGTTGAGTCATAGGCATCTGTGTGGCTTAAAGATGGAGTGGTGGGGCTGGTCTCTACCGACGCCTTACCAACTTGAGACCATTCATTTTTTTATTGGGTACTTTTGACAATATTTTAACCAATTTCTATCATAAAAGGATATAATACCTAGGTCTTAAATAAAAATACTTGAATAAACGTACGTCTAACTTTATAGAGTACATTTTTGATGTAGAACACATTGTTTTGAGTGTATTTTAAAAATGGAACATAGAAATTCGATTTCTTTAAAGTATTGAAAAAAAGTCATAACTTCGAAATGCTGTACTCAGTCAATTACTATCGGAAATTAATGTAAGAAGTCTAAAATTAATGGAAATTTTGGTAAACTTAAAAAAAATGGTATTTTTCGCTAAAAACGCCCAATTTTTTAGAATGCTTGTAAAAATTTAATAAAGGTTGATGACTTTCTTAGTTTGGTGTAATGTTAAAATTGTAATCTATTTACAATCTTATGATTGCAATATTTAGAAACTGATAGAATTGTAATTTTGTTCTACCCTGTATATTTTTGTTTTCATAGTACTTAATTTCCCCACGAGGAGAAAAATGCACGTGGGTACCTGAGGCGTATTAAGAACCGTACGTAGAATGTGATGTACGTTTCTAAATTGGCCAACAACAAAAAATTTCTTCAACCAAGTACTGTAACTTTATTTACAAATAGCATCCGAATTAATAAATAATGCACTGTTGCCAGAGCGGTTCTCCGAAGTTCTCCAAGGGACAAATATGTAATAAAAGTGAAAGTGTTAGATTGTAGATTGTTTTACGGGGTCGTTTGGCTTCGAACAGCCTTACTTCACTCCGACATAAAAGATCTTTTGTGATTTACCCTACATCTAGTGGTTATCCAGGATTCCCAGACTTTTTACAAAGCTTGCGATTTTCCTGGGAGCTAATTTCCCTCTGTGTTCAGGCGCTAATTCCGCCTGTTCTAGGAATTTTAGCTTAGTGTGGACTAACACCTTGCATTCGCAAAGTATGTGTTCCGCAGTTTCAATTGCAGTATTGCAATATCTGCATTTATTATCTACCGCCGTGCCCATATTCTTGAGATGGTATCTCAAGGAGCAGTGGCTAGTTAGAAGGCCTGTGATTAATTAGCCTTAATTCGGACTTTTCAAGTTCGAGAAGCCTTGTGGCATTCTTTGTCGAATAAGTTATAAACTTTTTCGCTTGTCTTTGGCCTGGAGTATTCCTCCAGTAGGACTTTTTCAGATCCTTTTCCCATTCTTGGATCTCCTCCGCTATATGTCCCTTGGCTAGGCCACAAAACGGTTCGGGTTCAATGAACGCTGCTTCAGCTCCTTTTTTGCAAGGCTATCAGCAAGTTCATTTCCTTGTAGTCCCTCATGCCCTGGCACCCACATCAAGGTAACCTTGTTGTTATTAGCCAGTTGCTTCAGGAATTGTCTAGATTCCCAGGCAATTTTAGATTCAAAGGTATAGGACCTTAGAGCTTTTAGTGCTGCCTGGCTATCTGATAGTATATAGATCTTTGCCCTTCGGATGCCTTTATATAGGCATACTTGGGCACACAGATCTATGGCATAAATTTCTGCCTGAAAGATGGTTGGGGTGTTGCCGAGGGCTTTGGATAGCCTACAATTCGGCCCTGCTACTACCACTCCTACCCCTTCAGCCATCTTAGATCCATCTGTATACCAGATAAGTGACCCCTGTTCCAATCGCAGTGACTCCATCTTGCTCGTCTGACGACTTTCAATTAGCACGTCAAACGGGCAGTCAAAGTCTTGTTTAACTGACATTGAGTCAGTGGGTTTTTGGTCATGGACTTCAACTGGATTAATTCCAGAATCCTTAAGTGACCAACCAGATCGCCTGGTTTTAATTTATGTGCCTGGTGCAGTCGTAAGGCACTGAGTGCCGCCTCCTTCCTTACATGTAAGTGCAAGGGAAGTAGGTCAAGCATAGCCTCCACAGCTGCTGTGGGACACGAGTGCATTGCTCCTGTAGTCCCTAAACAGGCAAGGCGTTGCAGTTTCTGCAACTTTCCCTGTGCTGTTTTTTCCTCTGTTTTTAGCCATCATACGCATGATGCGTAGGTTACCATAGGTCTGACAACCGAAAGATAAGACCAATGTATCATTTTCGGCCTTACCAAACAACCTACGGCACGTCCATATTGCCGCTGTTGCTTTAGTAAGAGTCCTTTCCAGATGTGAGTTGTCTGCCTATTTTCAGAATAAACGCCAACTTAACTTTCCTCCAAGCTTGGGGAATATACCCCAGTGTATAGCTTGCTATAAATATACTTCTCAGGCATGGGACAAGCTCCTCATTTCCGTATTGAAGTAGGGCAGGGAAGATACCATATCTGCCCGGTGATCTAAAGGGTTTAAAGGTTGATACCGCCCATTTAATTTTGTTGTGGATAAATATTTTTCTAGCCAGGCGTCTTCCTTCTCTGGTAGGATAATGAGCATCCTCATCCAGGTAGTCCTGTAGAAATTCGCCCTGAATTATGCGAGAGCCTGGGAAATGAGTGTCTAAAAGCACCCTTATGTTTTCCTGCTGACTCTCGGTGTGCTTACCATCGGTCTTTTTGAGTAGCCCTACTCCATTTGAGTGGTCTTTTGCAAGGACTTTTTGTAGGCGGACTGCTGGGGCCAGTTCAACTATCCCTTCTCAGAACAGGCTCCATGATCTTCTTTTAGAAAATGGTAATAGCGGTGATAATGATATTAATAAAAAAGGAACATAGAACAATGAATCTATTACCAAATGCAGGAACGAAGATACCCCAGTTACAGTGAAGCAAAAAATCGATGATGATGCACTAAATAAAAAGAAAGGAAAAAATATGAACAGAAAATTGTGCAAGCCACAATTCTCCAAAGAACAATGATTGGAGCAAGATATACATGAAAGACTAAAAGAAGATCTTGAACAAACTAAGAAATTACCGAACACACTGGATACCAACGGAAAAAAGAAATACCATAATAAAACCGCGATATACAGGGTGTCACATTTAAAAATCCCGGGGCCATCTTTTGGATGACCAAATTTGAATTCTGTAAAAGGCATTCACTAGAATATGTAAATGATTTCACATTTGAGTGAAAACGGCATTTCTCCTCATTAAGATATAGATGGCGATGAGATGCAAAGAAATTAGTCGATCCCAGGAACCTTCGAAATCAGTAGTCTCAAAGGAAGAACCCTAGAGACAAAACACAAAAAGGGGAACATAAAACACTCCATATCACGACGCAATGCGTCAACACATTTCACAAACACCTACACTCAGTCCAAGCCAGCGTAGAAGTAGCCGGCCCAGCGGTGTGTTTTCGTTGAGTGGCAGTAATGCCTTCCATAAAAATGGTAAGTCAAATTAATTAAAAAACACTTTTTTACTCCTTTTCAGCGGTCCGGTCCCTACAAATGTTTATATATTTATAACCAGCGCATCCAGCAAATATTCGAATATAAGTGAATTCGAATCGAGGACATCGGAAAGGCTTCTTTCAATCAAAAAAAGAATCGTCCAAATAGGTCCACGCATTACTAGGTATATATGTAAATATACATGCATATATATGCGAGTTGAATAGAGAACCTTCTCCTTTTTTGAAACCGATTAAAACGTTGACACTTGTAAAGCTGACGTCGAGTCAGTTTTTATAAAACATCTCCAATAGGGCGTGGTTTACGTACGTAAAGTTTGTACATAAATCACCAAATCATTACCGTATAAAGGACAAATAGGCTGTATGTTACATTTAACTAATCCTTCCATATATTCTCCAGTGTAATAATGCAAACTATGCACAAACATTGTAGCTACATCAACTTAATTATGCAATTAACCAACGAACATTTGTTGTACTGCGTGCCAAACTTTGGTTTAAGACTAATTGTAGGAAAGGCAAATAAGAATAGAAAATTTAACAATGTTTTGGGAACACCTTTATGATAATTTTATGATCTGATTTTATTCTTAATTAACCATACCTGCGCGACCTGGCCCACGGGTAGACTTTGTTGAACTAGAACGATTGCAGCCTATTGTGCCATATTTTCGATGTCGATGAATTAAAGGAAAAGTAATAATATGCCTTTAAGCTGATTAATGTTTTTAATGACGAAAGTGTCAGTCGAGAAGAAATTCATCTAGGGAAAGTGATTTTTTTCATGGTTTGTATGGGGCAAACTAAAAGCACTCGACGAATATCGTTATAAATGCTTCGACCACTCTGCTGATACGTACAACTCACATGTATTTTATGAATGTGTATCACCAAGTGCGGTTTTGGAAAAGATGGCAATTACCACCAGAAGTTTGGACATGGAAATAATGAGAAAAAACATACTCATGTTCATATCCACATTACTACCGCCTGCTCTTGGCGAAGATAGTGTCGTGTGCTTAATGCGTGTGTTAAAAATGGTCGTTCGTGCAAAAAAGGTTGGATTGAAATGCACCGATCTTTGTGACTATTGCATAATATGTAATTATTTATCTAAACTAGTTGAGGAAGAAAGGTAAAGGCACAGGTTGCTGACAGTGTATCTTTGCCTGACACGCTGGTCATAAATATTAAATAGTATGAAACTACCTTGCAGAATTCGACTCGTTCGTTCAACATTTTATCACTAATGCTTCCCCTTTCCGGAGACAAGTCAAATTCGTTTTTAACTTCACATTTTAGTACGGCTACCACAGCTGAGAGTTGGGGACAGCGATTTTTGTGAACTTTCTTGCGGTTTCTAATACGGATTAAAATGTATTTTTTTGTTTTAGAATAGAACAATATAGATACAGAATTGATCAGTTGAATAGCAAATTTATATAACTCATAATAAAGTTAGGTAATTCACCCGATCTGCCAAAAAATTGATGATACTGACAAAAATCTTTTTTTTTTAATTCATCATCTATATTATTTACAAAATTGAATGCATTTTTGTATATTCACAAATCCTGGTACTCCCTGAAGACGTAGATACCGGTAGATATTTGAAATTTGTCAAATAAAAAAAAATTCTCAAAATGTCACCCCTAACTCTCCCTAAGGGTGAAAGAATATCTGAAAATGAAAAGCATCCAATGAGCCAAAGATTTCAAATTTGACACACAAAGATGATGCTTTCAAAATAGAGAAAGAGGTCCTGACTATTAACTTTCTAAGTGAAGGAAGGAAGGTATGCGATATGTTGTCAAAATAAAGAAAAAATCCAACATGTAAAAGTCTAACCATTGGTTAAAACATTTCTTTGTTTAGGAAGTTACCTATACTTTGGTCGTAGACGAGGCTGCGAGGATAAAATTAATTATATTAAAATATTAAAATTACTTATATTATACTTGTGACGTCGGTCGATACGAAAGTAAAGCAATAGATACTTACGGTAAGTACTTGGACGGGTGACCGCCAAGGATGTTATAGTACCTTGCAAATAGTACTGAAAAAATTAAATAAAAAAATGTAGTAATAAGAAGAAACATTTACTTTCTAACTCACCCTGAGTCAAAATTTGATAAAAAAGTCATATTCTCGTTAAGTTAGCTAAAATCCATAAATATGAATGGATTTACCAGGAAAATTCGGAATCAGTACTATAAAATAGCCTTTGCCTAATTATATTGGATATAGTTACAAAATTTAATTGTCGGTCATTTTATAGTAAAATCGTAATCAAAATTTAATCCGAAAGAGGGAGTCATGAGCGATACTTTAATACCAGTCAATAACGTGCCAATCCATAAAAGTTCAGACAAAAAACTGTAATCATGAAATTATTTTAGCATACTTACCAATTTCACTTTTCATTGCAGTTTCAAAATTGTCATCGTTAACTTGCCAACGTCAAAACATTTAAAATCGGAAATAGCCAATTCGATCTTAATAAAATTTCCAATTCATCAACTCTGTAAATGCCTATCGCTGCCTTTGTGAAAGATTCATCTTTTGGAATCTGAAGGACTTTTAATATTTTTCAAAAATGAATGTTAACGTTCACAAAATAAGGGTTCGAAACAACTGTTTCAGACGGGGAATAATATAAAATTTATACTTACTGTTCGTTTTTGCTTAACTGCTGCTCTGATGGTATCTATTGGACGTCGTAACACTATAAACCTAACACTGGAAGTACTAACACTTTCTTAAAATTGTACCTGAAAGGGAATTTTTTGCAAACACAAATAAAAGACAATATAAAGTTCAAAAATATATATTAAATCTTCAAAAAATTTATGTTTTACAACAACTTCAAGAAATATGTTTGACAAACAATAGTCTGGCCTGTGTACAACACACGGTGAGGAACGGAACGATTTATAATGTACCAACTACCATCCAATATGCAGTTTTTTGAGCTAACGATTACACAAAAATATTCAAGAAAATTTCAATGTTTATAAAATTTGGTGGGCTTTTGCTTGCCTGTCTATTCACGTATTTTTATTTCAATATCAATTTTGGTCGCTCCTCGGAGCTTTAAAATGCTTGAATCGCAACGACTTTCAATTATATTTAGGCAATTACAATTTCATACGTTCAGGCAAGGCGGTCCCATGCACATATGAGTACATGGTAAAGATACTTTTCTGACACCGAATCACTGAGGAACCGGTTTAGGGCAAATCCCGTTAAAACTCATCATTTTCCCGTCAAAATCGACTGCTAGGAAATGATGGGGGTCCCATGTCAAATTTTGTTATACTTTCTAAATTTTGGTGGTCGGGGTCCTGTGAACGATCCATGCTTTGATGGAAGTCTGAAGGACGTATTTTCTGTTCGAAAAACTTAGAAAAATTGAAAAAAATAGGAAAAAGAAAAAATTAATTTTCTTTTTCCTCAACCTTTTCTAAATACTAAATAAAAATATTACGTTCACAAAATTTTTAGGGTTCAAAGTGACTGTTTCAGACGGAGATTAATGGATAAATCATACTTACTGTCGTTTATGCTTAACTGCGGCTCTGATGGTATCAATTGGAAGATGTCGTAACACTATAAATCTAACACTGTCTGTTTAACACTCTCTTAAAATTAAATCTGAAAGGGAAATTTTGTTAGAAAACACCAGTAAAAGACAATATAAAGTTCAAAAAAAATGTATATTAAATCTTTAAAAAATTTATGTTTTTACAACAACTTCTTCAGAGGAAATGTTAACAAACAATGGTCTGACCCGTGTACAACACATGGTGAGGAACGGGACGATTCATACGGTACCAACTACCATCCAATATGCAGTTTGAAAAGCTAACGATGCACAAAAAGATTCAAGGAACAGTTCATGTAACTGAAATTTTGGTGGGCTTATGCTTGCCTGTCTTATAAACGTATTTTATTAATTCACATAAATTTTGGTCGCTCCTCGGAGCTTAAAATTGCTTGAAGCGTATCTACTTCGTTTGTATTATGCAATAACAAATTTTACGTTCAGGCAAGGCAGATCCCATGCACGTGTGAGTACATGGTTATAATACTTTTTTGACTCCGAATCACTGAGGAACCGGTTTAGGGCAAACCCCGTCAAAACACATCATTTCCCCGTCAAATCCGACTGCTAGGAAATGATGGGGGTCCCATGTCGCTAAGGGCTATTTTCGCTATAACTTCCGATATACTTTGAATAGTCGTTGGATTAACTTGTCCTCATATTCAATACCTCGTAAGAGTTGCAGTGCTTGACAACGTGGATTCGTAAAAGGGTTTTTAATCTTGGAAATTTGGAAGTTCAAGTCCAATTTTATTACACTTTCTAAAATTGGGTGGTCGGGGCGACATTACGTCCCTGTGCAGCGACATTTACTACACTTACCAAATTAACGCTCCTCGAAGAGTTAGCGAAAATTTGGCATAAAAAACGCTCCGAAGAGCAAAAATATATTTCCAAGAATTAAAAACCTCCTCCACGGCGTTTTTACGTGAAGCACGCTTTTCTTACGAAGTATTTCCTAAGTCGGATTTCGTTACAACGTCGAAAAGTATATCGGGGTTATAGCGTTCTTTAACACTCCCCTCCTTTCCGTGAATCTTTTTGTGTAACATTTGGTAAATTGTTTGTTTGAAAATAAAATGGATCATTGGATGTAGTCTCCCATGTGTTGTATTCGGTTATCGTTCAGACCGGCCTATCTGAACAAAACATAGATGCAAATCTAAAATGGTGATAATTTGAACATATATCGATGCATAGCATTCGATTGAATAATTGAACATTGTATATGAAAAAGGCATAATAAAAAAAAAAAAAAAGAAAAAAAAAAAAAAAATCGAGAATCCTCGGATTCTCGATGACACAACACAAACACTTTCGACGCACTTATCTTTCTTAGTGTTCTTCCACTAATGCGGGCTTGCGTCTGCTCCTCCTCGTGTCTATGCCTCGTCGATCACCTTCGGTGTCGAACTGCCTTCTGGAACAGCTTAGGTGGTCCTCGGACTGCTTGGCTCCAGCTATACTATGGCTCTGCTCAGTTTATATGAAACAATATAAAACAAAATTTTAGTAATATGTTTGTTCATATCCCGTCTGGGGATCTGCGACCGATAACATATCGTCGTCTTTGAGAATAGGAACACTGAATTTTGTCGACTTATATTGATTGAAATGGTTTCCGTGTGGTTAAAAAAATCTCTTCTTGGGAGAAATCTGCGACCGATATCACATCGTCGTCTTTGAGAATAGGAACATTGAATTTTGTTGACTTATATTGATTGAAATGGTTTTTATTAAAATCTCTTCTTGGGAGAAATCTGCGACAGAATCTGCCTCCGTCGGATCGTTGCATCTGCCCCTCCAGCAGACGTGGCGGCATCTCGCCCTTGAGTTGCTAGACTCGTCTGAATCGCGCTCTGCGTCAGAGTTGTCGTCTTTCCATGCCGTGCCAATGGAACATTTGTTTGGACCCTTTGAGTCGGACTCTGCTTACAGATGAATGTTTAATAACATTTGAGGACTTAGAAAAAATTATAAAAAATACCAACTCTGCCGGACACGGTCAGAGTTGCTGCAGTGAATTTTGAAGATTTGTATGGTCGATACAATATCCTCGATGAAAATAACTTGTAAAAAATGCATAAAAAATACCAACTTTTGCCTGACACGACAAAAAGTTGGTATGGAAATTTTGATATAAAATAAACCTAGCACTAAGTTAAAACTTAGCCTAGGTTGAAAAATGTTATAAAAATATGATTGAATCTCCAGAACTTGATTCTGAATCAGAAGTGGAAGCATCTCGTGGCGGTGCATGGATTTGTACAACCGTTTGCTCCGGCGGTGGAGGTTCTGTGGAATCGTCTGAGAACGGGGAATCATTTCCATCGAGTGATGTTCCGCCTGGACTAGCATTTTCTTCATCGGAAGATTCGATTTCCAATTGGTGCTCCTCTGGCGGGGCTGGTCTCAAATCATCGACATGTACTCTTGTCGTTACATTTCCCTTTTGCACGAGATACACCTCGTCTGAAAACTTCTTCAGAATTCTGGTTGGGCCTGACCAAGACGGCGTGAAGGTATGTACCTTCTTTTTTCTCTTACTCATGACTCTGTCTCCTACTTTGTAGACGATCGGAGTGACGGCCTCTTTCGGCGCATATTTCTGCTTGTAATTTTGTTGGGCCAGACGGGCTTCCTTGATTCGCTCGTATCGTGGAAGCGTTTGTTGCTTGGCTCTTTCTTGCCTCCAGGCATACAAATCCCACTCGCCTCTTTCGGCTGGATCGTATCCTAACACGATCATGCTAGGTGTTTGATTTGTAGCGGCGTTCCTACGATTTCTTAATATGTATGTCATCTGATGCACGTAGCGATCCCAAGTGTCGTTGGGCTTTTTGAATAAAAGAGTCTTTAAAATTTTCTTGCATTCCTGAACCCGTCGTTCCACGGGGTTGGACTGTTGGTGATATGCTGGAATTAAGTATCGTTCGATACCATTCCTTTCGCAAAATGTGATGTACCATTCGGAATTGAAATGACCACCGTTGTCTGATATTATGACTCGAGGGACTCCGAATCTTGCTACTATTTCTTCGTCGATATATTTGGCTATCGTTCTGCCGTCGACCTGAATGTATGCCTTTGCCTCTATCCATTTACTGAAAACGTCTTCGACGATAATCATGTATCTGTTTTCGGCGTCTTTAGTCCTCTGCAGCGGGCGAATTACGTCGACGCTCAAGGTTTCACATGCATTTTGTGGTGCATGACTTCTAAGTGGAGCATTGGGTTGGGCTTGTCTTGTCTTTACAGACTGGCATATCAGACAGTCGTTTATGTATTTGCCTACGATCCTGGCCATATTATTGAAATAGTAGCGTTTCGCTATTTTCCTGAGAGTCTCGTCTCTTCCTGGATGACATGCTTCATCTCGGTCATGATAATGGTAAATCAATTCTTTTATTTTCCTCTTTGGAACTATCAATTTAAAATTTCGATCGCAATCTTTAAAAAGTACATCGTCTTGGACGTGAAAATTTTTCATAAAAATAAGATCCGCATCGGAACGTTGTTCCTGTTGAAATAGATCATTCCAACGGCGGATCTTGTCTTGAATATCTCTTGAACTCAATTGAGCCTGTACGATATCTTCGTATATTTCTGAATGCGTTAAAACAGAAATACGTTCTGGACACTTATAATTTGGTAGGAACATTCTTTCCTCTTCATCGTCTGTCTCGACATACTGATTTTGTGGGTTACGACTTAGAAAATCTGCTAATAAATTTTCCTTTCCTGGACAGTGTTCAATTTTGAATGCATATTCTTGCAATAGTAATGACCATCGAGTAAATTTTGTTTTGTCGTCCTTATGTTTGTTTAACCAAAGTAACGCCCTGTTGTCCGTCTTCACCAAGAACGGTTTATCTGCTAAGTACATCTTGTACTTTTTAATATAGTTCACCACCGCCAAGCATTCCAGCTCGTTTATGTGGTAACGTCTCTCTGCTGGAGATAACGTGTTGCTTGCATACGAAATTATATATTTCTCGCCGTTGTCGCCTAATTGATATAATACGGCCGAAAGGCCTTGGAGGGATGCATCTGTTTGCAAAATGAATTGACGTGAAAAATCCGGCCGATGGAGTTCCAGCGGTCCAGATAATAATTCTTTTAATTTTCTAAATGCTTCATCGCATGTATGGTTCCAGTGAAAACGATTTTCCTTCGAAAGAAGTTTCGTTAGTGGCTTCGTGATCATCGCCACATTTGGTAGATATTCTCGTACCCAGTTGCAAAGCCCTAGGAAACTTTGTAGCTGCTTTTTTGTAGCTGGAACGGGATAATTTTGAATTTGTAAGACATGTTTTTCTAATGGTTGGGAAGTATCAGTTCTAATTGTATGGCCTAAATATTGTATTTCATTCGTCGCTATTACACACTTTTCCGGTGACACTTTCAGATTGTGCAGACGTAGTCTTTCAAAGACTAACCTCAAGTGGGACATATGCTCCTTCACGTTTACGCTGTAAACGATTATATCATCTAAATACACTTTACAGAAATGGTGCAGGTAACCCGTTAAAACGTCCTTTGCCATGAATTTCTGAAAGGTACAGGGAGCTGTCTTGAGTCCGAAAGGCATGACATTAAATCTGTAAGCTGCCCCATCAGGAGTGGTAAAAGTCGAAAAATCTTTTGATGCTTCATCTAGCGGTATTTGCCAATACCCACTTTTTAAATCCAACACAGAAAAAATCTTCGAATTTCCTAAATCTTTAATACTTTCGTGTATTTTGGGTAAGACGGAAGCCTCGTCTTCAGTCATTTCGTTCAAATGGCGATAATCGATGCAGAATCGTGGTTTCTTGTCGGAGCGTTTTATTATCACTGGTGGTGAACTATATTGGGCAGTGCTAGGTTCGATGACGCCAGCTTTTAACATCTCTTCGATTTGGTCGTACATGATTTTCTTAGTACTCGGAGACATCGGATATGGTCTGATATTAAATGGTTTTGTGTCTTTCACTGTAATTTTGTGTTTCACCGTCACTGTGGTTGCTTGAGTCGGTTCCGCAGTGAACAGATCGACAAATTCTTCGAACAGCGGCCGTAGAAATTTGTCTTTAATAACAAGCTCTTCAGGAAGCTTTGCCTGCTGTCTCTCCCTCTGAGAAGCTTGATTCCAGAAGACGGTAATACGCTCTTCTGTGCCGGCATATAGGCATTTTCTGCCATAATCATATGCGACATTGTTCATATATAAGAATGGTGATCCTAATATTATCGTTTCGTTTAAATTTTCGATTACTTGAAAATCAATTTCAAAAGAGGTGCCTGAAATTATTACTTGTAATTTTGTCGTGCCAAGAGAGTCCACCATTCGATCTCCGCACGCCATAGCAAATGATCGACGTGTCGTGAGATTTTTAAAATTATCCAACATCCTCGGATGGATAACGTTTCGCGTCGAGCCTGAATCGATCAGTGCGTCGACCGCATGTTCATTAATTTGAACTTTTATACGAGGCAAAGGGAACGCTTCGCTCATATAATTTATTGACTCTCTTGTCTTGTGCAGAGGAGCGTCGTAGTGGTCATGAGTATTAGAAATGTTTAATGGACATTGCTGCCGCCTTGGTTCGGCCGTTGTGCCGGGGATCTTGCAGATGGACCCTGGCCTGGGTCTCTGGCCCCTCGAAAGTTTCCCGGTCTCCTGTTGAGATGCGGGTTATTTGGGCATTGGCTATGGAAGTGCCACTGCACTGTGTCTGTACAGTATCGGCACGGGGTTGCCGGTCGGTCGGGTACTCGGAATTTCCCCGATCCGCCATTAAAATTGGTTTGCCTGCGGTCAGGATTCACTGATCCGCTTGATAAATTAGGCATAAAAAAAGGACGACCAGGCGCTCTGCCTGGACCGTCCTGTCGAGATACGTCCTCTCGGAAATGCACCCTCGGTGCTGTCGGAGTTGGGCTTCCATTGCTCCTGTTACTAGAATTTTGTTGACTGATGTGTCCCGGCTCTCGATAGTAAGACGCGCGGGACAGACGTTGATCAATAAGCTGGATTAGCGACGTCTGTTCGTCAGCTGAATCCCGCTCGACGTTAGTAGCCGCTGCTATTAACATCTCTGTGTTTGAAATTAGGTTGCTTCTCAAGCGTGACCTAATTTCTGGACGCAGTTGGTCCATGATGACCCGAGCTCTGATGGCTTCGGATTTAAAGGGATCAATACGATCGAAAAGACAGGTTTTCCTTGTGATAAACACTGCCGTGTCGTCTAAAGACGTTTGCTTGACGGCATACAGTTGAGCAATAGCTCGTGACTGTATGTCGGGAGAATTAAATCTCGTAAGGAATCTTTCCTTGAATAAGGCATACGAAGTAGTCAACGTCCTAAATTGTTCGGACCATCGTTGAGCTTCGCCCTTGAGTTGGACGGTTACGTTATGGAGGCGATCATAGTCGTGGCTTATGCGAGCTCTGTCGAAATATTCCTCCATAATTTTCAGAAATGCTTCTGGATCTTCATGATCAAGCCCATGGAACGTCACGTTCGGACATCTTTGTCTCTCATGGGGCGTACAGGTCGACACGTTCTGTATCGCCTGCACGAAGCCCTCTGCCATTTTCAGAAACATACTTTCCATCGAAGCAGTTTGTGGCTGTGAAGCTGATAAATTAACATTATCTCCCTCCGGAAACAGTCGCTGTGGTTCTATCCCTCTAGAACCGTCGTCGACGAGCGGTGCGGTGACTCGCTCATAAAATTCTCTTGGGGTCGACCCCTCGGAGTCTTCCGCCATGAACGAGAAAGGATTTGTTGGGTTTGGGGACGGCATGGTCCCTGCTCGGGCGCCATGTGAACGATCCATGCTTTGATGGCAGTCTGAAGGACGTATTTTCTGTTCGAAAAACTTAGAAAAATTGAAAAAAATAGGAAAAAGAAAAAATTAATTTTCTTTTTCCTCAACCTTTTCTAAATACTAAATAAAAATATTACGTTCACAAAATTTTTAGGGTTCAAAGTGACTGTTTCAGACGGAGATTAATGGATAAATCATACTTACTGTCGTTTATGCTTAACTGCGGCTCTGATGGTATCAATTGGAAGACGTCGTAACACTATAAATCTAACACTGTCTGTTTAACACTCTCTTAAAATTAAATCTGAAAGGGAAATTTTGTTAGAAAACACCAGTAAAAGACAATATAAAGTTCAAAAAAAATGTATATTAAATCTTTAAAAAATTTATGTTTTTACAACAACTTCTTCAGAGGAAATGTTAACAAACAATGGTCTGACCCGTGTACAACACATGGTGAGGAACGGGACGATTCATACGGTACCAACTACCATCCAATATGCAGTTTGAAAAGCTAACGATGCACAAAAAGATTCAAGGAACAGTTCATGTAACTGAAGTTTTGGTGGGCTTATGCTTGCCTGTCTTATAAACGTATTTTATTAATTCACATAAATTTTGGTCGCTCCTCGGAGCTTAAAATTGCTTGAAGCGTATCTACTTCGTTTGTATTATGCAATAACAAATTTTACGTTCAGGCAAGGCAGATCCCATGCACGTGTGAGTACATGGTTATAATACTTTTTTGACTCCGAATCACTGAGGAACCGGTTTAGGGCAAACCCCGTCAAAACACATCATTTCCCCGCCAAATCCGACTGCTAGGAAATGATGGGGGTCCCATGTCGCTAAGGGCTATTTTCGCTATAACTTCCGATATACTTTGAATAGTCGTTGGATTAACTTGTCCTCATATTCAATACCTCGTAAGAGTTGCAGTGCTTGACAACGTGGATTCGTAAAAGGGTTTTTAATCTTGGAAATTTGGAAGTTCAAGTCCAATTTTATTACACTTTCTAAAATTGGGTGGTCGGGGCGACATTACGTCCCTGTGCAGCGACATTTACTACACTTACCAAATTAACGCTCCTCGAAGAGTTAGCGAAAATTTGGCATAAAAAACGCTCCGAAGAGCAAAAATATATTTCCAAGAATTAAAAACCTCCTCCACGGCGTTTTTACGTGAAGCACGCTTTTCTTACGAAGTATTTCCTAAGTCGGATTTCGTTACAACGTCGAAAAGTATATCGGGGTTATAGCGTTCTTTAACAGTCCCTGTGCAGCGACATTTACTACACTTTCTAAAATGACGCTCCTTGATGAGCTATTGAAATTTTTCCATCAAAATCGCTCCGTAGAGCGAAAATATGATTAAGAATATTAAAAACCTCTTCCACGGTATTTTTACGTGAAGCACGCTTTTCATGCGAAATATTTCCTACGTTGGATTTTGTTACAGCATCGAAAAGTATATCGAGGGTTTTATCGTGTTCTTTAACACCTTAACGAATATTTCGTTTCAGTTACTATAATTGTCATTTTTGTTGTAGCTCTTGAAATAGTAATAATAATAAAAAACCTCGTTTAATTAAAATTTTTGAAAACCGACAAAAAAACAATTTCCAATTTCAAAATTAATAAAATATCAAATTTCCGTTATAATAAATTAAAAGACCCGTAAATGTCCATGAACCTAAATGTACCGTACTAAAGAGCTCCCGCTATTTCATTCCCAGCAGATGCCTATTGGAGCCTCAATGTCCAAACTCTGTGGGCTACTAACCCTTTCCGATGTCAATTGGATTGGCAACATAAAATAATGAATATCTGGCAAACAAATAATAATTAATTATTAAACGAAATTTTGTCCAAATACGTCTATTAATAGCTATAGTTTAGTAATGAAGAATGAAACCTACACCAAATTTTAAGGGATGACTACCATGACCGAACGAAAATTTGTGGAAAAAATATTTGATTCGAATTTGGGATTTTTTTTTCAAATAATGCGTTGCCTCTCCTGGAATATAGGAAAGTACTTGTAAAATATTTGCAACGTATTTTTTTCTTTTTTTCAGAACAAAGAAGATAATATAAAGAAGTGTTTTTAATTTTATTAAAATTTTGATTTTTAATAAAATTGAAATTTCGTAAATTAAAGATCGATATAAAATAAAATTTCAAAATGGTGTAACTTTATAAAAAAATCAAAATTTTTTAATAAAATTAAAAACATCTTTATATTTTCTTCTTTGTTCTGAAAAAAAAATACATTGCATATATTTTATAAGTACTTTCTATATCCCAGAGGAGGCAACGCATTATTTGAAGAAGAAAAAAAATTGCAAATTCCAATTAAATATATTTTCCACAAATCTTCTTCATTCGGTCTTGGTAGTCATCCCTTAAGTTTAGTTCAGTATATATAAAAACTTTGAGACGTAACGAAACGAGCGGCAGGGGCACGAAAAACGGAATATAAAAAACGTATCGGCGAGACTGTCGGATCCAATAAACGCAACGGCCAGAGTTTGTGAACCAGCCTTTTTGGCTATAAAAGCTGAAGCAAATTTGGGCAGGCAAGCTTTTGATACACGCATTGATCGAGTCCGTAGCAAGTCATTACTTCCTTGAACATTAGTTTCAAGTAAAATTTATTCTAAATCAAACTTTTCAATTATTTTCTTTGGATGGGTGACCATTCCAACGGAAACCGCGTTCTCGCCTCACACATCTTCCAGCGGCTTGTATATCAGTGTATGCGCGGAAGCTATACAACCTTAGGCGAGGGTTGTATAGGAGATATACCATCCTTCGGAGGGGATGTAAAGCCGTCGGTCCCTTGTCTATTAAATGTTAGGTAAGTAAAAGATCCCTACTCTTCTTAAGGGAAGAGGTTCGGCAAAATTCCTGGTTGGGGGTAGCTCGTCTACAGGCGTCGGTGTTAGGCCTCAGTAGCGGAAATAGGCCGACGTTAAATGTATATAAAAAAAAAAAATTATTTTCTAAAACAAAAGTGATTTTTTACGTTTAACGGTTAAACCAAAAGTGAATTTAATTTTTTCAAGCCACAAATTGTAAAGTGATCCCCTACGTAAATTTCGGTTGTCATGTAGTTAAATCAAATCAAATAAGTTTTATTCTGCCAATAATGATGTTACACACAAAAGGAAGACGATTAGGATTACCTATTCACCTCATTTCCCTGAAATAGGTAAACAAGATAAATATTATAAAAATAAGAAAACAAAGATATTACATATAAGACAAAGAAATGTTTGATAAAATACCAAAGTATTTTGTAGAAGACAGATATTTTTATTAATTACATGCAATTTTTGTATTTCAGCCTTTAAAAACAGTTAGAGATATTTATAACATAACTTAATGATGATTAGAATCAGTTATGTTATTTTAATTCGCTTAGTTATTGTTATACTAATTATCAAAATGTTTATAATATTTCGAAATTTCTATGCATTTATTATGTTCATGTAGATATAAGATTTTTAATTTAATTTGTGCGGGAAAGTGATAAAACTGGAAAAAAGCTCAATACCACGTGAACCAATTCGTTTTATCAAGTTGATGTCAAGAAAGATTCAAGTTGTTATCGGCGATTTTATTATTTGCGGAAAATATAACGGAGAGTATGGAAAAATTGGAAAATTAGAAGTTGCTAAGGGATAAAAATAAAGAACAAGAAAATTATAGAAAATTGTAGGGGTTGAAAATTATTGAGAAAGTAAAGATTGGTATATAATAGAGAGAAGAGATTATTTTCGGTTGAAATTGGAGTATTGTTATAAAAAGGAAGACATCTAGTTAAAGAGTCGAAACGAAAGACAAGAAAATTAATTTTTTCAAAATTCTGACAAGTTGGAGAAAGAAGATAATATGAATTATTTTAAGGTGCAGAAAACGATTCCTAGTGGAACACTTGAATTGAACACTTGAATTGTGTAGGAGCTTAGCAGATTGCAGCTGAACATCGAATTAAGTGATATAGTACGGCTGGAGGTTTTATTTGAGCTACGCGGACTAAAAGGTTGTAATAAACTCCATATAAATTTCTTGTATATCTTTTAATAGTTCGGAAAATAATTGAGTATATTTTAAATTGAAAATTTTGATCATTAGTTCCATTTTTTTATTAACAGATATGATTTTTAACAATAATTATCCAAATTATTTTATTTGTTAGTATCGTATTTATATTTTAGCTAGATAGGAAATTTCATTTATTTTACGTGTATCGTATTTTATTGTTCTCACAATACACTGTTCGATTTGATTTGAATTTGTTTTATTGCTGTGTGTTTTCTAGAATTGTGTTTAATTTCAATGGTCCAAAACTTACAACTTTGAGATTATAAATTAGAAATTATTTACTGTGATATTTTCCGCCGTCAGCAGATATCTATAAATAGCTAGACCTTATTATAGCGGAATAAATAGATAATAATAAAAAGACAATGACAAAAGACAATAATAAAAAATAATATTAAGAAGTAGAAAAACAGTGCACCGACCTCGTATGTGTATATAAAGTGTTCAGTGATTAATTCCATTCATTCAGTGGCGTTATTTTCATTTTAACTGGTTCAATGGCAAATTAAGGTTCAACCACACTTTATTTAACAAAGTAGGTGCTGTATAAGAAAAACTTCCTTCAAATAATCAATATTTTGTAAAAATATTCGTGTTAAGTTTTCTAAACCCATTTTATTTTGAAATACTTGTGTAAATAGTGGAAAATAAAACATTTTAGTTTAACCTCTGATGCCAAATTATTATTTAGAACAAGAAGAAAAATTCGATATGTGCAATATTTATACAATATTTGCGCTTTTTTCATGGCAATGAGAAGATGTCAAGGAAATCTAAAATATCTGTCATGTAGGAAATTTTATGTTCTTTCAATTTAGTCGCATGCATTTTTAATATAAAATAGATCGCTTTCGAGATAATTGAGAAAACTGGACAAAAGCTTCATAGATCTATCATTTTTCCAAGTTGACGAATGGGATCTGTGGGGGACTTATACGACGAGCTGTTTAGGAAACTGTTTGGGAAAAATTACAATCGTATGAAGAATTCGCAGAAAGTATGTTAAATGGTCTGAAGTTTTTCTATTCGCGGGTTTAGATATTTATTCTTGCTTTTATCATAGGCAGTACAAATTGCAAATTGCAATTACAAAAATACAAAAAGTACCGCTTCCAAAAAATAAATTTACTTTCTAACTTCTTTCTTCTTTCTTTCTACTTTCTAAAAAAAAATCTTATGAACCGTACTTTTGGTGGTTACACATGGACATAAGTAATTAGTTTGTAAAGAAATTATAATTTATTCAATAAGGAATGATTTGAAAATGTTCTCGGGAAATTTATATTTGCTGCAATTCTTCCAAAATGGCGTCTCGAATCGGTGAGTTACCAACAATTTGATGCAGTAAAAGTAATTCTGTTTTAAATAGATTCCACATAAAAACCTTTTAGTCTAATTTTTCGGAAGCCACACTTTGTATTTCCATATTTTGTTGGTCTATAAAATAACCGTTGACTGATAGCTTGAAATGTATATGAAATCTATTGTATAAATATTCATGTTGGTAAACATTAATTTTACATGACTGTGTTGGCATTGAAAAAACTTTCACCGCATGCTGCGATGGCTGATGAGCAATTCGTCGAATTACTCCGTAGGCATCTCCTTCCTGTGAATGTGTAATGTATGCCGGGTATTTGTACAAAACTAATTAAATGTACAACACCCTCGGTGCTCGAGCATGTGCAGGTGAAAATTACATCCAGTTCCAGTATGAAATACAGAGCGTTTCCCGGCCACATGGTGGCTGTGTTTATTTATCAAGCCTGTCATCAGCATCACTTTAACTAATTCCGTAACAGCCTTTGTAGGTAGGTGGGTCGAGAATGACTAATTTTGTCCAATTCAATGCCAACCGGAATCATGACTCGATCGATTAGACTTACTATGAGTTAACAAAAAATCTCAACGCTGATGCTGTGTTTACTTTTGTCGAGGGTTTTATGAGTGTTATAAAATCATATATCCTTGTCGGTCATTTAAGAGAGCCGATTAAAATTCCCTTAAATCATTAAATTTGAAACAGCCTTTCGCAGACTTCCTAATATTAAAATGTATTCGCGAAGGTTGTCTCGTTAAAGCTAATTTCATTTGTATGGAAATTGGGTCCTAGGACTCCTACTCTTTCTGTGGGATTATTAATTATGAAACCTGAAACCTACCTAAGAAAATATTATCACCGATCATTTTATTTGACCCGTCATGGGTCAGATGAGACGTAATTTTAATCATATAACATGGGTCTAAATATTGAAAATTAATGTAATGTATTACGTTGCACAACTCCACAATTAATTAATGACTCTATATCATTGTATGTAGCTCAGTGTGTTAAAGCGCCTGGCTAGCAAACTGAGTATGCCTAGCGAAGTGGGTTCGAGGCCCGCAAGGCGAAATAATTTTTCATAAAAAAATTGCCCCAAGAATGGTTCGAACTCCACAATATACTGTAGGGCATCGTCTCTATTTACCTAGCACAAGATCCTTGAGACCTTCCAGGGGGTTACTTCGATAACTTGAGAGGCGGTTAAGAAAACATATTTTTTTATGATTATCAGGTGTAATTCAGAAAACATTAATATTTCTAACTGTGCTGGAATACGTAAATTCTAAGCAAATTTGTGTTAAGTATTACTGTCACGTTATGCTATTGTAAATAAAAAAAATAATAATTGTAAATACGTGGAAAAAAGAATTGCTGCACCGCACTCCTTTTGTTCCCTATGCAGAACTCACTGACTAAGTGACTAGTGAGTATAGTGACTGGGGTTAAATGCGATTCTGGGGTAAATGCAACATCCGCTTTTTTTTCTGTTGGTAATGCAAAAATGGCAGTGTATCAGTGTAGTTACTTTAACCACATCCAATTCTATATTTGTATTCTGTCATATGTTGGTTATATGTCACTAGTGGAAATTTATGCATGGTGGAGTTTGTGTCATATTTTTTAAGGTAAATGCAAATTAGCAAGTATTCAAATAAAATTATAGGCTCAATCACTCGTAGCAATATTATTATCAAATTGGTCACAAAATTATACATGTAATGAAGTACATTCGTAAATTTTTACTTTGACGTTATTTTACAACCTCAAAATGATAGCGGGGGTGCGCATTTTCCCCACAAAAACTGGTTTATGGGGTAAATGCATTATCTGTTGTAATTTCAGATTGTACTCAATATGCCACTTACTTATATAATAAGTAATAATAATAAGTAATAAGTCTTAACGTCAGCTCTATGAGACTGAGCAACTGCACGAAGTCCTAAGTTTGATTTAAAGAAAAAAGATTATTATCAGTAAAACTACAAATTATGAAGGTTGGCACTAATTCTTAAAATAAAATCACTGATTTTACAAACAACTGAAATTATTGAGTGAAAATTCATGTCACTACATCTGTCATAGTTCTACTTAGGTAGGATTATACTTTTTATTAACAATATATGTATTAAAAAAAGTTATGGCCAAAAATAAAGAAATATTTCCTTATCGGATCTCTCTCTCTCTTGAATATGCCCACTCTGAATCGTATTTTTCTTTCATTGTCTGAATTCATTCAGCATTTTCTGGATCTGAGAACATTTTTTTATAACTAGCTGTTTCTTCAGACATCGCGTTTAAAGCAAAACAAGTAGTCATGTCATTATCTTCATGGGAACATGGTTTTTTCCTTTCTAGTTAATTCTCTGTGTTTATATTTTTCAGTAACACATCTTAGTCCAGGAACGGCGTCATCGAAAGGGGGTGATAGTTACTTTAAACGAGGCAGTAGACTTTTTTATCTTGTATATATTGTAGAGAGTATGGAGAATTCAAGTTTTAGACCTCCAAACCCTTGACAAATTTTTGTGTGGCCGAAAAAACCACGAATTTTTGGCACTTTTTCAGTTTGTGGCCTATAACTTAAAAACAATCTAGTCATCTATTATCAAAATTGAAGAGCATTAAATTTCGCTTCGAATAAGTACCTCAAAGTTGAAATTTCATCAAGAGGTATGGGCATAATTGGCAGTTGAATAAGAACAATTTTTACCAACATGTAAAAAATTCACAGTGGGTAACTTTTTTAACGTCTTCAGGTCTGAAACGGCTAATCTAAATGAAAAAATCTATAGAATTAAAGTTGTAGAGCATGTAATTTCAAGTTCATAGATTACCTGGTTTTCCAATTGCGATCAATATTAAACAAAATACACTCAAAATCCAAAATGTCCTACATATATATATATATATATATATATATATATATATATATATATATTCATTATTTTCTTTTATTCCTTTTCATTTCATTTTTCAACATTAATTTGATAAAATAGGTTGTAGAAATAAAAGCATAATGTAAAGAAAGGCCCAAAGTTTATTAACAAAAAATAAAAATTTACCCAATAGTAGTAATACAACAAAGTGAATGAAAAATTAAACAAATACAAAGTGCAAGAACAATACAAGGTGTAAGAAAAAACTGAAAAGTACTGAAGTAAAAATGAGTTTGGAAAAAACTAATTATTTGCGTGTAGAGGTTATAATAGTAGAATTCGTTTGGATTGGGGCTAACTAATGTCCTTGTACTGCATCCTATCTTCCTGACTCGTTGCAGCAGCACTACCAACTTCTTCAAGCTCGAAGCAATCTTCGTCGTCGTCTTCATCTTCATCCAACTCAATCTCAGGAGCGTTCTGACGTAAGAGGCCAGAGCTACAGCTTGCTCAAAACGGATGTAGTGGATGACGTACTACTTGTTTCAGACATAATATTTTTAGTCGCAAACTCCTCTATAAATCCTTATTTTACTATAAGGAAAGTAACCAGACTGCAACCAAAGTTACAAATCTGGCGCGTTAAGTGTAATCATTGCATATTACCATCAAAACGCTAATGCTTCGATTGCAACAAACACCAGCCGAAAGACTGATCCTACTTAAAGGAGCTCCCTTGCCAGTCGTCACACACCACTTGCAGACTGCAGTTTCGAACTGTTGGCTCTCGTCAGTGAAAGGTAGGTATGCGACGACCGACATGAGAATCCTTTGACTATAGTACATCCCGGTATTTTCACAATAGCGACATGTAAAACAGCCAGCAGGCGCCATCTAGCGGTCCAGTGTCTGTTGCAATCGAAAAATAAATAGCCTGACTTGGCTTAGCATAGTTCAAATGTGCTTTTAGAGGGCGGAATATTAAACATAATATTTTTAGTCGCAAACTCCTCTATAAATCCTTATTTTACTATAAGGAAAGTAACCAGACTGCAACCAAAGTTACAAATCTGGCGCGTTAAGTGTAATCATTGCATATTACCATCAAAACGCTAATGCTTCGATTGCAACAAACACCAGCCGAAAGACTGATCCTACTTAAAGAAGCTCCCTTGCCAGTCGTCACACACCACTTGCAGACTGCAGTTTCGAGCTGTTGGCTCTCGTCAGTGAAAGGTAGGTATGCGACGACCGACATGAGAATCCTTTGACTATAGTACATTTGTAACTTTGGTTGCAGTCTGGTTACTTTCTTTATAGTAAAATAAGGATTTATAGAGGAGTTTGCGACTAAAAATATTATGTTTAATATTCCGCCCTCTAAAAGCACATTTGAACTAATTGTTTCAGGTATAATTTTATGCTATATGCCACTGTTTATTGTTATTTGTATTTTAAAAATATGCTATGATGAAAGCGAATTTACTCACATGTTATTGTGAACGACCCATGCTTTAGAGGTCTGTGGGACGTTTTGTTACTCTTCCTAAAATGGATGGTGGATGTTCATCTGACGGGTTCGATGTCACTTATTCAGACGTAAAATACAAAATTTTCACTTTCGATTTTTTGCTTAACTGCTCGCACCAAACGTTGCTGAACTATCTCATAACTAACACTCTAAATCTAACACTTCTTAATTAACCTGAAAGGAAATGTTAGTATTGATCAATAAGACAATGAAACACATAATTCAGGTAAAGTTGTATATTGGCATTTGGCAGTCGACTGAAACCAAAAAGATTCAACTGAAAATTAATATTTGCGACTTTGTGGGCATTTAGCTTGCCTGTCTTTATACATATTTGCAAAATATCATAGGTGATTTCGGGCACTCCATTATTGAGTTTAAAGATGCTTGATTCGCAAGAAATTAGAAAATTATTTTATATTAGGCCTCTTCCTCACAAGGCGCGATCTGATCGCCCGATCCGAACGCTTGCGATCTCGTGTTATCACATTTATATTCAGTATATCCCCTTCACATAGAGCGCAATCTGCGTTTTCGTTCCACCGAAATCGTCACGATCAGTTTCGAATCTTTTGGATGGGATATACTGAGTACAAATGTGATAATTATAACACGAGATCGCAAGCGTTCGAATCGCACGATCAGATCGCGCCCTGTGGGGAAGAGGCCTTTGATACGTTCAGGCAAGGCGGTCCCATGCCATATGTACATGGTAATAGAGCGACATGGATTCCGAATCACCGAGGAATCACATTTGGGCAAATACGACGGAAAACATATAAGTTACCGTCAAAAATGACTGCTAAGTTTAAAAAATGACGATCGAAAAATTTGTCGCCCGAGGGAAATCTCCCTTATGGGACTTTTTGAAGAACTATTAATCTGTCCTCATGGTCCATACCTCGCATGAGGGGCAGTGCTACACAACATCGAATCGGAAGTCCGTTTTCGAGACAGTTGCTGGACATTATACGCAAGAAACAAAAATATGACATTTTTTAAAGCCTACAGTGTACGTAAAATGACTGTGAATGTTTTTGTATATTTTCCTATTAATATTATACGTTATACGTTTGTAACATATTGGAGATCGATGGTTAAAAATGTATAACTACTGTTCCAGGGTTGCTACTCATATCCCGCATTTCGAAAAATAGTCCCGTATTTAAATGGAATGTCCGGCGTCCCGATGAACGACCGTTTTGTCTCGTATTTTATGTCATGTGAAAAGTCGACGGGAAATACAGCAATTTGCGATATCGGCTCGAGGGAGCGGCCGCTTAGATCTTATTCGTCCTTTCACTTTACCATCTCGATAAAATCCTATTTTCCTTGCGAAAATCCACATATTTTGATAAATAAACTATACATTATTTTTTTAAATACTTCGAAAATGAGCGACTCTCAGATGGAAAGTGGGTGGGTCTCCAGCATTACGTGCCCTCTCTTTTCCGAATAAATTTAGTAAGCTCCAGGTGTCCACGGTCATTCACAGGCAAGACTAGAGGGAGCAGTTTCCCTCTCTTAGAATTTTCCAAATGTAAACTTTTTGGCCAAAAAAGATGCAAAAAATTGACTACGGAAAAATCTAAAAATCATAAATTCAACATTTCACTTCAAGCAAAAAACAGAACATATTTCCTTTGCAATAAGCAAATACGCAAAATTAATTCAATTTCAAATTTTTCAACTTTTTGAATATGTAAATAAATTTTGTAATTACATTAAAAAAGTAAAAATCGATTTGACGAAACCTATTTTTCAAAGAAACTATTTGTGCAACTTGAATTTCTGAATTTTTAGTGTTGAAGTATTTGACCTTGTAAACGCCAAATTTCCACGTGCGTGCGATTGTGTTTTATGATTATTTTGATTTAAATTAAGCAGTATATTTTCCCGTACTAAAATTATACCTACTTTCATTCTCCGCTGACCTGCTTATTCATTTTGTTTTATTAATTGGTGTTAAAGGTCGGATAAAAACATAAACAATTAATTAACAATAATATTGAAGTGAGATATTAAAAAACCTCACGTTTAATTCTTATTTATGCTGTTTATGACGACAACTACTATTTTAAAAAAGTCATAGATTTTAAAAGTTGGGATTAACTTTTTTTCTAATAATCCTGGAAAAATTCACATCATTAGATTTTGCAAGGTATATTTTGGTGATAATTATAGAATCTCTATATAAAAAGTAAAGAATTTAAATAGAGCAATAATAATAGTAAAAAAAATATTGCCCAATAGAATCTTGTACTCGAACTTGTACAAGTAAATTACATGCAAACAATTAGGTAATTAGTGTAACTTGAAATGATCATTTAAATCTGCCTACCAATTAATCTGAACTTTTTTGTGGAAAATATACGTTTCTTTCACATCTTGTAGGCAGCAACATGCTTCAAATTTAAAAAAAAAAATAGAGCCGAACTCGCGCTATTACAAATAAATTATCTCCCCACTCCTGAACCCTGCACATTGATATGTGTTCTTAAAATATGTTCGTTTAAATTCAGCATACTAATTCACTTGGACCGCTCCTTGATCAGCAGTTTACGTTACAGACTATTCCGAACAGATACTTTTAAGGTCTTGGTATATTCTTTAAGGAGAGATTAAACATGTTACAATGGCCAGTAAAGAAGTTATCCATTTCATTCATTGAATAAAACGAGCAAGTTAACAGGGATATTTGCCCGTTTGAAGTACAGAAGTTTGACGCGACCCTAAATGTGGGCTTCTAAAGTTATTTTGAGAAAGAAGTTCTGGGCAGTCCATTATGCCATGATCTCCTTATAAATACACATTACGTCGATACGTCGGATATAATTGTTCCGCTTTCTTATTTTTTTAGGTGTCAAACTCTTATTAAGCGTGGACAACATCCCGCATATACCTATAGTGATCTATCGAGATTTTCACAAATTTACGGAACTTACAGTTTAACGTCGAATACGAACGGCCACTGTTTGAGGCTGTACACGGCAGTATACCATTTCTGTCCATGAGGTGACGCATTAGTGAACATTTCCCCATACTGGCCCTGATTTTGAATCCGAGACATGTAGCACCGCAGGTTGACACTAACTTTGACACTGATGCCGCAAGAGTGCAAATAAGTTCTAGGAAGTATCTATTATCAATCCATGCAATACAATATATTTTTCTCAAAGTATTATAGTAAATATATGTATACAGGGTGTCTCACCGGGAACTGAATCGATCGATATAGAGAAAAGTACGCATCAGAAAATTTTAAAAATTTTGATTACTAATGTCGGTGTGGCCAATCCAACTAAAATAATTACAAGCAGCTGGCACTTCCGCTTATACCGGAAGTCGATACCAACTTGTTTATTTCAAATGGAACGACCATATATTTTAGGGTTTTCGAAAAGAACATAAAATTCTGAGTCGAAAATATGTAGCATATCTTATACCTAAACCTAGCCGTTGCAGAGATATTTGACATTTTATAGAAAATTTGACAGGTGCAACGGTTTGCAAGAACCGTTATAACTTTCTTCGTGTAAAAGATCCTCATTTGCTTCTTGTCACATAAAAAGAATACAAGGAGAACTACGTTCTACAACTGAAATAAATTCGATAATATCATAACAAGTGTTCCGTTTTTCGCGTTACATTTTGTCAACTTCAAACCGCGAAAACTTTTTTAGGTCAAATGGAACACCCTGTATTTTTTTACGCCAAGTTGTGTAAAATTGAATTCCCTTTTTTCTGATATTGGCATTGTGGGAGTTAAAAGTTACAACTTTTTGAAATATTTACGATTTTATTAGAAATTCATGAATTGTAATCATTTCATCAAAATAGCCATGATTAGAAACAATCAGTCATTATCTTAAATCAAAAAATGCCAGCACGTTTAAATTATACCAACGAAAACTTTTTAAATTTGTTTATTTATTTATGGAGAATGTGATAAAGTAATATCAAGAACTTTTGCTACTCGATATCCACAAAAACGCAAAATAACACTAACACTGTAACATGCGTATTAATCGAATTGAAGATATGGCATGAACTAAAATAGCAGAGATAAGTTCAATTTAAAATAGGATTTCATTTTAATTTAATAATTGCTCAAAATTCTGCCCTCGAACCTCGACACATTTTTCGTACATTCGGATTAGTTCCTCATGGGTAGCTCTTCTAATTGAATCCTGTGATATGTTTTGAAATACATTTCTTACTCTTTGCATACAATCTTCAATGGTTGTTAATGGGCTCTCATAAACTTTATTTTTAATAGTTCCCCAAATGAAATAATCCAGAACTGATAAATCGGGCGAGCGAGGAGGCCTTAAGAAAGGTCCATTATTGGCAAACCATTGATCATAAAAAGTTTCTTGTAAATAATTATTAATTAAATATGCGTTATGTGGGGGAGCACCGTCGTGCTGATAAAAAATGTTTCCATGTTCGGCGAGAGGTAAATTTTCTAAATAGTTATTATTCAAATTTTGTAAGATATTCAGATATCTTTCATCTAAAAAAAAAAAACCAAAAATTTACCTATACATATTAGCAGAAGAGAAAATTTAATTTACCGTTTCAATTTTCCTGATAAAATTGTAATGCCACCACTCTATCGTTTCTTATGACACAGTAAACATTGAACTGCCAACTTTCCTGAAAGTTTCGCTCTCTGAACATATAAGGATTTGAGTCACTCCAATAATGCGAATTGTGTCTATTAAAAAGTCCATTTTTAGTAAATTTTGCTTCATCTGTCCATATAATATCCAAATAAGAATCGTGACCCTCAGACCTTATTAGAATAAACTCACAAAAAATCTGTCTTCTTAGTAAATCTGTTTCTTTTAATCCTTGAACCATATGGAATGAAAACGGGTGAAACTTATGTTTTAATAAGATTCTGTGAATTGAATCTTTGCATAGTCCCGATTCCAGAGCAGCTTGTCTTAATGACATCCTTGGAAATGCATGAAAATATCCCAGAATGACTATTTCAATGTTTTCGTCATCAACAATAGGTTTTCTTCTTTGCATTTTTGCCTTGACAGAGCCATAATTTTTAAAATTTTCCAGTATACGTTTTACAGTGTTTGGTGACGGTTTCCGTTTTTCTGGATATCGAGTAGCAAATGTGCTGCAAGTTCGTGATATTACTTTATCACATTCTCCATAAATAATAAACAAATTTAAAAAGTCTTCATGAGTGTAATTTAAACGTGCTGGCATTTTTTGACATAAGATAATGACTGATTGTTTCTAATCATGGCTATTTTGATGAAATGATTACAGCAATTCATGAATTTCTAATAAAATCGCAAACATTTCAAAAAGTTGTAACTTTAACCCCCACAATTCTAATATCAGAAAAAAAGGAATTCAATTTTACACAATTTGACGTAAAAAAATACAGGGTGTTCCATTTGACCTAAACAAGTTTTCGCGGTTTGAACTTGACAAGATGTAACGCAAAAAACGGAATACTTGGTATCGAGCTTGGTATGATATTATTGAATTTATTTCAGTTGTAGAACGTAGTTCTCCTTGTGTTCTTTTTGCGTGACAAGAAGCAAATGAGGATATTTTACACGATGAAAGTTATAACGGTTAAATTTTCTATAAAATGTCAAATATCTCTGAAACGGCTATATTTAGGTATAGGATATGCTACATATTTTCTACTCAGAATTTTATGCTCTTTTCGAAAACCCTAAAATATATAGGGTGTTCCATTTGAAATAAGTAAGTTGGTATCGACTTCCGGTATAAGCGGAAGTGCCAGCTGCTTGTAATTATTTTAGTTGGATTGGCCACACCGACATTAGTAATTATCTAAATTTTAAAAATTTTCTGATGCGTACTTTTCCCTATATCGATCGATTCAGTTCCCGGTGGGACACCCTGTATATCGTTCAAGTGTGCTTCTAGAGGGCAAAAATATTAAAACATAATATTTCAGTCGCAAGCTCCTCTATAAAATCCTTATTTTACTGTAAGGAATGTAACCAGACTGCAATCAGCAGCTACTCTCCGTGCTGTGTGCCCCGCCGAGCGCTCAATTACAAAACCGTATATTGACAACAAAACGCTAATGCTTCGATTGCAACAAACACCAGCCGAAAGACTGATCCTACTTAAAGGAGCTCTCGTGCCAGTCGTCCCACTTGCAGACTTACTATTTTACATGTTGCTATCGTACAGATACCGAAATGTACCAAATAGTCAAGAGATCCTCGTGTCGTTCGTCACATGCCTACCTTGCACTGACGAGAGCCAACAGCTCGAAACTGCAGTTTGCAATTAGCAGATTAGCAAATATCTTCTCGGAGATTGAAAAATTTTGATATTTAAAGACTAAGTACCTGCTAATAATATCAATGAAGAGGGCCACCTTACCTCGACTTTCCTCGAGCTTGATTGTCTTAGTGTAAAATTTTTTTTCTTAAGTTAAAGAAACTATTTTTCTGCGTTAATTTCCAGAATATACTTTGTATTCAAATTTTACAAGCTGTCGAGCTTACTAATTGGAGAAATTCGAGTATCCCCGCTTACTTATCACACTCAGCAGCAGTACTCAGATTTTATTACGGAAGGTATGTTTTTTGTTCTCGAAAAATACACTTAGACTGGCACCCATACATGAATGAATAAAAAATCATGAGAAACACAAAAAATATTAAATTCGGCAGTGCCTCGAATTTAATTTGTTGGTGTATTCAAGAAATTCCAACAAAACTACAAGCTCTGATAAGCTTCATGCTGTTGATGGACAAAAGTTAGTGACACAAGATTGCGCTTAAACCTTTCTCTTTGGAAGATTGCTCTAGCTCTGTGAAGTTAGCACTACCACTTTAAAATTTTGAAATCGTTTTGGCCTCATCAATTGTAGCTTTTTTGTTGCGAATTTGTTGCGGCGAGAAAAAATTTGTAGCTCTTTATTTTAAAAAAATAACCCATGGTAATGCTAACTTCACAGTGAAGATAGCATTACCACTCACAGTGCTTTAACATTTTGAAATTGTTTTGGCCTCATCAATTGTAGCTTTTTTGTTGCGAATTTGTTGCGGTGAGAAAAAATTTGTAGCTCTTTATTTTTAAAAAATAACCCATGGTAATGCTAACTTCACAGTGAAGATAGCATTACCACTCACAGTGCTTTAACATTTTGAAATTGTTTTGGCCTCATCAATTGTAGCTTTTTTGTTGCGAATTTGTTGCGGTGAGAAAAAATTTGTAGCTCTTTATTTTAAAAAAATAACCCATGGTAATGCTAACTTCACAGTGAAGATAGCATTACCACTCACAGTGCTTTAACATTTTGAAATTGTTTTGGCCTCATCAATTGTAGCTTTTTTGTTGCGAATTTGTTGCGGTGAGAAAAAATTTGTAGCTCTTTATTTTTAAAAAATAACCCATGGTAATGCTAACTTCACAGTGAAGATAGCATTACTACTCACCAGTGCTTTAAAATTTTGAAATCATTTTGGCACCATTAATTGTAGCTTTTTTGTTGCGAATTTGTTGCGGTGAGAAAAAATTTGTAGCCCTTTATTTTTTTAAAATAACCCATGGTAATGCTAACTTCACAGTGAAGATAGCATTACCACTCACAGAAATAACTTTAAAAAGTGCACAAACATTTTCTTATCACAAGAATAATTTGTTGCGAATTTGTTGCACACGATTAATAGCAAAAAATTAATGAGAAAATGTTTTTTTCTGGTAATGCGAACTTGATAATCAAAATCGCTTTTAATAATTAGCCCAATAAAACGGGAGGTTTGTCGATTTGGATGAAATAATTCAGAGCGGGCTGAAATTTTGGGAACAGGCGTATTTTGTGATAATTTTTAATATATCAAAAGGCCCCACCCGTAGACGCCGGCGGAGGCGAGGGGAGGGAGAAAATAGGTAAAAAAAAATCGGTTTTTCGTAAAAACTACAAACAAGCAATTTTCGTCACCTTTGAAGTACAAGAAGTTACATTTAATAATATTTTTTCACTTTTTTAAGTATCAGAAATTCTCACAGAATAACTTCAGCCCGCTCTGAATTATTTCATCCAAATTTTCCCATTTCATTGGGCTAAATACTTTATAAATAAGAACGATATTTTTTTTTAAAAGGACCGGAACAAACAGATAACTTTAAAAAAGTCAGCAATCGCGACTGAACGATTCCGGGTGCATCGTATAAAAAATAAAACACAAAATGTGCAAGTAAGGAAGGAAATTTGCAGATAACAGGTTTCAAAAGATTTTGAGAGCAAAACGTGGACTACTGTAACTTATATTGAAAAACAGTAGCAGTTTACTCATATAAACAGGTATTCCATTTTATTTCGTAAACATTTTACTCAAAAATGTTTTCTAAAGAACGAAAAAGCATAAATCGCTAGAATTATAAGGTTGTCATAAAAAGAGAACATAGTTTATTATGTTGAAACTATATTAGAGAAAACTTTATTTGCAACGAATTGTTTCTCGATGCAACAAATTCGTACACGACACGTAACAAAGTCTCGAAATGAAAAACACATCAAAAAATGCATTTGCAACGGTTTTTGCAGATGGCAGTCTTAGGCTGCGCTGGAAATTCAAGATTTCATTAAATTTTGCAAAAACTATTTTCGCAACAAATTAGGTCACGGTGCAACAAATTCGTACACCACACGGTACAAATACTCAAAGTGAGAAACAGATGGAAAAATGCATTTGCAACAATTTTTGGCGGTGGTAGTGTCAGGTTGTACTGAAAATTCAACGTTTTATCGTTTTTGCTGAAAATTTGTTTCGCAACAAATTGTTACTCGGCACAACAAATTCGTACACCACACGCTACAAATCGTCGAAGTGAGAAACACATGAAAAAATGCATTTACAACAATTTTTGTAGGTGGTAATGCCAAGTTGTGCAGAAAATTCAACGTTTTTTCGGTTTTTGCTAAAAATTTGTTTCGCAACAAATTATTTCTCGGCCCAACAAATTGTTACATCACATGCTACAATTCCTTGAAGTGAAAAACACATGAAAAAATGCATTTGCAACGGTTTTTGGCAGTGGTAATGCGAGGTCGCATTGAAAATTCAACGTTTTTTCGGTTTATACTGAAGTTGTTTCGCAACAAATTATTACCCGCCACAACAAATTCGTACACCACACAATACAAATTGTCGAAGTGAAAAACACACGAAATAATGCATTTGCAACGGTTTTTGGCAGTGGTAATGCCAGGTCGTACTGAAAATTTAACGTTTTTTCGGTTTATACTGAAAAGTTGTTTCGCAACAAATTATTACTCGTCACAACAAATTCGTACACCACACGCTACAAATCCTCGAAGTGAAAAACACATGAAAAACTGTATTTACAACAATTTTTGTAGGTGGTAATGCCAAGTTGTGCAGAAAATTGAACGTTTTTTCGGTTTTTGCTGAAAATTTGTTTCGCAACAAATTATTAATCGTTACAACAAATTCTTTCATCACACGCTACAAATCCTTGAAGTGAAAAACACATGAGAAAATGCATATGTAACGGTTTTTGGCAGTGGTAATGCCAGTTTGTACTGAAAATTCAACGTTTTATCGGTTCTTGCTGAAAATTTTTTCCCAACAAATTATTACTCGGCACAACAAATTCGTACACCACACGCTACAAATCGTCAAAGTGAAAAACACATGAAAAAATGTATTTACAGCAACTTTTGTAGGTGGTAATGCCAAGTTGCGCAGAAAATTCAACGTTTTTTCGGTTTTTGCTGAAAATTTGTTTCGCAACAAATTATTACTCGGCACAACAAATTTTTACATCACACGCTACAAATCCTTGAAATGAAAAATACATGAAAAAATGCATTTGCAACAGTTTTTGGCAGTGGTAATGCCAGTCCGTACTGAAAATTCAACGTTTTATCGATTTTTGCGAAAATTTGTTTCGCAACAAATTATTACTCGGCACAACAAATTCGTACACCACACGCTACAAATCGTCGAAGTGAAAAACACACGAAATAATGCATTTGCAACGGTTTTTGGCAGTGGTAATGCCAGGTCGTACTGAAAATTCAACGTTTTTTCGGTTAAGCATTAAACTACATATTGAATGACAGCTGCCAACGCAATTTTTCATCATATTTTGATTTTAAAACCTATTACGTATTTGACATGAATTTGTTATGCCTAGAAATGATTTGCTGTGAAACAAGTAGTCTTCGCAAAAATGGATAAAACTGGGAATTTCCAGGGTAATCTGGCACTATCAACTGCAAAAATCGTTGCAACTGCATTTTCTCACTTCGACGATTTGTAGCGTGTGGTGTACAAATTTGTTGCGCCGAGTCATAATTTGTTGCGAAACAAATTTCCAGCAAAAACCGAAACAACGTTGAATTTTCTGCACAACGTGGCATTATCACCTACAAATATTGTTGTAAATACATTTTTTCATGTGTTTTTCACTTCGACGATTTGTAGCGTGTGGTGTACCAATTTGTTGTGCCGAGTAATAATTTGTTGCGAAACAGGTTTTTGCAAAAATCGATAAAACGTTGAATTTTCAGTACGAACTGGCATTACCACTGCCAAAAACTGTTGCAAATGCATTTTTTCATGTATTTTTCATTTCAAGGATTTGTAGCGTGTGATGTAAAAATTTGTTGTGCCGAGTAATAGTTTGTTGCGAAACAAATTTTCAGCAAAAACCGAAAAAACGTTGAATTTTCTGCACAACTTGGCATTACCACCTACAAAAATTGTTGTAAATACATTTTTTCATGTGTTTTCACTTCGACGATTTGTAGCGTGTGGTGTACGAATTTGTTGTGCCGAGTTATAATTTGTTGCGAATCAAATTTTCAGCAAAAACCGAAAAAACGTTGAATTTTCTGCACAACTTGGCATTACCACCTACAAAAATTGTTGTAAATACACTTTTTCACGTGTTTTTCACTTCGACGATTTGTAGCGTGTGGTGTACGAATTTGTTGTGCCGAGTAATGATTTGTTGCGACACAACTTTTCAGTATAAACCGAGAAAACGTTGAATTTTCAGTACGACCTGGCATTATTACTGCCAAAAACCGTTGCAAATGCATTATTTCGTGTGTTTTTCACTTCGACGATTTGTAGCGTGTGGTGTACGAATTTGTTGTGCCGAGTAATAATTTGTTGCGAAACAAATTTTCAACAAGAACCGATAAAACGTTGAATTTTCAGTACAACCTGGCATTACCACTGCCAAAAACCGTTGCATATGCATTTTTTCATGTGTTTTTCACTTCTCAAGGATTTGTAGCGTGTGATGTAAGAATTTGTTGTGACGATTAATAATTTGTTGCGAAACAAATTTTCAGCAAAAACCGAAAAAACGTTGAATTTTCTGCACAACTTGGCATTACCACCTACAAAAATTGTTGTAAATACATTTTTTCATGTGTTTTCACTTCGACGATTTGTAGCGTGTGGTGTACGAATTTGTTGTGCCGAGTTATAATTTGTTGCGAAACAAATTTTCAGCAAAACCGATAAAACGTTGAATTTTCAGTACAACCTGGCATTACCACTGCCAAAAACTGCTGCAAATCCATTTTTTCGTGTGTTTTTCACTTCGACGATTTGTAGCGTGTGGTGTACGAATATGTTGTGCTGAGTAATAATTTGTTGCGAAACAAATTTTTAGCAAGAACCGATAAAACGTTGAATTTTCAGTACAAACTGGCATTACCACTGCCAAAAACCGTTACATATGCATTTTTTCATGTGTTTTTCATTTCAAGGATTTGTAGCGTGTGGTGTACGAATTTGTTGTGCCGAGTAATAATTTGTTGCGAAACAAATTTTCAACAAGAACCGATAAAGCGTTGAATTTTCAGTACAAACTGACATTACCACTACCAAAAACCGTTGCATATGCATTTTTTCATGTGTTTTTCACTTCAAGGATTTGTAGCGTGTGATGTAAGAATTTGTTGTGACGATTAATAATTTGTTGCGAATCAAATTTTCAGCAAAAACCGAAAAAACGTTGAATTTTCTGCACAACTTGGCATTACCACCTACAAAAATTGTTGTAAATACACTTTTTCACGTGTTTTTCACTTCGACGATTTGTAGCGTGTGGTGTACGAATTTGTTGTGCCGAGTAATGATTTGTTGCGACACAACTTTTCAGTATAAACCGAGAAAACGTTGAATTTTCAGTACGACCTGACATTATTACTGCCAAAAACCGTTGCAAATGCATTATTTCGTGTGTTTTTCACTTCGACGATTTGTAGCGTGTGGTGTACGAATTTGTTATGCCGAGTAATAATTTGTTGCGAAACAAATTTTCAACAAGAACCGAAAAAACGTTGAATTTTCTGCACAACTTGGCATTACCACCTACAAAAGTTGTTGTAAATACATCTTTTCATGTGTTTTTCACTTCGACGATTTGTAGCGTGTGGTGTACGAATTTGTTGTGTCGAGTTATAATTTGTTGCGAAAAAAATTTTCAGCAAGAACCGATAAAACGTTGAATTTTCAGTACAAACTGGCATTACCACTGCCAAAAACCGTTGCATATGCATTTTTTCATGTGTTTTTCACTTCAAGGATTTGTAGCGTGTGATGTAAGAATTTGTTGTGACGATTAATAATTTGTTGCGAAACAAATTTTCAGCAAAAACCGAAAAAACGTTGAATTTTCTGCACAACTTGGCATTACCACCTACAAAAATTGTTGTAAATACACTTTTTCAGGTGTTTTTCACTTCGACGATTTGTAGCGTGTGGTGTACGAATTTGTTGTGCCGAGTTATAATTTGTTGCGAAAAAAATTTTCAGCAAGAACCGATAAAACGTTGAATTTTCAGTACAAACTGGCATTACCACTGCCAAAAACCGTTGCAAATGCATTATTTCGTGTGTTTTTCACTTCGACAATTTGTAGCGTGTGGTGTGCGAATTTGTTGTACCGAGTAATAATTTGTTGCGAAACAAATTTTCAACAAGAACCGATAAAGCGTTGAATTTTCAGTACAAACTGGCATTACCACTGCCAAAAACCGTTGCATATGCATTTTTTCATGTGTTTTTCACTTCAAGGGTTTGAAGCGTGTGACGTAAGAATTTGTTGTGACGATTAATAATTTGTTGCGAAACAAATTTTCAGCAAAAACCGAAAAAACCTTGAATTTTCTGCACAACTTGGCATTACTACTTACAAAAATTGTTTTAAATATAGTTTTTCATGTGTTTTTCACTTCGATGATTTGTAACGTGTGGTGTACGAATTTGTTGTGACGAGTAATAATTTGTTGCGAAACAACTTTTCAGTATAAACCGAAAAAACGTTAAATTTTCAGTACGGCCTGGCATTACCACTGCCAAAAACCGTTGCAAATGCAATATTTCGTGTGTTTTTCACTTCGACAATTTGTAGCGTGTGGTGTACGAATTTGTTGTGGCGGGTAATAATTTGTTGCGAAACAACTTCAGTATAAATCGAAAAAACGTTGAATTTTCAATACGACCTGGCATTACCACTGCCAAAAACCGTTGCAAATGCATTTTTTCATGTGTTTTTCACTTCAAGGAATTGTAGCATATGATGTAACAATTTGTTGTGCCGAGAAATAATTTGTTGCGAAACAAATTTTTAGCAAAAACCGAAAAAACGTTGAATTTTCTGCACAACTTGGCATTACCACCTACAAAAATTGTTGTAAATAATAATTAAAAGTACTTGTAAAGTAATAATTTGTCACGAAACAGGCTTTCGCAAAAATTGATAATGCGCTGCATTTCCAGCGCAACCTGACACTACCATCGCCAAAAATTGTTGCAAATGCATTTTTCCACCTGTTTCTCACTTTGAGTATTTGTACCGTGTGGTGTACGAATTTGTTGCACCGAGACCTAATTTGTTGCGAAAAAAGTTTTTGCAAAATTTAATGAAATCTTGAATTTCCAGCGCAGTCTAAGACTGCCACCTACAAAAACCGTTGCAAATGCATTTTTTGATGTGTTTTTCATTTCGAGACTTTGTTACGTGTCGCGTATGAATTTGTTGCATCGAGAAACAATTCGTTGCAAATAAAGTTTTTCCCAATACAGTTTCAACATAATAAACTATGTTCTCTTTTTATGACAACCTTATAATTCTAGCGATTAAAATGTTTACGAAATAAAATGGAATACCTGTTTTTATGAGTAAACTGCTACTGTTTTTCAATATAAATTACAGTAGTCCACGTTTTGCTCTCAAAATCTTTTGAAACCTGTTATCTGCAAATTTCCTTCCTTACTTGCCTTGCACATTTTGTGTTTTATTTTCTATACGATGCACCCGGAATCGTTCAGTCGCGATTGCTGACTTTTTTAAAGTTATCTGTTTGTTCCGGTCCTTTTTAAAAAAAATATCGTTCTAATTTATAAATTATTTAGCCCAATGAAATGGGAAAATTTGAATGAAATAATTCAGAGCGGGCTGAAGTTATCTGTGAGAATTTCTGATACTTCAAAAAGTGAAAAAATATTATTAAATGTAACTTCTTGTACTTCAAAGGTGACGAAAATTGCTTGTTTGTAGTTTTTTACGAAAAACCGATTTTTTTTTACCTATTTTCTCCCTCCCCTCGCCACCGCCGGCGTCTACGGGTGGGGCCTTTTGATATATTAAAAATTATCACAAAATACGCCTGTTCCCAAAATTTCAACCCGCTGTGAATTATTTCATCCAAATCGACAAACCTCCCGTTTTATTGGGCTAATTATTAAAAGCGATTTTGATTATCAAGTTCGCATTACCAGAAAAAAACATTTTTTCATTAATTTTTTGCTATTAATCGTGTGCAAGAAATTCGCAACAAATTATTCTTGTGATAAGAAAATTTTTGTGCACTTTTTAAAGTTATTTCTGTGAGTGGTAATGCTATCTTCACTGTGAAGTTAGCATTACCATGGGTTATTTTTAAAAAATAAAGGGCTACAAATTTTTTCTCACCGCAACAAATTCGCAACAAAAAAGCTACAATTAATGGTGCCAAAATGATTTCAAAATTTTAAAGCACTGGTGAGTAGTAATGCTATCTTCACTGTGAAGTTAGCATTACCATGGGTTATTTTTTAAAAATAAAGAGCTACAAATTTTTTCTCACCGCAACAAATTCGCAACAAAAGAGCTACAATTGATGAGGCCAAAACAATTTCAAAATTTTAAAGCACTGTGAGTGGTAATGCTATCTTCACTGTGAAGTTAGCATTACTATGGGTTATTTTTTTTAAATAAAGAGCTACAAATTTTTTCTCACCGCAACAAATTCGCAACAAAAAAGCTACAATTGATGAGGCCAAAACGATTTTAAAATTTTAAAGTGGTAGTGCTAACTTCACAGAGCTGATAGCTCTACCAAAGTTAAGTATGTGGATATTGGATATATCACGCATGTCACTACATTTTTATCGAATGGGGCCAGCATAAAATATAGGCTGCCAATATGCTGCCATGTCAACAAGATAAATATTTGGAAATGGGTATTATTTTCTCCTGAAGTATATTATGTGACATGACAAAGAAGACTACAAATTGGTTCTGCCTAAATATAACAGAATAATGGAGAAAAGAAATATGGACTTTCATGTGTTTTAATAATATATCAGATTTATACAGCGTGTTGGAATAGTAATAGCTAATGTCGTTGGATTTTGTAAGCATCTACTTGATGAAACATGATATAAACCAAAGTTTTCTGACATAAAACAACGGAAGTTTCTAAAAAATACATATTTTCAATAGAAGAAAATGCTCACAGTCTGCAATTACAAAGAATCGCATACATAAGTAAATTGTAGGTAACTTACGCGAACTTCAAAATATTTTCAAATTTGACACTTCTAAAGCGAGGATCGCGAGACAACTTCAGTCGTCTTCAATACACCCTCATAATTCTGCTATAAAATAGAGTAAAATAATAACTTTTTTTGACGATTTTCACTATTACCATAAAATTATATTTTACGCTTAAGAAAATTGTGAAAAGTAGAGTTTTTTAATAGTTTTAGGAAAAATAAATACAATACAATAAATATAGATTAGTCGTTTCCTTTAATTTATATTTGTTATGTGCCTGTTAAATGATATCTATTCCTTAGATCACTTCAATTGTAGTTTGGTGTTGGTATAACTTTGATTTCACTGCTTAGTATTATGGTGAACTTGTAATAAATTAAGTTTAATTGGTGTTAATTTAATTGGCTGTTGTAACAGTAACTTACACTGCTCTAGTTTTAAATAACCGTTCATCATGATATTGAGAACTTAATAAAATAATAAATGATGTACTTACATGATATTTATAAATATTTTTTAGTTTTAACTAAATTTTGATGCAGTATTCTCACAGTTGATGAGCGTTCTGGAGTCACAAATACTTCCTCTATTTTTTAGGTTATACCTAGTGAATTATCTTAGAAAATAATTAGACTCCGTCTGGGGATAATTAAGGGGTTAACGTATCCGAACAATAAATAACCCGTCTTATTTTAACGGAATCTTTGAAACAATGTATTTTGGATGGACACTATTCCACCAAAGAGGCAGCTAGAAATTCGAATATCCCTAAAAGTACTATTAAACCAATGTATTAACAACTGCAGAGCTGTCTATGATCCTTGCCAAGTCAATTTTCATTCAGATAATGAGCATCTAAAAATATTAATAGACCGAGAAGAATTATGCTAATTAATTATACAGGGTGGTCCAAAGTAATGGTCCATACAGCAAGAGTGGGTCTCTGACATTAAAATATTACGATTTAACTAAATTTAGCTTAGTACAAAAGTTGATATTAACAGGGTGTTAAAGTCAATATTATATTTTTAATTTTCTCGTATAACTTTTGAAGTGTTTCAAGTATTGTTGTCAAAATTGGTGAATGGGGGTTTTTGAGATGAAAAAAATCAAATATGCTTCCATTTTTTGTGTAGATCCTAGAGGGCGCCACATAAGCATTGTTTAAGGTGTAAATGTACTCTTAACTTTTTACCCGTAATGTTATCCCTTTTTTTTATTAAAAAATCCCAAGCCTATCTCATTTTAGCGAAAAAAAGTGTACTTGTCATTAGTCTTAGAAATTGACGGACCGTTTTCGAGAAAATCGCATTTTAACCCTCATAAATCAATATAAGAAATATTAACGTAGTAGGCGCCGATGCCAACAATACTTTTGACACTTAAAAATTGTAATGTTGACACTATTATGTAGAACTAAAACACGCATCATCAAGTTAATTAATTTTATTAGAAAAATAATGAAGAGAAAATTTAATTAAACAAAATTATGGTTTAAACAAGGGTTCAACGAATAAGAAACAGAATGGGAAAAGATATGCTACGTAGTACATGACCATAAATACGTTGGATAATAAGATATACTAAAAATACACTGGGGCCGCTGTGCGTAGCAGATCGCAGACACTACCTAGCCCGGATAAGTGATGTAACTTGCCCACGACAAAATTTCACTAGCTCAGAGATCTCAGGGCGTTAAGCTCAAGTTTAACATAAACTATTAGAAGCCACTGCTACGGGCATAAACTATTAGAAGTTTTAAGTTTACTTATTTAACATAAAAATCACTGAGGGTTCCATTCGTAGTGGTCGCAGATGAAATAATGACACTTTCTTTCAACATATTTCATATTACAATATTTACACTTTTGGTTCTCTAACATGAACCTGGTGATGTTCAATTATGTGCCTATATTCTATTAAATATGTAACCACATAAAACAGAGGTACCCCTTGTGTAGCTACACTCGGTTTACAAGGGTTAACTAACATAAATTTTGCCGCAATTAGGTTACATTAGAGAACTTATTTAATCAGAATCAGCGAATAAAATCTTGGTTTTAAATATATACAAATATAAGTTAGGTAACAGGAAATAAATATTATTACGCAGAAACACTGAAGGTGGTTTTGTGGCAAAGCACACTATAACACTTACCACAACATTGGTACGATACCCAGCTGCCAACAATGATGAAACTGCAGCTCTACGGTGGTGACTTCGAGGACAGTTGATGGTAGTGGGTTTATAACCTCCCTAAACCGAGGAGACGTTTCAGCCTAGTCCGTGGAACGTTCACCCAGTCCGTAGAACTTTCAAACCCCGCCCGTGGGTCCTAAGATATACCCATTCAATTTGTAAGTCAGAAATACACGGAAAACGTGCCAAATGAGAGCAATTGACAACAGATATAATCCACAAAAGAAATATAATTTGAAACGTACGCCCTGGACACCTATGAGCTCAAACCTAAATGTTGGTTTAGATATGTGGACGCCACCTTCATTATCTGGCAGCATGGACGAGAAGAACTGGAAAATTTCAAAACCTACCTTAGCAACCTTCACCAAAACATCAAATTTACCATGGAAATTGAGAAATATGGTGAGCTCCCGTTTCT
Organism: Leptura quadrifasciata; assembly: GCA_963675555.1. NCBI lineage: Eukaryota > Metazoa > Arthropoda > Insecta > Coleoptera > Cerambycidae > Leptura > Leptura quadrifasciata. The sequence continues at coordinate 77,000,379 of OY776673.1, read as the reverse complement.
AGATGTACTCGCATACAAGAAAAAGGATGGAACATTAGGACACAAGGTGTACAGGCAACCTAACACATACCGACAAATATCTAAGTGCGCAGTCTCACCACGATCCAGCACAGAAGCAGGCCGCCATCAACACACTAGTATACAGGGCAAAACAAATATGCGAAGAACATCTCCAAGAGGAATACCAGACTTTAAAGACATCTCTACAGAAAAATTGATATAGACCCAAAGATATAAACAACGCCATCAAGAAACAGAGCATAGCCAATACGAAAGAAGAAAAGAAATAAACAGCGACCACTTACCTACCATATATACAAGGTTGTGCGAACAGGATTGGTAGAGTGCTAGCAAAGAAGAACATCAAAGTGATCTACAACGCAAAACAAAAAATCGGACAATTTCCTAAATACGAGCTACCAGAGGAGCTTGACTCACCAGGAGTTTATAGCATTCCATGTTCGTATGAAGAAGTTTACATAGGAGACACCAAGAGACATATTAATACCAGGCTTAAAGAACATATCAGGCATACAAAGAAGGAAAACATCACTAAGTCTGCAGTTGCGGAACACTCAAAGGAAACCGGCCACTGGATAGCATTTTATGAGACCAAAAGATTGGCGAGTACGAGACACTACTGGCCCAGAAGATACAGAGAAGCTATAGAAATACACAAAAATCAAAATAATTTCAACCGTGACGCCAGACTACAGCTATCGTTGACATGGAAATAAATGTTCCTGTCCACTTACCATGCGACATCACTCGAACCAAGCCACGCCTCCTGACGATGCATGTAAATAGAGGAGCTCAACTATTCAAAACTAATATAAATATCCAAATTACATATCAACACAATTCTTGCCCGATATCACAGGCACACCTACACTTTCAGACTTCATCTTAAAAATTTTACTTCCTAACTTCGCAAACACACTAGTTCAGTCAGAAAATCCATCTCTCCCTAATCCCCTTAGTTCTAAATTCCATCAGGCTCCCAAACATCCTTCCCTTAACTACATCTACACACCTTAACCCTATAGGAGAATTATTGTAAAATCTGTTGTTAGAAAAATTAAAAATAAAAAAAACAAAAACACAAAAAAATAAACAAACACAAAAAACCAAAAAATATTAAAACAAATAAAACACAAAAAAGACTAAAAGTAGAGAAAAAAAACAAAAATAATTACTACTACTACACTTAAAAAAAAAACTTTCGCTTAGTCAAAAGAACCAACATCAGAGCAAACAAAAACACAAAAGAGCCATCAAACCACTAACATATTAACCACAATTGTATCATCCAAATAATATAAAATCGTGTAATACAACCCAATAACAATTAACCATACCAATAAACATACGCCAGCCTCGGAGCACGATGAGCACAATTCAACCCAGGGCAAACATCTAGAAGATGGAGAGCCCCAAGCAGCTGCACATACTTTACAATCAAAACCATCAACGCGGGAGAGAACTCGGGAACCTAACTATGGATCATCATCATCTCCGTGAAAACAGAAACAAAAAAGGATCATTTAGCCGCACCACTTCCTCTTTAAACTCTTTAAGTAATTTAATAATCATATAAGCTAATCACAATTAGCTATTGTGCCAAAATATTAATTTTCCAGCGATCTCCCAAGAAAGCGTTCATGTCGTCCACTTACCATAGTAGGTGAGAAAATAAACAGTAACATACTTGGACGACAGTAACATACTTGGACGTTCGTATGTTGGGAAAATCTCAACAGTAGATGCTGTTAAACGATGAAACGCGGAGTACTGTAGAGGCATTTGGCAAGTCACCCATAAGTTGGTGGTGCTTGCACACATCTGTCAGGATAATTTAATGTCATATTTTGCACACAGTGCATTATTACTCGCATTATTAGGACTACATCTCATCATAATCTGACCAATTTCATTATTAAATTATGAATACTGACTTAAGTAGTGATGGTATTTTATGTAATGTACCTCGTCGAGTGTCACCGAAGCAAAAATAACGCGTCGTTATATCTAATACGCGCAACGTCGCATCGGTCGCAAAAAAGGTACGAAGTTTGTAAATTAGATCTGCATTTAAATAAAAGTGATTTTGTTCTTTTGTTCGTGGGAAAAATATTGTACACAACTCGCTTGAAAGTGTCTTAACACTCGTGCCCTGAGTTTCACTTTCTATACTTGTTACCTACTATCTATTAAGTAAATATTATATTTTTTATAGTCACATTTGTATTTTAGATTTTTTTTGATATATATAAAATTTATGTTTAATTTGTTTTGATAATAACAACCTAAACCATTAATAAAGTTATATCGTTATTTAAATTTGTGTACGCAATTATCCATTATTGCAATAGGTTATAGAGGGAAAAATAACAGACATTTAATTTAATCATGATGTATACTGAACGGTTTAAAGTACACTTAGAAATATAATGTAAAGTATAAAGCGAGGTATAAAGCTCAATACTAATGTGAAATATACAAGCATACAATTTGTCCACTACATTTTTCTACTTACACGTTACATAATATTTCTATCCTTACAGTCCTTACCGTATTTTGTAGAAAATGAAAGAGTTACGAAATTAACTACCTATATTACATTCTGAAGAACAGGCATTGCGACAATTTCTTTTAAATTATGTGGCCCACCATTTTTTACATCATTCGCTCGTTGAGACGTTTGCCTTTCCACACAGAATTCTATCTTCGAATACAGCTCACTCTGTATATTATTACGGCAGAAACTGCAAAGGAAATATGTTTGCAGTATGCACGTTTTGTTCTTTGATGTCGTTCGTTTGTTGTATTATCATATAAAAGCAAATGCCTTTGTTTTCAATTGTTCGAGGTATTGTATTTTTCAAATTATTTATATTAGCTATAACGAAGATTTTTTCGTTATCGAAATGTACACAAAAGATTTTTGTTTTTATTAAATACCTTCTATATGATTTATTATGTTATATTTGTTATTGTATATATGTCGTAGTCACATGGTGAAATACGGCTTTTCGGGAAAAGCCGAGGCAGCTCATGAAATGCCGGCAGATAGTGTGAAATCTGTATGCTACACGATTCGCCTAGGCTGTTCATAAAGAGCCTGGTTTATTTAATCAGTTAATGTTATGATTCGTGCTTTACATGATCAGCCGTTATTTAGGCCATCGGCATTTCATGAAATGACGTGATTTAGTCATATTATGAATGAGTCTAGCGATGAAGGCGGCAGATCATGTAAAGCACAAATTATAACATTAACTGACTAACTAGACTCTTCATAAACAGCCTAGGCGAATCGTATAGCATACAGATTTCACACTATCTGCCGGCATTTCATGAAATACCGATGCCCTAAATAACGGCGGATCATGTTAAACTTGTCATTACACGAAAATACTAACATTTTAAGGCACTTCATGAAAAGCCTAGTCAAATGATATAGCATGAGGTATTTTACGCTATCTGCCGGGATTTCATGAACTGCCTAGGCTTTTCCCGAAAAGCCGTATTGCACTACGTATCTACGACATAGGCTTTTCGGGAAAAACCTAGTCAGTTCATAAAATGCCGATGACCTAACTCACGGTCGATCCTGTTAAACTTGACATTGCACCAAAATACTAACATTTTAAGGCACTCCATGAAAAACCTAATCACATAATGTAACATGATGTGTTTCACACTATCTGCCGGCATTTCATGAACTGCCTAGGCTTTTCCTGAAAAGCCGTATTTCACCATGTGATTATGATATATATACAGGATGTAACCATTTTAAATATACATGCACCTTTAGATAAGAAGTCGGCTTCTTGAAAAAAAAAAAAAAAAAAAGTAATAAAAGTCCAACACAGAAAAAGATACAAATTGTTAAAGTTACAGATTAATGAAAATTTGTCGATGTCTTGGTCACTGATGAAGCTATTTTTACGCGTAATGGTATAACCAATGTACATAATCCAGTAGTTCGGAATCACTTTCAACATCGATGAACGCCTAATAGATCCGTTCATATTGTTAAATCGGATGGATGGTCTGCAATATCTGTAGTTTCTCCGTAATGATCGTCCTGGTCTTCTTGAAGATGTGCCCTTGAAGGTTCGAAGTCGGATGTGGTTTTTACATGACGGTGCACCCCCATTATCGTTTAGTAGTCCGAGATTACTTGACACAATTAATCATAATACGTTAGATCGGACGGGGTGGACCCGTAGCTTGGCCTCCGTGGTCCCCTGATCTAAATCCTTTTGACTTATTTTTGTGGGGATATTTAAAAAATGAAGTCTACCAAACCGAAGTTGACAATATCGATGTATTACGTGAACGTATCACAACGCCTTTCCATAATCTGCGTCTTCGGGAACAGCAAGAAGGGCGATCAGTTCAGCTAGTGTGACAAAACTGGATTAGATGGGTTCAGGCGTCCTTGAATGTCAATGGATAGAACTTTGAACAGTTTTTATAGAAATAATATGTTATTTTAACATTTCCATTAATTTATAATTTTAACAATTTGTATCTTTTTCTGTGTTGGACTTCTATTTAAATTTTTTTTTAAGATATCAACTTCTTATTTAAAGGTGCATGTATGGTTAAATTTTTTCGGGTAAGTTGCGTTACACCCTGTATATTGTACCGCCTTAAGCGATTTAGCTTAAAAGTTAATAAAAATGTTAATTTGTAGATGCACCGAATATCCCTACTAAGTTGTAAAGTGCTGATGAACTCGAGTGAAGGGAGAGCCACGAGAGGAAACTCTATAGTCGCACGAACCAAACCGCAAATATTTCAGTACATATCCAACCGTCTCGCGAGTTAGATGTTAGTGCCTACCGTCCTGAATAGGCCAACCGCGAAGTATTCTAAGTGCCAAAGCAAAATAAGTCGATCTGACGTCACTCATACAACGTCATTCTTTCTGTACAAGGGAATAATTGAAAATATCCGATAGTTAGTTCAGGAGTAGCCGTTGCCAGCGATAGATATGTGGAGTTCTCCGTCCTGTGCCGATCTGCGAAGAAAATATTCCGAAATATTGTCTAAGTCCGTTTGACGTCACGTCGATCCACCGGGCATCTACTACCGCCGTTTCTAAGTATTGGAAGGTAATTCATTTAGTGTTGGCAGTCCAGGGCGACTCATCGGCAGCAGACATGTAACCCAGGTATCGTTAGCGTCATATATCATTCCGCACAGCAGATTTTTGGTAAAGTCCCTACTACGTCATCGATCAACCGCGCGTTTGCGACTACTCCCGCTGCTTTAATAAGTTGTTTCATTACAGAAGAGAAGGAGAAGCCGTTTAGTGATTAATTCCGTTCTGACGGCTCCATTACAGCAGATGTGCCCGATCGTAACCACAGGAACTAAATAAGTTTAGGGAGAAGTAAGTAGACTGATATATTAGCCAAGTACTATATCAAACTTCGCTATAATTTTGCACTGTAATTTTATATATTATCTGTGGTCTTGCTTCTCACGCCTGGTATCCGAGTTTAGCCTGCGCCCGTTTTATCGCTTTGCTAGTTGCCCTAGTTCGCCTACTTTGTGCTTGCTGTCATTTGAGTCATCTGGTACTACTATTTTCGTTGCATCGCTTGCCCTCATAACTGCATTTTAGTAAACAAGTAGAGTTGTATATATTAGGTTTATTTGAATAAATTAACATTATTTATCAAATTCTGTGTTTTACTGTTTGTGTATGAAGGTCTAATTGACTAATTCACTTGAGCTACTCAGCCTCGCGTATCCGGCTTGTGGGTAGTGTGTCCTATCACCTAAACTAAGACTGGCGCCCGAGTTTACACCGAAAAGTCGTTTCCGAGACTCGAGTGTCAAAGAGTGGTCCTTTTTATCCTCGTCATCGGCTGACGTGGAAAAAACCCGTCACATTTGTTTTAAAATTATAATTGTTTCTCGATTTAACTCATTTCTCTTCGATACTAAGTATATTTAATTGTTCGGAAATTATTTCGATTATTAAAAATTATTAAAAGCAGTTGTATTATTTTACGTTTTAAATTTTAAATAATTATTTCCGCAAGTCTTGACTGTGTTTATCGTTTCTAGTCTGTCTCATACATAATCTGCATAGAATTAAACCCCTCCAGGGAAAAAAGCTAGCTTACTCGTGCTAGCTGCGATGGGTGTCTTTTTCTACTAGTTTTCTACCACCCTCAACTTGTTGACTCAATCCTAAACGTTGTTTTATTTTACCGTATTGTAACGAAGTTATTTTGCAATGGTAATAGTTCCTATAGGTGAAATACAGTTTGGTTTAATTTGGGTCATTCTCTATCCAATTATTCATTTGAGGACACTGCCTTTAAGTGAGACACTACAATTGAGACGTACCGTAATTTTCATTTTATTTTAACTTGAATCCGGAAATCTAGGGACGCTGCCTTTAAGTGGGGCACTCTAGTTGAGTTGTGCCGTAATTTTCATTTTATTTTTACTTGTATCCGGGTTATTTCTCGTGAAAATATTAATTGGGAACCACTGCCTTTAAGTTGAAGGCTTCAATATAGTCGCACCGTAATTAAATAATTTTGAATTCAAAATGTTTTTCTAGGAGTGCTTCTTATATTTATATCTAAGATAGCAAACTCCACCATTTGGTAATAAATAATATTGTATCTTTGTCCTGTCACTTACATTCTTTGTAACTATTTATTACCAATAAAGACTTTTTTTTACAAAAACCCAGTCACCCTACTCTGTGGCTCCGACCCTCACAGAGGGGAGGAGCTGGTAATAAATACCAATAGCCATTCCCCACGTCAGTGGGGTGAGTGACTGCCGGGTCTGTGAATCGTGTGCCCTGAGTAGATGCAATGAACCGAGAATGAGAACCTTCTGCATTCTGCCGGCTAAGATCTCTGCCGAATCTCGGCATGCCGGTATGATCTTTAGTTCTGAAAGCAGCGTCTGTCTCATTCCGCCGGGGCATCCTATAATCAGTAACCACTATTTTTCCTCCTCTTTCAAGACAATGTTGCTCTCAGCGGGGGCTGAGAACTCCATGACATACTTTGTCTTGAGTTGGTGGTCGAGGAGTACTATGTCAGGCTTACTGGCTTGTTTGCCAATAAATTCGACACTTCTCATTCTCCACAACGGACTCAATATCCCCCGGAGCGTAAGGCAGCACTAGTGTTTTGTCTATCCCATACGAGTACCTTAAATGATAGTAAAGCACTCGTAATACTGCATCGTGTCTGTGAATATAGGCCGAGACTGCGTATGTCGGGCAAGCCGACAGTAAGTGCATTACAGTCTCCGGCGCCCTGCGGCAGGCTCTGCAGCTGACATCAGGGACCTCCATACCCATGACATGACGTCGATAAACGAGAGTGTTAAATACACCATCTTGGCAAGCCATTATGAGTCCCTCGGTCTCAGACTTCAGCCCGGCTGACCTTAAAAAGGCGAAGGTCAGCCTTTCGAATAAGCCGAGGTCTTCTATATTTTTATGGAAGACCCCGTGCAATGGCTTATCCTTATGGAGCTGCAGAAGTATGTTGTGTTCTGCATCTCTAATGTGGGCCTTTAGTCGAACGGGTTCCAACTCCGTGACAGAGTCGGGGTTTACCCGCTCGACGTCGAAGATGGAACCAAGTTCATCGGCTGCTCTCCGTGCTGCCTTAAAGAGAAAAGCTCCTACCTCTGTATTTTCATGGTCTCTCGGACCATGCAGAGGAGGGGACACAAAAGTCCTGATGATCTTACATGCTCCATCTAGAACCATCCTGCTATGGAGACTCTCCAAGCTCAAGAGTTCACGACCTCCCCGATATCGTGGGATATATAACCGTGGAACGGACGATTTAGGATGCAAGCTCCTATTGAGATGCATCTTTTTGCGGGTTACTACATCGAGTTGACGCAGCTCTTCTTTAGTCCATTTTACTACTCCAAAAGATTAGAGAAGGTTTGGAACGGCAAGCATATTTGTAGCAGACACCTTGTTCTTCCCCGACAGTTCTGAAGACCAGATCTGTCGGAGTAGGTGCTGATACTTGCCGCGGAGAGCATTTTTCACTACACTCACTTCTTGGGTGAAGCGTTACTCGACACCCAAGTAAGTGTACGACTGTGCGGCATCTAAATGGTGTAACATGTTTCCATTCACGATCTGCGCGTCCTCTCCGTAGTCACCGCATCGTCCTCTCTTGAGATGGATCAGTGCGCATTTTTTCAACCCGAACTGCATACCGACAGCCTGCGTGTACTCCTGTACCACCCTGTAGGATTGTTGGAGATCCCTTTCTGAGGAGGCATAAAGTTTAAGAACATCCATATAAAATAGATGGGTGGCCTGATGCCTCCTATCGCCGGGGGCGCCGCAGTTGTAGCCACGGGTTTTCCGGAGCGAGACGAATAATGGCAGTAGTGAGATGCAAAATAGAAGAGGGCTGAGGGAATCTCCCTGAAATACTACCCTTCTGAATGTTACCGACTCTGTTTGGATTCTATTGTTACCCGACGTTATGGTAAAGCGAGTCCTCCAGAGCGGCATCAGTTGTTTAATACATCTCACTACGGGACTGGGTATCACAAGACATCGGAGCAAGTGAACAATGAATTCATGCGATGTCATATCGAATGCCTTGCGGTAGTCGATCCAGACCATAGAGAGGTTCCGCTTATACTGCATGGAATCTTGCGTGACACATTTGTCGATCAGCAGGTTCTCCTTGCAGCCAGCGACACCTTTCTTCCACCCTTGTTGCTCATATATCCGCTCGTAAACCGGTTCAACTGCGTGGAGCACCCGCATGTGCAAAATGCGTGTAAACACCTTGTAACATGCGTTTAGACAGATTATCGGTCTGTAGTTCTTTGAGTCGGACAAATCTTCATTCTTGGGGATCAGCACTGTACGCTCCTCAATAACCCAAGAAGGAATTTGCTCGATAACTTTTTCCACCAAAATTTATTTATTCCATCGGGACCTGGAGCAGCAAAGTTCTTAGAGCCCTCAAAAGTCCTGCGAACCTCTTCTGAGGTAATTGGTTGGCACATTTCCTGTGGTTGCTGAAATATTTAACAAAAGGCTTCAAAGTGTGCCAGGGCCGGAGAATCTCGGTTGAGTGGAAGCAGCTTCTCGTACAGCGTTTTCCAGAAGTTTTCTACCTGATCTGCAGTCGGCGGATTATATATAACACGCGGAGGCTTTTGGCGGAACAATTTGTTTTTCGCAAGCCCTCTCGCCCGCCTCACTAGTGACTTTGGCAAGTGTGTGTGATGGGCGCGTAAGTCACCTATTACAAATATGCGCAAAAATATTGACAAAATAAGCATGTATTGCCATATTAGCATATGTACTAAGAAACAACAGTTGTGAGATATTTGTAAATTGAACTTTTAAAACATCCTGACTTTTAGAATTCATGTATTTTTATCTATTTAATAGTTTGTGGCTAGTATTTTATGTATACTTTAAGGTTGTGTTTTTATAATTTTTATTTTTTACACTTATTATCAAACATTGGTGCACTTTGCCCTATAATTGGGGTTATCCTATTGGGCAAATAAAGGTTATTATTATTATTATTATTAAAAGTATGTACATACCAAAATTTTTCTCACTTATATTTTTCCGATGTGCAATTCTCTGGTCATATAGTATGGTGATGAAACATTTAGGAGAACATTGTGTTTTCCAGACAAGCTTTAAAATCGGTTCTTGTATAAATAGATGTATTTTTGACTGTATTACATACATAATATTTTTCTAGAAGAAAAATATGAGTGTTTTGTTTGCATCACTATCCACAGATAATCTTTTTAAATGCCAATGTGGTGTTATAATTATTAGGTCTTTAAAAATCACAACAATTTTTAGTTTTCACCTGCGCCACTGCACTCCAGGAAAATTATACCATAAACCGTCACTGTATAGATATGAAAGTTTGAAATCCATAGTATATATAGTTGATGTGTAAATAATAAACATCCAATAAGGGAACAAGTGTACTTGATCACACAGGTACTTGTATTTATTTTTCGCGCTGAAAGCTAGCTTTGCATTCAAACGTTATTATATTGTACATAACAATGTCTATATTATCATGGATCAGTAGTGAGTGTTTCCTGCTGCAACTGTTTTTGCAATTACTATCTGTGTCCATTCTATGTGGGAAGATCTAATGAACACTTCAATGATTATATAGTGTATATCATGTTGAAGAGTAAACATATGTATTAGCAATATTATGAGTTATAGGTATGTCGGTCATATAAGCCTTTATGTATTTCGAAGACATGATGGATAAAGTATTGATTTATTTCACAAAATCTTATCTTTCAAGCAGTAAATAACGCACGGTACTATTATATTAATGTTCATATTGACTTCAGTGTTGGACTGGCCTGTTGGGAAATTACATAGCTTAGTGAACCTAGACCAAATATTACCGAATTGTATATAAAATAGTTCGCGCCAAAATCCTTGTCAGTGATGACGGTGTCGTATGACTGAGGTCGAGCAGGGCTATTGCTCTTTACTCCAAATCATCAGACCGGGACCAGTCTCGTTCGGAGTGGGCCTGCTTTTTCGTCAACCCCGTTCACAAATGTGAGAGGTGTGGGCGATGTCAGCAGACGTTCCTTGGACCTGGCTAATGGGCCCTGCTGGCTGGGCCGTTTCTTCTGGTGCTCTTCTGTCTTGTCGCAACAAAAAAACAACAATTAATGAGACCAAAACGTTTTCCAAATTTTAAAGTGGTAGTGCTAACTTCATAGAACTAGCTTTATCTATTATGTTAATGGTGTTTCAATGGGCAGTAACCTGCGAGTGTTGTTGGTGGTTTAAACTTTCATTCGCTGAGGTCAAGTATATTTTTAGTTCTATTTCACGAGTGGTTGATAAAACTTTTCGCTTCTCTTTGTTCCAGAGATATGCTCCAATAGGAAGGTTCTACTAAACCTCTCATTTATTTTTTTTACTTTTTCCGTTGTATAACATTTTGCTATCCTACAAAACAATTCCCTTCCGGTGAATGACGTTTCAGTGTCCTTCCTTGCAAGATCATCCGTAATTTCATCCCTTCCTATTTCTTCACGCCCTAGCACCCACATTAAGGTAACTTTATAATTTATTATTAGTTGTTTTATTGTTTGTAGGCATTTCTAGTCGATTTTAGCGCCAAAAACAAATGAAATAAAAACTGAAACTGCTGCCTAGTTATCTGAAATTATATAGATACTTCTTCACCCATCTTAAATTCAACTGTGTACCATATGAGCGAACTTCTTCCCAGTAGGGGACCTCCACAGCTCCATAACAGTTACAATTACAAGTTCAATATACCTCTCGATGTTTGGTGTAGCATTTAGAGATTTAGTCACTGAATATAACTGAAGTTCATTATGTAGGGCAGTAAACTAACCAGATCTCCCTCTATAGAAAGAAAATTTCAATTAATAAACGCTGAAAAAAGCGGCTTCGTTCTTTACCTGAATATGTAAACAAAGCTTTTGCTGCCATTGAATAAGTATTAAAAGATACGCTAACTGTTGTTATTATAGTTGTTTTGAAGTTACTGATGGATTATGAAATTTTTGAATGGTGAAAAAAAATACAAAATCGTACAATCACAAACTTATTTACCTGTACCTTTGCACCTTGTGCGCTTTCTTTGTCTTGTAAATCCAAAATTAAAAATTGAACGGATTATGATCTGGAGGTAAGGTTTTATTTGTGTTTAGAATCTGTGTTGCTTCTTCTTCATCAACAATTCCATAACCCAGTAATTATAGCAAACACATAAAAGGGACCTGTCACTACTACTATTTACACTTATACTTGAACTAGTTTTTACGGTTTCAAAACTTGAACATAACGATTCCGCAGACAAGGGTATTCGAAATCGTTCTTAGTAACTACTTTAGTTTTTAATTTTATATACCCAAGTAGGAAAGAACGGTCATCATTAAACTTATTGGTCCATGAAATTTTTAACCGAAGTAGTATGGCAAATGTTTATGGAATAAACTGATTTTTCAATTGTATTTCTTTTGTGATATCTGCTTGCCGTCATTACTGTACTTTTTTTTTTAATGGAATGGCTGACCTTTAATGATTTTTTTATAGTGCTGCCAATCCATAATTAAATATCTTTAAACATGTTTGACTTAATGCTTAATTAATACTTTTAATATGGCCAACAAAAATATTTGTGCTTCAAAATAAAAATAGTTTTTATTGTCAATGCACTAGATTTTCAAAATGCCATTATTTTTTAGAAAAAGGTTGACGTTGGAAGCTATAGAAATATTTTTGAATGTGCTATAAAATTAAAACCGCAGTAACATTAAAATTTAGGTTATATTATCCTTGAACGACGTAGACTGTATGGTCCACAGCACATTATTCTTATTTTTTAATATGTTTACTTTGCAAGAAACCAGCAAGAAAGTTGTTGGCAAATATTTATTTTGTGAAATAAAAAAGGAAATTTAATATTCGTGTTTCAGGAGCTGAAAGAGTAAGTGCTTTTCTGGTAATAAAAACCTTGCAATATAATACTGAAAACTCGCGGGATAGATATTACATATATTTTTTTAAATTTTACCTTACCCGGCAATATTGAATTACATTTTGCGTGAATATAGGGAAAGCAGTGAGGGTGTTCTTGTTAAAGAACATGCCAAAACCCTCGATGAACTTTTCGAAACTGTAACAAAATCCGACAACACCGACTTTAACTTTTTACGAATCCACGTTGTGCAGCACTGCAACTTATGCGTTGTGTTAAATATGAGGACAAGTTATCCAGTCTCTAGTCAAAGTATTTCGAGAGTTTTAGCGAAAATAGCCTTTAGCGTCAAGGGTGCTCTATCAGTTTCTAGCAGTCGATTTTGATGGGAAAATGATGGGTTTTAAGCGTATTTGCCCTAAACCGGTTCCTCAATGATTCGGTGTCAGAAAAGTATAGTTACCATGTACTCAGAACGTGCATGGGACCGCCTTGCCTGAACGTGTGAATTTATAATTGCAGAATATAATTCAAAGTCGTTCAAGCATTTTTAAGCTCCGAGGAGTGAACTAAATTAATATTGAACTGATAATACGTAAATAGACAGGCAAGCAAAAGCCCACCAAAATTATAAACATTGAACTTTTCTTGAATCTTTTTGTGTAATCGTTAGCTCTAAACCGTACATTGGATGGCAGTTTGTTACATTATGAGTCGTTCCGTTCCTCACTATGTGTTGTACACGGGCCAGACTGTAGTTTGTCAATACATTTTTCTTGAACGTTTTTGTAAAACATAATTTTTTAAAAGATTTAATATATATTTTTGAACTTTATATTGTCTTTTTCTTATGTTTTCAAAATTTTAAGAAAGTGTTAGTATTTACTGTGTTAGATTTATAGTGCTACGACGTCCAATTGCTACAATCAGTGAAGCAGTTAAGCAAAAACGAAACAGTAAGTATAGATTTTGTATTATTCTCTGTCTAAAATAGTCGTTTTGAACCCTTATTTGTGAACGTTAATATCCATTTTGGAAAGTACAATAAAAGCCCTTCAGACATGTAAAGATGGATCGTTCACATTCTCTTAATTACAAGGTTGGGCAACCTTCTTGCACATGCTTTTTTATTTAAATGGCTAAACATACAATTATACAGTTATTGGTTTAACTGTAACAGACAGAAGTGCAATGCATTGCAGCTTTTCTGCATCTACACTTGGCTCCACAGTCTGTGGCACATCCGCAAAGAACAAGGCGCAAAACTTCCTCAAGGGCGATGGGTTGAATACGCGGACGTACAACCATATCCTCCAACAGTGCCAGTGTCAGAGCCGGGATTCGAACCCGGTAGCGCGATACCTAGTCGATTAAGCGCGATTGTTACCTCGCGCCTTAACTAACGCTGCGGCTACGGCTAGACCTGAATGGGTTTCAAATGTGTCTGTTTGAATTCCCATCTTCAGTGTTCAGAAGGTAATTAATTTCCCAGCCACAACTGTACCTGCTGGTGCACGCAGTTAGCGTACTGCCTGGCGGCTCCCTCTGTTGAATGCATTGCAAAAATATCAGGCTTTACTCTAGATATCGATTTTGTGAATGTATGGTACCGGTGATTATTGAGAGAGGTTTCATTTGAGGATGCTCTGTACAGTCGAAGGAAATATGTATAGCCAGCTTCTGCAACAGCCTCCAATAAGAGAAAAATCGAGCAGGTTTTGATGTCTCTTGATCAGTTTGAAGCCTGTAGCTTTTCCTTCTCTGTGTGATGAAGAAGTTGTGTCACATCCACTTATGGCGTGAAGGAAAGGATACTGTTCTTTAGTCCCGCTGCTTGTAGCTGTTGTGAAGAGAAGATCTTAGTTTCCACTTTTCCGTGGTATAGCCTCGAGAACAACATTTCCCGTTTTATCGGAGTTAGCAAAAGCATAAGATCGACATCCTCTCAACTATTGCTGCATTACTAAATAATGACGATTTATTTATAGAATTTTAAGGCGAATTTAGACTACACTTTGGATGCACATAGCTGATGATTCATCTGCAGTGAAAACGGCAATGGACAGTCCAAACTTATATTTTATAAAGTGTGTTCTTTCAGTTCACTATCAAGCAAACAGCCGCAGCCGTTCAGAATACACTTGAATTGTGCAGGGTTTAAACAAAATTTCCATGGAAGAGGATGGATATATGGAAACATTTTTAGAAACCTCTAGAAATTATTATGAATGCATTTGGAATAACAAGTCATAAAATTAACAAAGAAATATTCTCGAAAAATTAACACTAGTTAAGTGTAAATGATTTAAAAGTACAAATAACAACTATTCGCAACTATTTTAATTGCAGACAGTTTCAGAACTAAGAAAATGAATTCAATCATTGAATGGTATAAATATTCCCAGATTTCATTTTTGTCATTCACTGTAGATGAATCATCTACGATGCACATCCAGAGTGTAAAATCTAAATTTGCCTTTATTGGTTGCTATTTGAAATGCATCGATCAACCTGGGTTCCTTTGTCTACTTAATTTTTACAATTCTATAATTTACGGTAACTCTCCTGGATAGTGAATGTATTTAATTAAGTAAATTATATAATATTGTAGAATATTTGTCAAGTATCTACACCTGAGTGTAGGTAAGATATTATCATATCTTTATATGTAATAATGTTTTCCTATCGAATGTTATCTAAAATATTTTACGACTTTTGCAAGACGATTTGTAATGCTGTTTTGATATGATGAAATAGTGCGCACTGCATTCTTTTTTTAGCGGACTATTGTTTGCAAGTATATTTATAATTCACCTCGCGTTCGTTTTTGCTTAATATTCGCAAGGAATAATAATAAATAATACGTATGCAGTTTATAAACAGAATTTAGGTAGTTGTTAATAGTATATAATTAAATAATTGTGGTTTGTCACACTGAGATATTCATTGATGACATGACTAACATCCGTATAGGACAAATAATGTATAATTTAATAAATGTTTCTTATATTCTAAACAGTCAACAGCTCTTGGTGTTCACTAAAATTGTATCAAAGATTTGATATATTTTATTGTTTTCTATAATTAATTTTTTTTGTTGCAGATTTTCCTCGAACTGCCTTACTGGTGTTGTCAATAAATTAGGTAAGTAAATTTCCCGTTCGCTAATAAAAAATCTGATGCAAAACTGCTTACAAGAATTGTTTTAAAATTAAAAAGACACAGTAAATATTTTCGAACTATCACTATTTTATAATGTAAGAAAATCCATCAAACGTTGGAAGACACACTGCACGAAATACAAAACTTTTTACTATTATACAGTGTGTCGTCCTATTGTGTTCGCTGTACGTGAAATGGACAACAAATTTTTGTATTTTTTTTTTCATATTTGGGAGTTCACCCCTGCTCATCTAAAAAGTAATTTTGGGTGTACTTTTGTTTTTTTTAAATCGCGCAGGCCATAACAATTAAGCAAAAACGATTTTCTTGTTAAGTAAAGTACCTTTTCTGTAAAACATACAGCAAAATGTCATTAAGGAAAGTTATTCAGATTAAAAAGTTATAGTCCTATGGATTTGAAGAACATACATGAACATATTTTGATGATTTTAATTTTTTTTTTATATATATAATTTCATTTGACAAAAAAATATTAATCCTACAGTAATTTGCCATGGGCAAATTTGTAGGAAATTTCGAAACCTTCAACACTTCACTTCAACACTAACGGGAGCTGAAATAGTTTATGAAACCATTTTTCTAATATGGCGACGCAAGGCCAAACTTCCTGTTTTTACAAACGTAGATTCATACTTATTTTACCATCCCATACAACATGAAATGTCACTCATGAACTCTTTATTCGGGGCGAACGTGGATGCGTCTTTACTATTTACATACTTCAATATGCGATGTAAAGCAATGTTAGGCGCGGTTAGTACTTAGATCGGTGACCGTTTCAAGTGTTACGTTTTATACATTAACGATAATAGTCAAGGTCAAAAGTACTATAATTTACTATCTATACCATCTTCCGGAGGGGATGTAATGCCGTTGGTTCCTTGTATATTAAATGTTAGACAAGTAAGATCCCTACCTTGGGGGTAGCTCGTCTACAAGCGTCGGTGTTAGGCCTCAGTAGCGGAAATGACCGACGTTAAATAAATGTAAAAAAACCTCTTTATTCGAGTCTTGGCTCAAATCTTTATAGTTACTGGGATTACTTAACTTGGCAAAAAATGACTGCCAGCTTACTAGTGATGCATATTTACGCTTACGGTGGGTGTGTGATTCACATGTGCCCACCTGTTTCCATCTTAAAGACTTCCTGAAACTTGCCTTGGGTTTCCTCACACTTTCGAGAGATTTGCTCGGACTTCCGCCAAACGTTTGAACCTGAATATGTTTCAAAATGATACAGTTCAAATTTTGGCAAAAAATATGCAGTTGTTAATTAGCAATGGACTAAAATGCAAAAAGTTGAATATCTTCAGTCTAGTTTGACCAAAATGAAGTTTTCTAAAATTAAAATAAAGGTAATTAACATTTTTTTTCTGATCTGACAAAAAAAAAATTATAATTTTTGAACTTAATGACATAAAATGGCGGCCAATTTAAATTTGAAATAACAAATTCAATTACGCGCGCTGGGTTTAATATTTTTGCACCAAATTTTCAAGGATTTTTTTAGATCAAAAGACAGATGTTCTGAAAATTTGAAGCCGATCGATTCAGCTAGCGGCTCTGGGCAATAAAATGAATGAAGAAATGATTTTTGGCCAGTTTTTTCACTTTTGTAGGTTATGGTTGCGCTCCTAAGACCCGCCGCATATTGGACCCAGCACAGCACAGCCCACGACCACGCGTGGGTGAATTCTATGATACATAGTAAAACAAGAAGTGGCGCATATTGAACCCAGCCCACGGTGACGTCCACCATGCACGCGTGTGCGGTTTGTTTTTACTATGTATTACAGAATTCACACACGTGTGGGAGGGGGCTGCGCTGTGCTGGGATGGGTCCAATATGCGGCGGGCCTAATACTTACACTAAACCTAGAAATTTGTAGAAAATTTAATTACAAAGATTTTGGTTTTTCTTTTGTCCCTATCGTACCTATATATCTCGAGTTATTCACATTTTTAGGTTGGAAAGCGCCATTAAAAAAATTAAATTGTTAATAACAATTGGAGCACATTGTCTTTGAAGTACAAACATTTTTTGGGTACTCCTGAGCACCTCTCCAACAAATCCAACCATAAAATTGCTGATGGGAAAAGTTCCTTTATATTGATTTTTGTGCTATTTTGACTTTGCTGTATGTCGACCTTTCTAGCCCATTTTTTAAGGATGGAAATTTTAACAATTCATCCGTAGTATTAATTTTTTTATATTGCGTTCAAACAGGGATTGCTTTCGTTTGTTTATATCAGGTTTACTTTTCCTTTTATGGTGCGAAATTTATTATACAGAGTTTACAGTTACCATTAATTTTGTAGCATGATGTAGGCAAGACATAAAAATTGGTTTACGTAGTTTTATCAAGTAAATTAATAACATTGTGGCACATCTCATTACCCTCGTGGACGTGATGTATGACTTCTCGTAAATATGAGCAAGTGCGAATTATTATAAGGCTTCTAAGTAATTTTGCGGAGAAGATTAATAGTGCAGATTAATAGTTTGAGAATGTAATGGCACGAGGAAAAAACGGTCCCTACTGAATTAGTTCCTGCTGCAAACCTTAACGAGTTTGAGTTTAAATTGTTTAGGTAGCGTTTAAATTGCGACGTAAAATAAGCGTGCCATTTTAATGAAAGTTCTTACGTTAATAGATAATGATTGTGTGTGTTGAACCGCGAAATTACAATTTGGCCAAGGCCAGGTCCGTTCCTGCGCTATTGATGCTATCAGATACCGTAGTAATGAACTCGATATTATCTCCTGCAACTTGGCGATAGATGGGTAGATAGATAAATAGTTAATTAGATTACGTAGGGGATGTTTATTGGTATATTACTAGGTAGAGGGATATTTGTCGGTGTACCATGTGTATTCGTTTAAACATTTTGAAAATTACAAAATAATGAATGCAAAATAACTTTTGTTCAGGAATTATCTTACCACCCCAGTCTGTATAAAATAAACAGTTGATTTAATTTATTACAGGTATCTGAAGGTTGTAAGTCAAGGGGGGGGGGTCAGTAAATGATAAGTGCGTATAGACGTACAGCCAGATTTGTCCTATTTTTTTTATAAACAACGACCGAAGTCGGAAAATTCAGTTTTCGAGCCGCAGAATTTTTCAAAGATCCAAAAGGTATGATAATTAAAAATGGTCTACAGAAATGTGAATTGAAACCTCCAATATCTGCTGTAATTTGAAGATAAATTTTTGATTGTTTAGAAAATTACTTTTACACGCTTCAATCTTTATTCCTGACCCTTTAGCAATTACAGCAGAGAAAAATGTGAAAAAGTGAAGCTGAATACTACTTTCTAACTGCGATGAATGTGACCTTCTCTGTTTTTTGGCGTTTTTTTTGTACTTTTGTGAAATTGTGAAATATTTCCACTTTGATATCATTAGTATATAGAGTCTGTAATTGGCTTGTGAAAGCTGTAGACCTAGGGGGCGAGCGTAGGTGCGTCTTTACTGTGTACATACTTCGATATGCGATGTAAAGAAACGTTAGGCGTGATTAGTAGTTGAATGGGTGACCGTTCCAACTGTTATAGTATATCTTCCATTTAAACAAAATGGCCGGTCAAAAATTATTAAAATTTCTCAATTAATTCAATCATAAAGGTCAACTGGCCAGAACCCGTAAAAAAAGTCATTAAGACACTCACAGAATGCAAAAACTACCGTTTTCATTAATTAATTCTGAGAAAATTCCAGCCACCTCGATAATTCGCCGATAATCCGAATCTATAAATAAAGTCATTACAGTATCAAAAGTCATCAAAATACAAGAGAAAACTTACAAAATATCGCCCTAAAAAATACAGCCCACTTATCATCTCAAGTCACTTTCAAATTACTCCCCAAACGTCAAATCAGAATATTTTATTTCACTTCCAAAAAGTTTCTACAAGCCCCTTGCTCTTCAATTCCACTTCAAATTCAACTCTCCAATAATATCTCAAAACACCTTTCATTTATCTTTCCAGTCAGCCCATAAAATGTTCGTCCCAAAAATAAGTCCAATTTACGTGATCCCATTGCATGCGCTGGCAACTTGCAGCTAACTTCATACCATTACCCTAAAATTGACTTTCGCTCCGTTCACCATCGAGACACATTACCCTCAATATGGCATAATATAACAATCACATATGGATTAACATGACTTAATATAACATCAAATATGGACCAATTCAATTTATCATGTTATTCAGACTGTTATCGTTCATAATTTAAAAGCCAAATTAGATTCCGCTGACATTTTCATACCAAATTATTACATTTTTATAGCCGATTTGATGATATAATTTTCAACCCAAATTTCCGAATTTTCAGCAAACATTGCACAATATTTCGTCATCCGAGCCCCATATGATGGGTTGGCTCCCTTTCCGGCTTTTCCAGCTCTCAGCGAGCGTCGTGCTCCATCACTAGTATAAATAATGAAGCGCGCCAAGCCCCCGGCAAGTTGTGTTTCTGGCCGGCGTATCTAGCGATAGTTTCTTCCATTCGCGATAAACATTCTAGTGCCCGTGCCCTCTTCCTGGCAACCCCTAGTAAAATAATTTTAGTATTAATATTCAGCCCCAGTGCTCCTTTTTTTTTTTAAATCGCCTTCGCGGCCCTAGTTTTTAAGTGACAAATCGCCTTCACGGTCCCAGTATTAAGTGAATTTTCTCAGACTTCTGTTTAGTTTACAATTTAATTTAAATCTTCCATGAACGCATCTAACTCAGGCAAAATTTCAAGTGTCGATAAGTTACTTAATAAAAAAGAATCGTGGAAATTATTTTAGTTCTATAACATAATAATCAACTCTGTGCTTTACGCTTACATAAATATTGCTTAGTTCTCGTTTTAAAATACAGTGTTGTTATTTAAAAAAATTATTATACAGGGTGCAATCCTTGACCCAGCCAGGAATAAAAAAAATTTAATTACAAAAATCTATGCAGGGTGTAGTAATAGACCCTACGACTTCAGAGAAGTTCCAAAAAAGTAAATTTTAGCTCTGAATTGGATACAGGGCGAAGTTGTTGGCCCATTCCAGCCGTTTAAGGACAAACCACCCCAACTCCGAATTTTACGAAATAAAGTGCACAGCAGGCCTCCAGGGTCTCACCTAAAGCTCTCCAGCCAAAAATAAATTATTTTTTCAATCGCGGAGGTCCGGCTCGTGTTCGCAACGAAGACCGCGTCCTCGCCTCACACATCTTCCAGCGGCTTGTATATCAGTGTATGCGCGGAAGCTATACAACCTTAGGTGAGGGTTGTATAGGAGATATACCATCCTTCGGAGGGGATGTAAAACCGTCGGTCTCTTGTCTATTAAATGTTAGGCAAGTAAAAGATCCCTACTCTTCTTCTGCAAAATTCCTGGTTGGGGGTAGCTCGTCTACAGGCGTCGGTGTTAGGCCTCAGTAGCGGAAATAGGCCGACGTAATGTATATAAAAAAAAAAAATCTTCTGTCCTAGAAAATAAAATCTACAAGTTCAAACGTTTTGTCTAAAGCCAAAAAACATAAATCAGGGTAGACTATTTTTTAGTTCGTCACTGCGGTAGTGTAGTATCTCTACGGACGTGACTTTCTAGAGTTTAATTCCCTATATTATTTATTACATTTATCTCAGTGATTTTATACGTGCAGCAGTTTTATTATTAATATGTGTAATTACAATAACTACAATATTTATTATTTGTTCCTGTTTTTACAACAGATTGTTTGGTATTAAATATTATTATTAGCAGTTTGTTACAGTATACCGTGTATAATCCACATTTTATGCAAAAATTTGCCGAAATTGCAAAATTATAGTGTTACGTATGACTATAGTACTTTCCTACTTTCGTTTAAAAAAATCTTTACATGTTTCTTAGCCTTGCATTAAGTAAGTAAACATGACGGGTATTGAAATATCGATCTTTCTTGACTTTCTTTTAAAAAAAGTATTTTTATTTTCAGTTTCACTTAAAGATTACATGAAATGCATATTTCTTTTAAAATATGTTTGAAATAGTTATTTGTACAAAGTAGGTCATTGCCAATCGAGAGGGACATTTTGAAATCGGAAATAACACTGCTCTTGAAATACACCCAATTTTTTTACTGCAGCATCAAAAATAAACCATAAATTTAAAAAAAATGTATCTCAAATATGTTGCTGATATTGCTCCAGTAATAGTTGGTATCTTGTTTGTTTTGATTTTCAAAGTATCACGTAGTCTCTGTAGTTGCCTCCAGGAAAATGTGAAAATCAACAACGAACCCTCGGGGGTTTAACTTCGGGGAAAAACTGCTGATCGGGTTTCGTTGTTTTCTTTTTGATAAGTTGATAATACATAATATGTCTTAGAAACTTTACTTATCCAAACGGAATTTGTTTTTTTCTACGGGGCGAATTCACCCCTTTTTTCGGGTAGCGCACCCGAGAAAAATCATTGAAATCGATAGAAAATAGAATTTTAAGAAAGAAATTCATATGTAATTTTCCCGGGAATTTTTCATAAAAATTGTTAGTAACTAACTTTGAAATTTTAATTTTACTTCAAAAAGCGGGCATCTCCAAACGTTTTTCGTACAATTATTAAAATATCACATTTAACGAAACGGTAAAGACCAAAATAAATACTCAAAATGACGATGAATTTACTTGTGTAAGGATGAGCGTTTCGTAGAATTGGTAGTTTCAAAATAGCGTCCGAATATTTTGACCGTGAAATGTAATGTTGTTAACAAGAAAAGAGTTACTACGGTTTTTCTGCTCCTTACGAGTGATAAATGAACAGGATAGGTACAACAATTTCACTAGGACACAATGTGAAACATGTTGTGATGTAAATGCTTACGACGAAAATAGCTCAGCATCTCGTGGCGTTCTGTACCCAATCATAAGAAACTGCTATTACTTTCGTCTGGCGCGGTATGAAAAAGATATACCCTGATAACAAGAAATAGACTATAATCACAATTTTGAGAACGATACGTGATATAAAGTATATTTGTATTTTGGAATTGCCTGAGGCTTAAAGCCGATGTAATACATTATAAGTGACACCACTTTTAATATTCCTCGTATAGCTAGCTACTCTTGGACTTAGATGTTGCCGGCTCATTGGCTCAACGCTTACGTATTAGATTTGCAACCAAGGAATCCCGGGCTCGAATCCTGGGACTAGAGTATGGTTATTAATGGTATTTTCATGTGTTACCGAGTTGGTAACAGTGGACTGGACGAGGTTGTGTAAGAGACAACACGACTAGCCGCTGTAGTACTCCTGAGTTCGAGTCTCAGCTGCGGAAAATGTCAATGTCGTAGGGAATGGACGTTGTGAAGTTGTCTATTGTATGTGAAGAAAAATACAGTTCTGTAATTGTGAACATTGTTAATTAAAATAGTTGTTAGGCGATTTTCACTATATGTCGGCGTTAGTTGTTACCCTACCACATGTGATTGTTCGTATGAAACGTGAACAGATGGAGGTATAAAGGATACGTTTCCCTCGCTGCTGGATCCATGGCTAGTAGGCTATGAGACAAAGCTCCAGGTTTCTTCACCACGATACTCAAACTAAAGGATCTCCAGTCAAAATGATAAGACAGGCTGCGCGGATAAAAGCGTAGGGCCTCGGAACGGCAGTACACAGCAAAAGTTGGCCCTATAAACATTGTACATTTTGAGTAGTGGTGAGAGGTAAGTGAAACCTCTCAAATGGTCAATTGCTACTATACACCATAGATGTCTCTATGGGCGTATAGCGACTTGCGATTCTGCAAGTACCTGAGAGCGGCGACCTTTCAGTCCTAGGTGGACTTAACCTACTGTTATAATATATGATTTGCAGGAAACAACTACTCAGCGGGCAAATACCCCGACCTGCATTGAATTACACCTTACAAATCATTAAAGAATGGTAACCAATATCATTTGTCAACTCCCTGACCAGACATACTGATGAGAACTAATAAGTTCGAAACCGGTCTATGTCTGGTCAGGGAGTTGACAAATGATATTGGTTACCATTCTTTAAGGATTTGTAAGGTGTAATTCAATGCAGGTCGGGGTATTTGCCCGCTGAGTAGTTGTTTCCTGCAAATCATATATTATAACAGTAGGTTAAGTCCACCTAGGACTGAAAGGTCGCCGCTCTCAGGTACTTGCAGAATCGCAAGTCGCTATACGCCCAATTGTAAGGTGTAATTCAATGCAGGTCGGGGTATTTGCCCGCTGAGTAGTTGTTTCCTGCAAATCATATATTATAATTGTACATTTTGTATGATTTCAGATTGGATCGTGAGTATTATCGATACTATGGCAATATTTAATATAGCTTGAACTCCAAATAAGTGAATCATAATCAAGCCTAGATTTAATAAATGCAGGATAACATCAATATCGTTAAAATACCTTGAATTTCTAATTACGAACCCAAACTTTACACGTATGCTGAATAATACTTTCATTGTGCTTATTAAAATTCAATTTCGGTTCAAAAAGAACAATCCAAGTCCTTAAATTCATCAGATCTACCCATGACAGTTCCGTTAAACTCATAATCTAATATAATAATAATTTCATTGGCCAGAATAAGATACAAATATGTAAATATAAAACATGGTTAATACATGTAATATATACCTACACATGAGCATTTACATACAAGCACATAAATATAAATATACACAAACGCATACATAGATAACGTATAAATTAAACAATAGGTAGGATATAAAATAATACTAAAATATATTACTATTAAATAAGTATTGTATGTGTATTGTGGATCGTTTTTCTTGCTGAAGTAAAAGACGTTACATGTAGATTATTTATAGCATTTAAATTTCCTTAAGGTAGCAAGTAATCCTCATTAGTATCAGCACTACAAAACAAATTCATGTTATCAGCATATAGCAGACAATTGATATTAAGTATAACTAATTATATCATCGATAAATATGAACGATAGAAGTCCCAGTTTTGAGCCTTGGGGCACTTCAAATGTAGTCAGGAATTGACCAGGTTTAAAGCCTCAACATATCGGTTTCTGCCAGTTAAAGAAGAGGATAACAACGAGAACCTAAATACTTTAAGAAGGATACCGTGGTAGAGTATATAAAATTCTTGCTAAGCTACGTCTACTGTACGTAGCACTGAGAGATCCGAAAAAGGGCAAACGCAAGAGTCCAAATTTTAGTAAACAACTTTTTGCTAAATACTTGGGTCAAATTTCGACTCACAAGTTCAGTTCACTTCTGGTCTTCATACGTTAACTTCTGTATTCCTAACATACAGTGTGTCCCACTTCGTACTAAGCCACCCCTTTAACTTGGCTATTTGTATTTGGATTTGTATATATTTTTTACAGCACATAATACCCATAAGGTAGAACTGTTACTCAATCTCTATTTCAATACCAACTGCGATTGAGATAGAGGAAAAATGTATTTGGAAAAGTCACTCAGAAAAATTAAGTAAGTTCAAATATGAAGTTTTATTTGAAAATATTGATTTTTAGTTTTTTTTTTGAAAAATATTGCAAGTCAGGAAAATTCGAGGTTTGGGTTAGTTTAGAGCATCCAGATTGCTATGAATTCCAGAAAATAGTTGGAAAATTTTTAATTTAATAAACCAGTTTACATAATGTTGATAATTTGTTTAATTCAAAGAAAACCGAACATAATATTAACAATGCTAACAATAATAATTATCTGAAATATTTTTCCAATAGATTGCCTTCAACTTCAATGCATTTTAAAATTTTTTTTTATTATGATTCGATACTTTTCTTGATTCTTCAGGACATATTGATCGACAAACTTCCAAAATTCTGTTCACAACTCTTGTCGTGTGCGTGGTCTGCTTTTATAAACTTTTTTTTTAAGTGCACCCCATAAATAAAAATCCAGGGGAGTAATATCTGGGGATCTGGGCGGAAACTCGCAAAGTGCACTATTACGTCCTATCCATTTTCGAGTAAAATTTCGATTAAACCATTCTCT
Organism: Leptura quadrifasciata; assembly: GCA_963675555.1. Lineage (NCBI taxonomy): Eukaryota > Metazoa > Arthropoda > Insecta > Coleoptera > Cerambycidae > Leptura > Leptura quadrifasciata. The sequence goes on along the minus strand of OY776673.1, from coordinate 76,974,684 downwards.
CACAATCAAGGCAGTTTGTTCGAAGTGGATATCCCTTTGCAATGCAAGCGGTAAATCGTCTATAGCATCGGACAATTCTGTGTTAAGGAAGTTCAAGTAAACGTCAGCATTTTTTCCTCGAAAAAAAAAAAAAAATGGACCAATTAGCCGGGTTCCCAGGATACCACACCATACATTCACTTTTTGGGAGTACTGAATTTTGCATCTGATTACCCAATTTGGATTATCCGCAACCCAATATCTACAAGTTTGTGACGAAACCACGCCCATTAGTGGTAAATGTGGCTTCGTCTGAGAAGAGTATTTTATCGATAAAACGACGGTTCTCTAGAAAATTGTCTTGCAGCCAATAACAATATTCTAATCTTCGTTCTGGGTCCACTTCTTGCAACGTGTGAAGAAATTTTGGCTTGAAGGGTTTTAATTTTCGCCTGCGAAGGCAACGCCAGATCATGTTTTTTGATGTTTAATTCTCGCGCAATTTCTCTTACACTTGTTCGTGGGTTTCCATTAACAAAACTCAGTATAATATCATCATCTGGATGCCTTTTGGTAGGTTTCAATGTTGGCTTTACAATAGTGCCGGTTTGATCAAATTAAAGGCAGCTACGGTGCAATGATGTACTGGATGACGATCGGGATGTCTACGATTAAATATTTTAGCAGCCTATCTGATGGAACGAACATTATCTCCAACGAGACGAATAATTTCCACTTTTTCTGGAATTGTTAATTTCAAAGGCATTTTGACGTAAAAATTGACAACTATGGTGTTTACAATAATTGATGTAAGTAGATTGACATTCATAGCAATCTGGATGCTCTAAACTAACCCAAACCTCGAATTTTTCTGAACGACTTTTCCAAATACATTTTTCCTCTGTCTCAATCGCTAATGTTACATTTGCAAAATTCCCATTTTAAAAACATCACAGTTGGCTTTGAAATAGAGATTGGGTAACAGTTCTACCTTCCAAAGGTGCTGTAAAAAATATATATAAATCCAAATACAAATAGCCAAGTTATAGGGCTGGCTTAGTATGAAGTGGGACATACTGTATAGTTATTTTAATTTTTTGTTTAAAAAAAAAATTCTAATTTCATTTGACGCGAATTTTTACAACCCCAAAGTTATAATTTCTTTTTGTGAACATTTTTTAGATAATTTTCGTTATTCATTTTAGAATATTGTAAAATAGTACTAAAATAAACTTTTAATTCTCGTTTTATAAATCAGCTTTGTCTCTCCCAACCTGTAGCCTGGGACAAAAGTATATGAGGTGTTTGCCGAAAACCGAGCCAAATCTATAGCGTGATCTGGTAAAGTGCGCTAACAGGCCTGAATTCAATTACAACTTTTTATTTTACCAATACAAAGGCCATCGTTCGTGTTCACCAGCACATCTAGAATACAATAAAAAGTAATCAGTTTTTATTGTGGGCTAAAAAAATGTTGTTGCTCATCTTCATTTCTTAGAAAAGTATTGGGCCAAGTTTTCTTAAATTATTCCGGAACGTATTTCAATTAATATACTTTTAAAAGACTTCGTCAAGATGTAGAAATTTCATATAAAATAGAAGTGAAATGTAGTAACAATAGTAACACAGCTTTTATTCTGGGGTTTGAGCATGAATTTATGATATTAGCTGCAATAAAAGGGAATTTCTATTACAACTTCAATAAATATGTAAATCATACTGGCATTAAATGAAATGAAAAACTGACGTTGGCTTTTATTTTTATGTATTGCAAAATGTATGTAAGAGGGAGCAGCCTTCTCAACTGCTAAAATATATTAAAATATATGCGACGATATAACTTGAATGCTCGTAAATGTCAGTAATTTTCTGTAAGGACACTTTACATTAGTTTGTAAAGTATTCTGCGGATTCTTTTTTATAAAGAGTGTCTCATTATATAGCTCCAGAGAAAGGCTTTTCACGGAAGTATTTACTCTCGAGACGGTTTAGAGACTTTTGAAATGATGTGCTAAATATTTCGGTAGTTGTTGATTTCATATTTTTAATCCATGTAATAGAATTTGTAATTTATATTCTAAGTTATTGATGCTTTACTGAGAAAAATCTCTTATAGGCTATATTAGATATCATTTCCGTAACTTTCAGTTCGCGTTAAGAGTGGGCATTTATTTGGTCCTATTTTTGATAAATAACTGTGATCTACTAATTAATATGAAATAATTTGATTAAGTAGTTTTTTACGATAAGGCTATTTTGTTTATTTATGATCCCTGTTTTATTCACCGTTCCAGAACGGTAAATACTGTAGAGACATATGTCGCAAATGCTTTATTTACTATTCTGAAACAAGCAAGTAAAGTCATCAAAATAGTGATTTCTAAAGATTTGTTTATTTTATGGCAAATTAAATTCGTCATTTATTATTATTGAAAAAGAAGTTGTAGTAAACGATTGTGTAAAACATAGAAATGTCTACTTGAGGCAAGCGTTATCGTAGATATCCTATATCAAACCAATTGCTGTCAAAATGACAACTAAATCTTCCAAAAAATTGCATATCTTTTTTTTTTTGGAGTTTGTATTGGCCTTGGGGGTATGTTCTAATAGCCAGCTACACAGATTACCGTCATTCATATAGTGAGAAATATATGGCCAACTATGCATATAGACTAGAGAAATTTTAAAATAGTAACATATTTTACGCCAAAGGGCCGGTCGTGGCGACTTTAACAATATTACAAGTTGGTAGTCCACGGTTGGAAGTAGAAGGGAAATATAGAGGAAAACTACAAAGGTTAGATAAAAGGGGATCAATAATGTGTCGTAAACCAATAATTTTAATTCCTATATTATCAAATTACAAGTTTCCACTATAATTTGTAGTGCTGCAAAATTTCGACTAGCAAAGATGCAATTGACACTGAGCGTCATGGCGAAGCCTGTCCCTTGAGACGTTGTATTAAATGATCAGATTATCTCTGTTTGAGTCCAAGGTTTGTAAAGTAAGATAGGTAGCATGGTAACTTTCGACCAATCAGAGATCACTATTTAAAATGCGGGAACGCGTCACTCTGCCTGCTCATTCGAATTTCTGGCATTCAAACCATTAGTATAGAAGTATAATTAGTTATGAATTTGAATTCCGTATTTTGTATTTTTTAATGTACAAGCACAAATTAATAAATTGACTTTTTTTATTAATGATTATTAACATCGATAACGTTTTCCTTGGAATTTAAAATTGACATTACTATATATCAAATTTATAACTAATTAATGTATGCAGTTAAAGAAGTACATTTTATATCAAGGGACTGAAGTAGGTTCTTTTAATCTTGTGTGCAATTTCTTGCCCGAAACTTCAATCTTGATTTCATTGCTTTATATAATTCTTAGCGAATTTAATAAGTAATAAGATAGATGAAGAAACATACATGATACTAATTTTCGCCCTAACGAAAAGAGTTACTTAGAAAAGTTTCTTATTTTATGACGTACTGAATAGAAATTTTTCCCCAGGCCAACCTTTACAATTATGTAGCATTAAAAAATGTTAATGCAAATTTTTTTATTAGAATTAGATGTGCATACAATTTATTAATAAAATTTAACAAGAGGGCCATTAAGTTTTATCATGTCATATTAGACACAGCAATTAATAAGAAAAAAATCACTCATTGGTTTTTTCTAATATTTCTTTGTATCATATGAAAATAAATTTTATTTCCTGTATTAAGTAATTTTTTTAGGGAAGGAAAAAACATCAACGTCTCACCACTCTCTTTTACCTTTTTTGAGTTGTTTTTGCAAACAGCTACACTACAAACCTTTCCTCCAGTCATCTAATAATTGTATGTAACATTGTTATTTATTATTATTATGAACGGAAAATAATAAAAACTGTTTACCTTAAAATTATTTCTGTAAATACACAGGTTACAAACTTCTATATACTATGAGTCTTTTCTCTTTAACAGTAATTGTTAATTAGATTATATACTAAATAACTATAACTGCACGATTATAAACACAAAAACAACAAATATTTCGAAATAACTCAACAAATAAGCGCAACGTCTCAAAAATGCATACGTAAAATAATTAAGTTTCAGCAGGCACGATGACGCGCAAAATGGCTGCCTTCATCCGTTCAAGTTACCATGCTACCTGTCTTACTTTACAAACCTTGGTTTGAGTCTACAATTGAATAAAAGATGGTTAACACTACCAATATCCCTGCATTCATAGAGGCCGCCCTCTTTTATTTTGATTTTATGAAGGTGAGAAGAAAATCAGTCGTATTTAAATTGCAGACGAGTTATTGTTGTGTAGAATTATCTGGAAATAGAGAGCCCTTTGGGCCATTTAGATTTAAACATCAGCGGATTTAACTTGAAATAATTGCTAGGATTTTCAAAATATGCGTTTTTATACCTGCCTTGCCACATATAGCGATTTTTTCAATGAGGCATGTAAGTATTGCTAAGAAGTATTACCATCTGCAATTGCACTCTTGGCCAGTTTGTTCACAAATTCATTATGAGGTAAGTCACAATGCAGGGGCGAGCGTAGGTGCGTCTTTACTATGTACGTACTTCGGTATGCGATGTAAAGCAACGACAGGCGCAGTTAGTACTTGGATGGATGACCATTCCAACGGAAACCGCGTTCTCGCCTCACACATCTTCCAGCGGCTTGTATATCAGTGTATGCGCGGAAGCTATACAACCTTAGGCGAGGGTTGTATAGGAGATATACCATCCTTCGGAGGGGATGTAAAGCCGTCGGTCCCTTGTCTATTAAATGTTAGGCAAGTAAAAGATCCCTACTCTTCTTAAGGGAAGAGGTTCGGCAAAATTCCTGGTTGGGGGTAGCTCGTCTACAGGCGTCGGTGTTAGGCCTCAGTAGCGGAAATAGGCCGACGTTAAATAAATGTATATAAAAAAAAAAGTCACAATGCGCTTTAATCCATACAAAGCTGACTTTACCTACGAACTGATCCCAAAATTGGCAATGCTACTTAAAATACTCCTTGCATCTGTATTTGACTAATATTATTCTTAAATAATATTTGGCTTGATCCTGCAGAAAACGTTATATAAAAGTTTCACGATCATTAAATGTATTCAACGGTCTCAGACAAAAATATTATCTTCGACTGGTAAACTATTCTTAGCGATCTTAGCACTTAGTATATTAGTGTAATTTCTATACCTTCAAAAGTATCTAGCTGTCTATTATCCTCTTTATTACATTTCTGACCAACTTAAGTACCTCAATCGGACGCATGTGAGGTAAAGTTATCAACTTTTATATATCAGGTGCTGGATATGCTCCTTAAACTTAGTGAGATTTGAACACGTTTGTCTGATATGCTTTTAAATGAACTTGAGGGGCCTTTCATTTATTCCAATTTTCCCCGTTGAATTGATTAAGCGATGTAATTTATTTCTCTTAGTTTGAAAGTTTGAGAAATTTCGTATACTTAAATTTGCTTAATTATTTTATCAGCTGAACTTGCAAAGTATCATTACTCATAATTATATGATTAATTACGGTTTAATATTTTCCAAGCCTCTTCTTATTGAGAATGAACTAATATCTCAGTCAGTACATTGTTATAACTTGCAAGGGATCCGCCGCAGTTGGTTATTATTATTTTGAGGTGTATTAAGATAAGTGTGAATTTAAGTTTACGAGGTGCTACGGGCTGATCATTGTCCGCCATCTTGAAAAAGAGGGGTAGATTTTGATTTTTTTAAATTGTTGCTTCTGGTTTGAGCCAGAAAAAAATTTAAAGAAAGATTTGATACGTCCTCGAAATTCTCTACATTTTATTCCATACGAACTTTTCCGTAAAATTTGTAATTTTCGATTTATCGACCAAGAAGCAAAAAAAATAGGGGTTAACAATGTTTATTTGCCTTTTTTTGATTTTGGGTGATTGCTAATGAACACGTGTCTAGTATAAAAGTAATTCTAGGCACGCTTTTTCTGCGATAGGTCTATTCCACATTCTTCAATTATTTCATCGTGTTGGTGTTTTTTTATTTTTACTTTTTTCCATATTTTTTATGGCCCGGGGTTAATAATGTCAATTTCATCACGTTCTTCGACAAAAATATGTCAATTTTGTTACTTATATATGTTTATTCTCTCCGTTGTTCGTTCCGGATAAGTTTCTTCAGATTGCGTATCATCGTTGCTCACTTGGCCATCTTCAAGGAGAGTATCGATGTCCTGGACGTTATCGTAACTTATTTCAATACAATGTTAGCAAATACTGAACACTTTATTCGTGCATTAAAGCAACTACATATTTTTCTGCATTTGGTCTTCTATCAGGGTTCATAACGACATGGAAATTGTAGAAAAGCTGAAAAATATAACTAAGTACAAAACTGCAAATAGAAATTCAATCATTATATTTATTGTATGTTTGAATATTTATGTATTCTCGAAATTTCGAGCTGGGGGGTCACGAATTGGACCGCCGAACTGAAATAGATCTTTATTAATCAGACCTGAAAAGAATTTGAAGCAGTCATGGGAAATCTGGAACGGTCAAAGGACTCAATTTGCAAGGATTGCTGTCAACTCTGTGCATATACATGAAATAAGTTGAAACAGAACAATTTGGGCAAGCTTCTGATGAGTTGTAATTGGTTGCCCATGTTCTCTTCGACGCCAACACAATTTTTCTGAATCCAGATATTTTTAAGTCGAAACTGTTTGTGTTAGATGATAAATTCCTTTGATGTGTTATGTCAAAACTACAGATGACGGTAGCAATGCTGAAAAATTAGCTTTAATTTTCATCTCCTCCATATGTATTAATTAATAAACGTTCTGCTGTTTTCTTCTTCGTCGTTACTGCCAGAGAATCTACCAAAACATATCCAAAGTCATCACACTACTTGAAGTTAGCAAAAAGTTCCCTTCGAAGGAATTTTGCGAAACTCTAACTCTCTAAAACTATTATAAAAATCTGTACCACGGACATACACAATTTCAACTACAATGAATGTCGTCTCACGGAGAGCGATTTATGGAACTATAACAAATTACGTCCTACGAGATGTAATTTTAGCAACTACCTCGAAAACCGTACTTTAAAAAAATGTATTACTAACCAACGCGTCGTTGTGTAGTACTACTTCGCATGCAGTGATTCGAAATCCATTTCGCTCTATTACCATGTGCATAGTGCATGGGACTGCCTGGCCTGAACGTATAAATTAAATATTCTAATCAGTTGCGATTCAAGTAATTTCAAGCTCTACAATGAGTGCCCAAAACTTTATATGATATTTACTTAAAATACGGCAAGCTAAAAAGCCCACGAAGTCGTAAACATTAAACTTTCAGTTGAATGTTTTTGGTGTCAGTTGATTGCTTAAAGTAAACATTGTATGGTAAGTGGAAACTGCATTGTAAAAGTTGTCCTAATCCTCACCATGTGTGGTGTGAACCGACACTCTTGTTAAACTTATACTTTTGTTAACCTTATACTTATATACTCGAAATTTCAAACTAACAGAAAATTATTTAAAAAATACCAATATATACCTTTACCTAAAATCCTATCCTTTTTCATTGTATCTTACTGAATTCATAATTAGGAAAGTGTCAGAAATTAAAAGTATTAGCTTTAAGACAGTGCAGCGACGTCCGATTAATACCATTTGGTGCAAAAAATAAGCGAAAATCGAAAGTAAGTATAAATTTAGTCGGCTTGGTGGTGTGAAGGACAATGGTGCGTCCTCCCACGCAGACGGGCCAGATTCAAAACCAGGTCAAGCAAATCTATGAGATATAGTGGATGAGCGGATCTGCTCGCGTCACCATCTTGCCAAAGAGATGTAAAACTGTGGATTCCGTGTATCTACGATGTGAGCACGTTAAAGATCCCTACCCCACGACAAACTGTGGGAGTTCGGCAAAGTTTCCAGGTTCTCAGTGCCTACACAGGCACTGATGAGCTTATCCCAGTGGACGTTATGTTAGTAAATTTAGGAAAAGTAATAAAACATCCTTCAGATACCTAAAACATCACAATACCACCGTTGTAGCGAGGTCTTGTGTAACTTTGAAACAATACGTCAAAAGAGTGTATGAGCAAGTACAGTCTTAGCTTGGAAATGATTTGGATCCAAAAGAATAGGGATGGAGTCGAACTTGCCGCCATTGATTTGCTTCAATTTTTTTGTGTATATGCTAGACCAATGTGGGAAAAAGTGCGGTTACCGAAACGCAGCAAGGCTGTTTAAACATTTACGAATATTATACTGGAAATAATTGCGGTAACGTCCCTGGACTCCCTGGTATACTTTTTCCTTGATGATGACGAATTGAGTGAGCAACGACCAATTTATTACTGATCTTAAGCTTAACTGACAGACTTGAAAATGTAGCTGTAAAATTTTGTTTTTAATATAATTAATATCGTAGCCACTATCTGATTTTGATATATTTCCACGATTTTACCCTGCACCTTCACCATATAATATAGTTGTTTCATTAATCATGTTACAAATGTTTTCTGACGTGAATTAATTACGTTTAGTTATTAGTGCCCTTAGGGCATGTTTTGGTAATGCGTTAAGTATACCCATTGATGGTACCTCTCTCAGATTTACAGGTTTAAATCATTTGTTGCTAATTTATTACGATTCTTTAACTCTTCTGATAAACTTGGACAAAATAGAATATATGAAGTCTCCTCGTTTTGTTCCCCGAATTCGTTTGGGACTTTACTATAAAAGTTATAGATATACATTATATAGACAAAACAACAGTATTATTTTATTTTAATCCATCGTTTTTCAATAGGTAATAACACAGGGCGTCCTGAAATTCCCGAATTCGCTTTAAGCTCTGATTATACGCGCTAAAATAGTAGGAAAACTTCGTACAAACTTTTTCCGAAAATGCTTCCTAATTCTTCCTGAAGCTGGCGCCCAAAATAAATGATTATCTTAGGAATGCTTTGAAACAATTTTATAAAACTTGATTCACAATTTTGCATTATTAAGACTTATTTTTGTACAGTGTTAATCAAAATTAATCTCATCCGTAGGCGGAGAAACAAGGGAAAAATTTTGATCACATAGTAAATGTCCGTCCGCCCGTCCGCCCGTCCGCCCGTCCGCCTTTCATGTACATTGTGTGCAGAATAACTGAAGAAGCAAACGTCCGTTTTTATTGGAATTGGGATAGTAAGTTGGTATTAGCTAGGGAAAAAGTTGGTTTTGAAAAATCGACCAGTAAGTATAAAAAAACATTGCAAGACAACAAAAACGTATATATAGAATGTAGCATCCGAGCTCTGTGAAGTTCGCATTACCACTTTAAAAAATAACCCATGGTAATCTACCAGAGCGTTTTTTCGGTAGCTGAATACTTTTAAATTCATTATAAAATAATTATCTTTCTTTATAAGCCAGTTTGCTTAAATTGTTGCATATATTTACGGTGGTCGGTAATTGCATTTTTTATAACTATAACAGAATAGAAAGCAAAAGTAAAAGTAAAAAAGTGGCTTTTGAGGCATTGCCCACAAATTGTTTAGATTTGCAGAATTTATTGTTTATAGAAATGTAATAATTATAATCGTCACACTTTTACCGTTACTGTTATTATATGTAATTAAATATGAATTAAAATTAAAATACTGTATTAAATTTTGCGTTACGTCTGGAGATTCGATTTAACGTTTTTTTTTTCATTGATACTGTATTTTTAAAAATTGAAAATCGAAGTTTTCCCTTTTTTCAATATCTCTATTAATGTACACTGTGTCTCCGGATGGACCTAACTATACTTGTAATTTTTCTTATTTCACATTTTAAGAGAAAAAATGTTGCTTATCGTGAAAAGTCATAAGCCATACTCAGACTTTCAAAATAGCATACAGGGTGGTTAGCAAATAAGGAAACGGGAACTTGTGCCAAGAGTAAAGTATTAGTTTTTTGAGAGGAATATAAAAATTTTACTGAAAGAAGTTGTTTCTAATGTTAATAGTAGTCCAGATATGAAATTTGAACGTCGTAATCAAAGTTGATAGTTTTGCGAAAATTATGATTAAAATAATTCAACGAAAGGATAATTCATTGAATAAAATGATGACAAAACTATTCTGTGTTGGATCCATAGCAACATACAGAGACATTTATTTATAAAAAAGTCAAATCCTTGTCAGAGAACTTTCTAAATAATGTTGACTGTAGAACAACGAATTTATTTAGTGAAATGTTACGGTATATGTAATATCGTACAAATATGCAATTGAACTTTTCAATAGAAAATATATGTACGTTTCAGTGAACTGTGTTCGAGAGTTGACTTTAAAGTTGGATGACACTGGGGATGTGAAAGATATAAAAAAACAGAAACGGATTCATGATGAAATAATGCTGCTACATTGCTTCCTATTGATTCGGTAACCCGTGAACCCAAGAAATCACTAAGAAAAAGGTCACTAGATTTAAATGTTAGTAAGAGCCAGTTGCAAAGAATTCTGACAAATACTAAAATACATCCCTACAAACCAGTAAGTTCTAAGCTTGGAGAAGGGGGATGGCGCTTTTCGATAGAATTTTGTATGTTTAGTATGTTAATGGGGGAACAAATTATGTTAGATAGATTTTCCTGCAGAAAGATTTTATTTTCCGACGAGGCAAATTTTACTACGAATGGAGTTGTTAGTTACCAAAATTGTAGGCACTGGTCGGAAGAAAATCCAAGTTTTCGTATTAATACTAAAAGTCAACGATATTAAAAAGTAAATGTTTAGTGTGCGATACGTTATAAAAAAATTATTGGACCATATTTTTTCGACGCAACCGTAAATCAGAACACTTACATAATGCCTGCTCTGGATGGTAAAATTTACAGAACATAAGAAAACTGTATTATCAACATGACGGTTGTCCTGCACTTAATTAGTGTAAGAAACTGGTTAGATCAGCATTTCCACAATAAATTTATATGACATTTTGGACCAATAAGATGTCCCGCATGCTCTCCAGACATAACCCCTCTTGATTTATTTTTATGGGGATACCTGAAGCAAAAAGTTTATGCCCATGATTTAAAACATAATTTAAACATTTTAAAGGAAAAAATATCAGAAGCAATAGCCGACATAAACGAGGATATAATTCATTTAGTTTATGAAAAATTTAGAAAAACCGTTGAAAGATGTGTAGCGATAAGAGGACAACACATATAATAGTTATCATTTTATTCAATAAATTATGTGCTTTCTTTGAATTTATAAAATTATTTTATCCAACACTTTCATATAAGTGATCTTCTTTATTGATGAGATTTTAAAGGTATAAAGTGGCCCGTCAGTCACTAGTGCAGTAGATTGATTTAGTCACTGAAGAGTAATTTTAATATAAAAGAAAGTCCAAGCAGTTTATTTATTGTCTTTATTATACGTAAAATTAAGAAACCAAAGAATCCACTAACGCTTATTTATTTATATTTATGTTAACATTTATTGTCATATTCGATTTTTCACAAATAAAACTGCTCCCCAGTACACAATTTTTCTCTATATTAGTAACGACGTCTGACTCGTTGCGCTGCTCTCCCTGTATTTTTTTAGCAATAACAATCTTGTAAATTGGCTTCTTTCTTGCAAAATATAATAATAATAATAATAATAATAGGTCTTTATTTTCCATTAAGCAAATACAAATAAATTACAAAATACATACATATAAATAAATATTTAAGATGGCCTAATGGAAAAATGCCGAAGATCAGATGGTAGTGAGTGACACTACCCCTGTTTTTTTATCTTGAGCATATAGCATACTATAATAATAACAATTATATCATACACAACCCATAAGAACAGTACAACTTATAAACAAATAAACAATGATACTTACAAACATATCCTACAACTCAATTACAATGCAATGCAATAACAATGAAGGAAAGCGAGAATAAAGAATGCGCCATTTTTTGCCTTTTTTTTTTATACATTTATTTAACGTCGGCCTATTTCCGCTACTGAGGCCTAGCACCGACGCCTGTAGACGAGCTACCCCCAACCAGGAATTTTGCCGAACCTCTTCCCTTAAGAAGAGTAGGGATCTTTTACTTGCCTAACATTTAATAGACAAGGGACCGACGGCTTTACATCCCCTCCGAAGGATGGTATATCTCCTATACAACCCTCGCCTAAGGTTGTATAGCTTCCGCGCATACACTGATATACAAGCCGCTGGAAGATGGGTGAGGCGAGGACGTGGTTTCCGATGGAACGGTCACCAATCCAACTACTAACCACGCCTAACGTTGCTTTACATCGCATATCGAAGTATGTACATAGTAAAGACGCACCTACGCTCGCCCCCATTTTTTGCCTTTATTCTCCTTTATTTCTTTTTCCTTTTTCTTTTTGCCTCTGCCCCTTTTTTCTTTTACCTTTTTTTGTTTTTTTTTCTTTTTTCATCTTTTCTTCTTCTTCCCAATTATCCTCGACTATATTTGCGTAAATAGATACTTTTTAATATAATGTTTAAATGTGGATAATGATTTGTTTTTAAAATCAGATGGTACGGAATTGTAAATTTTGGAAATTTGGTAAGTAAATGAACGTTTGAATAATTCAGCGCGGTGCATGGGAGGTGTTAGGATCTGATGTTGAGCTTGTGAACATTTGACCTATTCGAAATTTTTTTATGCAGATAATTTGGAATTTTATTTATAATGATTTTGTGAAATAAGCACGCCGAGTGTAAGAAACGACGTTTAACCATCAGTCGAAATTTCCATATTATATCTTTCACAATTTTCCATTTTGATGCTAATTACACAATATTTATTAAACAAACCCCTGGTTACAAACAAAATGGATAACAATCACAGCTTTCTCGGCACAATCTACTTAGCAATAAGCTACTTGCATTTTATATTTTTGGGAGAAACGCTGTTGACTTTGACATTGACAACTGACAAAAATCGATGACATGACATTTTAATAAATTTATTGTTTGTCACTGAAAACGCATTTATATGAAAATGTTGGATAAAATGTTGTATTAGACACGTGAGTCGCCCTTCGGGCTCGTGGGCTACTTTTCTTGCGTGACTTATATGTAACATAACTCACTAGCCTAATAAATAACTATTAATTATAATTTTCAATGTCAATTTTAAGCTACGAGGTTCAAATTTCACATCTGGACTATTATTAACATTAGAAACAACTTCTTTAAGTAAAATTTTTATATTCCTCTCAAAAAACTAATACTTTACTCTTGGCACAAGTTTACGTTTCCTTATTTGCTAACCACCCTATGTATGGCTAATAACTTTGCACGATAAGCAAAACTTTTTATAAAGAATGACTTTTTATCTTAAAATGCGAAATAAGGAAAATTACAAGTATAGTTAGATCCATGCGGGGACATACTGTATATATATATTATGAATTGGGACATACATAAGGTATCTTCTGTTACCAAACTTTGTATTATAACTTTTTTTAAAATCAATTTGTAGGTGTAGTGCACCAGTAGTACCTACTACCTCATCTTCAGGGTACCAGAATGTAGAATATTTTAAAAGGTGCTCAAATAAGAAACTTTATAAAAACTATTTCAAAATTATGTTCATAATTAACTTACGTTTTACATATAACTAATAAGGATTTGTCAAATAAGTAAATTGTTAAGCAGATTATCTTTGCCTGTTAAATTGTAAACCCTCAAAATCTATTTCTCGGTTAAAGCTATGGTTTTCCTTTAAGAGGTGTTCTACAAAGTGCGGAAAATCTGAGTTTCGTCTGAGATATCTCAGGTGTCATTTTAATCTAGTTTTTAAATTTCCGTATGTTCCCCAGAGGCAACGTCATCCCTTGGAGAACTGATAGGCCACTTCATGACTGACCAGAATATCAAAATATGACGCCAGTAAAAAGTTGTTAGTATTTGAGATATTGGCACCTTCATGAATTTCGTGCAAATCGAGACCTTAGATCCGTTTTTCGAGTGCCACAGCTACAAAATTCCATATTTTAAGATCCTAATTTTTGTTGCGAAATCTGAACAGCTCTGCTATTGATCGCAGTCTAAAATAAAATTAATAGTGCCATACTTTTGGAATCAAAAGTAAAAGCCATTTTTTCAATACCTATAAATAAATAAACAAATATATCTCTCTCAGATATAGTGATGGTAATATACGGAGACAATATTTTGACTGTGTTTTTACTATTTAAAACAGAAAAACTATCTTAAAAACATAAAAATTGTGTCAATTTATTGTAAAAACGTAATTTTTTCGATTTTTCGTGAAAGTATATGTTTTTTATATATCAAAAAAATTATTTCTACATGAAATTTACTTCTTTCAAGGTCCTTCTATAAATACATGCTAGGTAGGACAACGAGATTTTTTTTTTAATAAAAATTATAAAGATTTATATTAACTCAATTTGCATTAAGTTTGGATCATTATTATTTTTTATTTTGTACATTTATAACAGAGAGCCTAAATTTAAATTTTAAGATATAACGACTCAACGCGTTTTAAAGGACACATTTCAAGCTTAATTAAACGCACCTTTAAAGTTTTAGTAACATGTTTTAAACTGAAGTAATAGATCGTTGAAATTAGTAATAAAAATTCAAATTTGGTACTTTTTCAAAATTTTCGAGTCCTGTATATTAAAAAATAAATGTTTAAGATTTTTTCACATCATACATCTTTTTACTTACTACTTTAAGAGTAAACTGTGTAAGTTTCAAATCTTTATCTAAAAAATTTTAAAAATAGCTTTAACGGAATTTGTAGAAAAACATTATGGTTAAACTTCATGTACATACCATACATACTGATGCAATGTTTTTCAAGTTTAAATATAAGAATCCAATACGTAGAATCCTTTACTTTCATTTAAATTTTGGACTGTACAATTCCATGGATTAATTAAAAAGTTATAGCAAATTTATTGTTACGTATTTACAATCTCCAGTAAACACCCTGTATGTAGGTTCAATAATTAAAACAAGAATTTTCACAAACCACTGATTTATTAATCACTTAATCACAATAATTAAGTCCTTATACACATTAGTGCACACTAATTATAGGTTCCATCTATTATAGTCTCACTACTATAATTTACAACTTGATACTGTTCTTTATTTCATCTTATCACTTGCTTGTCTCATATAAAACTGTCCTAGTGTGTTTAGTTTCGCTGTATATATACCCGCGTCGAATATACTCGTACATTCCAGAATGTTCCGGTATATCATTCGCGAAGTTTCTGACGGCGTTCCCGAATTTTCCATAAAGCAGTGGCATAGTCGTGCACTTGTATGCCTCCGTGGCGTATGTTCGGTTCAAGTCAATATTATAAACGGTTCCAGAGTAAACGTGGGCACAAAAAAAGTTACAGAGAGGAATTTTTTTTGCTTAAATTTAAAATCTTGACGTTTCGTGACATTTTTAGCCTATTTCAACAAAATAATAAATAAAAAATTTGCGTTACTATACTTCCACTGGTCGTGGAAGTAAAATTAGATTTAGAATTAACTCATGTTTTACACATAACTAATAATAAGATTTGTCAAATAAATAAATTGTAAAATATACTGCCAACAATAATACGTCAGCGATTTAAATTTATTAATAACAAAGTGAACGTTCTGTTCCACAGACCAAGTAAAACTGATATAATAAATAAATCAACACCACAGAAATTGGACAACCCCCAACTCCAGAAGCCAGGGCTTGTGCGGAAGAGAGTTACACATTGAAAAAACGCGGACATACAACCATTTCCTCCGACAGTGCCAGTGCCGGAGCCAGGATTCGAACCCGGTGGTGCGATGTCCGTGTGATTAATCGCGATTGCCACCTCGCGCCTTAACCCACTCGGCTATCGACCAGACCATATATCTGATCTGATGTGATATTAAGTATTCTAAATTTGTTAGAGAATTAGGTTACTGCATAAATGTCATGCTAACCTCTAATATACCAGGTGGCACAGGAGACATGTAACACTCTGTAACTTTGCTATTGAAAAAGTTAAAAGTTTGAAGTTGAAAGAGTTGCATATTACATAATTCTCCTTGTTTTTAGCCTATCATTTTTTTCAACTCTACGCGAAAGTGACCCAAACGTTGTCAGTTTAAATGGTACCCTGTATATATTTTTTACCTAGCCGATTCGTCTGTAAATTCTCTTTTCAACCATGTATCGCAACATGGCATTTGTTTTTAAAATGATAGTTAATAGCCATTTTATTGCATTTGTAGGTGGCCATGATATGAACCTTGGCAGATATCGATGCTTAGTGTGCCGTGATATCGAAAGACTTCTGGTACGCAACTTTGTGCCTCAAATTTTTTTGGGCATAATCAGTAGCTGAACAGACCAACTAGATTGTTTTTATTTTCTTTAAGTCTCTAAACAACCCACGATATTATAAAATCCAAAATAGGAACCCCATTTTTTTATTTGTCCTACTTAAATACTTATTTATCTTTTATTTTTGTCCAATACAATAATTATTCCTGCACTTACCATATTTTGCTTTCTTCATTAAAATTAGTATCGAAAATTATTGCATAGTATTGAACAGTGTTACTACCTACTGCAACAAAAATATTTAGTAGGCAGACGATGGAAACAAAATAAAAGAAAGCAAAACGATTTTTTTAATAAATAAGAAACATTAATTAAACACATTAGAAGAAAATTAATGAATAATCATTGCACTATGTCCTGCATGTTTACAACGAAGGAATGAAATTAAAATAAAGGATTCATTGAAGGACTAAATGCGAAAAATATGTTTTACTCTAGATGATTAAAATGTTGTACATTATTATCTTTGCACAATCGTGTTCCTGTGACGGTAGCTCTGAACATATTATCTAACTATAATTCAGTAATACTATTAATTGCCTTTCCGACTCTGATTTCCATGTCTTCTCTGTTTGCTGATGGAGTCTATAAGTTTTTTCCTTGCGGTGGTATATTCAAAAATCAAGCGGCGTAAGGTCCGGTTACCTTGCAAGCCATCTAACGGGCCCATTTGTTCCCATCCGTTTTCTCCAAACATTTCGTTTAAATAATTTACCGCAACTCTACAGTTATGCGGCGAAGCCCCATGCTATTGAAAAATTACTATGTCAACATTAGATGGCAGTTCCTCAAAAAAATCTGGGAAAACTCAAAATATCTTTCTCCATTTAATGACCCGTCAAAAATTATTTACCCAATAATTCTTATGCCAGTTGCCCCCAGCCATACACTAAAACTATGATATGCCCTTTCTCTCATATTTCTGGGATTTTCTTGTGCCCAATACGGGTGTTGTTATGATTGAATAATCTTAAATTAGTGAACCTAGTTTCATCGGGAAATAAAATATCTTGATGAAAATTATTATCCAAATTGTGTACGTTCGAAGCAATAGTCCAATCATTTTCGTATAAATGCTGGTGTATTTGGTACTTGCATGATTTAATTTCTTTTTATTTTATCGCCTTGTTTTAGATTAAAGGTCCTAGCGGACACACAGACAGTAGCACAACGACCATTCCCTACGACGTTGCCATCTGTCGCAGCTGATACTAGAATTCAGGAGTGGTGCAGCAACTAGCCGTGTTGTCTTTCACAC
Organism: Leptura quadrifasciata; assembly: GCA_963675555.1. Lineage (NCBI taxonomy): Eukaryota > Metazoa > Arthropoda > Insecta > Coleoptera > Cerambycidae > Leptura > Leptura quadrifasciata. Next base: position 76,957,037 of record OY776673.1, on the reverse strand, counting down.
AATATCGTCATGGTACAGAAACGTGGCGGAGGCAGATGGAGGCCATAGTATTAGCAAAATTTTCAGTTAATTAATTTATATGAATTTCCTGTTACATTCGGTTATATTTTTTATTAATTATACATTTTTTTAATATTTACTGTTTTGTATTTTAATTAGAGATTTGATTTTTTCTAATCAATATTGTAGGAAACATTCCTAAAACCTACTTCAGATAGTTATTCTGTAAAAACAGGATTTATTTTTTATATGTGGATAATAAAGTGGCGTGTAGTTTTATGAGAGGTGGGTAAAGGAGGGGAAGGAAGGGGGGGGAGGGAAATGGGAAATGGGGGCTGGGATGGATGTTGTGCGTCACTGAGTCATTGTTACCGTCTTTCAAGAAAAATAGGAAGTCTTTGATGTATAAGTCTGTGAATGTGGGTGAGGTAGTCGCGTGTATGCGTACGTCTGTTATATGTCTTGCTAATTCCGACTGCTGAAGTTTTCGGAGGTCTCCATAATGAAATCTCTCATCATTGGGGCTTTCCTATGCAGTTCAGCAATCGGAATGTATCTGTTGGAGTTTGTAAAAAGTCGGAGTATTTTGTTCTGTGTTTGCAGTCTTTAGCACTGCATGTCTGAAATAAAATTCCAAGACATGCAGGCGTATGTCAGTATAGGTCGAAAAATTACTTTGAATAAGGGTAATTTATTATCCATTGTTAATTTACGACTCCTATTTATCAGTGGATATAAACTATTCATAGACGCGTATGCTGTATTTAGAATATTTGTAATGTGCGGTCCGAAATCCAATCTCTTATCTAAAGTTACCCCTAGATATTTGGCCGAGTTTCTTTCCTTTATTTCTTTATTGTCAATCTTTAATTTTGAAATAATTTGGATGTTTGTGAATTTTCTATTGAATGTTATTGTCTCTGTCTTGTCCTCATTTATTTGGATTTTCCAATCATCGTAGTAGTAAAAAATCTCGACAGATGATACCATATCTTATGGGCAGCAGTTTGTGCGTAGAAAGACTGCCCATAGATAACGGCAACATCCGCGAAAGGAAGAGATTGGTAGTTTGGTGGGAAGGAATGTCTGAGGTATAAATATTGAAAAAAAATTGGAGAGTATTGCCCCTTGAGGCACACCAGCTGATAGATAATCTTTTTTGCCCTGAAAAGGAGTTGCTGATTCTGATGGTGATATGTCGGGCACTTATGAAGCTACAGATTAATGTAGTTAAGTACTCCGGTAATTTGCAAGTGTTGTGCAATTTATAAATTAGGCCATTTTGCCACACAATGTCATACGATTTTTTATGTCTAATAGGAGTAATACTGTGCACTGTTTTTTATTGTAATAAGTTAGTATTTCCTGAACCACCCTAATCAAGGCTAATGATATACTGTGGCCCCTTCTAAAGCCAAACTGACACGCCGGTATTAGTCTATTTTTTTATTGACATGTTTATTAATTATGTTTAATACTTGGTTTAATACAATTTTTTCGGTTCGTAAGCGTTGAGTCACTGAGCCGGTAAATTCACAGGTAGTTGAAGAAAATGTTTGTTTGGCTCAAAACAAGGACAATTATAATGTACAACTCTTCTAAAATTCAATATTTTAACTTCTTAAATAGCAAAGTTACAAATGTTACATGCCTCCTGTGTCACTCTATATATTTGAGTATTAAATATAAATCACGGATATATAATATGTGAACAAAAAATAAATGTATATTTTAAATGAAGTCAATAAAATATTAATAAAACGCGAATCTATATCTAAACATCTGAGAGAATAGAATAACTAATAAATATGAACATAAAAAGTCAGAAACTAAAAATGGAGTACAATGTAAACGTACGTCAATTAAATCTGTGTAATTGCAATTGTGAATTGAATGAATTGAGATAAGTCTGGTCGATAGCCGAGTGCGTTAAGGCGCGAGGTGGCAATCGCGATTAATCACACGGACATCGCACCACCGGGTTCGAATCCTGGCTCCGGCACTGTCGGAGGAAGTGGTTGTATGTCCAACTGGCGGCGCTCAATCCTCAAGACAACTCGCTGTGGAAGCTGACGAGAGCCCTGAAAAGTACGCGGGAGGCCATACCAGCCTTGACGGGTACGAACGGACAGACATCGCTAACGGACGCACAAAAGGCGAACGACTTAGCTGACTATTTTCAGACGATACACAATAACAACATCAAGACACGACCGCATCGAACAAGACGTACAAGAACTGCTCGGTCATGACATCCAACTGAAGAGACAACAATTCGTTAAAGTCATGACCAAGCCCTCGGAGGTGGCAGATATTGTCAGGGACTTAATAAACAATAAAGCACCTGGGGCGGACTGTATCGAATACAGGCTACTCAAATATCTCCCTAGGAAAGGTATTGTGCAGTTGACGTACATCGTTAACGCAATCCTGCGACTGCAGCACTGGCCTAGCCAGTGGAAGGGCACCGTGGTCGTTCCCATCCTGAAGCCGAAGAAGAACGAGCGGTTCGTCGGCAGTTACAGGCCCATCTCGTTGCTGTCGGCGATCTCCAAGTTGGTGGAGAAGATCATCCTGATCAGACTCGATGCTGTTCAGGATGAGCTCCACATCGACGACGAGTCCCAATTCGGCTTCAGGAAGGGCAGGAGCATGGTCCAACAGGTCGTTAGGGTGGTTAACGATGTAAAGGTATAATACAACCTCGGGAAGAGCACCGCCATGGTGCTCCTCGATATTGAGAAGGCCTTCGATACCGTCTGGATCCCGGGCCTACTCTACAAAATGCATAACTATAACTTTCCGACGCACATCACCAAACTCATCCACTCGTTCCTGACGGGCAGAACCCTACAGGTTCGGGTGAATAACAAACTTTCAACTTGGCGGGACATTCGTGCGGGCGTCCCGCAAGGATCGTGCCTGTCACCAAAGTTGTACAACTTGTATGTCTCCGACTTCCCAGAGTTCCCGAATACCAAGCTGGCCAAGTACGCCGATGACACAGCCATGTACGCGCATTCACACAACGCGCAGGCGGCAAACATGCTGCTGAAGGCGCACATGGCTCGTGCCACGGCTTATTACGACCAGTGGAAGATTCGGGTCAACGCTGAGAAATCAAAGGCGATATGCTTCACGCGTCGATTCACTGAGAATCGTATTCTCACACCAATTTCGATCAGGGGCAACCAAATTCCAATCAAGGGATGCGTGAAGTATCTGGGGGTGAGACTGGACAAAAGACTGACGTTTAATACGCACATAAACGAAACCATTCGGACGGTCTACTCCCTGTCCAGGAGTCTGTATCCGCTCATGGTCAGAGGTAGCAGACTAAACAGACAGAATAAGAAATTGTTGTACACGACGGTGGTCAGGCCGTCTATCACATACGCGGCGCCTGTGTGGTGCAGCATACCGGCCACGACAATGAATAAACTGAAAGTACTTGAACATAAGCACATGCGCCTCATTTCAAATTCTGGAAGGTACACACACCTCCCTCAGAGACCTCTATGGACGCTGCAACGACATAACCCGGATAGTCAACTACGTCCAGCACATCTCTCAAAACTTCTATTCGTTCAAGCTGGGCGATACGCCAATATTCATTGGCTGGAAGTCGGTCTCGATAACTAGGGCCGAGTAGGACTACTACTCTTTGCTTCTAGATTATCTCTGTAGACCTGGACCGGCCTTCGTGATAGGTGGGCCCTCTTACTTCTACCAGACCCAGCTCGCAAATGCGACATGTGTCGTGGTATTTTCTGCGGATCTCCCCTGGTCCTGGCTGTTGAACCTCGCTGGCTGAGGTCTCTTCTGGCGCTCTTCTTGTCTTGATATTTTCTTTCTTCGCCAGCTTGTCACCCCCGGGGGTAGTCATCGGTCGAGTTGGGTTTAGGAAGTTTTGGCTGGGACTGACTGCCGGTACGTAGGAGGACATCAATTGATATCCTACCCCGGATCGTCGGAAAGGTAAGGATGAGCTGTGTAGCTCGGGAGTGTGGAGACCTAAGTGCTTATTTTAGCACTTTCGGTCTCCACGGAGCAGGTGGGACAACGGGCGTTGGACGGTATGTTGTCCGACGCCCGCAAGGAGGTTGGGTTAGGGTTGAAAAACGTCATGTCTCTGGTAGTGGCGGTCCGTCCTGGCGTATCTGAAACAGATCGGTTAGCGGGAAATATAAGTTATACTCACCCGTTGTCCAGTAGCTGTACCCTCGGCCGCTTATGCCTCGGGGCGTCGGCAGGGTCGTAATCAGTGGCCTGTCTGATCAGCGGGTTCCCATGCTCCTCGGCTTGGGCGTACAGCTTCTTCGCTCGTTCCCGGATGACTTCAGTGACCGTGGTGTACTCCAGGTCTCTGACGATATCTGCGGTTCTCACGTACCACGGGGCGTTGACTACCGTCCTAAGGGCGATGTTCTCCACTGCCTGGATTCTCTTCATGTAGGACTTTGTCTGGTAGCCCCACGCTACCGAGGCGTACGTCAGCTGCGGCCTGATGAGGGTCGTGATAAGCGTGAGCTTATTCCTCAGATTGAGACGGCCCCCGTTTCCCATCATCGGGTAGATGAGGGCTCTCGTGCGTCGGGCCTTGGCTGTGATAGCGTCCGTGTTCTGTCTCCACGTTAGGCTTCTGTCCATGACCACGCCAAGGTATTTGACGGTGTCGCTCTTTTTGCGACACCCGTCGTCCTGTGAGCCTCGCCGCACTTTACACATTTCGGCTGGGCTGTGCACCTCGTTTGCCCGTGGCCGAAACGCTTTCAGCGGTGGCATTGAGACACCGCAAGCTTCGCCCGCTGCCTCTCTGTTTTGACTACAAGTGAACAGCATCGTGTCACTTGTAGTATTTTATCCTGGTCCTGGGGGACTACGATGAGCATTAGAGGGATCTCTAACTTGGTACGTCTTGATGTCATCCTCTGCACAGAGGATGGGTTGAATTCCTGTTCTAGCTAACAAGACACGTTACGCAAATTAGACAGCATAATGCCTCATTTCGGATTAAACATCCTTTACTTTACCAAACGTTGCCAATCTTCCGGCAGCCACTCTAGTCAAACTTTCACCTACTATACTTTCTCTAATACTATCCACCTTTCACTGATATTTCATACCTTTCATCGACTTTAATTCTTTTCTGTCCCCCTCTTCTTTTGTCCCCCCTCGTCTTTGCGTTTGTTGTTTCTTCGTTTCTGTTTGTACATTTTTGTCTGTAAATTCATTCTTCCGTCACTAATCTTGTAACAGAATCCAAATTTTATCTTAGAACAATCAAAATTTTTAGAATCACAGTTTAGGCCAGCCCAGCGCAGCCCGTCGTTGGAGTAGTTCGCGGATGGCGCCTTGTTCAAGTTGTGGCGCCAGCGTCAGAATCCAAATTAAAAACAGTGAAAGTGCGCGTAAACGGCGAAAGCCAAAGTGTTCATCGTTCCATTTTTAATGTTAAGCTTTATTTTTTAAGCATTGTTTTTATCAAATTACCTATTTTTATTTGTTATTGTTAAAAGGAGTTTAGGTGTTTTTTAGTTCGTTCTAGTTCTTATATAATTGTTGCTAATGCCGAATCGGTCCCGTCTCGGCCCGGCCTTACGACGCACCGCTGCGTTAACGCAGCGGTCGTAGGGTCGGTCCCGGGATGGGTGCCGGGGAGGCAGCTTACATTTTTTACACGTTACCATTTAACCTGAATAAATTTCTTTTGCATTGAATTGAATTGAATTGGTTGTATGTCCGCGTTTTTTCAATGTATAACCCCCTTCCACACAAGCCCTGGCTTCAGGAATTGAGGGTTGTCTAATTTCTGTGGTGTTTATTTATTATTTATTTATTAAGTTAGTGTGTTTATGAATGAATGATTCCAAATTATTAAGTAGATTACCTTTACCTGCTCAATGTAAAACCTCGAAATCTATTTCTCGGTTAAACCTGTGGTTTTCCTTTAGGAGGTGTTTCGTAAAATGCCAAAAATCGATATTTCATCTGAGATATCTCAGTTGTTCTTCTAATCTAGTTTTAAAATTTCGGTATGTTTTACATATATTGGTAGGTATATAATTTGATGCAAGTCGTAGGCTTTTAGCAGTTGTAACTTCAAAGTGAAATCGGAATGAACATTGTTCTATGCTACGTAGTCACACTGTTCTTTCTTGTATGGTTTTACTTATATCTTATAGTACTATGATAATACATGTTTTAACAGAAACAGCTATGATAAAATTATAGATTTTCTAACGAATCTGTAACTCTTCAATATACCTTAATGACTGTTGTTATAGAAATAAAGTGAATGCATCATTACTATTGGTGTTTTCGTGTAATGTGCACCTATTTCATTAGTTAAAAATTCTGAAGTTCTCCAGTTTCAATGGCATAGGATATAGAGAAAAATAATCACGGAAGACTACTTTATTTGAAATTAAATACGCGAATTCCTAGGGAAAAGCACTCGTAAATGTGGATGCATGTTACATCTCAGCATAGATATTAAAATTCAATAGCATGAAGCGTGAACATTGAAGCGAAATGCACCACGCTTGACGTCGTAAAATTGTTTAGAGGAATTTTAAACAAAAAAACTCTGTTTCATATATTTACATTTGTACCAAAGTAAAATTAATTATCTACCATTTTTACTGTGTTTATTTGAATATTTTCTGAATATGAAAATATGTTCTCGTTTTAGATAATTAAGAGCTAAAAATAACGTAACATGATACTACCAAGTCCATTTTGTGCATATATCAATTAAGTCATCTGTTATTATTGACATATGATTGGATGATAGAGTTGTCCTCATTTTACAATCTTTGATATTCTTCGAAACGCCCACTAATACACTTGAAGAAAAAGAAAATGTGCAAAATCCCAGTCCAGTTAGAAAAAAAGATCACGCGTCGCTGAGCACTTGAAAATTTAGAAATTTTGATTTTTCTTTATTGGCGGATACTATATTCGAAGAATAAGAGCATTTGAATATTACAAATTACTAAAGTACAGTTTATTATTGGTATCGGAGAATAAAAAATTTCTCCTACATAGAAAACCATTTTATTAATTAATATTAAAGTTTGAGCGAGTGTAAATAAAAAAAAACAGTTTTGCTATGTCCTGTGGTTATTCCGGTTTTGCTATCAAGATATGTTAAAAATCATATATACAAGGAACTCGTTGATAGGGAACAATTTATTCACAAAAAAACAAAAACTAAAATGCAGATTGTTTTACAAGTAGTCTGGGACTAGCGGCATAAATATTCAGGCCCTAAAAAAATTTTGTATGATATTTTTATTATTCTACACAATGAATTCTAAATTTTAAAGCGTCTTAAAGGATGGTCCTATGCTACTACATATGGTATTATCTTTTTTAAATTACATAGAAATAATTACATTTGAAAATCACATACAATATTAGATACTTTAATTATTTTTTGATATTTATTTTCTTATTTCTCTCTTTATTCCAATATAGTTTGCTCCTTTAATAAAGTGTTAATGATTATAAGACGAATTGCCGATCATCACAACGGTAATCCTAACTTAATCGATAATATATTTTTTTAACAAACAACAGGCGAGCGTGGGTGTACATACTTCGATATGCGATGTAAAGCAACGTAAGACGCGGTGGATGGGTGACCGTTCCAACTGTTATAGGGTATTTCCCCTATAAGTAAAAAAACAATAACAAAAAATTGTAAAATTATCAAAAAAATCATCGATTCATGCACCATGGCAAACCATGTAAAAAAAGTCAACTACTGAAAAACCACATCCAAGGTCACAAAAATCAGAAAAAATTCACAAACACTCGATAATTCTAAAGTAACGTAAATTCACCGATAACACACTTCCAACATTCGTTCTAGTCATTTTAGAAAGGAAACTTTACAAATAACACCCCCCAAAAATACAGCTTCCGTATAGTCATCAAATAGATCAAAACGGCTATCCGTACCTATAACCACAACATTCTATATCGGTTCGTTAACTTTTTATATACCACTTTACGTTTCAAAATTCATTACTTTTTGACAACCCCTCGTATACGTCAACTTACCTTAAAACTTAACATTCTATTTCATTTCATTCATTTCTTGCAACCGTTTCACGTTTCAAATCTTATTACTTTTTGACAACCCCTCGTATACACCAAGCCACGTTCCGTATCTCGAGTCTTAACATTCAATTTAGTTTCATCAATTTCTAGCAATTCAATTACTATGTCAAATTTCTCTACTTTTCAAGCGTCCCTCGTATACATCAAAAACTACTTACCTTATCTTAAACCTCAACATTTTGGTTCATAAGTTAATTTCTATCCGTTTACTAAATTCAAGTTGCAGTAATTTTTAATCACCCCTCGTAAAACTACATACAATATCTCGATTACCCTTTCAACCGATATCTCCGCTCAAACTCGATTCGTGCCTGTTAGGAACAACCTCATATCTTATTTCCAGACACCTCGTACCTATCAGGAACATTCTCATATCATTTCAACTGTTAAACGTCTGACCTTCGTGACAAGTTTACGGGGTCCTTTCAGATCATTAAAATTTCCGTCAATCAAACTTCAATATTTCCAAAACCCGAATCGATTCAAACTTCGTTTTCATATCAAAAAATTTTCCTTTACATTGCCGATTTTTCCATATAACTTTCATTTCAAAATTTCAACTTTTTGCAAAATATTGCACAATATTGTGAAATATTTCGCAATCGTGTCGATCCAGACTCGATGGTACCAAATCCAGCTCTAAATAGGGGGTAAAAACGTTCGTGCTAGGTTCATGAGGCATGAAAAACGCAACAGACTAACAGTATAAATACCGGTGCACGGCAAGCCCAAAACAAGTTCAGTTTTGACGGTGACTCCTGTGTTAAGTACTCGCGAAGTGGTCTAGTGGAAAAAGTTATTTAAAAGTGATTTTAACTAAAGTTCTAGAGATACCCACCGTCTAGCTAGGCTTTCTTATTCACTGTCCCTGCATACTTTTCGTGACTAACTGTTCAGAATTAGCTTCCCAGGCCGAAACCTGGTTAAAAAGAGTTAGTTTTAGGTATTCGCCTTAAGTGGCCCCATTTGGTTTTAAGAAAATACTTCGCCTTAAGTGGCCCCTTTCTATTTTTTCATTCGTCTACGAGGTTCAACTTTCCAAGTGAAATTTTTCCGATTTAATTTTGATTAAACATTTTTTAAATATATATTTTCACAGGGGTTTTTAAGGCAGAATTTCTGTTGTCGATTAGTTTCTGATTTCCAGAAAAGAAACTTGTTAAATAAAATAATCCCCTTTTTAACCTCTGTTCAGTTAAATCTGAATAAATAATTTTGTACTTACGTTTAAACAAAAGTGTTTTAATTTCAAGAAAAATCATACACGGGGTGTAGCCGTTGACCCTGCACAAGCTGTAAAAGACAAATCAGTGCTAATTAAAGCAGGCTTTAATTAAGTATCAAAAACAGTGTAAAATCCAATATACAAGGTGTAGCAATTGACCCTAACCTCACTACCAGAAATCCAACCCTGAGACTCTACCAAACCAAAAATAAGTGCAAGAAAGGCTCCCGGAGCCTCAACCAAGCTCTAAGCTCTGCCGACGATTTTTTATTTCTCGAAAAAAGGGAGACCGTTCGTGTTCACAACAAAGACCGCGTCCTCGCCTCACACATCTTCCAGCGGCTTGTATATCAGTGTATGCGCGGAAGCAATTATACCTTAAGCGAGGGTTGTATAGGGGATATACCATCCTTCGGAGAGGATGTAAAGACGTCGGTCCCTTGTCTATTAAATGTTAGACAGGTAAAAGATCCCTACTCTTCTTAACGGAAGAGGTTCGGCAAAATTCCTGGTTGGGGGTAACTCGTCTACAGGCGTCGGTGTTAGGCCTCAGTAGCGGAAATAGGCCGACGTTAAATAAATGTATAAAAAGAAAGTACAGCTAACTTACCCTGTATTAGTGAATATGCTATGAAAAATATAATGAATAATAGATAGTTTTTCTTAACATTTATAGCACCAACTTTTTATAAAATAGCTAATGTTAAAATTTTAACCGGGGTGTGAGGTATAAGGGTTGAAAAACGTCTTTTTCGCTAACACCGTTGGGTTGTGTAGGTAGTCTATAGTCTCGAATGTGCATTTCATATAAATTATTTAAAAAGGGAAGAAAACTAATATAGGGGATGTATTCATAGCTCAAATCGCTGTGCCGCCCCCTCCCCTCCAGAAATAGATCGAGCAGAAAATTTTACATAATATATGGATTAATTTCTATAATATGTCCAAGAACTGCATAATAGTAAAAAAATAAGTGACATTTAATGTACGGCATTCCTGTTTTAAAACTGGTTCTTAATTTGTAAATTAGTAGTAAGAGTGCAATTTCACATTTGCTAATAATTATTATAAGTAAACCTACAGCCATGATTATTATCATGAAACTTAACATAAATTATGCAAACTGTTGTACTTAACTTACTATTTATTTCATTGATAGACCAGTAACCTTCTACATTAAATAAATGATATATTAGCAAAATTTGAACTACATTTTTTATCATAAATCCGAGCATAAATCTAAATTTAGAATGTAAAAGTAGATAAATTCATACCTTTGCTTCATTTATAAAATTATTTTCATTTTGTCTAGAATCAATGAAATTATTGTGCCAAGTTTATTAAGCAATATAAAATAAATTACTTTACTAGTGCTGAAATTTTAGGAGTTTATAAGACTTATTCTTTTATGTTTAGAAATACTATTTAATATAAAGATTGAATCTTGAATCTTGCATTTGTTTTGTAAATAAAAAGAAAGTATTACTTATCTGTAGCATTTTGTTTAATTAGTGTTATTTAGTTGAGTAAATTTAGTCATTAACAGTACTTGTAATTTTAAATTTTAATAATCACATTTTCAACAATAGTCCGACACTAAATATATGACAAGAATAAGATTATCATTTTATTTTACATATTAAGTAAAGCTTGCACTGTTTGTTTTTATTATTAATATTTCGTATCCATTTTCCATTATTAGTAAAAAAAACCTTTACGTTTTATTCGTCTTGACAGGGTCTAACTATTATACAACAGGGTGGGGCAATAGTGCGTCGGACCTCGATATCTCGAGTACTACGATAGCTAGGAATTTTTAAAAGAATTGCAAGTAAACTAGATAAAAAAGTCTTTAACTGGAAATTATTTTCGAACATACAGGGCGAGCCAAGACGAAATTACAGGACCAAGTGCACTTTCTGTTAAATGGAATGCTATGTACATCAGTACATTCTTTGAAGCCTCTTTCTATGCTCTATTCATTCCTATATTAGCATTGAATATCTCCCAACCACTTGGAGTAAAATGTACTGATATACGTAGCATTCCATTTAAAAAAGTATTTAAATGTATTGTTTTTTGAGTGGACTGTATGCATTTAAACTAAATTTAATTTCTTATACAAATATAACACATTCATAGACACTTACCAAATTCAGCTGGCTGTTTGCTGCCCTTGTGTCGCGATGGAGGAAGGGACAGGGTTAAAAGGAAATTTAAAGGATATCGCTTTAACAACACACTAAACTTAATAAGCTGATTAGCTATTATATTCACAAATAAATCACGTTGTAATTTATACTATCGCGTATTTTTACTAATCTTGAGAAAATCAACTCTATTTTAGGAAACTAACTATCTATCTGTTTTAGTGTCACAGTAACTCACTATCTCATTCAAAAAAAATATACAAAAAATTAAATATAAATGGATTAAATCTGATACTTGTGATGCCCTCTATTAAGGAAGTATCCAGTCATTATTTAGAAGGAAGGCAACTGCTATTTCCAATTAATTTGAATTATATGCGGCCCAAACACACTTGGTCCTGTAATTTTGTCTTGGCTCACCCTGTATATTCGAAAATAATTTCGAGTTATAGACTTTTTTATCTAGTTTACTTGCAACTTTTTAAAAAATATCTAGCTATCGTAGAACTCGAGATATCGAGGTTCGACGCACTATTGCCCCACCCTGTATATCCAAATGCTTGAAAATTGTTGTCACATATCAGGAGGAACCAGATATTTCATTGATGACGTATTATTGTTAAATAGAGTTATAATACACTCGTGGCCGCTCCGGGTTTTTGATGTGTTCTGCGCATCTTACGAATAAGTTGTTCTTACTCTCCTCGAGGAACAAATAGCAAGTGTAAGTTTTTTGGAAACAGCTAATGTGGAATTATAAGTGTTGAGTACAATTTATCTAGAAATATTTATCATATTTGACAGTCTGGTGGAATAGTCACTTAGAAGGCCTTAGGGCTGAGGTTAGAAGCCTATTTAATAGGGCCAAATCCAACCAAGACTGGGATACATACAAAGTAAAACCCACGCAGTACAATAAAGAGATCTGCAAAGCTTAGCAAAGAGAGACTCATGGAAGAGATTCTGCGAAGAAGTCAGTGATGGCCCCGCAGCTTCCAGAAACCATAGAGTTCTGGCCAAGGACGGTTGTACTGCAAATGAAGTAGGTTTTATCAAAAAAGATGATGAAACCTACATGGAAACAATGAACGTATCAAATTGCTCATGGAGACATACTTTCCGGGCTCACTGATATTAACAGACTTAGGAGATAGGCATTATCCAGACCAAAGGCCAGAACGGCTCAACCTCGCGGACTGGAGGTTGGCCACCAAGGTTATAAAACCTGACAAAATAAGATGGGCAATAAGTAAGTTCCAACCACTCAAATCTCCTGGGATGGCTGGAATATATCCCATCTTGCTGGAAAAGAGGCAAGAGGTATTAATACCTTATTTATATAAAATATTCCGGGCTTGCTTAGCTTGGATGTACGTACCAAAAATATGGCGGAAGGTGAGAGTCATCTACCTACCAAATATAGGTAGATTATCGGACCAAACGCCGAAGTCATATAGGTTTATAAGCCTATCCTCTTTCCTACTTAAAACGATGGAAAGACTGATATATAGGTACGTTAGAGACGAAATACTAAGAGAATATCCCCTGAGTGAACGTCAATATGCATACCAGCCGGGGAGGTCGCCGGTCCTTGCGTTGGATGAATTAAACAGACTACTAGCAAAGTCCTCAGATGACAAGGAAATGTCAGTAGTAACATTTCTAGACATAGAAGGAGCGTTTAAGAACGCGATAACACATTCACTCATCAGGGAATTATCAAACATTGATCTGTCGGTGGATTAAAGTCAGCCTAGACAATATTATCATAATATTCAATCTAGGTGAGGCCTCCATTGAGGCGAAAGTGAGCACAGGCTGCCCTCAGAGAGGAGTACTATCTCCACTACTGTGGGCAACCCGATCTCCTCCGGAACTGTCTACAGAAGGCTTCTATTGCTTAGGATATGCTGATGATCTAGCAATAGTTGTCAAGGGGCGATTCGCGAATACAATAACGGAGCGTTCGCAAAGAGTCCTAAATGTTGTCGACAAATGGTGTTGTAGTAGGACTCTCTATAAATCCCCACAAAACCACAGTCGTCACTTTTACACGTAGAATAGCACTGGAAGGCCTAAAGCTCCTAAGGCTCAACGGAGTGGAAGTTCCATTTGCCTTTGAGGCAAAATATTTAGGAGTCGTCTTTGACCAAAAATTAATATGGAACTCCCACATCCAAAAAATCACACAGAAAGCAACAATCGCACTGGGAAGGTGTAGGCAAATGATAACCTATGGATCAGTGGTATGGTGGACTAAGACGGTGCAGGCGGGAGCAATAAGGCTGTTATGTGGCGTACAAAGGCTTGCCTGCCTGTGCGCCACGGGGGCCATAAAACTGCTCCTACGGCTGCACTTGAGGTTCTCTTGGACCTGTCAATCATACAAGGAGAAGCTCGGTCATTGGTGCACAGGTTAATGCAAGGCCAAACGCCAATTAGCCAGCAACATGGGACGGAGTACCAAAAGTTATACTCGGAGATGAGGGCAGATTCCATCCTAGGCATGCCCACGGACGTAATAGTCCCAAGGTATAACTTCAATAATATAAGAACTTTCAAACTGTAATACCAGAAGGGATGACTGGAAAAACGGCCCTTCCATAACAGCGCAAACAGTCTGGTACACTGACGGTTCCAAGACAGAACAAGGAGTCGGAGCCGGGATTTACGGGTCAAGGTCAATAGCCGGTATCCCGATAAGTCTAGGGAAATACGCAACGGTGTTTCAGGCTGAAGTGATCGCCATGCACTGTTGCGCAAGGGAGATAATAGGACAAGGCACTGTTAACTAGTCAATTGATATTTTCTCTGATAGCCAAGCGACAATAAAAGCAATCAATTCCATGCAAATTAATTCAAGACAAGATTTACTAAGCCAGAATAGGAATGATAGCCTTCCTATTCTGGCTTAGTAGATCTTCCGTGAATTTGGCCGAACGTTCTTTAATGAACTCTTTGGCCTGTCTCTGTCTTGGTAGATTCCCCAACCATAGTAGTAGTAGAGTAATAGTAGGCCTTCTAACTGGGCACTGTCGGCTCAATAGACACATGAGTCTTAATGGGCTTGGCAGAGGACGCAACATGCAGGTTCTGTCAAGAGGATGAGGAAACCGCAGTTCACGTATTGTGCCACTGTGAAGGCCTGGCGAGACTGAGATTCCAAGTACTCGGAGAAGAAAACCCAAAGACGGACAGCTATACAAAAGGGCCTTTATCAAAGCTGTGGAGTCTAGTACAAAGGACAAAACTGGATGAGGTACTATAAGGGGTATATTCTAGGAGCACCACAATAGATCTGAAAAGGTCGCGGTGGCAAAGGCTAAATAACCAGGCTCCTCTGTTTATCTATCTATGTATCATATTCGTATATCCTGTGAATAAATACCTAAGTCTACCCCTGTTTGATATAACTCTGTAGCTGAAGCCAACCATGTCGCTTTTTCTGCGCAGAATCGTGTCCAGTCACGTGACGCACCAGAAAATGAAACTGCGTCGTTGTACTCTAAGTTTACTAATAGCTTTTAGTTGATACGAGGTATAGTCGGGTGTATATTTACTGGGCAGTTAAAAACGCAACAAAATCTTTACGACCTAATGAAAGTACCATTACTCTCTCTCTCTTTCTCTCTCTGTACTATCTCGCCTACAAATTGAATCACATCTTATAGGTTTTTAATGTACGTCGATTTTTTTTTATAAGACCATGCCGAATGGTTCACCGGCGTTAATAATTAGCTCGTAAAGTTTTTGTTGCGTTTTTTGACTGCTCACTAAATATACACCCGACTATATAGCATTGAATGGCATGTTTGATTCTAGAAAACAAGCGCACATTAGTTTTATATATTATAAACAAGAACGTATCCTAGCTGTGTAGCTGAACTTACCTAATATTAAATTAGATTTGTGTTGTAATGGTGTATACCGGGTATCAACGGATCATGGTAGACCTTCTTTTTTTCCTTATTTTTTAGAATATCAGAATGAAACTTGATAGATGTATTATATGACTAAGAAGGCACTTTGTGGCAGAACTGTCATTTTTCCTCCTTCCGGTTTCACCGGAAATGACCCAACTTTTTTTTTAATGGAACACCCTGTATATTATTATATTTTTGGAATCCTTGAAAAATTTTGAGTACGGTGACATTTCAACTCCTTGAAAAAAATTTGACTGAAAATTTGTTGGAGCATCTAGAGTGCCACGACCAGAAAAAATTGCTTGTAATAGACCGGTGTGATTGTGAACGATCCATCTTTATGGTGTCTGAAGGACTTATATTTCTATCTTAAAAAAGTTAGAAAAAAATAAAAAAAATAGGAAAAAGAAAAACAAATTTTTCTTTTTCCTCTAGTCTATCTATATTTCAAAAATGAATATTTACGTTCATAAAATTTTTAGGGTTCAACACGACTGTTTCAGACGGAGAATAATATAAAAAATCATACTTACTGTCGTTTATGCTTAACTGCTGCTCTGATGGTATCAATTGGACGTCGTAACACTATAAACCTAACACTGTCTGTACCACACTTTCTTAAAATTATACCTGAAAGGGAATTTTGTTAGAAAACACAACTAAAAGACAATATAAAGTTCAAAAATATATATATTGAATCTTTAAAAAATTTATGTTTTTACAACAACTTTTATTTCAAGAAAAATGTTTAACAAACACTAGTCTGGCCCGTGTACAACACATGGTGAGGAACGGAACGATTTATACTGTACCAACTACCATCCAATATTCGGTTTTATAAGCTAACGATGCACAAAAAGATTCAAGAAAAGTTCAATGTAACTGAAATTTTGGTGGGCTTTTGCTTGCCTGTCTTATAAACGTATTTTTAATTCACATTAATTTTGGTCGCTCCTCAGAGCTTAAAATTGCTTGAAGCGCTACTACTTCGAATTGTATTCTACAATAACAACTTTTTACGTTCAGGCAAGGCGGATCCCATGCACGTATGAGTACATGGTAATAATACTTTTTTGACTCCGAATCACTGAGGAACCGGTTTAGGGCAAACCCCGTCAAAACTCATCATTTCCCCGTCAAAACCGACTGCTAGGAAATGATGGGGGTCCCATGTCGCTAAGGGCTATTTTCGCTATAACTTCCGATATACTTTGAATAGTCGTTGGATTAACTTGTCCTCATATTCAATACCTCGTAAGAGTTGCAGTGCTTGACAACGTGGATTCGTAAAAGGGTTTTTAATCTTGAAAATTTCGAAGTTAAAAGTCAAATTTTATTACACTTTCTAAATTTAGGTGGTCGGGGCGACATTACGTCCCTGTGCAGCGACATTTGCTACACTTGCTAAATTAACGCTCCTTGAGGAGTTATTGAAAATTTTGCATAAAAAACGCTCCGAAGAGCGAAAATATGATTACAAGTATTAAAAACCTCTTCCACGGCATTTTTACGTGAAGCACGCTTTTCGTACGAAGTATTTCTTAAGTTGGATTTTGTTACAACGTCGAAAAGTATATCGGGGTTATAGCGTGTTCTTTGACATGATGTCAGAAAAATCAAATCGAGCATACAAATTTGAGAATGTGTATTTCGTGGACCATCAAATTTGGCCTGAACAGTTTTTTAAACAAAACTATAATGGTAGAGTACTAGCATAAAGTAGCGGATGTTATAAGGAATCCGTGGATGTAGGTACCCAAAAGCAATTGTTCTGATCATGCCACTGTAGATGCACCAACCGAGTCAATTTTTTTTTATGGAGTCGAAATGTTACTTATGGAGTATCACCGTACCTAGAGTTTTTCAAGGATTTCAAAAATATAATAATATACAGGGTGCTCCATTTAAAAATCTAAAGTTGGTGTCAAACCGCATTTTTAAAATTTAATCTTTGTAGCATGTATAGTTTTCGAAATGTTACAAGTTAAATTTCAAGAAGTCTAAATATCGTGTATCGTTGAAAAGGAGTGAACAGCTAATACCTATATGGGATGAATGCAGGCTCGAGTCACTTTGCGCCTTGGCCCTCCAAAAATGAATTTAGCAGAACATTTCGTATAATATAAATCTAATTTTCAAAGTATGTCCAAAAATGCATACGCGCCTGAAAGAAAACTTCTCTGGCTTGTAGTGTACTGGTACTGTTCGTATCCCACTTGCACAGTGCACACTCGTCAATTATTAACATGAACTTCTGGAACATTCTGTATGTAAGTAATTCACACATATCTGTTGAACTATAATTCCCCAAGTTGTATTTATAACAACAGACGTTTAAAAAGACCAAGTTGAAATATTTATTTTTATTTTTGCCAACTTTTACACCAGATTTCACGAAGATTCCCAATAGAAAACTCGTAAATTTACCTTCGATATATTCCCCTTTTTCGATAGGAAATAATCTGTTATTCCTTAGTGATTACAAAATCCTTCCAAAGGTTATCTGTTTAGTAGCGGATATAATCTAGATAGATTTAGATTTATAGCTTGATTTTTAGTTTGGTTATCGAACAAATTCTGTATGAATCTGGTTGACTTTAGAAACTTTCATTTTGTGAGCGATTTTTATTTAATACATTCAATGAGAATACGTTATAAAATTGTAATTAAAACTGTATGATATAATACGATACTCAGCAATGTGGAAATAATTAGGTCACTGCAGTATATGAAAACGATTACCGAGAGTTAAGATGAGCCTAGAGGAGCAAGACTCAAGTTAATTAGTGGCCAGAGGTAATTGGCGTTCACCTAGTTACCGCCTGGCATGATAATGGACTTAGTGGAGCAGCACACCAGTATATAAGCTTATTTTGCTGATTTTCAATTCGAGTGGTAATTGGCTCTAATAATAATGCCCATAGTCAACTCTTAGGTAGAATAATTTGTTCGAATATATTTTGAAGTGCGTAATTTTAATTTGTCCTGAACTAAATAAAACGGTAAAATTGTATATTTTGAACAAAATTTAAATTGATTTTTTCCTGAACATACTTTGAAGATTGACGAGTCTCGAGTAATAATATGCTGCTTTGTATGTTAAAAGCAGGATAATGTGAGTCAAAATGTTTTTTTTCAAATATCTCAATAAATTTGTTTTTAGAAATAACTCTTCGGTGATTCTTACAACTTGTAAACAAAATTGAAATGTTTAGAAAATTGAATAGTGGTCGTCATTACATTGTGATTAATCATGATGGCTCAATTCTACATTAGCATTAGTTTCAGCATGATTAATAACCACAAAATTGGCAAAAATATGTGTCATACCACAACTGTGACACCTCCAAAATGTCATTAGAAATTTTAAAATGGCCTGAAATGCCCTTATTTATCAAAATAGGGAAAACTGCCATAAGAAAAAGTTGTTTGTAATTACATTAAAAATCTAAATGTGAAGTTTGTTACCCGTGTGAAAACAGCAGCCAAAGATAGCAGCCAAAACATACGAAGGTACCCGAATCGGCATAGACGTGCATTGCAAGAAGTGAACGGGGTGGGGTCTTGATTAAGCGCGTGCGCACAAACTTTGGGGAAATAATTGGATACAAGTAATGGCAGTAATACATACTTGTAAAACAAGTATATTAGAAAAACTAAAATATCTGTTACAATTTGTATAGATTGCAATTCGGTGTGAAAGCGGCACCAAAACAGCCAAAGACAGCGGCCAAAGATAGCAGCTAAAATACAAGAAGGTAAAAATGTATCATTTTAACAGAATAAAACTTGAAGGATGAATAACGAATAGGTATATGGCATCATCTCGCAATGCGTCGGAGGGATCGAAATTCAAATAAATCTGAAATGCATCCCTGTAAAACAAGAACGCATCATTTTAACAGGATGAAACTTGGTGGGTGGATAAAAGACAAAATTAACAATTTTGTAAATCAGTGACATCGACTCGCAACCCCTCAGGGGGGTCGCAATAAAGATAAATCTGAAATGCACTATGGTAAAATACGAACGCATCATTTTAACAGGATGAAACTTGGTGGGTGGATAAAAGACAAAATTAGCAATTTTTTAAATCAGTGACATCGACTCGCAACCCCTCAGGGGGGTCGCAATTAAAATAAATCCGAAATGCACCATGGTAAAATAGGAACGCATCATTTTAACACGATGAAACTTGGTGGGTGGATAAAAGACAAAATTAGCAATTTTTTAAATCAGTGACATCGACTCGCAACCCCTCAGGGGGGTCGCAATTAAAATAAATCTGAAATGCACCATAGTAAAATACGAACGCATCATTTTAACAGGATGAAACTTGGTGGGTGGATAAAAGACAAAATTAGCAATTTTTTAAATCAGTGACATCGACTCACAACCCCTCAGGGGGGTCGCAATAAAGATAAATCTGAAATGCACTATGGTAAAATACGAACGCATCATTTTAACAGGATGAAACTTGGTGGGTGGATAAAAGACAAAATTAGCAATTTTTTAAATCAGTGACATCGACTCGCAACCCCTCAGGGGGGTCGCAATTAAAATAAATCCGAAATGCACCATTGTAAAATAGGAACGCATCATTTTAACACGGTGAAACTTGGTGGGTGGATAAAAGACAAAATTAGCAATTTTTTAAATCGTGACATCGACTCGCAACCCCTCAGGGGGGTCGCAATTAAAATAAATCTGAAATGCACCATAGTAAAATACGAACGCATCATTTTAACACGATGAAACTTGGCGGGTGGATAAAAGACAAAATTAGCAATTTTTTAAATCAGTGGCATCGACTCGCAACCCCTCAGGGGGGTCGCAATTAAAATAAATCCGAAATGCACCATGGTAAAATAGGAACGCATCATTTTAACACGATGAAACTTGGCGGGTGGATAAAAGACAAAATTAGCAATTTTTTAAATCAGTGACATCGACTCGCAACCCCTCAGAGGGGTCGCAATTAAAATAAATCCGAAATGCACCATTGTAAAATAGGAACGCATCATTTTAACACGATGGAACTTGGTGGGTGGATAAAAGACAAAATTAGCAATTTTTTAAATCAGTGACATCGACTCGCAACCCCTCAGGGGGGTCGCAATTAAAATAAATCCGAAATGCACCATGGTAAAATAGGAACGCATCATTTTAACACGATGAAACTTGGTGGGTGGATAAAAGACAAAATTAGCAATTTTTTAAATCAGTGACATCGACTCGCAACCCCTCAGGGGGGTCGCAATTAAAATAAATCCGAAATGCACCATGGTAAAATAGGAACGCATCATTTTAACACGATGAAACTTGGTGGGTGGATAAAAGACAAAATTAGCAATTTTTTAAATCAGTGACATCGACTCGCAACCCCTCAGGGGGGTCGCAATTAAAATAAATCCGAAATGCACCATGGTAAAATACGAACGCATCATTTTAACAGGATGAAACTTGGTGGGTGGATAAAAGACAAAATTAGCAATTTTTTAAACCAGTGACATCGACTCGCAACCCCTCAGGGGGGTCGCAATAAAGATAAATCCGAAATGCACCATTGTAAAATAGGAATGCATCATTTTAACAGGATGAAACTTGGTGGGTGGATAAAAGACAAAATTAGCAATTTTTTAAATCAGTGACATCGACTCGCAACCCCTCAGGGGGGTCGCAATAAAGATAAATCCGAAATGCACCATGGTAAAATACGAACGCATCATTTTAACAGGATGAAACTTGATGGGTGGATAAAAGACAAAATTAGCAATTTTTTAAATCAGTGACATCGACTCGCAACCCCTCAGGGGGGTCGCAATTAAAATAAATCCGAAATGCACCATTGTAAAATACGAACGCATCATTTTAACAGGATGAAACTTGGTGGGTGGATAAAAGACAAAATTAGCAATTTTTTAAATCAGTGACATCGACTCGCAACCCCTCAGGGGGGTCGCAATAAAGATAAATCCGAAATGCACCATGGTAAAATACGAACGCATCATTTTAACAGGATGAAACTTGGTGGGTGGATAAAAGACAAAATTAGCAATTTTTTAAATCAGTGACATCGACTCGCAACCCCTCAGGGGGATCGCAATTAAAATAAATCCGAAATGCACCATTGTAAAATAGGAACGCATCATTTTAACAGGATGAAACTTGGTGGGTGGATAAAAGACAAAATTAGCAATTTTATAAATCAGTGACATCGACTCGCAACCCCTCAGGGGGGTCGCAATAAAAATAAATCCGAAATGCACCATGGTAAAATAGGAACGCATCATTTTAACAGGATGAAACTTGGTGGGTGGATAAAAGACAAAATTAGCAATTTTTTAAATCAGTGACATCGACTCGCAACCCCTCAGGGGGGTCGCAATTAAAATAAATCCGAAATGCACCATTGTAAAATAGGAACGCATCATTTTAACAGGATGAAACTTGGTGGGTGGATAAAAGACAAAATTAGCAATTTTTTAAATCAGTGACATCGACTCGCAACCCCTCAGGGGGTCGCAATTAAAATAAATCCGAAATGCACCATTGTAAAATAGGTACGCATCATTTTAACAGGATAAACTTGGTGGGTGGATAAAAGACAAAATTAGCAATTTTTTAAATCAGTGACATCGACTCGCAACCCCTCAGGGGGGTCGCAATAAAGATAAATCCGAAATGCACCACTGTATAATAGGAACGCATCATTTTAACAGGATGAAACTTGGTGGGTGGATAAAAGACAAAATTAGCAATTTTATAAATCAGTGACATCGACTCGCAACCCCTCAGGGGGTCGCAATTAAAATAAATCCGAAATGCACCACTGTATAATAGGAACGACCTTTTTATCGTTAAGTAATGCGCTGTCAATATTTGCCTTATATCGTCGGTTTCGAATTTTTTTCTCTAATATACTTTCATATGTGTTGCATGAAAGTCATGAGACACGATACTTTGTAAGGTTATTAACAATTTACATAGAAGATTATTCATTTTTTTAAACTCTCATTAACTGTAATTTCTCTAATTATCCAATCCACAGATTAATTATGTATGAAAAGGTCTGTGCTTTGCTAGTATAAGATTTTTTAATTTTTACCAAACAAAATAAAAAGTATCAGAAACGTAAAACATTTTAAAAGAAGTGTATTTATCTATTAGTTAATATTGAATCGTACAGTGTCTTTTAAATACAATTAAATAAAAACTAGATTTTTAAACCTAAATATCTCGATAGCCTTTACATTAAAAATGTATTAACATTCTAAACTAAACATGTTGTACCATTTCATAACATAATTACTGAAACGAAATATCAGAAAAAAATATCCATATCGAGGTTCTTTAGGTTAAATATTTACAGTCGCACTATTTAATTAATTAAATAAAAAGAATTGAAGTTAAATAAAGCGCTTGCAACTTTCTTATTTCCTGGCGAGAATTTAGTTATTATGAATGTGACCAGTTAATGATCGTCCGGTCCGATATTTTTTAGAAAATATGAAAAGTAAAAATTTGACACACGCAACACGCCCTTCGATAAAAAATAGATATATTTTCATCTATACAAAATTTCGATTAAATGCTAAATAAAAATAGGTATAGACGATTATATCATAACTCTACACGAATTCATTTCTTGTTTACCTGGTAAATCGCTTCCAATTCCGGACAACTGTCATTTGTTCTCATACTGACTTTACTAATTTTTGAGCGCGCTTCATTTTATTTCCATTTTTTCAGTATTTCATTACAATTGGATAACTTTGAATCTTCAATATTTTGAAAGTTATCTTGCCTGTGTATATTTATCATTGTAAATACATATCCGTTGCTTTGGTTTTGTTATTTTGGAAATTACATATAATAATATATTTTTCATTGTTAATTACGTAGTGATCCACAGAAATTAGATAAGTGAATTAGTTCGTTAGGATTTTTTAATGTTATAGTAAGTTTGATAACTGCGACATAGTTTGGTTTATTTTAGTTAAGGTTTAAATAGGTTTAATTTTCCCTTACGTTTAATTAATAAGATTTAGAATGTAAATAATTGAATCAGTTCGTTAGGTTTTTCTTTTAATATTACATAGTTAATCCATTTGATAACTTATAAACGTAGTTTTATTCTTACGGCAATAATAATTTATCTATATTTCAATTTATTATATGCGTGTGAATTTGTTTGGTTTAGTTTATTTTTAAATTAAGGTTTAAGTAAGTTTAAGTTTAAAAAAAATGAGTTTTCAGTCAGATAACTTTCTGCATAAACTGTTAAAAATCATACAAAGTATCGTGCCTCACGCGACGTATGAAGATATTTTAGAGAAAAATCTCGATACCGAGAGTATTCGAAAAATATTAATAGCTCTTAGAGACAAACGGATTAGATATCCCAGTGATCTTTTCCGGTTTATTCAACGCAACAGAGGAAAAATTCTAACCTTTCTTGCAACAGAAAACAATAAAAGGAGCTTTGTAAAATATGATAAAGAAAAAATATTCAATATTCTCAAAGAAGAATGTTTTACATTACAAGACTTTTCCCAAGTTAGGTCAACAGCGAGTGTGGCGTACAAACACATATGCGAACAACTAGGTAAACAAAATAGTTTTAAAAATAGAATTAAAATATATCGCTTCTGTAAGTTATATTTTAAAGTAAACAAATCAGTTGATGATAAAGAGGACGTTATTCTTGTCCAAGATACACATTCTGTAAATGATGAATTAGCCACAACATCCAATGAAAAGTTTTGCAAATCAGATAATGACGGAGGCGTAGAGTTAATGGCATTCGTAGAGGAAAATGGTAAGAAAGAGTTTGCTGATTATGCGACACCTCCCAGAATAAGTGACGAAATGGCAATTAGTTCAAAAAATGTAGTTCATTCCACTCCGAAAAGGTTGGAAGAGTACTTGCCTGGTTTAGAAATTTCACCTATAGAAAGGCAAACGCATATGGAGTGTAGTTCTTACGACTTATTTGAAAATAACCAAGAAAAGTTACAGATTAATAGTTTAGAATATTTAGACCAAGAATTGATACTACCCACTCCAGAAAAAATGGATATACCAAATGTAATTTTAAATCTGTCTCACGCTGAGAAATCGGTAGTGCTTCCGTTAGGAACAAAAAATGTGAAAGAATTACCGCTGTCTACTTTTAAAAAATGTACATACCTGGAAGGAACATTTGAGATAGAAAAGAAATATAATGAAGTTATTATTATAAAAGATAAATTGAATACCTTCTACTCATCTTTCTTTTTAAGAAACAGAATTAGTAAATTTATAAATAATACTTGTAACATAACATTGAAATACACTAAATATTTGAAAAATAATAAGATCAAGTTATTTGCAATTTGCCAACATCGAGGTTGTAAAAAATTTAAAATAACCATTGAAAATATGTTAGTTTCTGTATACAGTTCTTCGATAAACTTTAGTCATAGGCTAAGACTTACAACTTACGTAAAGGGAGTGGAGAGGGCTTTAGTAAAACACAATATTATGAAAAAGAAGCCTTTAGTTTACAAAAGAGAAACTATATTAAATGCCAAGAGAGCAATAATAGTCGCTTCAGGGAATCTTCAAGATATAAAATCTGATAGTACGCTAAGAAAAATCAGGTCAGAGTCAATAGCTCATTTAGATAGAGATGAAAACGACATATGGGACTTGATTAAAATGCAACATGATCACAAGGAATATATTCAAGAAATTTCAATACCTTTTTGCGTTAAACTGTTTAGCAAAGAACAATTATACTTATTAGAGAGACAAAATGTTGGCAGTCTCCCTGCTATTTATTTTGATGCCACTGGTTCTGTTGTGCGAAAACCTTTTGAAAATTCCAAACGTGTTTATCTATATTCAGCAGTAGTACCTGTTAGACAAACCAAAAGAATCATCCCTGTGTTTGAAATGATTTCAAGCAGCCATTTCTCAAAAACCATTTTTAAAATTATTCACGATTATAGGGTATTTTGTGAAGACCTCAGTAAGTGGCCAATATTCGGCGCTGTCGTTACTGATTTTAGCTTCGCTATTATCCATGCCGTAAGTATGGGTTGTAATCGAATGGAGTTACTAGAATATTTAAAGTTAACTTACCAAATTGCTTCAGGCGAAAAAGAAATTCCATCCGAACTAATAACGATACATTTGTGCTGTGCACATTTTATGAAAATGATATCAAAAGATGTTGCAGAAAATTATACAGATTACGATCAAGCAATGTTTATTAAAGACCTTTTGGCACAATGCATACGGCTATCAAATTTAAAGACAATTTCTGAATGGTTTTTTAACGTATTTATGTTACTAAATTCTCCCTGTTATGACAAAAATGTAAAATCTGCATACGATTACTTAATAGGAAAAAAACCGACTGAAGCCTATGAATACAACAACGAATGTCTGTATAATGTTATCAACGTTGATGGAGATGATTTCAAACATTTCCAAACGCTGTATCAGTCCAGCCCCTTTTACAACCATTTTAAAGTTTTAATTTCGAATATTTCTGTCGCTACCCAAGGCAAAGAAAATTCTTTCTACAACAAGAATTTTTTTAATACCATTCTAACGAAATATACGCCATATTGCCCACTTTGGACAGCAATAATGATCAAGGACTGTTACGGAAAGGACAGATTTAGTAATTGTTATGCAGAAAATTATTTTAACAATTTGAAAACTAATATACTAAATCCAGAAAAAAATTTGAAGGCATCTAGGTTTATAAGAAAATGTCGTGCAAATGTGTTAGCCACTTACAAGGAAGTGGAACTAGAAATCCCTAAAGGTTGTCAAACGAGACAACAAAATATAGCCGATCGAGATGATAAAAAGCATTCTCAAGAAGTGTGGAAGAAGAAGGACCGAACAAAAGTTACTCACTTCTCGGGAAGATTTCTAAAGGAAACGAAAGTAAATTTGCCAAAGTTAGATGTTACACAGAAAATGCAAGACGAAGATGATGTTTTCGACATTGAAAAGTGCATTTACTGCGGCGCTGGAAGGCTCGACGACATAGCTAAGTGGGTACAGTGTGATGCGTTCCAGGGTTGGTTGCAACAAAAGTGTGAGAGCTTGCTTAGAGCTACAGTGGGATATTTATCTGCAAATTGTGTCTCTGTTCCTCGCCTGTAGAAATGAAAATCCCCGAGCAGACAAACCAAGCTTTAAAAAGTAAATGTTTAGCATTTATTGAACAGTTAAACAGGATAGAACGTGGAGAAAGAGAAAGAATCGAATTGGAAACAGTAGCCCAAAGAAATTGCGAGGAGTGGAATACTGAAAGAAAAAAAAGAATTACCGCCTCCAATTTCGGCAGAATATGCAAAGCAAGAACTCACAATAGTAAAGTAAATATCGCAAAGGACCTGTATAGGGCAAAAAGATATTTCAAGAGTTCCAGCAATAAAGCATGGAATTGATCATGAAGGTGCTGCCATAGATGCCTATATTGAAAAATCAAAATGCAACTTTCAAATGTCTGGTTTAATTTTGCATAAGAGCTTACCTCTTCTGGCTGCTTCTCCAGATGGATTTATAGACGAGGATGGAATATTAGAAGTAAAATGCCCTTATAAAACAAAACCGGACTACCTCGATTCTGCGAACCAATTAAAGATGACACATAATTATTTCTGTCAAGTTCAAGGTCTCCTTGAGATAACTAATAGACATTGGTGTGATTTTGTAGTTTACAGCCACGGTAATTTACATATACAACGAATAAATAGAAATAGACGATTCTGGAACGGAATTTTAAATAAATTGAAAGCGTTTTATTATTACTACTATCTACCAACTTTGTTAGTGCCTGACAATGATTTTTCAGAAGAGGACCGCAAATGGATAACAATACATTCAATTGAAAATCTGCCAAATGGTTTAGTAAGTGATCCTGAGTATTATAAGGAAATTCCCAGTAGAAGAGACTATACTATAGCGGCTTTCGATAACTATAATTGTCACATTAAAGAAATTAATCAGAGCGACTTTGAATCATTATCGGGAAAGAAGTGGTTAACAGGTTTTGTTGTTTCAATCATTCTAAACATATTAAACACTAATATCCATTACCAAATCGTAGAGGAAATTATTAGTACTAAAATTTTTTCGGATTTAGTCTACAGCAACTATTTTTTGGAAAATGTAAAAATTTTCGGAAGAAAATTGGCAATGCCAGTAATCATTAATGCGACGCACTTCTGCTTGGCATTGGTAGATTTTGACCTAGGTACTTTTAACTTTATCGATCCAATGGGGAGTAGCAAGATGAAGGGTCAATTTTATTTTACAAAATTCGATAATTTTATTCGACAATACAATAAATTTTACAATATCGTTAATTATGAAACTTCATCTCTAAATGTTTCATGTTCCGACCATATCCGTCAAACTGATGGCCACAACTGTGGACCCTGGTCATACATTTTTTTGAAAGTATTTCTCAGCACAAGTCGCTAAAAGAGGATTGCGATTTAGAAAAATATCGCACGAAGCTTAAAGCCCTAATATTACGGAACTCTTCAGACATGACTGAAAGATGTCTCCTTTGTTCGAGAAACACTGTAATTACTGATTCTGTTCAGTGTGAATTTTGTAGACGATTTGTACATCTGAAGTGTTTAATATTAGATGATAAACCTTTCATTCAAAATAGCATGTGTGATATCTGTCGCCTTTATTAATATTTTTGTTTGCTTTTCGTTACCTGATTGGATTATACAAATAAAAAATTCTATAAATTCTTGACATGACAGAATACTATTTTAAATTTATATATCATCCACTTTTTTCTTGGAGTTTTAGCAACCGAATATGTTTTATTCAGAATGTGTTCATATTCATTCATGACACTTATAAATATATAAAGCTGCATAAATCCGCGTTTTTGTGTTTTTCGAGTTAACGATGGTGCTGTATTCACAAGAAATCTATCAATATATCTAATATTGGAATTTGTTAACAATCCTACGGATTGTTTAAATCCCTCTGCTGGATCCAAAATAGCAGTAAATAAATAACACCACAGAAATTAGACAACCCCCAATTGCAGCAGCCAGAGATATGTGCGGAAGGGGGTTACACATTGAAAACCGCAGACATACAACCATACCCTCCGACAGTGTAGTGCCAGAGCTGAGGCTCGAAAACGGTAGTCAGATAGCCTTTCAATTAATCGCGATTACCACCTCGCGCCTTAACGAACGCGGCTATCGGCTAGTCAAAATAAACTGCTGCAGCATAGGAACAGCTATGTGAACAATCATTTTGTTTAACCAACAGTTCGCCTTTTTGAAAAGAATGTTTAGAAGTTCAGCTTTCCAATTTTTTGTTATTAGGGAGTGTATTTAAGTTCCCGTTTATACAGTACAAGCTTGATAATGTGAACACTCGATTAGGTGAACCATATCGTGAACAGCGCGACCTTCGATAACATGAAGAAATGAGGGAATCTGTGAGTTATCGGAAGTTTTCGCCGAGATATTGAAATAATAAGGGAAAAGGAGCCACTATTGTGGGCACAACAAAATGCAGTTGATATCTCTGACATCTTAAGCATAAAAAACGTTTATGAAAAACCCGTCACATCAAACGCATCCCCAAAACTAAAACAGTCCAAAATAACTTCCTATTTTACATATTTTTTTGTTAAATTTATATATAATATTAGTGGTAATAGTACTATGTATTTGGTTATGTTCCCATTTTTGGTATTTTCTTTAAGTCCCTAAGTACCTAATTGTGGTACATAATAATAGTTTGTGATCTATTTTTTGAAAAAAATAAAAATTAAGGTTATAATTTACATTTGTCTTTTTTTTTTGTAAAACTATAAATTTGATCTTTTTGCACCCTCGTGTGAATGCTTGCGTTAAATTGAACACCTTTGGTTTTATTCTGTTCCCGTTGTCAATCTTGTACTGTATTTTGTCAATAAAAAAACAGTGTAGAGCTTATACGATTTATATATTATAAAAAACATATATTGATACTATTACCGCAATATGTGCACAGCACAAATCAGTCGTTATTAATTTTGTCCTTTATCCACCCAAAAAGTTTCATCCAGTTAAAATTATGCGTTCCTGTTTTACGGGGGCGCATTTCGGATTTATTTTACTTGCGACCCCCCTGAGGGTTTGCGAGTCGATGTCACTGATTAAAAAAATTGCTAATTTTGTCTTTTATCCACCCACCAAGTTCCATCCTGTTAAAATGATGCGTTCCTATTTTACCATGGTGCATTTCGGATTTATGTTTATTGCGACCCCCCTGAAGGGTTGCGAGTCGATGTCACTGATTTATAAAATTACTAATTTTGTCTTTTATCCACCCACCAAGTTTCATCCTGTTAAAATGATGCGTTCCTATTTTACCATGGTGCATTTCGGATTTATTTTTATTGCGACCCCCCTGAGGGGTTGCGAGTCGATGTCACTGATTTATAAAATTGCTAATTTTGTCTTTTATCCACCCACCAAGTTTCATCCTGTTAAAATGATGCGTTCCTATTTTACCATGGTGCATTTCGGATTTATTTTTATTGCGACCCTCCTGAGGGGTTGCGAGTCGATGTCACTGATTTAAAAAATTGATAATTTTGTCTTTTATCCACCCACCAAGTTTCATCCTGTTAAAATGATGCGTTCCTATTTTACCATGGTGCATTTCGGATTTATTTTTATTGCGACCCCCCTGAGGGGTTGCGAGTCGATGTCACTGATTTATAAAATTGCTAATTTTGTCTTTTATCCACCCACCAAGTTTCATCCTGTTAAAATGATGCGTTCCTATTTTACCATGGTGCATTTCGGATTTATTTTTATTGCGACCCCCCTGAGGGGTTGCGAGTCGATGTCACTGATTTAAAAAATTGATAATTTTGTCTTTTATCCACCCACCAAGTTTCATCCTGTTAAAATGATGCGTTCCTATTTTACCATGGTGCATTTCGGATTTATTTTTATTGCGACCCCCCTGAGGGGTTGCGAGTCGATGTCACTGATTTAAAAAATTACTAATTTTGTCTTTTATCCACCCACCAAGTTTCATCCTGTTAAAATGATGCGTTCCTATTTTACCATGGTGCATTTCGGATTTATTTTTATTGCGACCCCCCTGAGGGGTTGCGAGTCGATGTCACTGATTTATAAAATTGCTAATTTTGTCTTTTATCCACCCACCAAGTTTCATCCTGTTAAAATGATGCGTTCCTATTTTACCATGGTGCATTTCGGATTTATTTTTATTGCGACCCCCCTGAGGGGTTGCGAGTCGATGTCACTGATTTATAAAATTGCTAATTTTGTCTTTTATCCACCCACCAAGTTTCATCCTGTTAAAGTGATGCGTTCCTATTTTACCATAGTGCATTTCGGATTTATTTTTATTGCGACCCCACTGAGGGTTTGCGAGTCGATGCCACTGATTTAAAAAATTGCTAATTTTGTCTTTTATCTACTCACCGAGTTTCATCCTGTTAAAATGATGCTTTCCTGTTTTACGGGGGTGCATTTGGGATTTATTTTAATTGCGTCCCCCTGAGGGTTTGCGAGTCGATGCCACTGATTATAAAAATTTTTAATTTTGTCTTGTATCCACCCACCCAGTTTCATTCTGTTAAAATGATAAATTTTTGTTTACAGGGGGTGCATTTCAGATACATTTGAATTTCGACCCCTCCAACGCATTGCGAGATAATGCCACTTAATTCTATTACTAAGGATACCTATTCGTTATTCCTCTTCCGAGTTTTATTCCGTTAAAATGATACATTTTTACCTTCTTGTATTTTAGCTGCTATCTTTGGCCGCTGTCTTTGGCTGTTTTGGTGCCGCTTTCACACCGGATTGCAATCTATACAAATTGTAACAGATATTTTAGTTTTTCTAATATACTTGTTTTGCAAGTATGTATTACTGCCATTACTTGTATCCAATTATTTCCCCAAAGTTTGTGCGCATGCGCTTAATCAAGACCCCTTTCACTTCTTGCAATGCATGTCAATGCCGATTCGGGTACCTTCGTATGTTTTGGCTGCTATCTTTGGCTGCTGTTTTCACACGGGTAAGTTTGTTTGGTTTGAAAATTTAATTTTTTTAATTTCCAGCCTGCTGTTTTTTGAATTTTTGGAAAATACGTTCAACTGTTGAATGGGAAACAGATTGTTGAGATTGAATAATAATATCAGCTGTGTCCCGTCCCTATTTCTTCTATTTTCGCCGTGAATTTAAATAATTTCTATATTTTCTTCTTTAGTAAGCGATTTTTATACGATCAATGGCAACATAAAAATTAGATTTTATTGCAGACATTAATAAGGCATCGACTTGATTATCTGGCGAAAGTTATTAATTAATTCCATATTATTCACTTTTAAGGTTATTGAAGTAAATTTTAATAGGAATTTTTAGTTTTATTTATGTGATCTAAATATAATTTCATTTTTTTTTAATATTTAAGCCCATTATCATTCAAAATTCCACAGTAAGGGTTCATAATTACTGAAAATAGTCCATGAAAATTGGTAAAAATGGTTTTTCTCATTATCAATTATATTTTGTTTCTGGTTGATTTTACAACAAAAATGGTTCTGTAATGAATTAAACTACGCAATTTTCTGTACAAAATGGGTCTCTATCTTGTTTTCATAAAACTAACCGTTTTCGCATACGAGAAATATTACAAAGTTTACCAAGTACGTAACGTGTAAAACAATAATTGTGTTAAGCCTACCGCTCGGATGCAACAGTTGACCATTAACCTCGCCCTCCCCACCACTACGATCTTCTCAACTCTATAACCAAACATATGAATCATCAGTGAATCCTGAAGAATATGAGTCTTTCACAGATGGACGGCGCTTCACAATTAGATGTGCTGACAAATTTTGGTGTGGCACATGATCAGACATGGTGATTGAGCAGTCGTTATTGCGAACGATGAAAACCGTGGGTGGATTAACTCATGGGCGAGGAGTCGAGGAAAGCGTGCGACGAGGTTGAAACATTTTGCAATGTAGATTTTGACACTTCAGAACAGCATGTTGAATTGAGAAGTTCACGGATTAGTCGTGACAATAACGACGTGAAAAAATTAATGGATTAGTTCTCCTAACATTCGCCTTTACTTATATCAATAAGTACTAGAATCATTGGTGATGAACGCATCAACTGTCACATGTCACAAGAACTTGGCACTAAAGGAGTCTTATGAATCGCATTCATCAAGTTAGCATTACCATATCGAAAATTTGCAATGTCAATATATGGATTAATTGTCGCTTTTTTGTCGTAAATTTGTCGTGAAAAGAAAAAAAAATTGTCGCGCCTTATTTAAAAAAAAAATCCATGGTAATGCCAACTTGATAGTCAAGTTAGCATTACCACATTTCGAAACGGGCTAAAATGGTGGAAAAAGAGCTCTGAGTATCAAAATAATTTGTCGTGAATTTGTCGTGAGTAAATAATATGCGAAAAACCACCCCTTCATGATTTACGAGGGTGGTAGTGCTCAGTACAGAGAGAAATGTATTAATTTTTCTATTTCTGCGTAATGGAAATTCACCACAAACTATTTTCTGACACGACAAATTTGTAGACCCCTTATGACAAATTCCTAAAAAAGAATCAGTACAAGAAACCACCCCTTGATGATTTACGGGGGTGGTAGTGCTGAGTACAAAAGAAAATGTAATAATGTCCCTATTTCTGCGTAATATAATTTTGGTACAAATTCCTGAAAAACAGTCGGTCCAAAAAACTACCTCTTGATTATTTACAAGGGTGGTAGTGAGTATGGTGAAAAATGTACCCACTAATTCTCCTATTTCTGCGTAATGAAAATTCGCGATAAACTGTTTTTGGGCACGACAAATTCATACGCCACTCACGACAGATTCCTAAAAAAGAATCAGCATAAAAAAACGAAGCGCTTTATTAAAAAATACCCGTGGTAATGCCAACTTGGTAATCAAGTTAGCATTACCATATTCCGGAAGGGTCTGAAATGATGGAGAAGAGGGCTTTGAGTATAAAAATAAATTTCTACGTCCCTTACGGAAAATTCTTAAAAAAGAATCAGTTCAAAAAAATCACCCTTTGCTGATTTATAAGGGTGGTAATGATGAGTACGGAGAAAATTTAACTATTTTTGCAAACTAGAAGTTCGCACAAATTGTTTCGTGGCGCGATAAATTCCTACGTCCCTTACGACAAATTCCTGAAAAAGAATTAGTCCAAAAAAACATACCTTGATGATTTGCGGGGATGGTAATGATGAGTACGGAGAAAAATATGGTAATTTAACTATTTTTGCAAACTAAAAATTCGCGACAAATTATCTCGTGGCACCACAAATTCCTACGTCCCTTACGACAAATTCCTGAAAAAGAATCAGCTCAAAAAACCACTCGCTGATGATTTACGAGGATAGTAACGCTGAGTTCGGCACAAAATGTATTAATTTTCCTATTTTTGAAAACTAAAAACTCGCGACAAATTGTCTCGTGGCACGACAAATTCCTACATCTCTTACGGCAAATTCCTTAAAAAGAATTAGTCCAAAAAAAAAACATACCTTGATGATTTGCGGGGATGGTAATGATGAGTACGGAGAAAAATATGGTAATTTAACTATTTTTGCAAACTAGAAATTCGCGACAAATTGTTTCGTGGCATGGTTTTTTGGGCTGATCGTTTTTCAGGAATTTGCCGTAAGGGACATAGGAATTTGTCGTGCCACAAAACAATTTGTCGCGAATTTCTAGTTTAAAAAAATAGTTAAAATAATAGATTTTTCTCCGCGCTCATTACTACTTCCCCAGTGAATCATCAAGGGGTGGTTTTTTTGAGCTGCTTCTTTTTCAGGAATTTGTCTTAAGGGACGTAGGAATTTGTCGTGTCACGAAACAATTTGTCACGAATTTCTAGTTTCCAAAAATATGAAAATTAACACATTTTTCTCCGTACACATCTTTACCACTCCCCTAAATCATCAAGGGATGGTTTTTATAGACTGATTCTTTTTCAGGAGTTTGTCGTAAGGGACGTAGGAATTTGTCGTGCCACAAAACAATTTGTCGCGAATTTTTAGTTTTCAAAAATAGGAAAATTAATACATTTTTGCCGAACTCAGCATTACCACCCCCGTAAATCATCAAGGGATAGTTTTTTAGACTGATTCTTTTTCAGGAATTTGTCGTAAATGACGTAGGAATTTGGCGTGGCACGAAACAATATCATCTGAGTCATCTGGTACTATTGGGGTTTTGCGTTGCTACGCGTGCTCCTTCCGGTATTTGATAAATTATAGATTTTTCATAATAAATATTTAGAATTGTACATTTAGGTTTACCGTAATATACTGATTTTATTGAATACTCTGAGTTTGACTGTTTGTGTGTGAACGTCTAGTTTCCCATACATTGACCCTCTGGAGTAAACTTTCTCCACTTGAGCTACTCAGCCTCGCGTACTCGGCTTGAGGGTAGTGCGTCCTATCACTTAAACTAGGACTGACGCCCGAGCAAACCGAAAACTTGTTTCCGGAGCCCGTGTGTCAAAGAGTGGTCGCGCCCTTTTCTCCACGTCAACATGCGAGGTGGAGAAAAACAGACTTGGACCTCAATAGACATATTGTTTGACGAGACAATGATTTCATCCGTATCGCAAGAAAAGTTTCTAAGTAACGATAAAAATAAAAAACGTTTTATTGAACTGTTACAGAAAAAATTTCAAGCTGCTAACATCATGGTATAGCAAGCCACGGAAGACGCGGATAGGCTCATAATAAGCACAGCAATAAGCATGTCCCATTTGTTTGACTCTGTAAGAGTTGTTGGAGAAGATATTGATCTCTTAGTCATTCTGACGAACATCTATTTCCTTGAACCTGCGAAATGAAAGATTTTGCAACGTATATACTCAATAAATAGTGTAGCAGATAAAATTTTGCAGAAAATATACTATCATTGCATACATTTAGCGGCTGCGACACGACGTCGTCTCTTTTCAATCAAGGCAAGCTTAATATGTTGCGAAAAAACCCTGATCTTCACGAAGTTATAAATGTATTTAAAGAAAAAGATGCCGACAAAGAAAGTGTAGCTAAACCTGGAGAATACTTTCTTCTCAGACTTTACGGTTATAATAAAAAGGGATTTATATCTCTCAACACTTATAGGCACCAATGCTTCATTAAGTCAGCATACACAGGAGTAAGTTTAACATAGCTTCATTGCCTCCTACAGAAGCAGCAAAAATACTACATTCGTTTCGAACGTATCATCAGGTACAGCAATGGATTGATAGCCAAAAACTTGCAGAACAATGGGTATGGAAGAAAGACAAAAATGGTCTTGTCGTTATAAGCACAAAATTTTTTTCTTGCGCATTTAATTAGCCTTTAATGTGCTCATTTTATTCCGCGGTTAAAAATCACGAATTTGTTATTTGACGTTAATGTTCTGCTATCTTTTTTGCAATTCAGCAGAACATGCGATAAAGAAAATATATATGAGCACAAAAAATTTTTCTTGCGCATTTAATGAGCATTTAATACTTCTTATGAAATAATTGTGTTCTGCTAACTGAAGAGACATGCATGTATGCCTTCAGCAAACGTGTTCTTATAAATAACCGTTCTTTTGACTTCTTCGCCGCTTCATCAACAACGTACTCTGAAATATTGATGCGGGAAATAATTAGACATCTAAATTATTTTTTTCTTAGTGAACAATTATATAATTAATTGTATTCTCATTGTGAAAATTTTTATTCTAATTTAAAACAACAATTAATATAAACATAATAGTATTAAGACATATGTGAGTGAGATATTAATTTGAATTGCGTGAAATTTTATGGTAACTAGCGCAGCGGACTCAATATTAAGTTTATTTCTACACTATTGGAAGACTCATACAGGGATTAACAATATTCTTATATGTAACTTTTATCCGTAATTTTGAGTACTCTGTTTGAATGTGTTTGAACGAAGTGTAGTAATGTCGTTATCTATTGATCTTCCTACAGATGATGAAAATAACTAAATAACAATAATAATAATAATGGAAATGACTCACTCGAGAAGGTTAAGCAGACAACGCCAAGAGCACCCAGAGAACCCAACCTCTTCCGAGCCAAAGTTTCGGCTGAATAAGTGTGCCGCTTAATTACATAATCTCCTTTTTGTAAAATATGATCTGGTATGTGCGAATAATGTAATTAAAATTCCTAAGTGAATTTTGTTTGTCCAATTATTCCACCTATAGTTAGTGATTGAGTGTGTTTGCATTTAAAAATGTAAAAATCTACTGATGAAAATTGACTTGTAGACTTTTTTTACTGTTATCATACTTTACTTTTATCGTACTTTTATTTTTTACGCATTCTTTTGGGTGACATCGATATAGATCTACATAAGAAAAGCGAAAATTTGACCAATAAGTGTATAAACATAATAGCCGAATACGAATTTCGTTCATATATAAACTGCCTAACAAGAATAGGTGAAAAAAATGGTTCATGTCTAGTCATTGTTATATTAACATGCCTCCAAACATAACCAGCAGTATAAATATTCTACCGATTGTTTTAAAATATAACATTGCAGATCATTACCCTATTATTATACAATTCACAAAAAAATACAAAATATAAATTCCAAGGGAAACATAAATAACGAGAAAATTACTCAAACAGAAACTTGGCAAAACCTACTTCAAATTAAAGATCCAAATCTTGCTTATATAAACTTTGTAAGTGTAGTAAAGATTAACCTACAAAAATGCTCAAAAATTTTAAAGTAAAATCTAAAGGAAAAAAAATAACCCTTGTATAACAGAAGATCTAATATTCGCAATAAGGAAAAGGAATAAAATGAAGGAAGACGCAAATAATTTAATAAAAAAAAGTCAAAAAGGTTATTATCACAGCGCAATCTTAGAAAATAGAAATAATAAAAAATGTCTCTGAAATAGTAAATGAAAGTCTTAACGAGCAAAGGTCTGGCAAAAAAAATATTAAAAATCAAAATAATGTCGAAATAGTAAATGATAAGAAAATTGGTGAACATTTTAATGATTTCTTTAAAAATATTGGTGAAAACATGGTTAGGAAAATTCAATTTAATAAATTATTAAAAAGAAAAAACATCAGTTGTAGTAACATGTTTCTCTAACACTATTGAAAGTACACGTTATGTTGTAATAAATGTCATTCCAACACAGTGTTAAAATGACATTCCAACACACTGTGTTGGAATAAAACTATTATTATTGTAGAATATACTATTCTCAAACCTATCACCGAAGACAAAATTATAAAAAGTATAAACAATTTTGAAAAATAAGTCTTCCTCAGGTGAAAATAATATATCCTCAAAGATACTGAAGTTTTTGAATGCAATCGAAGCTAAACCCCTATATTATGTATTTAATTTATGTTTTGAAAGACCTTTCAAACAGTGGTGAAAGTATAAGTAATTTAAGAATAATAAAATCATTCTTCAAGGAACGGTTCTAGGGCCAATTCTTTTTAATATTTATGTCAACGAATTACTTCTACTTCCAGTTAATGGAACAGTAGTAGCATATGCAGATAACACTGTCCTTCTGGTTGAGGGTAACTCCTGGGAAAATGTTTCCAATGAAGCGGTGGTAGATTTTCAAAACTACAACAGTGACTATCGGAAAATTACCTAACCTAACAGTTAACCTAGATAAGACTAAATTTAAGTGCTTTAGTGTATATGACAGAATCATACTCATGTATAAGTGAACGAAAGCGTGACTGTATTGTATAATAATAAATAATAAATCAATAAACACCACAGAAATTAGACATCCCCCTATTCCAGAAGCCAGGGCTTTGTGCGGAAGGGGGTTACATATTGAAAAAAACGCGGACACACAACCATTTCCTCCGACAGTGCCAGTGCCGGAGCCAGGATTCGAACCCGGTGGTGCGATGTCCGTGTGATTAATTGCGATTGCCACCTCGCGCCTTAACCCACTCGGCTATCGACCAGACAGATATGTGCTATAAAACTGCAACAAACAAAGAACATTAAATATCTCTTAATTATCAAAATTCAAAATGGACAGAGCACATTCAACAATTAAACCGTTAAAGTCTTCGGCATCTATTATAAACCGAAATATAACACTATTCCACCAATTACCTGCCATTTAGAGAAATTTCTACAGTTCGTACTTCCTTAATTTTCGAATAATCAGCGTTGGGAGTTTTAAGTAGAACACCCTGTATACTTACCAGTTGTAGCACTGCAAGTTATCCTTCAAAGGAAAAAAAACACTACGTAATACCTTCATCAAACGCATGTATTTGAATTTACAGCAACAATTTCTTAAATGTTCAAATCCGTGTCTGGTCGTCCCGATTTTGGAGGTATTTTAAATCATTTGTGAGCATATTTATTTTAAAACTGGACCTAAAATGTATTTGAGGCACTGAACTCTATTACAGTGATTTGAGGACGCTACCACTTACAGAAAATGCTTTCATTCAGAATACAAAGTTTATGTAGGAAGTAATCCGCCGCGCCCCCTAAATTATTGGACATTTAGGAATATGATTGGAAAACGGGGCTCAACAAATTTATCCTCGTCATGATTACAAAACGCTCGAGACCGAAACAAATAAATGTCGCAACTTGTAAGTGAACCGGGATGACGTCCGCGAATTAATGTACCCATAATCCGTTTATGATTCCTCTGTCGTAGGACCGGCCTCATATACCTAACAAGGGTTAGTTGAAGAACATAATCACGAGAAGAACTTGTAACACCATTTAGAGAAAATGTAGCATCCAGAATAACCGTCTCACATTTTTATTCAGCTATACGCTTAGAAATTTTGCAAGTTTATTCTAATG
Organism: Leptura quadrifasciata; assembly: GCA_963675555.1. Taxonomy (NCBI): domain Eukaryota; kingdom Metazoa; phylum Arthropoda; class Insecta; order Coleoptera; family Cerambycidae; genus Leptura; species Leptura quadrifasciata. The sequence goes on along the minus strand of OY776673.1, from coordinate 76,917,678 downwards.
TAAACATGGATTAGTTCTAATCAAGAAATTAATTAACCTCGTACAAATGGGAGAAAATATTAAGAATTATTTTATTGATTAGTATCAACTAATGCGCTCATCTCGCTTCTTATATGCTCCTATGTGCTTGACTGAAAAAAAAAAATGTGATAATACTAATCCTATTACAATGTAATTCAAAATTGATAGCTAATTTGAATCAAGCCTACTACGAAATGTTTACAAAATATATTTTCAATAATATGGTATGAAAACGATTTTTATCGTAAACTATTGGTCCTGCGACTAAAATGGAACATTGTCTTTTTTGTGAATTTTTAATTAGTGACTGACATTTCGGTACCAAATTAAAAAAATAAATAAAGAATGAATTCTAGTATCGACAAACCCCCAGGCGTCCCTTACTTAGGACTAAAAAATATTTTCTAGAAATGGTGTGTAATTCTATTATTATCAATAAGCATACAAAGTCGCTTCCCTGTAAGCCCCAAAGGGCTTTTGAGCCATTAAATAAAAATCAGTTTTCAGATACTGTCTTCAATGGACCGCAGGAAGCATTTGCGAACATTTTGTGAGGAGGTCTTTTTCAGCCTCTGTAGACGAAGAGGTGAAAAGCACCACTTTAGCCCTCGAGCGTCGGCAACGGTTACGCTGCGGTACGATTGCTCAGGCGCCAGTTCCTATTTTAAGCATTGGAACAGTATTACCCTACAAGCCGGTTGTGTAGGGCTTGGGCAACTCCAGTGGAGAAACGGTGATTCCGGCGTACCAAGGGGAAACTAGACTTTAGAAACAGAGCGGTAAAAGTCACGGTTTTTAATACGCCATATTTATTATCACCAAAACCCATTATTTGCCAAACTACAAATTATAAGTACTCAATACCAAAACTACACATATTTACTAATGTTTGAAACAAAAAAAAAACATACGAATTATGGGAGGCGATTATCAAAACGTTAGGGCATTAAGTCAGTGAGGAATCGTTCAAAAGAGGTAACACGTCGATAACAATCAGAAAGAAGCAATACCATAGACCATTATTCAGAAACTACAAACTTATTAAAGTACAGACTTAGTTAATGCGCGATATCTTAATGCTGAAGAGAAAAATTAAGATTACTGCTCACAGCAGATCCACCATAAGTGTCAAATTTTGATCCTCTGTCATCCTATGCAACAGCAGAGCGCAGCTAGATCTCAAAAGGAAAAATGGTTAGTCACGACACACGCTTAAAGTTGCGAATTGAGCAGGTATTCAACATAGAATTGTAAATCGCTCTAAAAAAAATTGCATGGTTTATGACTGAAAACGAAAACAATTAGTTTATTGTAAATAAAATGCAGATTTAGTACAAAAAAGCTGCAAGTCAAACATTCGTCCATTTTCTTTTTATTTACGAAATACAATTTTAGTGATTTTACGAAAATTGTATTTCGTAAATAAAAAGAAAATGGACAAACGTTTGATTTGCAACTTTTTTCAAGTAAATCTGTATTTTATTTACAATAAACTGATTGTTTTCGTTTTCAGTTAGAAACCATACAAATTTTTTTAGAGCGATTTACAGTTTCATGTTGGATACCTGCTCAATTCTCAACCTTCACTTTATCCTTATGAAATGAAACAGACGTATTTAGCAGATTCACCACAGAAGGCTCAAATTTGGATCCTTTGCTTTCGTGTGCAACGCAAAATAAAAAATAAAAATAAAAATAAAAAAACATGGGCGTCCCGAACTGAAAGAAAAATATAATTACGTAATCTTCGCTTTATTCTTTATGAAGTAAAACAAACACGCACTTAGCACGCTCACCACAGAAGGGACAAACTTGATTTTCCTGGTCATGTGTAACGTAAAATAACAATGACCGGCAATCAACGGACAGCCAACAACCATATCTTGAAGAAATTATTATTGGTCACGACGTACGCTTCACCTTATTCTTGTAAGTCTCTCACAATAACCAAAGCTCATTTCTATAAACTTCCGAAATCTCCTAGCACACCTGGTGGGTATGAGGGATTATTTTGGACTGACTTAATAAATGGTTCCGTGGGGAGAGTTGCAAAGCTGGGCAATTCAACAGATAATTAAAATACAAAATGCTACATAAGAAATATTTATACACGTCTTGCTGATCAGGTTATTGGTAACGGTCTGAACGTTTTGTTGCAGACAATTCCTAGACGGGTCGTGGAATGACTAGCGCGTAAGTTTCAAAGTTTGCCTGGCGGTCTTCGCGCATTTGCACAAGAATGTTTATGCGAAACTGAATTTTAGTAGGCACTAATATACACGAGCCGAATGTATAAATGCACTAGTAAGCATTAACACATAATTTTTGCCGGTCTACTAAACACCAGATAATCATTTACCTTATAAACATAAGAGGAATTAACCACTAATATTGCATCAATGTCGAAAGAAATATTTCCCTAGAAACAAATTTCGTTAGTTTAGATGATTTTTTCCTTCATATTTTTGCATGTAGAATTTCACCAGAAGTTTGTAATAGACATTTTCAATTAGTCTGTATAGTACCATTTTTGTTTAGAAGGTCAATGAATATAATAGAGGAGGTGTTACTTGCAAATTGAATTTAGAGTTAAAACAGTCCTAAGAGACTGTACTGTGGTACTCCTGTTAACATTTAACAGTCTTCTGAAATAGAATTCTACTGACTTTGTTCGTTATAATAAATAATTTCTTTAGTTGCAAATTATAACTTGTAGTATTATGTTTGTCTAGTTGTGCTAAATATGTATATTGTTATTTCATATTATATGTTAGCAATATATAAGAGCAATACCCAATAATTTGAATAATAACTAATAATTTGTTTTTTTATCAGTAATTACTTAGGTATATGTACCCACACGTAATCTATGCTCCACTGAAGCATAACGAAATTTTATTTATTTACATTGTAAGACATCATTTACTCCTTCTCAGTATGGCTTTTGAACTACGAAAGAATTCATTATTTTTATAAATATTACAGATTTCATTACGCACAAAAAAACAATGTGTACTCAGAACAACTTATTTAGTTGATGGAAAAGGAATGTTGAAACATTCTTTTTTTGCGAATATTTGCACAATTTGCATTTTACAGTTTACTTAGAGTATTAAGTTTTGTAGTGCTCTAACCATCGTGAGTTGAATTGCAAAGCAAAGCGATGCTACTGGCAGTGCACAAGATAACACCGAGTGCATCGCAAACGGCTCACTGTTATAGCGCGGAGGACTCTATTTTATTGTGTAATATTTTTATCAAGTAAAAAGTACATGAATAAAATAAAATACACAGTGACCTTTCTATGCTTTCGCACATATCAGCATCAAACACATCTGATGTTTAATATGTACCAAGGAAATAACGCGATGGGTGTAAACACTGCTAGTTTGTAACTTTCTGAAAAGCGTTTACGTAAGGAAATTATATTTAAAAAATTTCTAGCTTTTTGCAATACAGTATCTTGGGGTTCAAAACATGTGATATTTCGACAATTACAATTTCCTTAAAATTCGCTTGTCCCAAATTTGTTTCAGATCAGACATTTATTTTACTGTGTTATTAAAGAAGAGGAAGATAATTCTTACGTAGAGAAAAATATGAAATGGAATTGAACAGGGGAAGAACTAATTTTAAAAATTATAATCCAAGTAAAACATTAGTATCCCATAATCGTATCATATTGATTTTCGAATTCATTTAAATTCGTCAAAAAAAATTGTAAAGTATTAATCGTGAGACCCTGAATATTTTCCACTCGCGGCATAATCATTTTTAGGGAGTATAGTAGATATTAATTCTGTAAAAACCATGAACAGTACTATTTATCCTGAAAATACCTCTTAAATAATAACATTTCTAGCTCTTTAAATTTAGTGTTTAAAGCGCATGAGTAATTCCCAAGAGGTTAGTATAAAGAAAAATGTTACAACAGTAGATAAAAAATATGGTAAATGTAACTTTCGTGAGTGTTCGCAATAAGTAAACAGTGCCTAATGGAGTCATTGACTTTGATAAATCAATGGCCGAAACCTTATTTTCACTTTATTTTTTTCTTAATATTTTAGAAACGAACCACAATGGATATTTAACCGAGAAATAATAATTTGTAAATACTCTTTAATGAAAAATGTAATAAGTTGTATCTGAACTAAATATGATATTGATAACAGTATTTTGGAAGAATGAATTATCCGAAACTCACAAATTGCTTTCCAATATTCTATTTTAATTAAAAAGCAAGTTGGCAACTACCAAGCTTATATCATATAACTTTATAAGTAGCTAAATAGATAAATTAATTACAGTATGAATACTGTATTAAAAATTAATTTGAAATAAGAGTTATGTTGCTAGACTACTTGTATAAACATAGTTTATTTCTTTCTAAATTTCTACATTTTGAAGGAGTAGAGTTTTGTTAATGCTTTCGTGGTATTTGATTATATCAAATCGATTATTTCAAGGTATTAATATGGCAACAAAAGAGAAACACTGAACACAGTATACTGGGGAAAAATCGATGTTTTTAATACACCGTAATTCAGATTCATCAAAATTGTCTACGTATTCTTTGAAGCATAATTTGACACTCGGTGAGATGATATCTCTTTAAATAGCCTCTCATTTCATAGGAAATATTTTCTTATAGTCGAGAAACTCGTATCTCATACTTGTCATCAAATCTAGACAAATCACAATGAACAGGAGCAAATTTATACCCGATATGTAACAGTCGCTTTGTCTTGGAATATACATACACTATGTCTCTTTTTTCACGACTCCCATATTATAGCTCACTTATTAACCTTGCGATTTTCTTAAAATTTGGGTAGCTGGTACTTACCCATAAGGAGATTGTGCCACGGTAAAATATTTAAAAATACACCAGTGGCGTTCGCCGTTATGAAGAAAAATGGCCTTAATTTTCCAAAAAGATATTAGGCAAAGTTTTAACTGTAAAACAATATCATAATCTTATTCGTCTTTATCAAAAACGCACCATAATTGAATTTCAAAAAGATAGTGTGTGTATGTGGTGTTCATTTAGTAAATAAATAAAATTTCACTTTTTAAACTACCAATTATTTGACTCATACCTTTATTTTTGGTAGCAATTACGAGTTAATCAAGATGGAGGAAGACCGATTTTCCATTTAGAATTAGTCATGTGACTTTAGTCAGTTTTAGTTAATCAAACAATAATTGACGTGGGAGGCAAAAAAAGCTAAATATTAAACAAATTTAATTCATGGACATTCAATACATAATAAGGCCTACAGAAATAACCAAATCACAGTTTGCTCAACATATCCTCCATCCATGTGAATACATTTTTCTATAACTTTTCTGTTGTGCCGCACGACTTAACGTAATTCTGCAGGTGTTATTTGTAGGTAAGCTTCTCTTATTCTATCTCGTACTTGTTCTGCATTTTGAGGTCTTTCTTTGTATACTAAATTTTTAATACGCCTCCAAAAAAAGTCTTTTGGTGTTAGATCCGGAGATCGGAATGGTTATCTTGAAGAGGACTTCTTGGACCTATCCATTTCAGAGGGAAATGTGTGTTAAGCCAGTTACGAACAACTTTCGCATTATGACCTGGTGCTCCGTCCAGTTGCAGTATTATATGCTGAATTATTTGAATAGACATGTTATCCAAAATATCAGTAAAATCCCCTTCAAGAATGTTTCAAAATAATGTTTCAAAAAGAAAGGTCCTATAATCTGCTCATTTAAAATAGCGCACCAAACCATTCACTTTTTGCGATCGATGATTCTTACAGTTTATCATCCAATTAGGATTTTCAGCAGCCCAGTATCGGATATGTTGACTGTAGACTACACAATTTGTATTGAATGTAGCTTCATCGGTAAACATTATTTTCTTTAAAAAATACATATCATTGAGAAAATTTCCTTGTGCCCAAAAACAATAATCTAGCCTTTTCAAATTGTTGCCTTCGAACAAAATATGTAGGTACTTCGGTTTGAACTCTTTTAATCTGTTTCTTTTTAGGCATCTTCATACTTTAGTTTTGTCAATATTTAAATGACGCACTACATTTCTGATACTGGCATGAGGATCTTGCCTAAATGCTGCAATTATCAGTTCGTCATAGGGATATCTAACATTAGGGTTTATAACATAATTTCTTGGTCTAAGTTTTCGAACGTTACCGGTATTGTTGAACAAATTATTAGTAATTGATACTGTTTTAACATGGATATTTGCTCGCTCTGGATGTCGTGCGTTAAAAATTCTTGTAACCTCTGCGAATAATATATTTTCACTTACGAATTATTTTGACTTTTTCACGAACTGTTAAACGTGCCATTATTAAATAATAAAATAATTGACTTAAATTTGTGTAAACACAAAAATAATGAAATGTCACCCAAACTTCAAAGTAATTTTAAATTATCATAGCCAACTTATGTTTAAAAGGCAAGTGTAGAAATTTAGTCCCACAAAAAATGTACTCTGCTGTTATTTTGTTTACGAACATCATGTAAAAGGTGGGTTAAATTTTAACCTTATTAGTGTGATTTTAGAAAACAGAAGCAATTGGATATCGGTCAAATTTCGTAAAAGTTGCACATATGCTGTTTATCATTAAAATTGAGAATGTTAAATTTGTTTAAAAGTGAAATTTTATTTACTTACTACATGAATACCACATACACTATCTTTTTGAAATTCGGCACTGGTGGGTTTTTGATAACGACAAATAAGATTATGATACTGTTTTACAGTAAAAACTAATATCTTTTTTTGGAAAATTTTTCTTCATAACGAAGAACGCCACTGATGTATTTTAAAATATTTTACCTGGCACAATTCCCTTATGGGCAAGTGCGTGCCACCCAAATTTTAAGAAAATCGCATGGTTAATAAGGGAGCTATAATATGGGAGTCATGAAAAGTGAGACATAGTGTATTGCTGACTACCGGGTAGTCATAATATTAATGAAAGACGTATTTAGCGTACTTATATATGTTTTTAGTCCTTTACGAAATGAAACAGGAACATTTCAATGAAAGAATGGTAGTAGTGATGCTGTGGACTATCCGTCTACATCGCGTGGACTTGACTTTTAATTTAGATTCCTGGTGCGTTTGTCGCGCCTTCGGAGAAGAAATGCGGGCTTCCACTCTCAATGGGGGTTCTTTCAGTGCAAGAGACGTTAATAGACGAGAATACCAGATTTATGCTTACTATTTGCTACCAGTTACTTTCCCTGGCTTTACTGCTCTTAGGCACTTCACTTCGCTAAGATTTTGATTCACTATCGGCTCCTGCGATTTTTTAAGTTTATACTTATAGTCACTTAGATTTTTCCTTTACTCACTTGACCCTCTAGTATAAGGGGTCATTCCCTACAGGCTTGCGTAAACTAGGAAATAGTTCTCCATATTTGGGCAAACCTATCAGATTTACAGGATCAACCAAGTTAAAGTTCCTTAAAGTATAAACTGAAATAATTTGAAACAGCATTTACGGTAAAATTTGTATATATTGAGTTCTTTTAAAAATGTAATATATAAAAACAGCATATTTATGGCTCGAAGAATACGCAATTTAATATAAAATTCTTTGTCCCATATCACACAGGGTGAATATGGAAAATTTGTGAAATGCAGTTTCCAACTACCATCCAAAGAATAGCCGACTTTGAGCCATTGAAGGCACAGAAAGATTCGTTATGAAAATTTTTGTTGCAGTGCCTAATGGCTTAGGCTCGTGCACCTGCGCGTTCTCTTTGATTGTGTTATTCGTCTTGAATTAGTTAGGTTTTAACGCTCTGACGTATGATATGTTGTATGTGGAGTTCCTGCGGTAAAGAGTACTGACGACATAAATATAAAAGTGTTTGACCCACGGGTCACCTTTGAATTAAACTCGAGCAAACATGCCCTGTGACCTTTGCTCTTTCCGCCAAATTTTGAATGTAAAAACTTTGATCTTCCCGCCGGAGATATTGACGTTGACAAATTCTCTCAAAGAACTCCCAAAATGATCTCATCGTTCAAACTCAGCACAGCACGTCGTTCAAAGGGATAAATCTTTCATATAAATTTCGATTAAAAACGTCAGTGGAGAATTTTTGTCTCGATACTGCGCGCCATGGTAGTCCCGAAAATAGCTACTTTAGGTGTTTTTCTTGATCCTTTGCCTCTAATTGATTTAAAAGCAAATATAGGTTCAACAACAATATCATAACCTTATAAATCTGCATTCTACAGAAAAATGTTGCTGATAAAATTAATCGAACCAGATAGGAAATGTTCTCTCTTAAGTTTTGGGCACAAGTTGGAATTAAGAGAAGGCATTCCGGTCTGCTATTAGCAACGTATTTTCTGTGGAATGGAGATTTGTACAAGCAGAAGTATGGACCACCTATGAGATCACTGCTTTCATGAGTAATCGCCAAAATGTTCATGGCAGCATTCGAAGAAGTTATACGCTACAGTGAGAAATATGCTGCTTACGCTATGTAGACGATACCTTCGTCATATGGCCATGTGATCTTCGTTATCTGTTTTCCTCGCTCATTTAAATAATCAACATCTATATCAAGTTTACGATGGAGACTGAACAAGAGAGTGTTTTGCTTTTCTTAGATGTATAAGATGGCCCATGGCATCTACAAGAAGGAAACGCACCGATTGTTATCTGCATCCCTCATCACAACACTATTCACAACAGATGAGATTGTTGTTTCTCAAAACCAACCAACCAATATGTGATGAAGAGAGCAAATCGGAAGAACTCAAGAACGTCCAAGAAGTGCTAGACAGGGTTACGAAAAGAGACGAATTTTATCGAAGATTGAAGAAAATACCACAGCTGCTGCCCTCCTATCCCCAAATTATTGACGAAAGATGTTTACTAATTGGAACGTACATGTAGGATGAGTTACATCGAAACAAACAGGGCGCAATATCCAGTCCAGAATCAAACAACACCAGAGAAACACTGGACTCGGGCAAATAAAACGGCGCCGGCGGTGGCAGAACATGTTCATCAGAATAAAAACTATAAAATCGATTACCAGAACGTCAAGTACACGTTAGAGCAGTTTCAACAAAGATGGGTATCGATGGAGTAACACATGGATAGTACTTGCCAAGTACAACAGCCACGGAACATGACGAATGAGCAATGAATCGAAGTAGAGCTAAGATATATTACGAGGAGCGAAACACAACAACTTCAGTCTTTGGAATTCTTCTGAAGAAACTGACGTTATGATCAGCAAAACGTCAAGTCGAATCGATCACTGAAAAACTCGGAAGAAACTCTTCATTGGACTATGGCCATGATAACCTGCATTCTAGTAGGTGAAAACTTAGCACTTACGTGCTGCAAAACCCGAAAATACTATATTTATACCGGTTGTAAGCAATATCCTACAATTTCTACAATGCCTAAAGTTACTGTAGGTACTACTATTTCATTCAGAACGTTAATTTTATTGTTGTGTAGTGGAAGTACAAGGTACGACTTTTTATTTCTTTTTATTATTAAAAAGATGCAGATATATTACTTAGAAATAAATATTACTTGTAATGGTATTTAATTTCCTTTATGATAAAACTTGTATTTGAAATATATTTTTTATTTTATTTCAACGTAGCTGATTACAAATCTGAACTCAAGATTTAAACTGACTTCTTGAATATGGTGGAGGATGGAAATAGGTGTGCAATTTTAAAAAAAAATCATTTTATTGATCAGGAAAAAAATTGAACATTTAGGAAATGCCATATATTAGCGAAAAACAGTAATTAAAATTAATTATTTAATTATTGCAATAACATAATTTACTTATTTATTTATTATTCACCACTCTACAGGAATTATGTTCCCAGTTACAGAGCTGTATTTTTGTTCACAAACACATAGATAATTTTGCGGTCATTCCCTACGAGATTGCCATTGGCGCAGCTGGGACTCGAACTCATGAGTAGTACACCGACTAACCGTGTTGTTTCTCACACAACCTCGTCTAGTCCACTGATACTAACTCGACAACACATGAAAAACACCACTAAATATTCATACCCTAGCCGCCAGGGTTCGAACTCGGGACTCCTTGGTTGCAAGCCTAACACGTAAGCGTGGAGCCACTGAGCAGGGCTAATGATGGTGACATATTTGTTCGATTGTTATGTATAAAGTCATAGAATAAAAGGGCACTTGTTAGTCTGACATTCCTTCCATGCGGTATAAAAACTATTTCAATTCACTTATCCTTACAGCACAATATTTATGTTAATGCATTAAAGGGTGGGAATATATAGCTTAGAACTGGGCTGGTCTTGATGAGAACACATCAAACTTATTTACACATTTATTATTGCTGCGGAGCACCCTTTTACTTGCGTGAGTTGTTTAATTTTCTATTTCTTCTGCCAAAAATGTAAACAATCATCTTTAATTTATTTAACGCTGATGGTGTTTTAATGTCTATAATAAATAAACGCCACCTGAATAGGATGTTATAATGAGTTTAATCGAATAATAATTTTTATCTTGCGAAATATTTTTACAGGATGATTCAGTATATTCTCCAATATAAGAGATTGTGCCTTAATCAATTCATTTTTAGATAATTCCACTTTTGCCCTTATGGTGTCGTCTAAATAGTGAAACGCATGGTTTCATGTAATGAGACCACGCTCAACTTTTAGTATTTTTAAACCAGGTCGCTTTGAGCAAATTATGATCAATTTGTTTCAACTGTATAGTTTCAGTTTAAATGCTTCGTCCGTACCTTTGATTCTAAGAATATTTTGTGTTGGTTCTCTCCCTTCAATTTCGTGTAGGTACCTGACAAAGATATTCAATAAAAGGTGGGTACTTGCGAATTTCTTGCCTATGATTTGTTTACAACGGAGAAAGATGACTCAAAGCTGCAGTTTTTTTATTGCACATTTTATTGCGGTCGAGGACTTTTTAAATAATCTCTACTATGGCACAAATGCTATAGTTTGTTATTTCATCGCGGTAGAACTCTAGACATCGCGGTAAATGCAAGCTTATTGGTCCACTTGTTACCACTCAAGCAGGTTGCCAGACTCATTTCCAGATTTTTTTTTTATTGTTGCCTTTAGTGTACAGACATACCCGGTAGATCGCGATCGATGTTTACATCTACGAGAGGGCAAACATACGGGAGAGGCTTCATATCAGTATTCTTTGTGGTTTCTTAAAGGGAACACGTTTTATTAAAATATTCGATACTGTAGAACAGTGGGTTTATAGGTTTTGTAGCCAATGCTTCCATTCCATGGTGCTGTCTATGCCGTTTATCCCAAATAGCGAGTGCACTAAGTAATAAATCTTACTCGACAGATGCAAAAATTCTATGAAAAGTGGGCGTATCCTCTGGCTAAACAATTAATTTTGATGATATGCCGCCACTGACATGTGAAATTTTGTGCTCTACAAAATTACTTATCCGAAATTTTGTCCTAGTTCTTATTCGAGGTCAATGTTCATCAATCGTCCAAACAACCAAAAACTGATAAAATGAAAGTGTTTATTTTGTTTTAAAAATGCTACAAAAATTATTTACTACTTTGCACTGTCAAACATAATAATTTATTTTTATTTGACAGACAACTACTTATATTATTTTTGGTAGTACTAAAACATTATATTTAACACGGCCCCTCAATTTAAAATGTATTTACACAACAAAGAAAATAAACTAAATACATTTAAATTGCTAAATGATAATTAATGCATGAATGGCATATTTAAACAATCAGCCAAATAGAAAACATTAATTTTAAAATCATTGGCTCAACAAACTTAACCTAAACGTCTGGAATTTTTCTTTTCCTAAGGCCTTGGTAAATATATCGGCACAGTTTTCGTTAGTGCTAACGTACTTTATTTGTATTTCCTTCTTTAAACAAAGATCTTTGATGAAATGATATTTTATTTCGATATGTTTACCACGCTTTGAATTTTCAAGATTTTTAATCATTGAGATTGCACTGATATTGTCAATTTTCAAAGTAGCTGGTTTACATTCACCAAATTCAAATAAGATACCCTTCAAATTTACAAGTTCCTGAGCTGCTGATCCTGCCGACACATATTCAGCCTCCATTGAAGACAACGCTACGCAGTTCTGCTTTCGCGAATGCCAGGCAATCGGATTTCCAGCATGAAAACACACAAAGCCACTTACACTCTTTGTAGTTTGTCGGTCACCTCCCCAGTCTGCGTCACACATGCCTTCTAAACCATTTTCTCCTTTTGTATACATTAGTCCGTAGCCTTTCGTCAAATTCAGGTAACGGAGTATCCTTTTCGCAACTTTCCAGGCGTGAGTCGTTGGCTTGTCCAGATATCGGCTTAGGTATGAGACACTGAAAGTTATATCTGGTCTTGTCACAATCGATAGGTACATTAAACTACATATTAGCCTTCTATACGGAATATTCTGTTCCACAGGCTTGTCCTCATTTATCTGAAAATTCTGTTCCATTGGTGTAGCTATGGAACGACTTTCTTCCATTCCAAATTCTTTCAATAATCGTAAAATCATTTTTGTTTGACAAATTTTAAGTCCTTTTTCGATTTTATTTATCTCCATTCCTAAAAATGTTGTTACCTCTATCATATTTTTCACTTTAAATTCGTTGTAGAGATTTTTCACTAGTTTATCTACTTGATCATCAGGTGCAGTAATCAAAGCGTCGTCCACAAATAGAACTAGATAAACATCATCTTTCGTATATAAACAGTAGTCATATTCGGATCTTTTAAAGTTCAAGTTTGACATAACCTCATTAAATTTTGTATTCCAACATTTTGGAGCATTTCGGAGACCGTATAATGCTTTTTCTAGTTTCAAATATTTTGATTCAGTTTTTAAACCTTCCGGTGTTTTTATGTAGACATCATTATCGAGTGATCCATTCAAAAATGCTGTTGGCACATCCATTTGTTTTAAACTCCAGTCTTTTTGTACAGAAACTGATATTAAAATTCTTACCGTTGGAAGTCTACACACTGGTGCATAGCTGAATTCTTCTCCGTCATTGGGTACTTGGAATCCTTTCGCAACTAATCGTGCTTTTTTGGTTCCATCTCCCTTTATTTTAAAAAGCCATCTCGTGTCTATAGCCACGTGACCTTTGGGTAACTCGGCTGGTGTCCAAGTTTGTAACTTTTCATGTGATTTTAATTCTGTATTTATTGCTTGTTGCCATTCTTTAGAACTGCTTGCTTCTTGATATGTTTTGGGTTCTTCTTCTGATGCAGAAAGTAAGCAATACGCTACATATATTTCATAATCGTCTAACCTTTTGGGTCTTGTTGTATTTCTGCGCGATCTAGTTGTAGTTTCCACTATTGGTACTGTATCGTCGTAATCACTTGAGCTTTGGTCACTTTCATCTTGCTTTTCTTCTTCTTTTGTTAACTCGTCATTTTCTTTAATATTACCCATCTCATTCGTGCTTTTGCCGTAATTTTCTGTTTGGTTCTTCTCTTTGTATTCCATAATGCTCTCATCGAATCGTACGTCTCTACTTTTTATTACTTTTTCTTCATTTGGTAACCATAATCTGTAGCCTCCACCACAATATCCAACCATAACTCCTTTCGTTGCTTTTGGATCAATTTTGTTTCCTTTTGGTAAAAAGGTATACCATACACGACAACCAAATATCTTCAGTTTACTAAGATCATTCCTTCCATGCCACATTTTCCATGGTGTTTGTCCTCTGGGTAATGCTGATGTAGGAGTTCTATTTATTTCGTATGCTGAACACTTTAAGGCTTCTCCCCACAGTTCTTTTGGTATGCCAGAATCTATAATTTTAGTTCTTATCATGTTTAATAGTGTTCGATTCATTCTTTCGGATTTACCGTTAGATTGAGGACTATAACGCATAGTGTACTCTAATTTCATTCCTCTTTGTTTGCAAAAATATTTAAAGTTGTTTGAAGTGAATTCTCCCCCATTGTCTAGTCTAAATCTCTTGACTTTTACACCATGCTGTGTTTCTACTTCTTGAACATACTCCAGCAAATTATGTTCAGCCTCATCTTTGGTTTTTAAAATCTTAACCACTACAAAATGTGCATAATCATCTAAAATAACTTGAAAATATTTACCTCCATCAAATGTGTTCGGTGTTATCGGCCCACAGACATCACTGTGTATGAGTTCACCAATAGCGTTTGTGCGTCTTTCGTTGCTTGCAAATGGGGCTCGCGTGGCCTTTCCTTCTACACAAGTTGAGCATATTTTGTCTGATGATTTTAGCCCAAGTTGTTGCAAAGCGTCTTTTCCAACATGACCTAGTCGCCTATGCCAAATATCGTCGTCTATTGCGACATTGCAGTTCTCATTTTGACTCACTATACTGTCCATAGTTAATACATACATCCCATTACTCTTTTCACATATTAAAGCAAAATTATTTCCACTAATTGTAGTTTTATCTTTTTCCACTAATATTTTATGGCCTTTTGACGTCATTTTTGATGCAGAAAGTAAGTTATGTTTTATCTTGGGTACGATCAGAGCTTCAATAGTTATATTTTGCCTTTGACATTTAACTTTTAACATGCCTGACTTGTTTGCTTTCAGAATTTCACCATTTGCGATGTGAATTGAAACATAATTTGGCAGTATTTTGATATCATACATATCTTTCTCTAGGTACTCTTGTACAAAGTGATTGCTTGCCCCCGAGTCCAAAACAAATGAAAGTTTTCCCTCTTTTCCATTGCATATATTTGCTGCATATAGAACTATTGACTCTTCAGCTGTGTGTGCCTGCTGTTTCATGTTCGTATTAAACCTGTCATATTGATTTGCGTGACCTCTGTTTCCTCTATAATTTTGGCCTCTAAAACCTCTAAAATGACCTCTGTATGCACCTCTAATGTTGTTTTTACCTGTCTGGTTGCGTTTCGGGCATTGTGCTTGAAAATGATATTGGCTACCACATGTATAGCACCCTTTTGTCATTGCTTTGAAACTTACTTCATTATTTCCATCGGTCTTACTCTCTCGACGTGAATTTAGCTTTATTTCCTCGTCTATTAATCTAGCTTTTACAAAATCCATTTTAACATCTGAAACTGTCTCTAAAGCTGTCACTACTGAGTCGTATTTCGACGATAAAGATAATAGTAAATGACACATTTTGTCACCTTCATCAGGGTTAGATCCAAGATCTTTTAGCTCTCTTATTATTGTGTCGAATTTTAAGAAGTGGTCCTCCAGCTTTTCATTTATCCCAGGCCTTAAACTAAGTAGTTTTCTCCATAAAGAAAGTTTTGTAAACGAGCTGGTTCTGACGAATACGCCTTTCAAAGCTGTTATCTGCTCTTTTGCAGTTTTGCAATCTTTTATTATGTCTAGGTGCTTGTCCGATACACCCTGTACTATTACAGACTGTGCTTTTGCATCAACCTTATAGAATTTATTATTTTCTTCAGTTGTAGCATTTTCACCTGGTGGTGCTCCTAGGGCGTCACCGCATAATTCTCGTTTTAATATGGTCATAATTCTAAAATGCCAGTTATTGAAATTATTTGCCTCCAAGATCGGCACTGAAACACTGCTAAGTCCCGACATTTTCAGTTTACTGACTTTTCTATATTTACTCGCTCACTTTTTAACTGTTTTCAGTTTATTATTTTACGACGAGATTTCTTCTAGCAACTTGCTGGGCACATAACCTATTCGAGGTCAATGTTCATCAATCGTCCAAACAACCAAAAACTGATAAAATGAAAGTGTTTATTTTGTTTTAAAAATGCTACAAAAATTATTTACTACTTTGCACTGTCAAATATAATAATTTATTTTTATTTGACAGACAACTACTTATATTATTTTTGGTAGTACTAAAACATTATATTTAACAGTTCTCACCATTTTCGCGGCGTTCGTGCTGGAAGTTAAGCTACACCATTGGTCTTCAAGCTCTTCATTTTCATCTGAAGAGTGAGCATTTTCCGACCAAATCTCCCAAGTTGATGGGTGTATTAAAAATATCGCATTGGATTTATTTCATCATCTAACACCACCACAACACTACAAAAAGTAGTATGCTATGGAGAAATCTGAATGCGACTGACATGACGCTTCCAATTTCATTGTTGTATATCGGAAATTTTGATTTTAAACCACCTGTTGCGAGTTGTTTGTGGTGAGAATTAAATTTTCACATACGTAAAGCGACTTTTAACCACGTTTTAATGTGAATTTGTAATATATTTTGTGTTGTTCGTATCGGTTTGATGACCACTACGTGAGATTAATTGATTATAAGTAATAATAATTATAGTTTTTTAGACGGGAGAATAACGAATAATATATTTTAATAGACTCGGAATCTCGAATTATATTCTTGCGGATATATGAGTATAATAACTCCTTATTTCAATAACAGTTTGATGTTTAGATCTTTTTCTGTGTAGGTTTTCTTTCTTGGAAACAATGTCAATTATATTCCAAATATCGTTTGCCATTTCTTAAGTAATAATTGTTTTAAGGTCTTCAAAAATCATTTGTTGCGCCGCATCGCGTCAGAATATCTATTGTATTTCGTTAGTTAACCCACGTCATCCCCCACAATCCCGTGGTACTGTTAACAAACATCATTTATTTCGAATCTAGGAAAGTTTTCGAATAAATAATTCATAAATATTCCAAATTCATCAATAAAACCATTCAAACATTAAAATTAGCCAAATTACAGTTCAAAAGTTACAAACTACGGCCCTAAAAAATACAGCCCCCTCACTATCTCAGTTCGCATCATAACCACTTTCCACACCCCCAGCCACAATGTTATGTTCGAAGTTATGTTTCAATTTTTATTAATCATTTTTCTGTCAATTTCAAATTCCCATTCAAGTTTCAATTAATACATCAAAATGCATTTCATTAACGTCCCCGATGTGCCAGCTGAGCATTCATTGAAAATTCTTTCCATTTCGCATATTCCGATTGACGTCAAAACTTATTTCCATTTCGTATGTTCCGCTTGCTGATTCATTAGTATCAAAACTACTTTCCATACTCGCATTCAAAATATTTTATTTCAATCACACAAACTTTTTATAAATTATTCTTCTTTTTAATTCCACCGTTCATTCAATTCCGCGTCCTAAATATCAACATACAATCAATCTCCATTCAAATTGCCCCAATAGAATACCGTTACTTTCGTCCCCATCATTATCAAAATTTACTTCCGAAAATATAAGCTAATGTGTGTAATGTTTGCGGTAAGCGGACTATCGCCCAGTTTGAAAGAGTAGAATTTTTGGGAGATTTTTTGAACGTAGTCCGCTATTGGAGTTATGTCGTTGCAGTGTGCGTAAAGATTTCTGAGGGAGGTGTACCTTCCAGAGTTCGAAATAAGGCGCATAAATTTGTGCTCAAGAAATGAATATTATCATCGTATTCAGCACCACCGAAAGCGGGATTAAACAAATCTTAATTTAACATTCAGCAACTTTTCTCTCTTTATAGTCTCGTGTAGCCACCATCTAGTCTTATGTAATCGCGTGTATAAGTCTTATATAGTATGTGGTCTTTGGGACGGACAATTTTCCAGTGCTAACCTCCTCACGATGCGACGTTTTCGTAAAATTACCGACAGTTCCAAACCACCTATTGTATTACTTCAAATAATTTAAAATTTTATTTAAATCATTTCCTGATTTATTTAATTCTAACAATTTATTTTGTTACAGGAGGATTTTCTGGACTGAATCCTAAGGTAAGGGTTTATTTTCTGCTGTTACTGCCAATTAAAAAGTAATTAGTTTTAAATTACTTAGAGGGATAATGCACCATGCCATACAAATTGACAATTTAATGAACTGATTAATAGTAAAATTGCCTGATTCGCAATTTACAGCAGTAATGCAATACATTTCATAGATATTTTTGCTTTTCAAATAAAGTTAATGAACTCTAAAAATAAATAAAACATTAGTGTATTAAACATTTGCAATTAAATAGGTCTAATTTATAAAATACAACACAGCACGTATAAACAACAGTTAATTTGTGTGCTAATGATGTTTTCAAGAACTTCCTTCCAGCTTGAATTTATATTTTAGTGAATTAATTCTATATTTTAAGTATAGTAAATTAAAGCTAATAGTTTATTTTTGTAACAATTTATTTTTATATTATTTAGTAAATCATAAAAGATCAAAAACTCAATGGGCACTAGCTGATAGGTCATACAAAACCAAATAAGGTAGGTATGTGTTTGTTGTAATGAAATTAATTTTGTATAGACAACAAATCAATTATTTATCAGAAACTTTAAAATCGTATTCAAGCCGGTCAAAGTAGACATTTTAATTTACTATACTTCGCATAGGGCTGAATATTGGTACAGATCTTAGGTACATTATTACAAATGAAATATTGAAAATCCCCACCGATCCTACGTCTGCTAAAAAAATTATTGAAGGTCAAAAGTAAAAAAATTGGTTTTTTGCACTTTTCTCGCAAATGGTAAGTGTTATCATAAAAATAGGTCAGGCAAAAGTTTTACATCATGCAATTATCAACAAAAATTGTTCATATACTTTTTTCCTACGAATCGCCATTCCTGAGAAATCGCGATTCCAAAAGTTGAAGTAGCCGTTTCTACATAATATGCACACATTTCCGCACCACCTGTGATGTAGTGTACTTGGCGTATTTTTGTTAACGTGGTTTCTCCGGTAGGCATACTCCACGATATATTGTGATTTAGTTTTATTATATTCTATTAACTAAAAAATTGTACTATTAAAGTGGCACGAATTATTGTTGATTTCGGAAAATTTTAGTCTGACATAATCTTCAAATGCTACTTCAACAGTAATGTCTTCTTCGCTTTCTTCTTCTTCTTGCTGGATATCTGTAAATTGTTCTAAGAAAGATGCGTCAGTTGTCTCCTCATCGATATTATAAAAATCCTTATCTGTTATATTTGATCCAACATTGGAGCAAGACTGGCCTTGACAATTGGTACATGCTGGTGAACAAAATAATTCGATTTTTTACAGCCACAGTTTGCACTACAACCTTTTTCCAATTGCAAAAAATGGTATTAAGAAGTTTTTCTGGAGCAGGTGGGAACAAAGTCTGAATTGGCTCCAAAGTATTATCTATTAATTTCCAACCCCAGTCCTCTGAGTCCAGTTGATTGCCTAGCCACACTTGAACATGATAGTATACTGGATATAAGTGTTGATAAGCAGAAGCAGATGTTGGAAGATGACAAGAATGTCTTTATTAATTAATAAGAGAATACTAGAATCTAGATTTTTATTACCAAAACGAACCACTGCACTTAGTTCATGAACTATCCTCATTCTTCAGTCTTGGGGGCCAAAACTTCAAACAAATAATGGCATTTCTGGTATGCTAGTGCAAATTATTAATTGCGTCCACTGAATTATAAATAGATTCACTTTTATTAATCCTTTAATAAAGACAATTATTACTTATATGCTCGTATACAGGGTGGCTACTTTTTATATTCGACTGTATTGCAATCCATAACAGTTACAAAATTGGTTACATGGCAAAAAGTATTTTGAAAATATTCCGATTAATTCCGGAGATATACGGTATAATCCGAAATAGTTCGTTTTCTTTTTTACATAGCGCTATTATAATAAATTAACTTCTCTATAACTCGCCGTATTCAAATTTATATTATGACGTTTCGTCTCTTCAGGGCCGCCATCAACTTTATTTCTTTAAGTACGGACCTGTTTTTTGTATTACAAGTTTTTAAAGCATTTAAAATTGAGAATTCAAAAGTACAGTTGATAATTTTACTGCGTTTCGTCAGAAAAATTATCATCATTCACTCGATTGCCTTCGCTTTTCACAAAAGCAATTTTAAGCAATAAAAAATATGCCTCATCACTTTTAAAAGCTTATTTTATGAACAATCCAATACATTAAATAACACGGTTAATCCAGTCCTGTTGATAACTTAATATTACTTAACATTGTGTCTCTTTAGATTTTGGAATACCTCCCCGTTTTCTCGAATTTTTTCCAATTTTCTTTGTATTTCTTATAAAAAACCTTATGCTTTGTTTGCACTGGCTCCAAATAAAAAAGTCAACCGGATTTAAATTCGGAGATCTTGGAGGCCAGACTTATGTCCACAAGTTACTGCTACTAATATGCTGAAAACTGACGACAAATCAATTTCGGGTTATCTATCAAGGGTGATAATTATGCATGTTAAAATGCTATTTCTACAGAAATCAGAGTCATCAGTCCAAAGAATAGATTTGAAAAATAGGATAGCCCCTGGCATTTCTTCGCAAAATTCAATCCGTCCGCCATAATCAGTAGCAAGCAAATCTTGAACCTTGCGATGTAGATGGTAATACTGTCTTTTCAATGGTCACTGATATTACTTCACCCTTCACCTATTAACTCTGTTCATTAATAAATGCATTAAAGGAAGCATATTTCCTGCCCATAGTCAATATTACCGGTGTTCTCAAAAATATTTGAAATGATAATCAAGAAGAGACTTGTAGGTTTTTTGAGAGATCCAAACTATTTACAGAATATCAACATGGGTATAGACAAGGGAAACTTACATACTCGCCCTTATGGCAGCAGTTGAAAAGGTGTCCGAAGCACTAGATAACCAACAAGATATAGACATCATATGCTGTGACCTAAGTAAACCTTTCGATACAGTAAACCATGAAATCTTACTAGACAAACATTGTTATTATAGAATTAGAGGTAATTCACGCGATTTTCTCAGAACATACATAGCACATCGGTACCAAACGGTTAGTTGGAAAAACGAAACATCAAGAAAGCTCATGAAACATGGACTTGCAGAGGGATCTATACCTGGAACGGTACTTTTTATCATCTATAATTGACCTAATGCCCAACGTGCCAACATACAAAGCTTGTCCGTATGTAGTTGACAGACACCTCATTCTTGACAAAAAAGTCTAAGATTGCAACTGAAACAAATGACACGATATTACAAAATACAAATATTTGGTTCACTAGTAATAAACTGCTGTTATATAAAGAAAAATTTAGCTCTGAAATAGGCAACGTAAAATTTCTTGGAACGAATATGGTTAGTAAATTGAACTGGAAACATTAGGAAGAAATTATCCAAGGCAATGAGATCAATAAAAAAATATCGACTCGCCTTTCAGTAAAAACAGCAGCATACTTCTCAGATTTTGATAGTATTGGCGCATGTGGTGTTGCATTCTGGGGCACTGCTACATAAGCTCGTCGTATAATAATACTACAAAAGTAAGCCATTAGAATACTATGCCAACTAGGTTCTAGGGCCAACAGTAAAGATACCTTTAAAGAACAAGCGATACTTCAGCTACCATATTTGTATTATGCAGTCATAAATGAAGAAAAAACAAGATACTGAGGAGCCAAACTCTGCAGTAAAATCTGTAGCGAATTAAAAACAAAAAATGACTGTGACTTCGCAAATGGTGTAAACAAGCTTCTTCTGTAATACTCTATATGGGTACTGTATTCTACTCATATTCTCTGATTTAGACTGATGTATGTGATGGTGCCTTTAATTTACATTTTACATTTTTTTTTTCTTATATTATTTATATAAATGTTATATTTGTTTAGTAGGTTTCTGTATTGTATGAATTATTTTGTTTAATTCAAATGTGCTTTTAGAGGGCAGATTATTAAAACATAATATTTTTAGTCGCAAACTCCTCTATAAAATCCATATTTTACTATAAGGAACGTAACCAGACTGCAATCAACAGCTACTCTCCGTTCTATGTGCCCCGCCGAGCGCTGAATAACAAGTTACAAGCCTGGCGCGTTAAGTGTAATAATTGTATATTACTAACAGAACGCTAATGCTTTGATTGCAACAAAGACCAGCCGAAAGACTGATCCTACTTGAAGGAGCTCTCGTGCCAGTCGTACTACGCCATTCGCAGACTGCAGTTTCGAGCTGCTGGCTCTCATCAGCGCAAGGTAGGCATGTGACGACCGACACGAGGATCCGTGGAGTATTTGGTACATCTCAGTATCCATAGGATAGCGACATGCAAAACAATCAGCAAGCGCCATCTAGCGGTCCAGTGTCTGTTGCAATCGAAAAATAAATAGCCTCACTGGGCTTAGCATAGTTCAAATGTGCTTTTAGAGGGCAGAATTTTGTTGCTTCAGTGTAATGAATGAAAATTTACATTGAATAAATCTCTATCTATCTACTATGTACACTACGAATGCTGATGACTACCACAATAATTTATATCACCTTTCGAATAATATTTGAGGTGAAAATTAAAATATTGTTTTTTCGCCTCTAAACAAAATTTTTAGAATTGGTTGTTAGTAAAGCCGAGAAGTTTTTAAAATAAGTACTATTTTTTATCTTTTCATTTTTCAATAGACTGTTCTAAAGTTAAAACATAATTTTGCTTTAACAAAGACGAGATTATTCTTTTTATCTAATTAGTTTAGGTTTTGGGTTGGAACAAAAACAGTATTTCTTAGGATAGTAGCCCCACTGTTAGACTTCGATCACAAATGAAAATCATAATGCTAAAAGCAACGGTTAAGCCAGAATGGTGAACTTTATGGTCACAACCGAAGTTTAGCCAAAAATACGCGAAATCCTACATAACTCTTATACTAACCACTTTCACTTAACATGAATTTAGTAGTCAAACGGTGTGTATTAACGTCCTTTATCACCTTGCGCTGGCTAGTCCGTCGTCACTGAAACGCCCTGTATATATATATATAACAAAAATTTGAACATTTTCGACATGTTTCTTTTTCTCGTGTCAGTCTACCCACTGCCGCCTTTCTTCTTTTTTTGTCATGTCTGCTCTCGTACATCATAAAACCCCCACCTTGTTTCTAGTAGCTGAAATTCTTTCACTTTCTTTGCTATACTACCGCATTTCAAAATATTAAAATCTTTATATGTCCGAAAAAGGCCCTTCCTTATATATAAATTCTAATAAATTTTTAATCTTAAAACAAATGTTACAAATCATTTGTTTCTAAACCACAACTCTCTTACTCTGCTACTGCTACAAATCTGATGTGTTTCTGTCATATTAAACTTTGCTCAATTGATAAGTTGCCAATTCATAGATAGTGGCTATCTGTCTGCTATTAGGTCATTTTTCATGTATTAATTCTGAACAACTTTTCGTATTTTCCTCTAGAGTGAAATGAGGATAGCTCCCACTTAAGTTATATTTAAGTTTTCATAATTGTTGTGTATTCTTTATATCGGGCATCAAATATCCCTCTGCAATTTTTATTTTATAGACAAGCCAAAAATAAGAAATTACCCATCATTCTCCTTCCGCCCAGTAATCCGGCAACACGTATATTGTATTATATTACCGTCGACACGAAAATTTTAGGTCACCCTCATCTCAAGTTTTGATTTTCTTAAAATCGATATTGAAGACGAATAACTGTGTCGAATGCCACGTGAAAAGCCAGCAAATTGAGTCATCAGTCAGGGATACGGCGATAATTTGCCGTCCCTCACTTGTGGTCGTCAGCCAGTCATATTCTTATATTAACCCTAGGCACAATCAGATATTCCAATGTTCGCATCCGCAGCAATTCTAAGCTATAATGTGGTTTGAACTTCTGTCACTATACATAAAGGTCTTTTACAAAATTGAGGTTGGCATATTATTTGTTACATTTGACTCGAAATTGTTAATTTAGCTTACATCCATTTTTGGTATTTCTGGTTTTTTCAGGTATTATTAATGATGTTTTTATGTTATTATTTTTGAAAAAGTGTTTCAATGTGATGAAAAGAAAATGATGTATTATCATTGGATTGTTTACAAATCGGTTATAATTAAAATTTCGAACTTAAATGTTTCATTTGCTTAAAATGCATATGAACATTTGCAACTTCTTTTTTGATTAAATTATATGTTTTCTATTAAAGTAACCACTGTTATTGCATTTGCAGGATTTGGACATGATTTAAAATGTGTTTTTCTTTAACATTTATTTAACGTCGGTCTATTTCCACTACTGAGGCCTATCACCGACGCCTGTAGACGAGCTACCCCCCCAACCAGGAATTTTTGCCGAACTTCTTCCTTTAAGAAGAGTAGGGATCTTTTACTTGCTTAACATTTAATAGACAAGGGACCGACTGCTTTACATCCCCTCCGAAAAATGGTATATCACCTACACAACCCTCATCTCGCATAGCTTCCGCGCATACACTGATATACAAACCGCTGGAAGATATGTGAGGCGAGGACTTCTTTGAAACGGTCGTCCATCCAAGTACTAACCCGCCTAACGTTGCTTTACATCGCATATCGAAGTATGTACATAATTGAAGAACCTGGACTGGTACGTTTGAGTGCAATATAATATACACACAACACAAGACAAAATATAATTTGAATGTCACAATACCTCAAATTATATACACAATGCAAAGATTTATAATGTATTATGGTCGAAAATTTTATAATATTTCACCTGTCTATTTTAAGCACATAATAAGGATTATTCTGTGATAAAATAACTGAACTAATAAACATGCATTATTGTATAGGTAAATTTTAAGTAAAATTAACATTTTACAGTATAATTAAGTTGTTGGTACATACACTGATTGTTTATACAATCTAGCTGTAGGTACTATATAAATATAAAAATTTTGTGGCTATTATTTCTTTTATATTATATTTTGTAACTATAGGTTTGTAATTGGAAAACGCAATAAATTTAATTTGATTTGACCTCTAGTTTTGTTCGAAATTTTGTCATAAAAATTTTAAATTATTGTATTTTTGCGATCTGACCATTAAAAACACGCAATAGCACTGAAAGACGCATATTTGCAAAAAAATCATTAAATATGTTGCCGGCCGATTTAATTCTACAAGACTTAGATGTCCTGATCAAGTGGTAAAATGAACCAGATCCGTCTAAAATAGTTCCTGAACAAAACTTATTTTACCCCCATTATTAACAATGAATCACAATACAGTAATAGTCAAATCATAGAACATACCGTGTGTCAACGGATCATGGTAGACTCCCTTTTTTTCCTTATTCTTTAGAATATCGGGATGAAACTTGGTAGATGTATTATATGACCAAGAAGACACTTTGTGACTGTCATTTTTACCTCCTTCCAACTTTACTGGAAATGACTCCAACTTTTGATTTTTAAATAGAGCACCCTGTATATTATTATATTTTTGAAATCCTTGAAAAACTCTGAGTACGGTGATATCCCATAAGCGACATTTCGACTGAATGAAAAAAATTGGAACCTGGTGCATCTAGAGTGGCATGACCAGAAGAAAATGCTTTTGGCACATCCATGGATTCCTTAAAACTTCCGCTATTTTATGGCAACACTACCATAATATGGTTCCATTTGAGAAAAATTAAGTTTTGTTAAAACCTCGGTTAAAATACTGTTCAAGCCCAATTTGGTGGTCCACGAAATATACAGTGTGTCCCACTTATGACTAACTTGGCTATTTGTATTTGGATTTGTATGTATTTTTTACAGCATAATGAACTACCTTTGGAAGGTAGAAATTACTTAATCTCTATTTCAAAGCCGACTGTGATGTTTTTAAAATGGGAAAGTAACATTAGCGATTGAGATAGAGGAAAATTGTGTTTGGAAAAGTCGTTCAGAAAAATTAAGTAAGTTCAAATATGAAGTTTCATTTGAAAATATTTATTTTTAGTTTTTTTTTTTTATATTGAGTCAGAAAAATTCGAGGTTTGGGTTAGTTTAGAGCATCCAGACTGCTATGAATTCCAGAAAATAGTTGGAAATTTTTAATTTAATAAACCAGCTTATAATGTTCATAATTTATTTAATTCAAAGAAAACTGAACACAATATTAACAATGCTAACAATAATAATTTCCGACAGATCACCTTCAATTTCAATGCATTTTAAAATTCTTTTTTTATTATGATTCGATACTTTTCTTAATTCTTTAGGAGATATTGATCGACAAACTTCCAAAATTCTGTTACACAGTTCTTGTCTTGTGCGTGGTCTGCTTTTATAAACTTTTTCTTTAAATGCACCTCATAAATAAAAATCCAGGGGAGTAATATCTGGGGATCTGGGTGGAAACTCGCGAAGTGCACTATTACGTCCTATCCATTTTCGAGGAAAGTTTCGATGAAACCATTCTCTCACAATCAAGGCATTATGTACTGAGCAGCCATCTTGTTGGAAGTGGGTATCTCTTTGCAATACAAGCGGTAAATCGTCTGTAGCATCGGACAATTCTGTGTTAAGGAAATTCAAGTAAACATCTGCAATTAAATTTCCCTCGGAAAAAAAAATTGACCAATTAGCCGGGTTCCCATAATTCCACACCATACATTCTCTTTTTGGGAATACTGACTTTTGCATGTGATTACCCAATTTGGATTATCCGCAGCCCAATATCTACAATTTTGTGACGAAACCACGCCATTAGTGTTAAATGCGGCTTCGTCTGAGAAGAGTATTTTATCAATAAAACGACGGTCCTCTATAAAATTGCCTTGCAGCCAATAACAATATTCTAATCTTCGTTCTGGGTCCCCTTCTTACAACGTGTGAAGAAATTTTGGCTTGAAGGGTTTTAATTTGCGCCTGCGAAGGCAACGCCAGATCATGTTTTTTGATAAATTTAATTCCCGCGCAATTTCTCTTACACTGGTTCGTGGGTTTCCATTAACAAAACCCAGTATAATATCATCGTCTGGATGCCTTTTGATAGGTTTCAATTTTGGCTTCACAATAGTGCCGGTTTGATCAAACTAAGGGCAGCTAAGGTGCAATGATGTACTGGATGACGATCGGGATGTCTACGATTAAATATTTTAGCAGCCTCTCTGATGGAACGAATATTATCTCCAACGAGACGAATAATTTTCACTTTTTCTGGAATTGTTAATTTCAAAGGCATTTTGACGTAAAAATTGACAACTATGGTGTTTACAATAATTGATGTAAGTAGATTGACATTTATAGCAATCTGGATGCTCTAAACTAACCCAAACCTCGAATTTTTCTGACTTGAAATATTTTTCAAAAAAAAACTAAAAATCAATATTTTCAAATGAAACTTCACATTTGAACTTATTTAATTTTTTTGAACGACTTTTCCAAATACATTTTTCCTCTATCTCAATCGCTAATGTTACTTTTGCAAAATTCACATTTTAAAAACATCACAGTTGGCTTTGAAATAGTGAGTGAGTAACAGTTCTACCTTCCAAAGACAGTTTCATTATGGGTATTATGTGCTGTAAGAGATATACACAAATCCAAATACAAATAGCCAAGTTATAGGGGTGGCTTAGAACGAAGTGGGACACACTGTACATTCTCAAATTTGTATGCTCGAGATGATATGTCTGACATCACACAGGTCCATCACAAGCAATTTTTCCTGGCCATGGCACTCTAAATGCACGAAAAATTTCGAGTCAAATTTTTTTCATGGAGTCGAAATGTCACATATGGGGTATCACCGTACTCAGAGTTTTTCAAGGATTCCAAAAATATAATGATATACAGGGTGTTCCATTTAAAAATGAAAAGTTGGCGTAATTTCCGGTGAAACCGGAAGGAGGATAAAAAGGACAATTATGCCACAAAGTGTCTTCTTGGGCATATAATACATCTACCAGGTTTCAGTCTGATATTCTAAAAAAATAAGGAAAAAGAGGGTCTACTCGTGGACATCCGGTATTTTTTATTGATCTCACACTATATAATATCACCATTAACATATCTGAGTTAATGTGACGTTGACAAAATCCACATTTTTTCCCTATTTAAATGTAAACGAACCACTTTCATAATATATCAGAAGAAAATTTATATAGCTCAAAGTAAAAACCCATGTTAGTATTAATAATAACGCAGCATACTGTGTCTTCATATAAAACAGGATAAGCCCACGCCGTCTTTTCCAGTTTCCCTCTTTTTAAATATATAAAACTAGCCCGTATTAGGAGACCATATTTTTTTTCCGTAGACGTCTAGAGGTCCTCGGTGTGCCGTACACATTGTTGATTATAAATTTTCGGGGACTGTTTCCTATCTACCGCGAAACTTATGAGACGGTCAACGTTCCCATGAGAATTGTTTTCTGAATCCGCAGGAGGAACCCGATCTCGCAAATAACGGATTCACGCACAATGGATGTAACAAAGGATTCCCTTGAAACTGTTTTGTTCAAATTCCCGCACTTTGTTTACAATCAATTATCTATTATCAAGTTACTTTATGTTTGCTTCTGTTCCACGTTTAAGTACTCCATTAATTCGTTTTAATGCAAAACTTTTGTCAGCATGTCAAATTGGGTCATCTTTATTTTTGTAGAAAGAGGAAATTAAATTAGATATTTACGATCTATTAAAGTACAGTAAATTTTAAATGCATTGTAACGAGTCAAATGTGATAAAATATAAAAGGATATGTAAAAGGATATTTTAATGGCACATCAGTAAGTAACGTTACATCTAATATTGTACATATGTCATCTGACGTCTTTCGGTTTCTTAAATGAAAGATTATGAAATCTTCTGGGCCGCATCCAAGTATCGCAGATTTCTAAAACCAAACAAATTATATGTTATTATTTTGTACTGAATGTCATCTAAATTTAAATAACATATTATAGGCTACCTGAACACTTTAGTGTTGTTTTAAATCCATAAAAATTACCCCAGATGGTTTGTTTTGATTTAAGAATGACAAATGTCAAGTTGTCATTTAGGGGATTTTTAATTGCCAATCTTTTAATTGCCTTGACGCAAATTCCTGTTTTTTATTTAAAAAGAACAAAAAAGGGGCAGACATATTGAGATTTCTGCAGAGAGCAGAAGCTTGGTCCTGTAGTTTGCTCCAATTAAAAGACCTAATAAAATCTAAGGTCAGTAATTAAGATATTTTACATTGTTTGAAAATGTATTTAATATTTTAGAAGTATATATTTTTTTGAGCATATTCAGTCAAGTATAAAACTTTTCATTCAGGTTTTTTTTTCTTACCGTTAAAGCCCTGTCGTTGCCCTGCTTGTTATCCTTTTTGACTACCGTTGCCCTTTGGCATTTGAAAATTACCGACCTGGTATGTGTAAAATACATAATATCTTGTGGATCGAAGCCATATATGATCGCTGTGTTAAATCGTTGTCGCATGGTAGACGATTAGTTGAGAAGCTGCCCAGATAGTTTTTATTCCATCGTAGAGGTATGGCGTACCGACATATTATGGTTAACGGAGTAAGAATTTCCAACATATAGTGAGTAATTTTGATTATTATTCCAACACAGGAGCTACATCACGTCGCAGGGGAAGAAATCAAGTCAGTCTTCAGCTTAAAACTTTCAAACTTTTACATATCGTACTTTGCTGTACGCATATATATATCTGTGGTATATTACTATTCGCTTGTCTTTACATATGATATGTGGTTTTTCACCACGTTTCATGTGTATTTTTATAACTGTTGCCAAGCGATATGAGCACATAACAATTATCAATTAATTAATTTTAACATCTTTGAATGTAATACCATTATGTGTATGTGCGTGTACTTTTGTACTTATATATGGAATATTTCCTATAGTACTGTAAGCCAGAAACAGCAGCTGTTTGCGGTCCTAAAATAACATTTTTTATATTAATTTAGATCATATCATTATATACTGGTTCGACACACGAAACTGATTTTAGATTAGAGCTTGATATTCGTATTCTTTTTTTACATATATATTTTTTACATTAAATATACTCATTTCTATTTTGTTTTTTTCCCTTCTGATTTTGTTTGTCTTGTTCTCTGTCACCAACTCTTTGTCGATTAATTTCTGCTGGCGCCCCAAGCTTACAAACTTTTAGTTTTATTTAAAAATTTCCAACTTTTTATAAGAGGTTAATTTTGTTCTTTGACAATTTGATGACATTTGTGAACCTAACCCACGACCCCTCGCGGCCGACTAAAGAGCTACCGACAGGCGAGTTAAAAAAAAACTGGTACACTTTCTTTTAGCTATGTAAATCATTCGTTCTTTGATTGATATTAATAATCTTACAAATGTCACTTTTACGTTAATCAGTGGCGTCATTATTAAAATTGGTTCGACATCTAACAGATATTCAAAAACTTCGAATTGTTTCTAAAATTGAAGACGGTTGGTCCATAAGAAGACTTGCTGCTGAATGCGATGTGAGTAAAATCACGATAATGAGTGTTAAAAAACAATGGGAAACTAACCAAACGGTATTCCGTAAAGTTGGTTCCGGTAGGCCTAGAAAGAGCAATAATCAAGAAGATGAAAATCTTATAAATTACCTTAAGAGAAAACCCTTTTCAGACTGCAGTAAATGCAATTTCAGAGACAAATTTCCCTGCTTCGGTACCTACTGCTTGCAGAAGAATAAAACTAGGAAGCGAATTGAAGAGTTGTTCAGCGGCTAAAAAATACAAACTTTCAGAAGAAAAGAAGTCTTCTTCTTTTGGCATCATAACCCAGGGTGGGTCTTTGCCTGTCTGGCTATTTTCTGCCATTCTGTTCTCTTGAGTTTTTCTTCTCCAGTTTCTAATACTCATAGTTCTCAGGTCATCTGCTACATCATCTATCCATCTTATCCTAGGTCTTCCCCTTCTTCGTCTTCCAGCAGGTTTTCACTCATATATTTTTTTAGTTGTTCTCGAATCTTCCATTCTGTTGACATGTCCCAACCATGTTAATCTTTGACTCTTTACATATTTAATAATGTCACTCCCTTCATTTATCTGATTCAGTTCAGCATTCATGCGGATTCTCCATGTTCCATCAGCGTCCTGGACTGGCCCATGTATCTTTCGCAGAATCTTTCTTTCGAATATTCGAAGTATTTCCTCGTCTCTTTTTGCCATGGTCCAGGTCTCACATCCAAATGTTACTATAGGTCTAATTAAGGTTTTGTATATTTTTGTCTTGGTGTTTTTATCTAAGAAGAAAAGAAGTAGGGTAGGATTATTTTTACACTGAACTAATAATCAATGATGAAAACTTCTGGGGACAAGTTGTCTTTTCTGACGAAATGGTTTTTAAATCCTGTAACGATGGAAACGTTCGCCTATATAGGCCTCCTTCCACTAGACGAAAAATATACTTTCGATCCACAAATGTCAGGAAGGTTTTCAGTTAATGTCTGGGCTTGGATGAGCCTAAATGGGTTAGGTGTGTGTTGGAATAGTGGTGGTCATCTCAATTCTATTAAATATATTGAAATATTAAGCAATATTATGTTGCCGTCAGTAATAGAAGTGTTTCCGGAAAATAGTTTTATTTTCCAACAAGACAACTGCTCCATACATACGGCCCATCGTGTCAGACAATGGTTTCTTAATAAAAACATAGAGTTGACACTGTGGCCATCTAAAAGTCCGGATTTAAATCCAATTGAAAATGTTTGGGGACTAATGGTGAAACATATAAGAAAATTAAATAAACATCCAAATAATGCCCAAGAATTGGAAGAGATAATTGAAGACGCTTGGGAGAACTTGTCGCAAGAAGTTGACCTTGCAAGAAATCTGATTTTGTCCATGCCTGCAAGACTTCAGGCAGTTTTAGACGCTAATGGAGCAATGACAAAATATTAGCTAATTCTGTATTACGTAGTTGAAGTTCATTTATTTTATTTTTTTTATTGTATTGTATGTTCAGTTTGCATTGTTTACATTTTTTTTAACCTCAAGCGGTATTTTTGTGTTCTTATTTTAAAAATAGAATTATCATTATTCAGTTAGTATTTTAATTACAACCATTAGTGAATTATCCGTAACAAATATTATTTTTTTAATCAATAATATGGCAGGCTTGAAAATGTTTTGAAAAAGTTATTTTCTAATTATTTTAAAATTCCATTTGAATAAAATTAAAAAGAAAGGTTTAATAAGTTTAAAAACACTAAGAAAACCGGTCTCCTTCAAAAAAAACCAGGTCCGGGATAAATCACCTCTTCTTCACCCTGGTCTGGACATGCCTGGCCAGCCCTATTTGCAGACATATGCACACAACTAAACTATTAAGATTTTCGATGACAAGAGTTGTACCAGTTTAAATCAACTGTACATTAGGGTGGACCGAATTTTTATTTTTTTTTTTCATTCGCTATTCAGCGGAAAACTTGCCCCTCGGACAAATAAGTAAAATAAAACATAGAACTGATCAAATTTAACATTTTGCTGTAATTAAGAGAAAAAGTTTTTCCATGTTAGTCAAACACTACAACTTGAGTTAGGAAAAAAACAGGTAAAAATAATACATTCTTTTTTGATTTTTAGAGTATTTACAACATCATTTCTAAACACTTTAAATTGATTCCAGTATTGTTGCTTTTCATATATATTTTAATAATGTTTAAACATTACGTACGATTTATCTCGATGTCTAGCTTTTATTTTTATTTCCTCGTCATACCATGGTAACTGATTATTATTATGAATTACGTATGGGTGCTATAGAATTTATGACATTCTTAGAATTACATGTTAATTCCTCGAGAATACTGTTAACATCATCACTGTTTGCTAGGAATTAGAATGTGGAAAACCAAGGCGATGAATAGGGAAGTATGGAAACTGATATTAGAACATTCCAAGACCCACCCGGGGTTGTAGTGTCAAAGATGATGATGAATGCTTCTACTGCTGCCGAATTTTATGTATTCATATTGTTCTCTTATATTGTCGACATCTGTTATTCGTACCTTGTTAAATTGGTTTTTGTATAATCTTATCCTACTCTCTTTTTTTAAGCTACTTAAATTATATCTTATATTACATCTCCTCTTCCTCATCTCCATTATTTTCTTGACCTTTTGTTCTTATTGGGGCAACTATCATTGCTTTAAGGAAGTAATGGTTACTACCACAAGAGGCATCTCTATTTACTTTACTACATCTATGAGTTTTTTAAATGGAATTTTTGTTTTGTTATTATGTAATCAATAGTAGTTTTTAAATTCCCTGTTGTATGTGTATTTATGGATCTCTCGGCGTTGAAAAAAACACATTTAGAATCCTCAGCTGGTTTTGTTCGCATATTTTTATTAACCTTCTTTCGTTGTCAAACTTTCCAACCATATTGTCATTGGCCTTTCTTCATTATTTCTCTCGATGCTCCAATTTTTACTATTTCATCGTTTAGGTTTTCAAGGAATATATCTTTATTATAAATTTTTTCGTCCTCATTTACGGCCTATATTCCTAGCATGAACACTTATACCCGTATATTGAGAAGTTGATTTTTATGGTCCTTATAGGGATACCCACCGTTAATATCTGGTGGTCTATTTTATAAAGTTCTATTTGAGAATTGTAGATCCAACCGTTTACTCGTATAACCTATATTAGTTGTCTTATAGTCTGACCGAAAATAGTAATTAGTAGAGCCAGGGGCTCTAATATTATGGATTCTCAATCTCTATATAGTAAAAAAAATGTTGAATGATGAAATATGAACAATATTATTTTATATATATGCCTATTTAAATATATGTTGTGGCGCCACTGGATGACGAGCCATCCGAATTTTGTTTTTTTTATAAGCATGTAAAGAAATAAAACGCCAGGATATTACGCAGGGACACTCTCCTCTCGTCCAGGGGTCTATCAGGACTTTTATTATAACGTAATACAGGTAGACCATGGTAACAGGAGAAACATAAGGAGTGCGAAGCTAACCTAATAATTTTCTACCTTCGTCTATAAAAGCTCCGCCTATTTCACAGCGGTCCACAAATTATTACATTAACACATTCAACCCATTTAGTCGACTATGGCAATTACACAGAATGTCCTAGTCGTTGTTTTCATTTCCGGTTCGAGGCAAAAACGGATAAAATTTATTATATTCCTATGGTAGAACGAGGTGCCGCTTTTTTGAGGAGAATGCCGCTGATTTTTTGCTCTACTGTGTACTCCTTTTGGCTCCACTATACACTTATCTACATGTCCCAGAGTCCTCCCATAGTTTGCCCTGAATTTCAGGAAGGCAAAAGAATAAATTTTGATATAATGTTAAGCACACCAAATAAACTATGCCATTTTTCGGCACTACCAACAACTACTGAATTTTTCATTGAGCGTCTGAAACTTTTATGGTGGGTGGTTCTATTTAACGAGACAACCTTATGCTGAGTCCGAGTCCTAGCGGGGGGCGTTTTTGTGTAATGCAATTTTTCACAAATCAATATCTTAGGTGTTTAGGAACCACTTTTACAAAACCCCAATACATTTAAAGCCTACGCTTGCATACATTACGCTACGCACGTTTCACTGACCATGTTAGCATAATCAAGAGATTATGAAAGCTAAAACCCGGTTTATCAAGGAGGTTCTCAGACGCTTATTGAGAAATTCAGTAGCTCTTGATCTATTTTTTTATGGTTGTAGTTATTTTAGACTAAAATTCCTAGGATATTAGAAGTTACATTGCATGCTATTGGATGACCCTGCTTGTACTTTGAACCTGAATGTTATATGCGCTGGGTGAATCAGTATTACAATGAGCTACAACCGAAGTCACTGATGCTTTCGTTGGTGACAATTTCATATAACATCATATTTTGAAATAGGATATAAATAGACTTATAACATAGTATTTAATTTTGTGAAGAACCTCACATTAATATCCTTTCATATTATATCCACTAAATTTTTCGAACTGACACAAACTATGATAAAAACTAGGTTAATGTTTTATACGTAAAATAAATTATATTTTATTTTTATCTCCTCCACCGAAACCCATTAATCATATGAATAACAGCCCGACGTAGCTTGCATTCAGTTTTATTTCCTCAATTTATAAGGATAATTCAACACATTGATATTGTTTTTTGTTATTAATTCCCCATTATTTGCGCAAATTTGGAATGCTTTATCGATCGGGTCCTTTCGGAAGCTGCCCCGGAGTTTCCGATCCTTACCGAATAACGCAGGATGAATTTCAGATCCTTCGCAGTCTTCTGGCTTACGCGAACGGTGTGATGTAAAATTGTACTAAAATATGCCGAGTTCGCGCGCTTGTCCAGTGTAGACAACCTCGTTTTCTTTTATTTGTTTAAATAATTGTTGACCTAATTATTAGTCGTTAACACATGAGTATGTATGTTTCTAATTTGATATATAGATGTTTATCACTGCCGGTTAAATAATTATAATTCTTCTGCATTTTACTTATCTCGCAAATTTGCGTTTTAAGTTTTATTTAAAGATTTAGAAAGATGCAGGTGACTTTCATCAGTTAACAACATTCACTTTCTTTTTTCACACGTTGGAAGTTATTGTAATTATAGTTTTATTATATATGTAAATGGAAATAAGTATTAATTAAAAAATTATTGCGGTATCGGTAGCGTGAATTTTAAGAAATTATTAAATAAGTATATAAAACCCAATATTTTTAATTTAATATTGCAAATAGATTGTTCAGAATAATAAAATTTCGTTTGAATTACACTTACATAAATACTAAGGAATTAAATTAAATAATTAACATGTTTTAAAATGTACTTATGAACTCATATCGTTTGTTTAAACATATGAGCAGTTATATCTAATATGTATGTCGCATATTTTTTAAAATGGGTTGTCAATACCATAAATGAAATACGTTACACTTCGATAGGTATGTATTTTCTGTAATCGCCATGATTAAACGAAATGGAAATATATTTAATCAATAGTAATTTTCTAGTGCATGTAAATTAATTGATAATATCTGATTATTTTTACGAAAATGTTTTGAACCCACTGCGAGAAGACGAGAGGGGGGGGCCCTGTCATTATACCCCAGTTGTCAGATATTGTTCTAGGGAAATAACTAGAACTACTAGAATTTGTTTGGCTTACATTTTTTAATTTAGACGATAAAAAAAGACTGAGATTGTGAATCACTTTAACGTTAATCGAGAATCTTGTTTTGAAAATGCAAAAATCACAGAATCATGGATTGTTGCATTCGAGTTAAGACTGCGGTGTTCTAGTCCCAGAAATCACTAATTTCATCCATTTTTATCCCAAAACTCGTGTTTTAGATGTCTTATAATAAAGCTGTCTCCAATAAAAAAAAACAATAAATATTAATATCCCATTTCAAAGAACCCCAATTAGTGTAGTATACCTCTTTATTATTGATTATATGTACACATATGTTTACAAGTATTGACAAGTCAAACAGAAAAGAAATACCTGCAACTCTATAAATTAAAGTTATTAGTAAACAGCAGAGCATGCAGTTTTAGCAATTTAAAATAAAGAGCAGTACGTACAGTAGATATCAATTCACAAAATGGTTTGTAAAAATTTACAATTAATTCAATATTAGGTTACGAAATGATGATGAGAGCCACCCGGTATACGGCTCACAAAATTTCCAGTGAAGCCATGTACAAAACCAAAATGGCTGACTTCCGATTTCAATGCAATTTAAATGAAAAACGAATTTTTCAATAGGACAACCTGTATATTTTCGCATGTTTGGATCCTGCTGGCCAAAATTATATATATGTCGATTATCAAAATATTTCTTTTTTTTTTTTTTCATTATAAATTTAAAGAGAAGGTAGACATTATGCGTATCATTTTTTCCCTAATTTAAAGATCTAATTAAATAATAGTTTGTCCCATAGGAGTTCCATTAAAAAGGAAATAGTTTTCGTTGAAATACCAATATCGTGGAATTTAATGAAGAAAAAAACATTGCAATAACATATTTTCCCTCATCTAGATACGAATACACATGACTTAGCATATGATACAAAGCCGTTTCTATTTATTTAGGTACCCTATCTCACGCGCGGATCCAGGGAGGGGCCATGGGGGCCATGCCTCCCTCCCAGATCTCAAAAAAATTAACAGTAAAATTAAAGATTTTCCCGGCGCCCGGCATCGCACATATGGTTTTAAACGGCTAATCGGGTATCCTAAAAAATTGTTTATTTACATCGCGTTATGCAGAATCCTCGGCACACGTACAATAAATAGAGAACGCAATGATATCTTGTAGGTACTCTTTCCGCCGTTAAAAATAAAAGAGAAGCTGCTTCGGAATGTTTCAATGCTATATTGATGGAAACTCAAAATATGTTGAAACTTGATGTTGAATTAACTATATTTAGACTTACCAACAAAATGAAAAATCGTTCCGACCCCAACTTATCCTGAAATTCTTCTGAAGACTATTACATAATTTCCCTATTTATCCCACTGTTGGATTATGTTATAAATGATCGGGAAACAGATTTCCAGTGAAAACACTCAATCTATTTAGCTTAAATATTTATTTGCCAACAAATGCAATGAAAGCAACTGAAACAAAAACTATGGCAGCTGGGAAGATCCGACAGATATGTACACAG
This sequence comes from Leptura quadrifasciata, assembly GCA_963675555.1. Classification (NCBI taxonomy): domain Eukaryota; kingdom Metazoa; phylum Arthropoda; class Insecta; order Coleoptera; family Cerambycidae; genus Leptura; species Leptura quadrifasciata. The sequence continues at coordinate 76,880,183 of OY776673.1, read as the reverse complement.
TTATTTTTTGAAAAGAAGATCCAAAAATAGTTTTGGACTTTAAAGAATTTTGATATTTGGAAGTTGAAATGGAGCGCTTACTCAAACTCCGTAAATAAAGACTTAAGCACCTGCTGACGGTTTGGATACGTTACAACTGTGCGGTAAAGTTTATGTTTTGTGTAGCTGTGGTACTTACTATATATATGTCCAATTCTTTTTTTCATTCTTTTTAATAAGAAGAAATTATATTTTATTTTATGAAGCATAATAAAAATACATATTATGTTGTTCTTCCTAAAAATTGTTTTAATAAGGTTTTTGTCCCATTTTTAGCGTATTATATTTGTATGTTTCTCTCAATATTTTGTATGGGCGCCCCCTTAATTTGGGTCTGGATCCGCGTCTGCCCTGTCTAAATCCATGCTGATATCCTGACAAATATTCTTACTTTCTAGTTGAGCATAAATGCAGAAGGCAAAAGCCTTTTCCATCACTTTAGATAAGGTGCTAAGAAAGTGGATTTGATGGTAATTTTTTTTCTATATTATCTGTGTAGCCTTTTTTAAAAACAGGAATAATTTGTGCAAGCTTAAACACTTCAAGAAAATAGCCTTGGGAGAAGGATTGATTGACCAAATATAGAAATGGAGATGTAATACTCTTGCCAATATTTTTAAGTATAGTGTTAGATAAATATGTCATCAACATCTGATGAGTGTTTGTTTTCTAATTGATTTTCCTATTCTGTTACGGGATTAACGAGACAGTTTAGTTCGGATTGTCCAGACATGGTGCAATTGCAAGGTAGCGCTTAATTTTGGCAAAATATTCTAAAATGTTCCTTTCTACTACATTGGAAAATAAAATGCAAATAATTCACTTTTTGTTATATATTATTCTCTACCATCAATGCACATTAATAGGAGAAATTTTAGTCTGTTAAAACAAAATAAATAAGCATTAAAATGAGCTGTCACGGATTTATGAATTTATGAGTTTTTAATCTGTATCAGAAAGTAAAAGTGGTCAGAAGGTGCAGCGGACTACGATAGCGGTAAAGCGCTTTTTGTTATTGTCTTGTAGTTTGGTTTAAGCAAAGGTTATGTTGCTTATCATGAAGTTTATATTCAAAAAGACGAACATGATGGATGGTCAGGGGGTGCGGGAAAGCCAAATAGAAAAATTAGCTTGTAGTATTATACATTGGAGTGTTGTGAGGGGGGGGGGGGGATTTCACTTATTTTTTCATGGTATCATCCTTAATTGAATCCACTTGAATTTTTTTGAGGTAGGAGTGCAGAAAATCGGTGAGTGCCTTACTACTGGTCTCGATTGTATTTAAGAACTTACTGATTTCAGTCTTAGCACTTCTTGACCTCCCAAGTCGCATTGCCTTTAACTCCTTTTCCCAGATTCACTAAGTATCCTGGTCAAAATTTGGGCGGTCGATCAAAAGTGATGAAGATGTATCAAAGTAACGTTTTACTTATTTCTGACTTTTAGTTTGGTCACAGTACACTTTTTCCCGGAACGGTTGGTCGAATCGAACTGAAACTGGTGGCAATCGATTCTATGACCTCAAGCTACTCGAAAACGAGGGATCGCGTTGCCTTCCTTTTTACAGAGTCACAAAGTATCCCTGTCAAAATTTAGACGGTTAGTCAAAAGTGGTGTATCGTGGTCCTAGTTGTCATCCAGTAACGTTTTACTAATATCTGACCTTTAGTTTGGCCACAGGACACTTTTTCCCGGAACAGTTGGTCGGATCGGTTCGGCAATGATCTGAATCGATTCCTCGTGGTCGACTTAGTCGATAACGATACCTCCCGCGCCTTCGTGTGTCTTCGGGAGACTTCGGAAGTGTTCGTGCGAAGTTCGGATTTTTGCTTAAAATCCTAGCTTTGACATATGCGAACTTCCCTGAAACTTGTTCGTAATCCATTCTCCGTGGTCGGTATAGTCGAAAATGCTACCCCACCCGACCTTGTACGCCTTCGATAAAAAGTGTTCTAAACTTCATCGAGGTTGTGTACCACCCAACCGGTGAGGGGGGTGGGCGCTGTGTGCTTGCAAAAAATCCTACTTAAATATTCGATTTTTAGGTTAGAGAACCCACTCGCATCTAACTTCACTATGTCTTTAAAAAAATTTAGGTTATGTTTATACTAGATTGTTTGTGTCTATATTCACGTTATTTATAAATGTCACTCTCACAGGATTAAATTAAGCGACTGCCGTATCCGTCGACGTCATACTTCCGTTTTTGAATACGTACTTCCGTCTAGTACACAAAATATAACCGGAATGACAGATCTCAAAATTCAAACATCAATACCAATGCCGTAATAAGATGAGAAGTTAAAGACAGGTATTTATTTGAAAGATGAAACGATAAACAATAATATACGTTCCGAAACCCTGAAAGAGATATCAACTGAAATAGTGCAACCACTTACGTATCTAATAAATAAATGTTTTGAGATGGGATACTTTCCTAAAGCACTAAAAATTGGCGTAATTAAACCACTTTATAAAGGAGGTGACCACACACTTTTAATTAATTCCAGACCTATCTCTTCAATATCTAATATTGCTAAAATATTTGAAAGAATTTTAAAAAATAGGATAATGAGTTTTTTAAATAAGTTTAAAATAATTTCAGATAAACAATTTGGTTTTAGAGAGGGGAGGCCCACGGGAGATGCTATATCATATCTTACGAATCATATTTATTGTGCATTAAATGAAAGTAAACCATGCCTATGCATATTCATGGACCTCGCCAAAGCGTTTGATACTGTGTGTCACGAAAAATTACTAAACAAGTTAAAATATTTCGGCTTGAGAGGTAAAGTTTTTAAACTTATTAAAAGTTATTTAGAAGGACGAACGCAGTATGTAAAAATCGAGGATACTATTAGTGAACCTGGAGTTGTTAAATATGGTGTTCCGCAAGGTACAGTTTTGGGGCCCGTATTATTTACGCTATATATCAATAGCCTATTGACTCTAAATATTACAGGATCCATACTGAGTTTTGCAGATGATACTGCAATAATATATACAGCAGATTCCTGGAATGAATTAAAGAATAAAGCGGAAGTTGATTTCAAAAATATTAGTAATTTCTTTAAATTCAATTCACTGACTCTCAACTGTGATAAAACGTGTTACTTACCATTCATATCGTATACCAACAGTTTGCCAAACCTGGGTTCACTAAATGTTGATACAGATACAATAATAAGAGAAAATGTATCTGTAAAATATTTGGGAATTATCATTGACCGCCACCTTAAGTGGGACTTACATATAAAAAATGTTATAAACAAAATTAGAGGTTTACTAGCGAGATTTAAATACCTACGAGAATATCTTGGATTAGACCATCTTAAAATCTTATATTATGCGCTTGTGCAATCGCAAATAACGTACGGTATTATCGGTTGGGGTGGGGTAAATGATAAACACTTATATAACTTGAACGTCCTTCAAAAATGGATTTTAAAAATAATATATAGGAAAAATAGAACATACTCTAGCGATGGTATTTTTACCGAAAATAGAGTATTTGATATTCGGCAACTGTTTTGTTTTAATATATTTATAAATATTCACAAAAACAAAATTAACATAGCGAACATTATGCATTCATATGAAACAAGATGTAGATTGAATAGTTGTCATAAACCAAAAGCAGAAAAAACGATAGGTCAGAGAAATTTCACTTACCTTGCTCCAAGGCTTTACGATCTTTTACCCACTGACCTCAGGAGTATACGTAGTTTCAAAATGTTTAAAAGTAAGTTAAAATAATGGTTATTCCAAACAAGTAGGCAAGAAATACACAATATCATTAATCAGAGGGTATATATATATAGTAGGTTAAGAGATTAATCAGATGTTGTATAGTATATGTCAAAGCATGAATGTGTATGTAAGTTTGTGTGGATGGGGAAATTTCCGTGTATGAATGGCCTTATTGTAGGTATTGTATTTATACATAATATTATTGTGCTAATGTATACATATTCTTATCTTTTACTGCAATTTATGCATAGTAAATTACGATAAGTTAGGTATATCACAAACAAGTAGATCTCTACTTCTGTGATTTTTCCTTGTTTATTTATTTTGATTATAATTCCTGAATGTGCAGTTTATATACTTATACTAAATAAACTTTTTTTTTTTTTTTTTTTTTTTTTACAAAAAACCAGTCACCCTACTCTGTGGCTCCGACCCTCACAGAGGGGAGCTGGTAATACCAATAGCCATTCCCCACGCCCGTGGGGTGAGTGACTACCGGGTCCGCGAATCGTGTGCCCTGAGTAGACGTAATGAACCGAGGATGACAGCCTTCTGCATTCTGCCGGCTAAGATCTCTGCCGAATCTTATTATTATTATTATTATTATAAATGTATTTTCACATGTAATTACCAATGTTAAATGATTATGTTCCCTTTATAAAAGAAAAGAAATATACAGATGACGCAGAAACCAATTTCTTGTTGTATATGAAAAAGGTCCTATTTCGCTCAAAAATTAGCTGCGAAACCCGAGGTTTCCCGGGTTTCTTGATATACATCTTATTAATTAACTTAGTGTTGCAACGGTTACGGTTGGGGAACGGTTTAGTTCACGGCTTTTGCTATTATACGGTTAACCGTAACCGTCTATTTTTCACGGTTGTTATACGGTTCTTGCAGGTCTGAACGTGCAACTCGCAACAGCGGGCGCGTTGACACCGATACGGATAAGAGCCTGTTAGTTGACGGTACAGTTTCTGAAAGCGCGTCCATCGGACTCTGTGTTGTGTTTGTGTTTTCGCGGTGAAAATGTCGCATACACGTAAAATAGAAATTAGTTTTCAGTTTAAATATTTTAACTACATTTTTAAGTAGGTAGATACAGATGCCTACCTATATTTAAAAATTTAAATAAATGTTTGTTTTTTTTTAATCTCTATCAGCTTTTATTGTTTACAATGTTTCCTGTTTATTTATATTTAGAACGTTTAATTTTATGCTGTTTTTTTAATACCACTACAAAAATGTACTTTTAGTTTTTTTTTACGTTTTTGTTTTGTTTTAAATATGCCCTTTCGAAGTGTTGTGTTTTATTTTGAAGAATAAAGTTTATTATTTTATCATTATGCGAATCATTTGAAAAACCGTAACCGTAGGAATAACCGTAACCGTAACCCGCATCACTAAAATAACCCACGTTATTATGAGCCGCCGTACATTGCAAGTATGGATATGGTTCACCGCTCGAATTGTTTTTATTACTGTAAAATTATAAACAAAAATAAATGGCCACACCAATAATTTGTCAAAGTTATTTTTATCTAGGTCAGACGGACTACGCCCCATATTAATGATAAGGTTTGGTTAATTACGTTAATTAAATTCAGCAGTAAAGTCGACACTAACGTTCAGTAAGGTGGATCATGCAGAATTAGTGCAATTTCCTAAACAGCTCATATAAGGCATATTTGATTTATTTGGTAGTGTTCCTTTTCAATCTTCCAATGTTTTGCAGAAGTTTCGATAATATTTTGCCCGGTCCTTCTCAAGTAAACTAATGACATCACAACTCAGTAAGTTTATATTTATGAGCTTTTAAATTTTCAATTTACGCGCTGTCATGCACAACACATTTCTTTGAAGAGCATATTAAAATCGTAATTATTGTAAATTATTCTATTTCGGTAAAACTATTCTAAATACAGGGTGTACCGTAAATGCATGTAAACACTTGTCAAATATGCATATTAGAATATTAAGTTCAGTGTTTTGTACAAAACCTTTTAAAAATAGACTACCTTGGTGAGTTATACACAGAGTGGTACTCCAGAAGCTATTACCACATTATTTTCTCGAAAATGTCATACTACAAAGATAAGAATACATATGTTCTGCCCATTTTGTAAAGTTATTATCTACCCATGCTCCCTTAAGGGGCGAGACAAACTACTTCTTATAGTCTCTTTCACGCAACTTCTGGTCGATTATGGATATATGAAAAAAAATATTTCATTAGAAACCACATATATTTTAAAACATTTTTGGAACTTACCAAATTTTTGGATATCCAGTCGTATTCGATTAAAAATATAAAGAGGATGGCGTCAGCGTAATTTTTTTTTGTCAATCTATCCAAATTTTTGTCGTATACTTCAGGAAGTTACAATACATGATATTTTTATATCATAAATAGATAGGCTACTAAAAAAAGCTTCATCTTATTTTTTTTTGTCAATATTGAAAATGAAGAAGTATTTGTATTGGCTGAGAATTTAAAACCATTGAACCGCTCCGTCCCTACCAATTCAATTCAATTCAAATAGTCTTTATTAATATTAACATTACAATAAGTTGCCTACCGAATGACGTCATTTGTGGCAGTGACGTCACGTGAATAATGTTGAAACGTCTGAACAGAATGTTGTGACTATAGATTAATATACTAAGCATGTAATGGAATTACTATCCGTCATATTAACCAATTATTAATAACACGGTTAAAGATAACAACGTGAATTAGTAAATTTGGGACTTCAAGTCAATATTATAGCGTTTTTGTTCACGTGGTTTTGTTTATGTAAAAATGCTAATTATAAAGTCGAATATTTGCGAATTAAATTTTTTAAATTTATATTCTCAAAACTTTAAAGGCAGGTGTGCCACAAGGGTACCACTGCTATTTTCACTCTACGTTTAGGATGTATCTATTGTTGTTAAAAACGCCACACTCCATCAATATGCAAACGATTCGCAAATTTATTGTTCATTTGAGCCAATATACCGTAATTCTACACAAATCAAAGTTAATCAAGACTTGACTAACATATTTAAATATGCATGTGATCATAATCTAAAATTGAACGCATCTAAATCACAAGTACTGTTAATAGGAACAATTCCGGTGATCAATGAATAAAAGAATCTGGGCTTGATTCGTTCCTGAAGTTTGAAACTCATGTTAAAAATAAAATAAAGTTGTCTTATTTTCGCTTAAGAAAAATATCATTTGACGCATAATATACCACAAAAATATAAGCAGATATTTTGTAATACTTTAAGATTATCTCTGCTTGGCTATGGAGACACGCTGTCTTTTTTAATGAAACATGCTCTACAAAAAGTTCAAAATTCTTGTATGAGGTACATTTAGCAGGGTGGAGGATTAATGAAAATAAACCAAAATGTAATAAATAACGCCAAGATTTTTTGCTTCACCCAATTTAGATACTTTATCATATCAATTTTAACAACAAAATGAGACAGTTTATCTCTAAAATATTTTAAGCCCGCTATCAATAAAACAGACTTAGAAGCATTAATGTTTAAGTTATGCTTCAAAGAAATTTTTTAAATTTTCTGTATATTTGATGAAATATTTTCTTGTGCAAATATGTGGTGCACATTTAGACAAACATCGAGAATTAATTGAGAATAATCTGCGTATTGCATTACACTAGAATTAAACTTCACCGTTCATGTCTGCAACGTATATTAAAAATAAAAGGGGCCCTAAGATGGATCCTTGAGGTGCATCTTGATGTATGAAACAAATTTGGATTTGACAGTCTTATTATCTATTGCCAAAGCTACGCATTGGTTCCCTGCTAGTTAAATAATATTTTTTTTAAATTATGTAGGAGAAGCCGAAAAAATACAATTTAGAAAGCAAAACTTGTGGATTCAAAATATCGAAAGCTAAGATCAAGTAGAACTAAACAAGTTGCTTTATTGTTATCTGAATTTTGACAAATAATGTCAACAGTTACTTTTATAAGTGCGGTGGAAGTGCTATGATTTTTACGAAAGCCTGATTATGTCGAGGAAGTCAAATAATTTTCATTGAAATAAGGAAAAATTTTGTTGTGAATGTATCTTTCCAAAATTTTAGTAGTTGAAGATAAGATATTAATAGGTCTGAGGTTTAACTATTGCCCTTTTCCAGCAGTATGAAAATACACCATCAAGTATAGGTGTTTAAAATATTTATGAGATGATTTATACAAAATGACAAACATAGTTTAAAGTCATTAAAAGAAATACCATCTGCACCAACACTGTAAGTTCTAAATAATAACTTTATTTGCATTTTTAAAATTTATGCATCTTCCTGATTCTTTGGAAAGGTGAATTTTATTAACGAAATGAATAGTTCGGGTCAGTACAAAAAATATTTTATCCAATGCCGGCCCTGTCGAACATCTCTTTTTTAAACAATGTTTTAAACCACGTTTTTTTTTTCACTTTTTGTTGAATATCTCCGGTTGTATTTGTCGCATCGAGAAAACAAAAATATGGGCTGCTGCTTCACATTTAATTTTCTGACAATACTTGACCAGTCAAAGTTAATTTGTTATTAATAATAATGATGCCTTTATTGCGCAACAGGTAACACCCAATAACAATTTTTGGGCAACGCAAAGGATGCTCGTAATAATATAATAAGAAAAAATTACAAATAAATATGAGTAAACACAGATAAATGAGAGAAAAAGAAAAAATATAAAGAAAATATAAACAACAGTATAGTCCAAGTAAGGACTGCCCGAGACAAAAAAAAGACTAAGCAAAAACTTTACGGCATAGGCCATGGCGCTAAGTTGAAGTAAATAGATTCCAGTAAATAAAAATTGCAAACAAAAACTTTACAACATTATTATATCGCTGCGGGCCATGGCGCCAAGCCTGACATGAAACATTCCCGACGCACATTAAAAGCCTATAAAGGTAAACGAGTCAATTTGCGAACAGAACAAAAAAGTGTACTGGTATTTTAATGAGGTCGTAAAGTTTTTGTTTGGTTTTTTATGTCTCAGTTTATTCTTACTTGCACATTACCTAAAACATTACGATATAATAAATATAATAAATGAGGATGCAGTGATGTTTAATAAAAGTTCCATTTTATATTAGAGATAATTCATCGCTGTGTGTGATATTTTGTTTTTTGTACAAATATTAATATCACATATATGACAAATTTTATTGCAATTACTACACATTGTATAGATAGACGATTTCAAAAGCAGATTCGTTCTGGCAAGAGGATAATAAAACGCGTAGTTGTGTCTAGAATAATAATTCGGTCCATTGAATCATAATTCAGACAATAGTTCCGGACAGTCAATATTATTATTCAGTAAATTGTACAAAAAATAAATAGAGTTGCATTTTCTTCTTAATTCTAAGCTATGCATTTCAAATCTAGTAAGGAGAGTGTTTTGCTCTATACCTCTTTCGGGAGTTGCATCCACTTTAAATGCTAAACATTTCAAAAATTTTCTTTGCAGATTTTCTAGTGTCGGTTTATGATTCTCGTAATAGAGAATAGGGTTCAGATAAGCAAGTTAAGCTGCAAAAAAATAATTATTAAAAAAATAGTTGATTTTTTGAATTTGTCATCTCTTCAATAGCTACAAGCCAATATTCAGAATATTTTTTGAAAACGTGCCTCCTACTAAACCAATATATCCTGCCAAATTTGAAGTTAAAATATACATAATAACCTTTGTTCTTTGTAAATGAGTACTAGAGACAGCATTTTATTTCCTTATGATTTTCACAGTTACACAGAATCTATGAAGTAAGCTATTGCAATTTTAGGTTTAGGAAGTATCAATTTGCTATTTATAAACAATTAATATCTAAAAAGTTCCATATATCCGGTCCAAATTAAAATTTTGTATTTTTTTTTATTATTCTAGGTCTCGTACAGCACAATTAAGCTATGTTTTTGCTGTTGATTTTAGTCCAAAAGCCAAAGCGTACTGTTAATTTGGTTATAACGAAAGATTTTGAAATTGAAGAGAAATTGCGGGTTTTAAGATTTTTTTTCCATTTTTATCGAAAAATATATGTAAGAACCTAGGATTTAAGACCAAAAATATGTCTCTACTGTCATACCCACCTATAGGATTAACAGTCGACTTTTCAAATTTACAATTTGTTATAAGGTTTTACCTTCAAATCTGGCACGGTATTTTGGTTTAGTAAGAGGCATGTTTTAACTAGATAACATGAATATTGGCTTGTATCAATTTAAGATATTTAGCAAATTCAAAGAATCGGCCATTTTTTTGTTTTTATTTTTTGCAACTTAACAAATTAACAGAAACAATTTTTACTGATCAAGCTTTATCAGAAATTTAATTATGAAGAAGTTCATATTTTTGTTTTCTCGATATAACAAATACAACCGGAGATATTCAACAAGAAGTGAGAAAAAACATGTTTCAAGAAATAACGTTTCCCAGTTTAACGATGCGTTAGATAATCTCATTTTGTACAACTTACTCAAGTTGCTAATGAAACCTCATGGATTACGGAATTCTTTAGTATCCTAAACGACCCCTTTTTTATTAGCAGAACTTGAATTTTAAACGGCGTAGGCAGTATAAATTCAAATTACATTGGTGACCATAAATGTGCTCATTGTTACCTAAGTTTCCTGATAGAAAATAACGAAGGGAAGTTTATGACTTACAGGAAGGACTTTTCAATACTTTCCTTATTTAAACACGTCTTACAATACAAAATTGATATGAAAATTTTACTTTTATAATTCTATCTTCGTTCCACCGTTAAGTATAATTCGTAGGATTAAAGCGTATTGACCTTGTATCACTGGTAGGATAAAAGGTTTGTTCAAATAACGTGTTAGATCTGGTATTAAATATGAACATTCTAAATAACGTGACGATTGAAACTTATGATTATACATTACCTGCAATAAGTACAGATAAAACAGCATACTTCCATCGTTTGCGGAGTGTACAAAATCAAAATGCCTCTCGAACACTCTAAAATTATTGAATATACAACGCTGACTCAAAAATTCTTATATACTTGTTGTTTTAGATTTAACCAATGTTATCAGATGAGTGCCTATGGTTAATATGTTAAACATCAAAATCAATTTCTCATCTTTGTTCCCCCTGTTTGTTTTCATAATTTACATTTCTCCTAATACTGGTGTTGAAATTTATGAGACTATATTCGATAGTCTAAGAGGCGTAATTTCTATGAATAATCAAGATGATCTTATCTACTTGTAGTTGTAAATTTCAGTGAATGTATGGATGCTCAAACAATACAATGGTATTCTGAAGTTTAATCAACTTATTAACTTTAGTAAGTTTGCAGTGCATAGTGCAAGCTCTGTGAATTTGAAATTTCATGACAGTTCCATATCACATTATAATTTTAAGAAAACTAATGTTATTGAACATATGAGTACATATGTCATGTGTCCATAATGTTTTGGAATATAATATACGTACGCCTTATAGATATCTGCAAATAAATCTTCTTGAGACATACCACACGTTATATTAAGTTGCTTCTGTCAATAATGAACTCACAATTTGTGAAACCAAAAAAGGTCATTCAGAAATGGTATGTAAAGTTTCATACGCAGAAGGTTTTTTGTTTTTCGCATCAAGCCCTTTTCGCCGAATAAGGAGAGAAGTACGGTAATAAGTTCAAATTGAAGTACATCTGTCAATCCGTTGTTGAGTTTTTTAAACATTAGCGTTTTGTTATAAAGTGCACTAACAAGAAACTTCCATAATATCAATTTCGGATGTTTGAAAAAAAATGCAGGTCATGTATGTAGGGAAAACTCAGCTCTACAATTTCCTTGCCTATTATTTTTTGCGAGAGCTGTTTTAAAAATATTTTCAGTTAAAATATGAACAACACCGATTTTTCTGTTTTACGAAAAAATTCGTCTAATTTTAAGCGTTGATTGCAAGAAAACTAACAGGATTAGTAAGATGCGCCTGTTTTTATATGGCAAACTTTGTTGTTTATGAACACACATTCCAAAAAGTCTCGCATAGAAACTGTAATCCGAGGTATCCTAACGACACTCCATTAATTTTTTAGAAGTATAGCTTTTTCAGACTTAAATATTTGCAGTTTATGCAACTATAGGTACATCATATTATCTCATAAAATCTAAACAGAATATTTTATTGTTTTTCGTAGTTTCAATTGATTCTAATTTTTGTTAAATTGAATTTAATCAAAGAATTATTTCATTTCATTTTATATTATTTAATTTGCTGAATTCATTTAACATTAATTACATTCATTGAATTAATGTTGATTGATGTATCTGAATTTCATTAGTCACCTTTGACTGCTCACTCGTTTAAATAATTTAAATTAATGTTTTAATCGTGCGACTTAAGTACCTACTAATTTAATTAAATAAAAGATATTTACGTATCGTTAATTTTCGATACTCAGTTTTGAATCTATTTCGGAAGCGACATTATGTTGTATATATGTTAGGATAAATAATTTCCTTTTCACAATCAATAAAGGTAAGGTACTGTTGCTAATGGCACCGCATAACAAAATTTTTATCTTTATTTTTTTTATATAGCTAATCGACGTTTGAAGAAAAAATAACATTGTCTTATTCGGAGTAAAAGTTACTTTTACCCCTAATAAAACAATATACTATTTTCTTCAAACATCAAGAAATCATGACATTTCTTATTGGTCTCATAACATTAAAGTTTGACATTTCAGACGGCTGTGCGTTGCCATTAGCAACGTCAGTAAAAATAATTTTTCTTCCGCTCGAGCGTACTTTTACTTCCGTTACTAATAGCACCGCACAGCTTAATTTTTTATCTTTATTTTTTTTATAACTAATCGACGTTTGAAGAAAAAATAACATGTCTTATTCGGACTAAATGTCACTTTTGTGAATCGTCTGTAATTGCCGAACCCACTTCATTCGTCCGGAAAATCTACAGACTCGTCACAAAAGTAACACTTTTACTCCTAATAAAACAATATGCCATATATTTTTTTAAAATACTTTTAGTGCCTCCCGTGAACGACAGTAAAGGACTTTTATTGCCGCTCAGATGTAGTGTCAGAGAAATGGCAGTATAAGTTCACGAAATTTGTCATAATAGTCATGCTTTTTTCTTTGTTTCGTTTGAAGTATATATGTATTATGCTACAAAGATGAAAATGCAGCTTTCATACGATTACAGCAAATTTAGTGAGGCGAAGCCAAATTCGACAACCGTATGTGTATGATAAACATTTTGGTCCATGTGTCATTCATTATATTTTGTTCTACTGTCAGAAGAAAACAATAAAATTAAATTTGAAAAGACCATTTAATTGAAAAATGTTATCATAGTCGCCTTCACGTCTTCTTCTTCTTTAACATATTCTTATCCACTCTTGGACATAGGCTTCTTCCATATTTCTCCACCGGTGTCTACCCTGAACAGTCAAGATCCAATTTCTACCAGCTTGCCTCTGAATATCATCTCTACATCTTGCTTGGGAGCGCCCGACACTTCGCCTAGTTCCCTTGGTCGCCACTACTTTATCGCTTTCGTCCACTTGTCTCTGGCGACGTGTACTGCCCAGCGCCAATTATTTATTGGTGGCTACACGCTCTATATCAACGGCTTTCGTTCTCTACCTGATGGCTTCATTTCTGACTTGGTCCCTCAAGCTGATCTCTAGCATAGCACGTTCCATTGCTCTGAGGCAAACCTGTAGACGATGCGCTCTATTTTGTGTTAGGGTTGCAAACTCTATGCCGTAGACCATAACGGGTAATAGCTGGAGCCGAAGACTTTCCGCTTCAGGTTGATGGGGAATATGGGGATGTCCGGTGACGTGACTAAGTTTTTCAAATGCCGCCTGCGTCAAGCCGACTCGCCTGGTGATATCTGTGGCCTGATTGTTTTTGTCAAGCGTGATGTTATGGCCAAGGTACACGTACTTTTCAACCACTTCAAGCGTGCGGTTGTCGAGCGCAACCTGGACGTTGTCTTCACTCATAACCTTGGTCTTATGGAGGTTCATCCTCAGTCTCACAGCCTCTGAAGCTTCCTTCAGCTCTATCGTCGGCGTAGGTGCTCATTAGAATGATGTCATTAGTGCAGCGAAGCGTAGGTGGCTCAGGAAAATTCCGTCGATACTGACTCCTCTCTTCTGTCAGATTTTTTAAAACAACTTGTAGTGCAAGGGTAAACAGCTTCAGCGAAATAATGTCGCCTTATCTTACTCCCTCGCCTACTCCTCTTTTGATAGGAATCGTACCAGTGATTAAATCTTCTTCGACATTGACGTGGAGAGTAGCGTGATATTCGTGATGAAATTTGAATATCTTCAGTCAATCCTTGCAGCGTCCATCACATGCAAAACTGCCCAGAACTATACAGAGTCGAAAGTCTTCTGATAATTGAGGAACGCCAGATGGAGTGGGACGTCGTAGTCAGTGCATTTCTCGATAAGTGCGCGCACTGCCTGGATGTGGCCGTCGTGCTGTACTCCTTCCTGAATGTAGCTTGCTCTACGGGTTGGTATAAATCGAGCTTATTAGTGAGATGGTTGGTGATTATTTTTGTAAATAACTTGTATAACACAGAGAGAAGGCTGTTTGACCTGTAATTTTCGATGTTCGTGGAGTCACCCTTTTTGAAGAGTATGGTGACCTCACGTTTCTCCATGCATCGTGAATTCTTCCTTCTTTTAGGCACTTGTTGAGGAGAATGAGAAGTGCCTTTGTCTAAAGCTTCTCCAGCCTTCAGCATCTCACTCGTCACTTGGTCTTCTTCAGGAGGTGTGCGGTTTCTCATATCTTTCAATGTTGATCTTAACTCACGTTAGTTAATTTCGGGAATCTCCTGGGAACTGACAGTTTGAATAATTTGGCCTCTTTCCTCTCGGAGATAGTGAGGTTCTGATATTGACTGGCTATACAGTCTCACGTCACTTTGACAGTATCTAATAAAAATATAATGACGGTTTATTTCATTTGTTTCTCTACGATCGTGCAATAAATGATATTTTGGTGGATTATTTTGAATACAAGAAGTATATTTATCTACGATTGTGTAAAAAGTAACAGTTTTTTACATCATTTCCAGTGTAAGAAGTGACCCTTTATAAGAAACTGTGCAATAAAAATTTTCTAAAAAAATTATCAGTAAGGACAACAGTATTTTATTCATTATTAATTTTTAACAATATGTACTTCTACTTTGCAATTAACACAATTTTCAATAAGTAACATAATAATTAGAATGGAGACTTCAACTACAACTCGAATAATACTAAAAGTCAAAGTGACATTCACAAAAAAATTCATTCGTGAAAAATTGCCCATTTCTTACAATAATTGGAACGATCGAAGATAAAACGTTGTAAGGCACACTTGTAAAAAGCCTCTTTTTGCACTCATGGGTTTTAAAGACACTCGCTTCGCTCGTATTTTTAATCTAGCCATTCGTGCAATAAAGAATGGCTCTTTGCATCTGTATCTTAAATAACTATTTTATTGCACTAATACAACAAAAATACAATACAAATTTTATTACACTATATCAAAATAGTATCTAGATTCCACAACCGTAAGTGTAATCATTTTGGTTCATATGCCATACAGTATATTTTACTCTATTGTAGGAAGAAAACAATAAAATTAAGTTTGAAACGAATGGTGAATCATTTGGAATGCAAGAAGTATATCTTTATTGCACTATATCAAAATAGTATCTAGAATATGTCGAATCGCAATAATTCACAACTTTCTATGAAATAATTTAAAAAATTTAGCAGCATAAAAAATACATATTAGGTACAACAATAATGTTATTTTTCATTTGAATCCATCGCTAAGTTAATTTTACAGCTAGTTCATCCTATAACGCTCATTTTTTGAGATTAATCCCTCCAACAGACTCCAGCAATGCCAAACTACAATAATCTACAATACAGAGTAAAAAAATTAATGGATTGAAATGAATTTAGATGCCAACCTGTGTCATCTAACATTACATTTCTGGTGCTCCTTGCTCTTCTTAAGAAATTTGTAAATCTTCTTCCTGTTGAAAACTTTGGATTTTCTAATTTGCAGTCCAATAGAGTTGCGTTACAAAAACGCCTACATCTGCAGAGAATATTTAGACCAAGGTGATGATATGGCTTTACTTTTTTTATCTCTCGGAAGAAAGGCAAGACACATTTTCCGTAAAGTGTACTCCACTTTTGCCGTAATTCGCTATATTCGCCAACGGCATAGTGTTAAGCTTGCAACCAAGGAGTCGCGGGTTCGATTTCTGGCTAGGTTATGGAAGTTTAGTGGCGTTTTTCACGTGTTACCGGGTCGGTAGCAGTATATTAGGTGGGGTTGTGTGCGAGGCAATACAGCTAGTCGCTGTTCCATTCCTGGGTTCAAGTCTCAGCTACGGAATATGACAATGTCGTAGAGAATGAGCATTGTGTATCTAATGCTGAACTCCGCCAGGACGTTGATCTAGATAAGGCGATTAAATAAAATAAATACATATATTATAGGAAGCGGAGCAGATTCTATACTCCAGTAACACATGCAGTATTTTAATATGACCATAAAGTAGCCGTGAAACTACTGCCAAATAAGACCGTGTCCATACTGCCTGTCATCTAAACCGGTAGACGAGCCATGCATTTATTATAGGATGGTGCGGTTGGTGGTTTTATGCGTGATTTTCTTGCCGACTAAATTGCTGTGGCAAACATACATATAATCGAGTTAATCTGTTCTTGGCACTCAAAAGAAGCAACAAAAACTTTACGACCTCATTAAAATACCGGTACTCAATGTACTATTTCGTTCGCAAATTGATTCACTTGCCATTATAGCTTTTTAATGTGCGTCGGCTTGTTTGATGACAGTATGCCGCTTGGCCCAACGGCGATAATAATTATGTCGTAAAGTGTTTGTTGCGTTTTTTGAATGCCGAGAACAGATAAACTCGACTATACATACAATCTTCGTATAAAATGACTATTTTTTGCTATTATGTACACAGTTGTAAAAAAATGTTGTATGCAACGAGTGTAAAATGTATTTCATTGCAAAAGCACTTTTTGACCTGTAAAACCACCGCTAACAACCACTACAATAGTAATGCCTATTATAAAAAGTTGACCTTTTCGTCCAAATGTTTACTCAAAGAAACGTCACTCTTTAATACAACGATTAAAAATATTAAAGTGAAGACATAATCGATATTTTTGAAATTATTTTATTAAAGTAAATTATTTTTTTAATTTAAAATTTGTTTCCTCTATAACTTATTTTATGGGGGTTATTCAATTTGGTCTCAAGATTGAACCGAACTAATCAAAGTTTTTGATGTGTCTGTAATTATAAGTCCTATGAAACCAAATAGACGTAAATTGTTAAAGTTAAATGTTTGCTATTTTCCTTCAGTGAGAAAAGTTATTAATATTGAAACTAATTTGTTCTCATTAGACTTTCTGAACATTTTCAAACGATTTTTGACAAAAATATATTTACAGTGCATTTTTGCTTGAGGGTGACATAATAATGGTTTTTATGTTCTATATAAGAGCTACCAGATATTTCGGGCAAAAATTTCAAATAGTCATTGTACAAATACTTTTTTTATACCCTTTTCACAGCACGCCGAAAAATATCCGTGCATTTGTATATATGAATGTGTGTAGATCATTTCTTATAAAAAAACGATAATTTCTGTTAGACTTAAAATTAAATAAAATATTCATATAGAATATTATCATTTTTCTTTTAATGTAAAAACGAAACAGTTAAGGTTATTTTATTCTAAAGCAATGTTTTGGGTGTGAAAGGAAACTTTGGAAACAAGAAATTTGATGTACCGTATTACAATACAGTAGGGATCTAGAGAAATAGGACTTTCTAGCGAGAATAGGGACAGATGAGGGGGAGGATTAACAGCGTATTAACTTTGCCAACTTTAAAGTGTAATCTCCTTCCCTAATCTGTTATACTTCCACTAATGTAACTTCAACAGTAATCAAAATGTTTTACACCATCCTGATGTATTTCATTATGTCTTTATTATTTTTGGAATTTAGTAGAAAGTCGTTAATAATTGTGGAACAGTACATCAATTAAAGGTAGATGTATATTTGATTATAAATTAATATAATTTATTTTTTTGGTAATCAAAAATACATCGTATGTTAATCAAGATTAAAATCTTTTCATTAATTTTTAATAGCTTTTTATATAGGTATATAATATAAATGTATAATCATTTGTAATAAACAACCTACTTCATAAAACGCAGTTAATTTGAATTTTAAGTTTTATTCATTCCAAAGTAGGCACTTAAACTTGAGATAAAATAAATGAGCATTGACTAGGGACGAATAATGACGAACAGTAAACTGAAATGTGTTAGTAAAATGTAGTTATAGTTAATTTACTTGAATTATTTCTGGAGATCTAGATTGTAGATCTGAACAAGCTTGGAGTCCGTAAACAAAAGATAAAGCACAAAGAAGACTAAAAAGTACGCAATTAATAATCCCCTAGGAGTTAACGAGGCGTTAATTTAACATCGTAAAAATATAATCTTATCTAAATAAATAAATCTGTAACATAGGTATTTTGGTCATTTTTATGTTGGAGATTTCGACATTTTCGTGTTTGTTTCATGATACTAAATCCAGAAAATGTATTTCAAAAAGTTTTCTTTGTCTGTGAGAATGTTTGTTCCTATCATAATAGTCCAACATATTTCGATAAAATTTTGTATACTTATAGACATACTTACAATTTAAATAACAGCCTACCGCGCAAAGGCCTGCTTAATTTGATGGTATATAAAAATTTCGTTTTATAGAAATTTGGACTTTTAATGAATTAATGATCAAAGATTTAATTCTAAAAGGAAAAAGAAATAACAAGATTTAGGGCTCTAGGGCATATTGTGGCAATTCAATTGCTACTTTTCTTGAAATGCAAATAATAAAAGAAACATATAATATTGTTTAAGGATGAGCATTTATTGTGCCATCAAACGTATAATTAATTAAATCAAAACTTTCATATTTTATATCTATATAAGATTTCAAATAAGGAATAGTTCAAATCTGCTGCTGTCCTGAAATAACAATATATGCTCATTCCATCTGGTGACCATTTATCTGTTTTCGTTGACCTTTGAAAATAATTCCTTAATCAGTTTCAAGTAGTTTACTCGTTTCACATGAAGATGTATTTTGATTGGTGTCAATCTTGTATGTTTTATACTGTTATACTTACGAAACACCTTAATTTTCTTACAATAATTAAACTCTTATAATCTAAACTAAAATAGAACATCAATATTCAAAAGTTAAATTGAAAAACAAGTTTTCTGCATTTCGGCATATTATAGGTCGAATAATAGATGTAAAGTGTATACGAACTTAATTGAAACCATTTAAAAACTAAAAGCCGACAAAAACAGTCGGCATCTCTTTATTGTACATGGGCGGAGGTAAATAGAAATGCTTGTCATAACAAAATGATAAGATTTTCGGGCGTTATTATATTATCCTCTGTTTCAAATGGTCTCCAGAAAGCCATGGTAAATTAGTAAATAATTAAAATATTTTACCTTTTATATAGTAGTAAATATTTATAAATATGAACAATAACTAACCAAACTCCTACGCTTGATATTATAACAGGTATTTATGCATTGCACTGGCACATCGTTGACTACTGAGAAACAATTTACGAGTTTTTTATGCTAGTAGGCCTGTCCGTTTTATTATCTTTAAACCAGTGCAGTCGTAGATGGTTCATTCAGGCTGATTACATTGCCAGTCTCGGACTCGCCTGCACAGTTTCAACTACCATTCGAATCTCGATACTATTGCCAAATATATAGGACAAAATATCAAGTTCAGTGCGCACGGTCCTGTGCTTTAACACTGACCAATTTCAATTGTCCTCGTATAAAGTATACCGTCTTTGCTCCATTGACTGGTATTGCCGCCACCTGTGGTCATTTACTCCGTTCAAATATTCGAGAAAGGTGTTTGGTTATAAACTGTTAAGAAATTAAGCTGTTGCTCCGAGTTTTTCTGTACTCGATCAGTAAAGACAATTAATGGTGAATATTTTCCAAGATTATCAAAACCTTAGTTGTGTGTCGTTTAGTACGAATAGAATTTCTCAAAACCAGCGTAACCACTGCCAGGCCACACAACACCAACGGTCAGTAAAACATCTAAATGTTCATTGTACTTAATTTTTTTCTATTATCTAATTTAATTTTTTTTTTCAATAATTTTAAGCCTGTTACGTAGAGCTAAAAATAAGTCTTTCATATAAAAGTCTATGGTTTTCTGTATGGTGGATATCGCCATTTTATGCCCAAAATTTTGGTCAAAGTCCCGTCAAGGTTTTCTTAGGAGACCACGTAAGCCGTTATATGACAGTAGCATCCCAGAATCAAAAATATAATGCCCGCACCTGGACAAAATTACCTGTAGCCTGTAGAAAACCTAGATTGTTCCACATTGAAGGTTGTACCACCATTTTTCTTTTCTTTTTTTTGTATGAAGCCAGCTATATTTTATTTTTACACCAATAGCAAGAGTTAGAGAAAATTATTGACAGTCATCTATTACAAAATACATTTTTTTAACATCAAGTAGCTTAAAGTAGGGGACAATATTCAACTAATACAAAGTTACGCATATGTATTACAAATGTTAAATCGGTTTTTTATATAGCTGTGAAATTTGGAAATCAACAAAAATTTATCGGAAGCTCTGTAAATATTTGTGAACAAATGTTTAAGAAGAATTCTGAAAATTTTCTGGCCGGTCCAAATGTCAGTTGAAGAACTTTAGAAGAAGACAAAACGATAGCTTATAGATATAGAAGTACGCAAACGCAAATGGGGATGACTGGGCCACTCTCAAAAGGCCAGAGAATGATATTTCATGAATGGTCCTAGAGTGGAATCCGCAAGAAAGTTGTGGAAGAGGATGCCCTAAAACTACCTGGAAGAGAATAATTTTGGAGGAGGCAAGGCGAGTGGAATATATAACTAGTCGTGCCATCTTATACTGATACTAAGAAAGTATTCATGTGCCAAATATGATGAAAATTGTTAGAACCGTTTCAGAAAAAAGTATTTAATTACTTTCACCGTATGTCTGCAGCTTCCGTCTTTGTATTTTTTAAGGATAACGGGTCGTGTCGTCTCATCAAGAAGCCCGGTCGGGTTTCCCAGCTGATTTTCTCTCATTCTCTCTCTCTCTCTCTCTCTCATGCGAAAGCGAAACGAAACAGGGCTTCATATACAGCAAGATATTGCTTTCTGCACCATCTGGATATATCTTTTCTTTTATAAAAAAAAACATAATCATTTAACATTGGTAGTTATACCTTTAATGCAGTCAACAAGTACAGGGAAAAAATTAGTAGTGCTAATTTTTTCATATAGAATGTGTTTTGTGCTGCTGCTTTTCTTGCATAATTCAATGGGTATCCCAGCCAGTAAAACAGGTACCCCTACTACGGTAGTACTACTAGAAGTAAAGGCAAACTAGAAATTCAAGTGAAGTAATCAATTATTAACCTACGTTTGGAAAATAAAGTTTTTCTCCAACAAGTCCCGTGTCAGATTCCAACTGTGCTTCAAATTTTTTGTTGTATTGTTATGAAAATAATGTTGAAACATTAACTGTACATGATTTCAACAATTTATAACCTGCATTATTTTGCTTTTGACTATCTTTATGTATTTAAAAAATGTATTTTACAATAATTCAGGTTTAAAATAAGCTCTACACGATTTTTAGAAATTTCTGATAGGTAATATTTTATTCCTTACCATCAGTCGGCGTATATTAATGGGAAAAATAGAAAAAAACTTAGTCTGTTAAAATGAATAAAGGTAAAAATTAGCTCTACACGATTTCATAAATTTCTAATCTGTATTTTGTTATGGTAACAGTAAAGCGATTTTTGTTATATTTTATTCTCTACCATCAATGCGCATTAATAGGAGAAATTTTAGTCTGTTAAAATAAAATAAATAACGGTAGATAACGGTAAAGCGTTTTTGCTATTGTCTTCCAGTTTGGTTTAAGCAAAGGTTATATTACTCATCGTAAAGTATATAGTCAAAAAGATAAACATAATGGATGGTTAGGGGTTGCGGGGGAAGCCACATAGAAAATTTGCTGTAGTATACATTGACAGTGTTGGGGGGCAGAGTGATACTAGTATTAAGAGATTATTTTTATGTTAAATTTGATCAAAATCGTTATAGTCGTTTTAGAGAAAAAAAATTATTTAAACCACACCCCTTGCAATATCCGCCTCTCAATTTTCTAGAAGCAAGTAATCTTGCTATTTAACCTTACCCCCACAGCCTCCGTCCCTGCATCTTTTGTGTCGAAACGGGTCATATCGTCTCACACTAGCACCAAGGGATTATCAGTTTGTTTAATTTCATTAGTTTTTAGACGTTTATGAGAAAAAAAATTATTTAATTCTTCAAATCATATCCCTGATATTCTTTCCTGAATTTTCTGGAAGCAACAAGTCTCACCATTTTATACTGGTACTGTCGTGAGCAGAAAAAAATAGGACAACTTTTTTTTTTCTAATGTAAATCTGTCTCTATTTGAATACTTGCAATAAATTATGACAACTAATTGACAATGTCACAAAAATTAAAGTTAGATGTACACAATTAGATTTTAGCAAAATACCGTTATAAGACTTGTCCTATTTTTTTTGCTCACGACCGTACTCAGAAAGTATTCATAAGTCAAATTTGATCAAGATCGTTAAAACTGCTTTAGAGGAAAACGTATTTCATTCTCTGAACCTTGCGTCCACCTCAACCTCTGACCCTGCATTTTTTAAGGATAAAGAGTAATGCCATCTCATACTAGTGCTGAGGGAGCATCCATGTGTTAAATTTGATCAAAATCAAAAATTTTGGGCTCTAGTTGCGACAACAGACGACGGACAACAAACTGCAGATGGGGGACAGACATTTTTTTTTAAATCAATTTTTTGGCCTCAAGATACCTGAAAACGTGCAAATTCACCAATAATTCAAAATCTGTTTTTTGCGCGATCACAAACTCTCCTATATACTATGTCTATGGGAAAGTAAAAGTGGATAAAAATTGATAGAGTAAAAACATGAATTTTAAAATGATCAGATCTATGTTCGTGCGTAAGCCGGGAGGTCGTGCAATGTCGATATTGAAAAAGGTAGGTTAGCAGATGGCGCGTATCGTGGTATCTGCTGTCGAATTTGAAAATTCCCATAGCAGAAGTATACAAAATATTGTCCTAATAGGAATAAGTTTCTGTCTACTGTTGCGCAGTGGAGAGTGCTGCATCTCGGCACATCATTTTTTTCATCTACTGAAAGTCTACTTTTTCAGCAAGGCGGTATTGTTTTGTAACCCGTTGGGGTAATATTTGATGGAACCTGCTCCCGGTCTCAGTAATTTGATGTTGGATGTGGAAAACACTTTTACTTTAAATTAATTTGAACGCAGAAGTAACTTAACTAAACGGTTAATCATGAATTGAAAAATCGGAGTGAAATGAATATATTTCTCAAAAAATTTTTGTCATTAGTACTTATATAGTTTTACAAATGATTTTGAAAAATGCATATGAAATTTCACAAAATCCATAAACCAAGGGCTTTGCTCTCCCAAGAATATCAATTTTGTTTATTTTGTACTAACCCGACATCGCTTGTTTACAAAGTTAAGTGCATACGGTCTTATTTTAAATCTTTTTTTAGTAAAACTTTTTGGTATAAACCACTTCCATCCATTCTTCTCACAAAAATGTATTGCTTGTTCTTTGGTAGAAAATCTCATTCTCGTATTGCTTAGAGGATCTCCAGTTGATGACCATCCCATATTAGGATTCTCCCAGCGTTCTCTTGTGTCAAAAATAACTTCCCAGTGACCAATATTTCCTGTACCTTGTTGCATGGCATTTTTGGGAGGTTTATAAATTGTGGCTAGTCGGCAGTAAATGTGTTCCTCAGGGCAACCATTTATCAAAGTTATATCCACAGGTCCTTGGAACGGTATAGTACATTCCCTCAACTTTCTCAAACGGATATCCTCTTCTGTTTCGATTTTTTTCGGTACTGTATCTCTATTATCTGATTGACAGACTTGATATCGATGTGCGTATCTTAAAGATTGTTGTATGAATAGTCTTACATGTTTTCGCAAAGCCATGAATATTTTATTGCCTAAAATGGTACATATTATGTCAAATAAAGCAAAATGACAAATTAAATGAACCTAACCTATAAATTACTGAGGATTCAAAAATGTAATATGCGAACCTAGTCAGTTGTAAATACCTATGATAATTTTGGTGGTAAAAGTTCAGTTTAGTGCCTTCTGTGAAAATGGCCAAAATTTAATAGGGTTTTCTTGCTGAAATCATTGGTTTTGTCATAAAAAAAACATTTTAAATCGGAGAAGCAAGGTTTTTATTGTTAAAAATACAAAAAAGTGCGAAAATAGCGTGCTATCAGAGCGCATTTGAGCATACAAGTCGACGTTCGTATGACTCGAGCTGTCATGGCCGTCGTTCGTATGACTCCAGCTGTCACGACTACCATTTGCCGAGAAGGCCGTTAAGGCAGGTTCACTGACGCATGAAAGTAGCGCCACCAGGCAAACTTTGTTTCATGTTTGTTCTATTTGATTGGGAATATTCACAAAAGATCCTAATCTTAACCTAACCTAACTAACCCATTTCCATTCCTAATATTTCCAATCAAAAGTTAGGTTGGGATACTTAGTGAATATTTGCAATCAAATACAAGACACGAAACAACGTTTTTCAGTCAGCGCTGCTTTCTTGCGACGCGAGTTTGCCAGTGAACGTGCCTTAACGACCTTCTCGGCAAATGGCAGTCGTGACTGTTGGAGTCATACAAACGTCGACTCGCTGTCACTTATTGCGGGTGATTTGTGCTCTTTGAGCATAATAAGCATTGTGAATGCAGCAAGTGAATGTTTCGCAAGGCAAGGCTCAGTTTATAACTGATTTTTGTGAAAATAAACTAATTTTTCGGTGAAAATCGGTGCTTCGATCGCACGCTATTTTCACATTGTTTGCATTTATAACAATAAAAACCTTGCTCTCCCGACTTAAAATCTCTTTTTATACTAAAACCAACGATTTCAGCAAAAATTCGAATTAATTTTTCCATTTTCACAAAAGTCGTTAAACTGAACTAACTGCATAGTGAAATATTTGCAAACTTAGAATTATTGGATAATAATTTTTTGTCGTCACAGTCGTGATGTAATAACTATAATATTCCGATGAGCTTCCAGCCTACTGTATTACAGGCAAATGGGATTATTTCATGTGTGTGAAAAACTTAAAAATACCTGCTAATATACGGGAATGTCGTAACAGAAATTTATATTTTGTTCATAAATCTGTTGTTTTTTTTGTTGAAGATAGTCAACACTAGTGTTTCCGGTGAACACTGCAGCAGCTTCATTGACCAATTGTGCTAATCTCCCGTTTCGCTTATGACACCCATTCCACATTCTGGTATCTTGTACTAGTCTGTAGAATCCCAGAATTGGCTGAATATGATATTCTTCTGGACACAGTTTTGATTGCCTGTATAGAACCTGCCTCCTGTGATCCAAAGCCTCACATTCGCTCAGGGTATGGTATGCTGTTTCTGTGATCCATGATCTTAAGATTTAAGAGATATACTCACACGCATGTATTGCTGTGCCATGTGATGTAGTTCTGCCGCAGAAGAGGAGCTACCAGAAGGCCTCACGTAAGCCTCACGCCAAAACTGAATTGATGACCTTGAAACCATCTCTTTGTAGGTCAATAGACCAGAATGACGTCATTAACAGTTCGGCCATATTTGCTGGGTGGCATACAAAACCATTTGCGTATGTAAACGTTACGAGTATTTCATCACTAAATTGTTTAATACTGGTCTAATTGATATAAAATGTCACATATTTGTATTGCTGTTAAATGTTCAATGCGTGGTGAAAGAGATCATGGCATTGTTTTTCCGATTTCCTGCTATTTTAACCAATAGGGGAATCATTTTAATATATTGCCTATAGAAAGAAGAAATGCTCGGATTAAGGCTTTGGGACGGGGGCCACTAAGTAAAAGCCACCTAAAACACGGTCGTATTTGTTCAAAACATTTTTATAACTGGTAAATACTTAATTTTTGCATAAAAACTCCTTCTAGGTTTTATAAGGTTAGAATTAAATGTGTGTGATTTTAGGAAAACTAGCTGCTTTAGAGGATAAAACTACAAATACCTGCCTTTACAAAAGGCTAAACTCAGTTGTATCCTATAGATTTGGAAAATCACACGAAATATTGCAATTGTACTGTCAAAAATCAATTTTTTCAAATGGAAACCCCCAATTTTTATAATCTTCTCTTATTCGCCATTAAAAATAAGGGTAAGTTTGTATATGGATGTCTGTCTATTCCGAAAATTTTTAGTTTTCGAGATATTCCCAATTCCATATTTCTATATAGGTATTTTGTTATGGATATTAAGTTAAATTACTCTTAGTTGGCTATGACGGCGTTGAGTGCCAAACAAATGTATGTAGCTGTCACTTACCAATTGACAAGTATTAATTATCATGCCGGGACGCTTAAATTATACGCACGAGGATTACTTAAATTTGTTTATAATCTATGGAGAATGTAACAAAGTTTTATCAAGAACGTGTGAAATATTTGCTAATAGATATCCAGATAAACAGAAACCGCCTCCGAACAGTATTAAACGAATAATGGAGAATTTCAAAAATTTTGGCACCGTTAAGGCAACAGTTCATAAAATAAACCAATTGTCGATGATGAAAATATCGAAATTGTTATTTTGGGATATTTTGCGGCATATCCTATGACATCCTTAAGACAAGTAGCCTTACAAACAGGAATCTCCCAGAACTCTATTCATAGAATTCTTTTGAAACACAAATTCCATCCCTATTCCATTTCTATGGTTCAACACCTAAAGGACACCGATTTGACCAGAAGAGTTCGCTTTTGCGAATTTATTTTAACACTGTTACAAGGCTACTTTCGATTTTTGGACAACATAATTTGGACTGACGAGGCAAAATTTACGAAAAATGGACTTAAATAGTTTCTGTTTTTCAAATTACGTATCAACTCAGATATTTGAACAATTTACCGCTAGCTGAACATAGGCAAATATTTTACCAACACGATGGCGCGCCACCACACAGCAGCTTCATAGTTAACAACTTCTTGGAAGAAACTTTTTACGATAAGTGGATTGCTAACAATAAACCTTTTCTGTGGCCTCCCTGTTTTCCTGATCTGTCTGTCTTAGATTATTTTATATGGGGAACAATAAAAGATATGGTTTATTTTAATCCAGTCACAACAATGGAAGATTGTCAGGCAAGAGTAAGGAATGCTTTTGAAAGATTATCTCCAGGTTCTATTAGAGCGACCATCCAAGACGAACTAATCAAGAGGTGCGAAAAATGTTTGGAAGTTCAGGGTGAACACTTTGAACACTTTTATGTAAGAATCTTTTGTATCTAAGTTACATTTGTTTAATTATTTTATGAACTGTTGCAGTGCCAAATTTTTTGAAATTCTCCATTATTCATTAAATACTGTTCGGAGACGGTTTTTGTTTCTCTGGATATCTATTAGCAAATATTTCACATGTTTTTGATAAAACTTTGTAACATTCTCCATAGATTATAAACAAATTTAAGTAATCCTCGTGTGCATAATTTAAGCGCCCCAGCATGATAATTAATACTTGTCAATTGGTAAGTGACAGCTACATACATTTGTTTAGCACTCAACGCCGTCATAGCCAACTGAGAGTAATTTAACTTAATATCCATAACAAAATACCCATATAGAAATATCGAATTGGGAATATCTCGAAAACTAAAAATTTTCGGAATAGACATCCATATACAAATTTACCCTTATTTTTAATGACGAATAAGATAAGATTATAAAAATTGGGGGTTTCCATTTGAAAAAATTGACTTTTGACAGTTTTCTCAATTTCATCTTTATTCTTATTTTTTGAACACTCTGTATTAATACTTATCAAAATATTATAAAAACTCTATTAAAGTAGGTCTTTTTCAACAAAGAATCGAACCCAAATTAGATAATAAAGGCTTCCTTATAGGAAAAATTGATAATTCTTTTAGGGCCTGCAAACGTCATTTTTGACATAAAAATTGAAATATCTCAAAAACGGAGAGACCTAGATATAGGACATCGGCCTAGAATTTGGCGTACAATCCAAAAATGTAATAATATATAGGGTGTTCCATTTAAAATAAGCAAGTTGGTATCGACTTCCAGTATAACCGGAAGTGCCACCATCTTGAAAATATTTTAGCCGAGTTGCCCCCATCGACATTAGTTTACTACCAAATTTTCAAAATTTTCCGATGTCTACTTTTCGAGATATCGATCGCCGCAGTTCGTCGTGGGACACCCTGTATATTACACATTTATTGTGAAAACCTTAGCTTTGCTGAAATGTCGTAGCTCTGGGATCTTACTCTATAAAGAAATATTCGTATTAGATAGTTGCTAATCGAGCCGAAATACATCTCGTACAAAATTTTTTAAAAGACTTGCTTCGAACCCTCAATCTCACGCGTTAGAATCGGGCAACTCAACCAATTACCAATTAAAAAATATTTATTGTCTATTTTATATAATATTAACTTAACTAGCACTTCATTTATTTCATATATTTCATTCATTGTATTTAACATTTCAGTGTTGTACCGCCCTAACAATACAAAAATAATGTTAAATCCCGTGTTACCAGACGCAACGCGTAGTATCCACGGGATCCGTCGATGTTATGACGGAATTATGAAACAGTTAAGTTTTTAATTTATCTTCTTAAATTGCCGCTCTCCAAGAGATTGAGAAGCTTTATTTGTTTTTCTGCTTAGCAGTTTTAAAATGAAAGTCAATATTTTAATGAGTGTTTGTTTTTGTCTGTATTCGCACAGGAAACGAAAAAACTGTTCTAGAATTGAATTCTTCAAAACTAAAGGGTATTCTGTTAAGTAAAAACTATATTCAATATTTACATATTTACAAAAATAACTCAAGTTTAAATTCTAAATTGTTATGTGTATTTGTTTTGTAAGTAAAAGAAAATGCTAATGCAAGAGGCAACGGCCTGTTTAATATTAATTTTTTTGATAAATTCTGTTTAAACTAAAAATATTCTGTTCTAAACTATTTACATTATTTACATTACGTTGAAAAAAAAATTTTAAATTCTGTTAAATTAAACTAAATTCGAAAAAATTTGAAACTAAGGATTTATTTGATTAATTTAATGCTCATAGGGATGTTATGGGAAGGTGAATCTAGTTATAGTTGTGTGTAATAAGAGTTATGTGTTTGTCCATCGTTAGTCCCTGTCATCGTAAATTGGGAGTCTTTGGTGTAGGAGACGGAACCACTGCACCACAGACCGTAAGAGTAAGATTTTTTATTTACCTTCAGTAGCTATTATCTGTAAAAGGGTCCCGCTTTCAAGCTAGCAAGTACGGAATACGCTTGTACCTACATATTACACATTTATTATGAAAGTCTTAGCTTTGCTAAAATGACGTAGGTCTGGCGGCTCTGGGATCTTGGACTATATGATTTACATCAAATCTGTGGACATCCCCACTTTCATTGGTTTTTTGCTTAGCAACAGCGCATTTGAAACATTTGTACTGATATTCATCGAGCAAATTTTTTACCCCGTACAAATTGAGAAAAAGAAAATATCCCCCGCTCGACGAATTTCTTAACTATAAGTCGAGGCAAGAATTCAAGCGATGCACGTCACAGGTCGATTTTATAAATAAGACAATACTGCTAAGAATCATGAAGCCCCATTAAACTGTACCTATTTCTGAAAAAAGCTTAATAACTGGGTGTCAAAAAGTACTCTTTTTAACGTAATTAATGATTAAAAATTATGTTAGTATTAAAATTTCTTTAATGAGATCACTCGTGACGTGCATCGCTTGAATTCTTGCCTCGACTTTAGCAAATGTTTTTCGCATAAAAAAAATATTTTTATAACTTCAAGAGTGAAGGGAAAAATATAGTTTCGAAATGTTTAAGTATTCATATTTCCATAGTAATATATTCCAGAAATCGAAACCTTCATATTTTAATATGAGCTATACGGTGGCATGTTTAATTGAACCATATGTACTTACACAAATATATTATTTTCGCGCAGTGGTTAAAAGGTGGCATGGAAATAGGCTTCTAAATGGGCGTAGTCATAGATTTATGTGGAGGAAATTAACACAGTTCGGTGATATCGCATAAGATTTGTTAATTTTTGTCATCTCTATTTTAGATTTCTATAATCAACCTGTTCTACAAAGAATAGGTTTTCTGGAGATTATCTGGATAATATAATTGTATTGATTGAATATACTGTTTTCCAGCAGGACGACGGCTAGTTCACACAATGCGTGAAACTAACCAGTTCTGTGAAAGTATTTATAGGCAGGAACTCTCAAATAATCTGATTTGTCCAATTTACCTCTAATAGGGTATGTGTGGGCAGTGAAGGGGTGAACATGAGAGGCGAAACATATCATTAACTCAATATATTGTGTTTTTATTGTTTACTTACATATTAAAAATGCAGCTAGATATAGACATAGACATTTATTTCTTGTATTAAGCCATATAGATGTTTTTATTATTAATGGTATAAACTAACGTGGATAATAAATACATATAAAATATAATGTGTTATTGGTTAAACAGAGAATTTCCTGTCGTTCCAGTGTCTGTAATAAAAAAATCTTGTAGTTTTGTTTCTGTAAAATTTTAAAGTTAACGCATGTTACATAAACATTATATTAGAAAGTTCATTATTTTAGAAAATGTGGCAGTTTACACAACTTTTACTCCCACGTCCAGCGGAAGTATAGTAACGCAAAATTTTTTTTTTTTTTGTTGAAGTAGGCTTAAAATGTCATGAAACGTCGAGATTTTAAATTTGAGCGAAAAAAATTATTTCTCTGTGGGTCTGTCTGTCTATATTTTCTTTGTGCGCACATTTACTCTGAAACCGTTTATGATATTGATTTGAAATTTGGTAACGAGATCTGCAACTAGATTATATTTTGATCTTATTCCGTTGAAGGGTTCGGGGGTAAAGGGGGTAAATAGGCAAAGCAAGCAGGTAAGAGTCCATAAAATTGCAATTTAGGGCATGTACGAAAAGTCAAAGCCTCAAAATTTATGGCATTAGTCACCCCCACTATCACCTCCAATACCACCCCCACACTATTATGAAAGGGAGTAAAAAAAAATTAGATGTGATTAGTGTGTATACAAGAACGAAACGCCTCAAAAAATGTTTTCGCGTTACCCACCACCCCTACCCTATTCTTAAAGGGAGTACAAAATTAAATCGGGATTTAGTGTGTATACCAGAATCAAGGGCCTCTAAAATTTATTTTGGCGTTAGCCACCCCGTTTACCAGCCCCACCTTATTGTTATAGGAAGTAAAAAATTAAATTAGTATTTAGTGTGTATACGAGAACTAAGGGCCTCTAAAAAAATTTTGACATTAGCCACCCTCTATACTACCCCCATTACCGCCCCCACCCTATTATTAAAGGGAGTAAAATATTACATTGGGATTTAGTGTGTATAAGACTTGGGTACAAAATTTGGATGAGGAAGTAGTGATTCCTTGGGCAGCGGTTTTTAATATTAAGTATAATACCTACATAATATACTGAACAGTAAATTCATATTACATTGCAGACGTAAAGAAGTACTGAAATTATCATTCGTAGTCCAGAGCTTCTAGAGGAAGTTGAGTCCTATGATGTGTCCCTGTATCTAATGAAATTTCCACAGATACCCAATTACTGTACTCGACGTGTGTGTTAGACAAACTTCATCTGCAGATAATTATAATAATTATTAAATAAAATTGATGAATTTTATCATTTAGAGTACTCGAGTGTGTTATTCTTGTATTGGTATTTGTGCAAACTTCCCAATAGATACTTAAAATATATAACATAAAAAGTTACCAAGTCTTATACCTCTTGCAGAAATTTATTTCATCATCTTACAAACAACCCGTTTAATGTGACTACGCTCCTCTCATAAATAGCACTCCTAATCCTTAAGGAAACATAATTATGCTATCCAAATCAACATATCTTTTTATATTATATTCCTTTAACTAACTGTTTGTAACAGTCGGAAAGCTTAGTTTTATATGCTTTGTCAACTCAGCAACAGTATTTTCTACATTAAACCAAACTTCGTCTTAATTCCAAGTAGAAGTTTTCCCATTTGTTCCCAAATAGATACTGAACATAAAAGATTAAATAGATCAGAGTGAATTAAATAGTTAACATCCCACCGTATAAATGTGAAAAATTGTTCTCCCTTCTAAATATATTATTTAAGGGTCCATTAATACACAGTTTTTATGGTTATATTCTAATATTTAAAAAAACAAAGACTAATTCTTAACTTGTTATTTAATAATAGTACACTGAGTGTTCATATATAATTTACTTATTTTCCGCATGGATAGTCTGGCTTTGAATTCGGGAGTTGTGTGGTACGTTTTTGTTTACCCAAATGTAAATATTTGACTTTTACTCATAAACTGAGCTTTGTTCGCTTTAATCACAATATAGAACGAGAAATTAAATTTTTTTCAAATAACGAAAAATAGTTTTAATTGCAATGTCATTCCGACAATTACCCGTCTGTCAAGTCAACTTTCGTTGTAGTTTCGATTTAAGACATCCAAGAATCATTTTTACGTCCCTTGGCATATTTTGTTTTTTACTTGCAAGTCAAATTGTAGTATTCTTTTGACTTTTGACTGCTGCATGCGACCGACCATGAATTTTAAAATTTCGTGATAGTTCCTAAAAAAGTCATTTTTGATATTTTTCTTGATCCTTTGCCTCTAACGATTTTAATTGCCAAAAATAGATTCAATAGCATTCCCACAGGGTGTTTTGAACTATTTAAGAAATAGTTATTTGTGTATCAGAACTGTTAAACGTCAGTTGTGTGACGGTTGTCTAAAAAATAGCTTTATTGTTACATCCTGTAAAGTTCACTTATTAGTTCATCAGGTAATCAACTCTATAAATGAGCTCGACTTAATAGTTTTAAACAATGGTGATAACACCCGTTTACAACATCCTGGTTCTCAAAAATCAGTTGTTGACATCTCACTTGTTTCACCTGATATTGCAGATAGAAAATAACTTGGAAAATTACAAACGACACCCTAGGTTCAGACCATTTTCCAATCTACATGGAACTAAACTTACAATTTAAATACAAAAACACGAGGTACCCAAAAAATAAATGGAATATTAGAAAAGCTAAATGGCCATTATACGCACAAATAATTGAAAAGCATTGCAATACCATGCCATCTTTTTCAGACAGTAATAAGAAATGGCATTTTCTCCTTAACTCTATTAACAAGGCTGCAGAACAAACCATACCTAGATTTAAGCCCTTTAAATTAAAAAATGGCCCCCCACCTCCTTGGTGAGACTCAGAATGTGATATAGCCATATCTGAAAGAAAAGCGGCTCTTGATACATACAAGCGGATATCTTCAGAGGAAAATTTCTTATTATGTAAAAAAATCAATGCCGAAACAAAAAAAATTAAAACTAAAAGCTAAAACAAGTTGGATAAATTGGTGTTCAAATGTAAACAAAAATACTCCTCCGCCAACGCTCTGGCAACAAGCCAAAAAAATGCAAAGGATCCCAAACAACAATAGTAAGGCATCAGATACACAATGGTTAGAGGAATTCTTTAATAAAGTTACTCCCCAATCTGCAGAAAACTATCCGAGGCCATTACCTAAAAATGTAGATTCAAATCACTTTCTGTCTAAGCTTTTACTTTAAATGAATTAAATTCTGCTATAAAACAAACCTCGGGTACTGCCCCCGGCTATAATGAAATTAAATACCCGATGATTTTTTACCTACCAGGAAATGCTAAAATGTTGCTCTTAGATATTTTTAACGACATTCTATTATCAGATACATCTATTATGGATTTTAAAAAATACGTGATTGTGCCTATACTTAAATGTGGTAAGGATCCACACTTAGCTGAGTCCTATCGACCGATATCACTCTCTTCTTGCGTACTTAAAACTTTTGAAATGATGTTTAAAGCTAGACTTGAATGGTGGCTTCAAAAAGCGAAATTACCTCCTAATAATCAGTTTGGTTTTAGAAGGGGGTTTGGAACGCTTGATGTGGTCTCTACTTTGGTAGTAGATATACAAAATAATTTTTCATACAACTCTTATTTGTCAGCGCTTTTCTTAGACGTTACGGGGGCATACGATACAGTAAATTTAGAAATATTGAAAGAGAAAATGGTTAAAAACTTCCGGATACCACATCATATCACAAGTGCAATAATTAACTTATTTACTAATAGGCAAATCTACATCAGAGATGAGGAAAATAATAAAATCGGTCCTCGCATTAGTAGCATGGGGCTGCCACAGGGTTCTGTTCTTAGCCCATTGCTTTTTAACTTATATTCTGCAGATGTTCATTCCTTTAATAATTTAAACTGCAGCATTGTGCAATATGCTGATGATTTTTGTGTCTATGTGGCATACAAAAAATATGATCAATCACTTGAACATCTACATACAGTATTACATAAAGTAGGTGACTGGTTTCACAGAAATGGTTTTGAACTAGCGGAAAATAAATCAAATGTTTGTAGTTTTACTAGGCATAATACGCCGAATATTGACTCTGTTAAACTTGGGAAATATACTTTCCCAGTTCAGCGACATGTTAAGTATTTGGGAGTTAGACAAGAAACTAAGTTGGAAACCCTTTATAGAGGAGGTAATAAACAGGTGTAATAAAGGATTAAATTTTCTAAAGATGACTACCAGAACGTGGTGGGGAGCGGACATTAAAACTTCTCTTCTTTTTTATCGTGCTTACATAAGATCAATAATTGATTATGGGTGTATTTTTTATGGGTATGCTTGTCAGTCACTTCTTAAGCGTATCGATATTGTTCAAAATAATGCCCTTCGAATTTGCCTTGGTGCTATGAAGTCGACTCCTCTTGATGCTCTACATATCGAAGCCCTGGAACCCCCATTAAGGCTAAGAAGGGAATTTTTAAGTGAAAAAATCTTATTAAAAATTTATATTAACAATCCTACACTCTTTGAAAAAATATCAGCCCTTAATGTCTTTGATCTGACAAATAAATATTGGATTAAAAAGAACTCCCCCCCCCTCTTGTTTCTGCTTTCCGTGAATGTGCAAATTTGCTTCCAGATATGGAAAAGGAAGGTAATTACCTTAACAACTGTGGCTATTTCTCCTTTTTTACTGATTTGACATTATTAATACCTCAGTATAATGAAGATCTAAGAATGAGTAGAAATTCCTTGAACATAACTCTCGAACAATTTCAAAACTCCGTGTTAATCTACACAGATGCTTCTAAGTCGCCAAATGGAACAGGATGCGCCTATTATATACTGTCGAAAAGTGTTGAGTGTAAAATGAAACTTATGACAGAGTGTTCTATTTTCACAGCAGAAGCTGCCATCTATGAAGCTCTTAAATTTATAGGTACCTCGAACTCACAAAACACTGTCATACTTTCTGATTCCCTATCTGATTTAACGGCATTAAAGAATATCTCTGCACCCCATGCTAAAACTAATTCTATTATTGTTAACATTAAAAACTTATTACAAACTTTTTCTGAGGAAGGGAGAGAGGTAGTCTTTATATGGGTAAAGGCACATATAGGTTTGAAGCACAATGAACGTGTGGATTGTTTAGCTAAGGATAGCATCAATACAGGAATAAATATGAGCTACAAAATATATCTTACTGATGCAGTTAATTTTCTTAGAGCTAAACTGAGAAATAAGTGGGAATATATATGGAAAGAATCGGCTTTCATAAACCCGGCTAATTCATTGTGAATTACCGTACAAGTTTTGGCATGATAATTATAACTGCTCAAAGAAGTATATCACCACAATTATACGAATGAAATTTTGTCATGCATGTTATCCTGCACATTTGTTTAAAATTAAAATTGTTAACTCAGATATCTGTGAATACTGCAATGTCCCTGGTGATCTTGATCACATATTTTTTGGATGTAAAAATTACGTAGTAGCCACTGATAATCTGTACAATAATATAATAAAAGGGAGCAACGTTTCGACACCCTTCAATTTACTTCACCTTTTATCCTTAAACAGGAAGGATATATTTAATCACCTAATTGCGTTCTTGCAAGAGATTAAAATTAAGTTATAGGCTAGCTTTGTTTCCTTTGTTTTATACCTGTGTGTTATTATACTATTCTATGCGTGGTCTAGTTTTGTGTGTGCTGAATAAAATGTCCTGAAGGGCCCCTGGACGAGAAGTTTGTGACCCTTGTTATATCCTTTGTTTAGCTGATTATTACATCATGTTTTTTTTTCTGGTATGTGGGTAGGTTGGAGTAGGTTTTTCCTTTTTTAAATAAGTACGTGGCTGGCTGAATGGCTTCGGCCTTAATGTTAATGCCAAAAAAACTGATCTTCGTCAAACTTGCTAGAGCAAATTTTTTTATTCTAAGAAACAGTAATTTACATATTACATCACGTTAGATCATAGAGGGCGCCGCAGGATCTGTATCTGATGATGAATTTTTTTCATATTTTTTTTGACTAAACGTTGTGGTACTTCTGACCAGAAAATTTGATGAGGGCATCATTTCCACGTATAAGAGGTACACTTGGTAGAATTTAATAACTCCAATCGTTTTCGAGGAAAGTGCCGTTAAACATTTCAATTATTTTTTGAAAGATAAATTCAAATTTAATGAAACAAAGTGTACTTATTGAAAAGTGTGCTTCGGTTACGTTTTAGTTCTGTCATTTACGTCATTTAATCATTTTATTTTGTGCTTGTGTTCCTCGAGCTAATTTCTTTAACTTTTTTGTTTACAATGCTTAGACATAATAATTTTTCAAATAGGGAAATGAGGGATGTGATACCTAATAGAATACAGCCAGACCATAAGATTTTCAAAGATTTGTTTCATCGTTTGGGAGAAACGGGTTCATTTCGCAATAAAAACGATGTAGGTCGATCGAAACGAATTACTCCAGATCAAGAACTAGAAATTTTGGTTTGTGTGGATGAAGATTCTCAAGTCAGCTCAAGTCGTTTAGCAGCGGCAACGGGGGTGAGTAAACAAATTGTCCTAAGAGTCTTACGTAAAGAATGCTTCTACCCATACCATCCTACTCCTGTACAAAACTTACTTCGAAGAGATCTCCCACAAAGGCTACAATTTTGTCAATTTGTTCTAAATTAACACAACATGGATCGAAATTGTGTTAAGAACACTTTATT
This sequence comes from Leptura quadrifasciata, assembly GCA_963675555.1. Taxonomy (NCBI): domain Eukaryota; kingdom Metazoa; phylum Arthropoda; class Insecta; order Coleoptera; family Cerambycidae; genus Leptura; species Leptura quadrifasciata. The sequence goes on along the minus strand of OY776673.1, from coordinate 76,842,835 downwards.
TAACGACGAAGCAACTTTTACTCGCCGAGGCATTTTTAGCTGGAATACCCATTACTGGGAAGTAGAAAATCCTCATTCCGTTAAAGAAAGGCATTTTCAGCAAGAATTTAATATTAACGTTTGGTGTGGTACCATCGGTGATCAATTATTGGGACCATTTGTCCTTCCTCCAAATTTAAATGGACAGTCTTATCTGTTTTTTCTTCAAAATACTCTTGCTCTTGATATATTACATGCTTTCATGCTAGACATACGGAACACAATGTGGTTCATGCAAGATGGAACTGCCCCTCATTTATCTATTGAAGTCAGGAATTATCTTGATGGATCGGTCGAGGGAGTGAATGTGCTTGGCCACCAAGGATTCCTGATCATGATCCTTTGGATTATTATGTGTGGGGACATATGGAGTCCTTAGTCTATGCAAATACTATTAACTCAAGAAAAGAATTGTGGGACAAAATACAAAACGCAGCGAATTTTATTAGAGGACGGGAAAATGTATTTTTCAATGTAAGCAAATTTGTTATGAATAAAATTAGAAAAGGCATAGAAGTAAGTGGAGACCATATCGAACATTTACTCTAAATTGCAGCAATGGGATTTTTGCATGGGAGGAAAGTTTATAATGTCATTAAGTCAACTTTTACGTTATTTTTTGGTTTTCTAATAAGATTAGATCCTTATTTTAGACAATCTTTTGATTTATGTATTTATCTCAATACCATGAAAATAATCCATTGGTTCATAAGAAAGTGAGAAAGAGTTTACGCTGTTATTACGATTTTGTTTTGACTTACGTTTTGTACTTTTTTCAATAAATACACTTTGTTTCATTAAATTTGAATTTGTCTTTCAAAAGATTATTGAAATGTTTAACGGCACTTTCCTCGAAAACGGTTGCATTTATCAAGCTCTACCAAGTGTACCTTTTATACGTGGTAAGGATGCCCTCATCAGCTTTTCTGGTCAGAAGTACCACAACGTTTCGGAAAAAGTAAGAAAAATATTCATCATCAGATACAGGTTCCGCGGCGCCCTCTATGATCTAACGTGATGTAATACATAAATTATTGTTTCTTAAAATAAAAAAGTTCCTCTAGTAAATTTGACGAAGATCAGTCAAGAAGCTGTTGAGTTATTGCAAAAAAAAATTAAATAATAATTTGAACTTTAACATGTTTTTCCATAGCAATATTTTACTAACGCATATTTGGTTATATCCTCATATTTTGGAATCTACCCCTGAACTATGCCTATTATTAATGGTCTACGGATATAACGGATTTGGAAATATAGCCATTTTTTCCCAATTTCACTTAATTAAATGACTTCCCATATAAATTTCAATACGATATGCAGTGTTTTTATCTATACAATTTTTAGTTTCATGAACTCAAATATTTATTGTCTGAAAGTTATTTGTGGCATTCTACGAATATTCTTTCCTATTATTTGGGTTTTCTACCACATGTATTATTGTCCTCTTCAAAAATAAATCACCGAATCTACAAAATAATAGAATTATTGGAAAAAAGCCTCTGCGCCCGTGATATTTACGCCAAAGGAATAGTCAGAGGTTATGTTTTGCAAATAATATAAATCGGAATAAACACAGAAATTCTGTGTTTATTCCGATTTATATTAGGTATTTGCAAAACATAACCTCTGACTATTATAGAAATAGATTATTTCTGTGTTTATTCCGAGTTATATTAGGTATTTGCAAAACATAACCTCTGACTATTCGGAATAAACACAGAAATACATTATTTCTGTGTTTATTCCGATTTATATTAGGTATTTGCAAAACATAACCTCTGACTATTCCTTTGGCGTAAACGTCACGGGCGCAGAGGCTTTTCCAATAATTCTATTATTTTGTAGATTCGGTGATTTATTTTTGAAGAGGACAATAATACATGTGGTAGAAAACCCAAATAATAGGAAAGAAAACTCAAATATTTATTATATCGACTTAGGTTGAGAAGAGTAGATTATATGTTCTGTCCATATCGCACGAGGATGAAACTTTAACCCGACTCCATAGGCGGGCTCAATCATCCGAGAGCAATATGTACAATCCTCTCGAGTTGTAAGGTATAATTTTTTTACAAAATATTAATGAAAATAAAAATAGGAACTTTATAGAATTTTTAAAATTTCATTGAATGTTGATAAACACAAGTCATTAAGATAGCTCGATCTCGTATTTCTTCCTTGTTTACTAGATCCTTTTTCATACCTCCTCACACATGTTAATCGGGGGGATCAAGTCTGGCGATGTAACACCACCATCCATCCATCCATCTTGCCCTATCCATCTATTAGCAAATTGATAATTTAAAACATTTCCTACAGTTAATTAGTAATGAGCAGGGCATCCATCCGTTTGGTATATTGCTTATCGTTTATCTAGGAGCACTTCAGCCAAAATATGAGAGAATTTAGTATAAATGTTATATTTTTTAATAGACAATTTAAACGCCGAAAATTGTGTAAAGTTTTTGAGAAATAATATACCTATTAATTTATAATATTATTTAATATGTGGGTTATGTTATATGTTATAATAGTATGATTTAATATATTGAACACAATGGATGTGAATTGGAGTGATAAAAAAAGAATCCACAAAATAATAGAATTGCAGTGTATATCAGGGAAATAACCGCTACGGTTATAACTTTTTTGTCAAATTTTGGACGGAGCTAGGATACGTTTAAATCTAATATTTAGAGTATGGGCGTCTGTCCACATTCAAGTTTAACCTTGTGATAAATGAAAGCAGTATACAGACTCTTACATTGTTCTATATTAATTGCAAACCCTGTACGAATTAATATCACATGATTAATAGTGAAAGTTCTAATTATGCCACATTTACAGGGCCGTAACTGAGGTGTAATCTTGTGGAGGGCGCCAGATTATGAAGGAATACAAAAGTTATAATTTATCCTGTAAGCACCTAACAAGGTGTAAATGGCAAGACGCTTGATTCAAGAATTTTTAAAAAACTTAAAATGGGACCTTACCAGGGGCGTAAACATCCTAGTTACGGCTCTGAACATTAATCCTCCAGTCATAAGGAACAACAAATATATGAGGATTGTTGTCATCGCCTTGCCATTTCAGAGAACTAATAAAATTCGTAAATCCTGTTCTCTTCTGAAACGAAATATCAGGTTATTGCTGATACACCTGGTTGCTCTAAATCCGTTCTGTAGACGTAATAGTATATCCATTGTAGCATAGAATATTTCAATTTACGTCTTCGATATAAGAAAATCTTCGATATTAAAGATAAGGTCTTACGATATTTTGGGTAAATGTCCTTAATGAACATTATGTAATAATTTCTCCTTCAACGTGTTCACATCGGCGTCACAAATAGAGAATTCATTTTAATAGTCTAAGTTACAAAGAAAATATAAGCCATCGGTTTTCTCTGCTAAAATTTCTGATAATTCTTACAATTATAACATTGAAATGAAATCTTACAGAATACAGAATTTTCACAAATAAGAATTATAACTAAATGTTATTTGAAAATACCGTTCCCCAGCTACAGTGCTTTTCTGGTGTGATTCACGAGCTGACCGATTGATTTTATTATCATAATTGGGTTATTATTAATTTCTTTGCAGCATTCAACAATCCTCTGAATTATTTGATCCCTGTCATTAACGTCTATATTGTAGATCTCTCTCTTTAAGTCAACCCATAAAAAATAGTCAACAGGGTTCAAATCCGGGGATCTTGCCGGAAATAATTGAAGACCTCCGCCACCAATCCATCCATTCTCACCACATAAAATGTCAAATAAGTATAATTACTAATCATTTGTTTTATAATAGTTGTCATTTTGAGGTAAGGATACTATGATCAATAGTATAAAAACTAACTCATTTAACATTTAAAGACATAGCTTAATCATTGGATTTGTAAACGATGGCGACTATTTTGAGAGAATTATTGACAGTTTTCACAATATTTCGAGCCGAGTGAGGATATTTTGAACATAAAATTTAATTAATCGTAAACATTTTTTATCATAATATTTGCATTTTTGTTTTTCATACATATTGATCCGCTCATAGTTTGTTATTATTCTGTTATTATTATGTCCATAATTGATATGTTATTTTATTGCTACCATTAATGTAGTTGTTAATAGATATATTATGTTGTTGTTTTACTAGTTTTCAATACATGAACGTAATAAAATAGAGATTTGTTCGATGATCTGTAACATTTATGTTTTTATTTATTTGTGCCCTCCCTAATATCACACAAGTGATTAATTTTAAAAATTGTTAATTACAACATAATATTTATTGTTGAAGAAAAAGTAAATGTCTAATTGTCTCATCGATATTTTGATAAGTCTCATATTGTAGTATTCAGTGGAATGTATTTCGAGAACGGTGAAAGTGTAGCAAAAAAATTAATGAAGCCATTTTGCTCAGTTTTTTTTATATACTATTCGAATTACGTATCGAAATTTCTAAAAAAAAACATATACAGGGTGTTGTTTCTTTGGAAAAAAAAACAAAAACACCTTTTTGTCAAGTCCGGACCTGGATATTTTCTTCGTCATATATGTATTTATTCAGGATCACTAGCGCATTACATGAGCCAAATATGAATTAATTATTCCATTCCATTACAAAGTAATGACCAAAAGAAATTTTGGCTAAAATGCATAAAACACCCTATATTTCATCAACGGGTGTCCAACCAGCCTTTTCTGTGGGTGAGTCTGATTACCCTCGGTGTTGTCTGTCTCACATTAAACCATGTCCGTTTTCTCGTGAAACGCCCTGTATATCAGATCATGACGTCACAACTCCCATAACATACAATATTGAAACCGACGTTAGTTACAACACACAAGGATTTAAACCGTAATTTTTAACTACAATGAATAAAATTTTACGTCCGATCAAGGCTCATGGAGACCCACTTTAAAATAGGCTACTCCTGTTGCTAGGGAAGAGAGACAGATTCGTGACGTTATAGGTGTACTTACAAAGTATCCCTCAAACCAACATGAAATATTTGCAGTGGCAGCGATAAACATAAATTTCGTCTTTACCGCAACTGTAACGGAATTCCAGCTTTTATACACACTTTGGGTCTGTATAACAAACTTTTCAAAACCTAAAAAACAGCTGACTGCTCTATTATTTGGAATACAATGTATAACTTCTTGCCAAGTTTTAATAACAATCATTTTTTTGTGCAGCAGCACAGAACCGATTACACAGCAAAGTAAAGTAAAGTGATATAATTAATTATCTAACAAGTAGAACAAGAAATATCGTGAAATTAAGGTGATAATATAACGCAAATTTTCGAAATTATTTTGAATTACAATGGGTGTCAGATCAAAATTAAAAAAGTATACCTAAACGAAGTGTACATACATACATTTTACTATAACAGTAAAAATAATCCAGTACATCTAGATGATTAGTGGCTCGGAACATAAAGCTGGGACCATCGGAAAAGTATAGTGGAAGAGCCATTTTTACTTGCTTTTTTTAACTCACAATGTAGCTTTTTTTCCATGTTTGTGTTCAAACCTTGCATAATTTATTTAACACACTTCCTTGCATAATCAATTGATGAAATTTTGCACAGTTACTAAGATCGGATGACAATACAGTATTCCACCGTTACTTTTGCAAATATCGGCACGTATGGGGCGCAGGGGTGAAAATTGATCCCGATATGGTACGATATTAGTTCCGGTGACATAATGGAATGCCGTTAGATTTATACCTCGGAACCCAGATCCAATGAATGAATTTATGATTAAAAAGAAGAAAATAAATTTTTTTTTTTAAAACTTACTAAAAAGTAAAATATAATTGCAAAAAAGCAAGGCGTACGCATCATGCGTACAATCATGCAAAGTGCACACGCCTTGCCTTTCTTGCAATTATTTTTTTATTTTTTAGTACCACTTTAAGAGAAGCAAGTTTTAAAAAAATATATTTTTTTTATCATACTAAAAATCACAATTTATCGAATTGGATCCACCATCTTGAAACCGAGATGTTTTTCTAAATTGTACTATAACTTGGGAACAGTTACAGATATTAAAAATTTTGAAGAGAACAAAATTCGCTATGTGAGCTATATTTAAACACGTTACCTGTGTTGGTTTTTAAGAGATACACTTGAATATTAAGAAAGTATCAAAAAGTTGTAAATCATGACGAAGAAAACAACTGAAAAATTACCGCCAGTGTTAAAATATCTCGAAGGAGTAACACTGCAGGCTATAAAAAAACATAAAAAACTATTGTAATAGGGGGTGAAGAAAATGTCAATTGCCATTCGTTGTTCTCTGAAATAGAAAATAAAATGAAAACATTTCTTCCTACAAGTTATGAGCAATGGGCAACAAAGTATGCGAGTTGGTAATAATCCTGTACATCTCATACTTTGAGGGTAACAACGAAGAGGTTATAAAGAGTGCATTAGTAATTATTAATTTTAAATAGGTTAAGAGATAAACAAGACAATAAACAAACAACTTATAAATCTTACAGGGTATATAGTGCTTAGGCAGGTTAAGTCAGATAAGTCGTTCTCTAGGAATTCATTAAACGTGTAGAAAGCCTTACCTTTTAAGTAGTCTTTGATTTTGATTTTAAATTTCAAGAAGTGTAAGTTTTTTACTGACAGGTAGGATATAGAATTTGGCAGAGTAGTAGCCCGTTTCATTTCTGGATTTGGTGAGCCGAAGAAAATTTATGTGTATTTTCTCGCAATTTCTAGTATTGTGCTCATGTAGATGGCTGTGCGTTACATACAAGTGTTCATGTTGTTTAAGGTTATAATAAACACTCTAGGATATAGACACAGGGGAAAGTGAGAATCTTAAGTTTTATAAATTGATCTTTACAGTCATCTCTGTACTTTAGTCGCGAGAGTATTGCAGACCAAATACTTTAGTGGTATGAGTTGAGTGCCCCCAGTTTAGGATACCATATGTCATATTTGCATGAAATGAGCCATAATAAGCCATAATTAAAATGTTTTAGGATAAAGTGTTGACAAGGTTCCGTAGAAAATAAATATTTTTTGAAAGTTTAGTTGATAATTTTAAAGTGTGTTGTTGCTCCCAGGATAATGTTGGATCTAAATAAACACCTAAAATGTTTACCGCTTCATCACTTTGAATAAATTGGTCTGCTGGATCAAGATTTCGTAGCGTGAAGTTTAGTGATTGCGTTTTGTCTTGGTTTAGTTTTAATCGATTGGATAAAAAAACATTCATTAATATCTTCAACTGTCGATATAAGGTTCCGATTTAGTTCCCGCAGTAAAAGATTTGCATTTAATGCAGTTGTATCGTCAGCGAACAATGTGAAATCGGTATCACCACTAGAATTAGGAAGGTCATTAATATAAATGGTAAAGAATACAGGACCTAACACGGATCCCTGTGGAACGCCATGGGAAACTCTCCTGGTTTTAGAAGTGCATTGATTGTAGTTTACGTACTGGCGCCTGTTGGTTAAGTAGGTTTTTATGAGTGTTACACTATCGTTATTGAAATTATATCCAGTTAATTCATCTAGGAGAATATCGTGGGATACGCAATCAGACGCTTTTGTTAGGTCGAAAAAACTAGCAGTCGTGAACTTCTTGCTTTCAAAGGTATCAAGAACAGTTTGTACAATATTATTAATCGCCATTGTTGTTGATCGCTTATTCCTAAATCCATACTGACAGGGGTGATATAAGTTGTTAAGTTCAACGTATTCATTAATTTGTTTTTTTAAGGCTGATTCAAATATTTTGGCTAGAATTGGTACAAGTGAGATAGGGCGATAGTTATTTAGATCCTCATATGAGCCGTTTTTATGGATGGGGATAACTTTCGATAGCTTTAGATATCGGGGAAGACATTGTTTACGATACACAAATTGATTAGGTTAGTTAAAGGATGAATAATTAAGTTTTTTATGCTCTTAATAAGTCTATTGTGTTATTAACAAATTGAAAATGATCCATGTGATTAGCGTTGCTTATGGGTAGGTTAATAATAATGTTTAGAGGAATGTCCGTAAAATAATTGTTGAAATCATTGGCTGATAGTGATTCGCTATGATGATTTGTTTGGTTAGGATTATTATTTTTAATGATATCCCAGAAGGCTGCTTGGGAATTAGGGGAGTTTCTTATATAATTATCATTGGCTTTTCTTTTTGCATTAGAAATTTCTGAGCGGTATTGTGCTTTAAATAATTTTATAGATTTATTAGTTATTAAGTTAGGATCAATATTGTGCTAGCTTTTGAGAAAATACAGGCATTCACGCATGCCGCTTAAATGTTCATTGTATCAGTTAATTTTAGCATTGCTGCGAGAGGTATCAACAAGTTTGGATTTTAATGGGAATGATAGCTCAATGGCATTGTTTAAGTGTTGCATGAAAATTTCAGACATACTTTCGACCGTTAAATTGGGATCATTAATAAAATTTCAGTTTATGTGTTCAATTAGACTATGGAAATGAGATAGGCCATAATCATTATTTGGCCTGTAATTGATTCTAGTTTTTCGCCCTAATATACAGTTCTTTTTGATGTCCATAGATATTCCAAGATGGTCGGAGAGACTGGGGTCACACTTTATAACAGAAATGATATTTAGATCGCAATTTGTAAATATATTGTCTAGGCAGGAAGTTGTTCTAGTACTATTAAAAACAGTTTGTCTGAGGACTGAAAAATATTGCAGAGGTGAAGTGTCTGTGGGTCTCTAGCGTTAAACTTTGTGTTAAAGTCACCTGTAATTATGATTTTTTCCCCGAGAGAGAAAGTTTATCGAGAAGCAAAGTTATTTCTTCAGTAAAAATGTCAAAATTTCCTAAGGGGGATCTGTATATTGTCATAATTTGATAATCATCAAATATTAAGCCAGCCATCTCACAATGCACATCTATGTATAGACTACTTATGTCAAAAGATAATGGTGAGCACTTAAGGTGATTTTGAGCAAGAATGCTTACTCCTCCATGTATTTTATTCGACCTACAAGAGGCAAACAGATCTATAGCCCTCAATACTTATGGAATTTAGTTCTAGCTCATTTAGCCAATACTCGTTTAAGCAAAGGAAATTGTGGGGAGCAGTATCCATCCGTTCAAAATAAACGTCAATATGTAATCAAAACAAAAAATTTTGAAGGTGGAAATAAGATCTGTTAGTTAGTGAACAAATATCAACCTGAGACAGCAAACTTAGCTAAACGATTTTTGCATTTGGCGATTAGATTGAGTGCATCCGATTAACCAGTAGTATTTATTGGGGACGATACCGATCTTGCTGTTACGCCCTGGAATGCTTGGCAAATTAAATAAGATAATGGACACTTTAAAAATACATGAGAATTTAGGCGTCCCTTATTTTATTTGCTTATGCAATATCGTCTACATGCATGCAATCGTCTGGCCGATAGCCGTGTTGGTTAAGGCACGAGGTGGAAATCGCCATTAATCACACGGCTATCGCGCCACCGGGTTCGAATCCCGGCTCCGGCACTGACACTGTCAGAGGAAATTGTTGTATATGTCCGCGTTTTTTTCCGCACAAGCTTCTGGCTTCTGAAATTGGGAGTTGTCTAATTTCTGTGGTGTTTGTTTATTTATTTATTATAATATCTGGTTATGACATTACTTTCTGCTTGTTTAAAAAGGAAACAAAAACCTCATTGAAAAGGTATAAAATTAAGAAAAATTGTGTCAGTTTTCCTGGGCACAAATGCAAATAAAGATGATATCGTCAAATCCGGAGATCAGTTCCTAATAGCTTTATACGGAAGGCACAAATTGGTTAAAAATTTTAACGTTCTAAGGTTTTATAAATATCAAAGCGTTACAGCTCGACAAACCTTAAATACGAATTTTGAGTTGGCTTCTCTGCCACCCACATCTGGAGCATCGAAAAAACCATTTAAAGGCATATTTACAGGTTCAAGAGTGGATGGGTGATACAGAAAATCCTTTGGAATGGGGTTGCAATAAAAAAAATAATTACATGTCTTGACGATATCCAAACAGATAGCTCTCTAGTTTATCCTGATTATATTCATTAAATATAGTATTATTTGTATATTGTATTGTATATATATTGACGGCACAACGTTAACATCATTATCAAGGTATTCTTGATCAGAATATGCACATATTTTTAAAATATATTTTTTGATAAGCTTCTTAAAATCCAAGGTGTTTTTTACGTTTTTATATGATAAAGGTAAATGGTTATATATCTTAGTCCTAAGATATTGTGGGCTTTTGCGAATATATTCAGACGTTTAAATGGAACGTGGCAATTGCAGTTATCGGGCGTATCATGAGAATGTATGCTATCATTTCTATTAAATTTATGTTGATTTTTATATACATATAAGAATAGTGATACCATAAGACAATCTTGAACGAATTTCTCCAAAATAAAATAGCAGTAGACCAGACATGTCCAAAACTCTTTTCAGTGTTCTAATTTGAAAACATTTAGAGTGTAAAGGACTAGTAAGTCTCCTACAGTGATTACTTAACGTAAGCGTGTTATCAAAATCTATGCCAAGAAATGTCTTTTAAACTTTAGTGAATTGAAATTATGTATTTAATAAATAATGGCCTTCATAGCCCCTATTACGATTTCTGCCATTAATTTGAAAAAAAACATATTGCTTTTGAACTAAGTCAATTGAACTAATATCACAATTATAAATTGAATTCCAGGCAGTAGTGCAATATTCGAGATAGAACAGACATATGCCGAGAACAACGTAATGTGGACATTGATATCCTGAATGTTTCGACCTGGGCTAAATACAAATTCCAATATTTTCATGGAGAATGAACAGTTTGCTCAGTGTATATGAAAAAACTCAATTTGTAATCAAAATAATTGCCTAAATTTCTGACTACATTGATGCGAATCAAAGTCAAGTAGCCATATGTAATATGTTGATTTTTCGATAGCAAGTCACGACTTTACAGATAGAAATGTTCGAATTAAGACCATTTTTGTTAGACCATTGTTCCACATTGTCTAATTCTGCTGGTTATTGATTACAATCATCGGTGGACGTAACTAATGAACATATTCTCAAATCTCGTCTACGAAAAGTAATTTAATAAGCAATTAAGTTACTTGAGACCAGAACTGTTCTTAAGCACTGTGCTTAGTGCTCATCTAAGCATTTTTGTACTCGGTAGCGCTGTGCCTAGGAACACTTTTCAAAATCGGTGCTTAAAGCACTTCACGAAAGGGCTTAGTGCTTAGTAATCGCGCAAAGTGCTTATGAGCACTTTAGTACTCGTGAGCACTCGAAAGGGCTCACAACCGCTTTAGAGTTCACGAGAATGCCAAAAACTCCCAAGCACTTTATGTCTCGCGAACACTTTTAAAATACTTTCCAAATGGGAAATAAATAGTTAGAAATAGTTGTGTACTTCAATTTTGTTATAAGAAGATTGTTAGAACGTGGATTGTATGGATGAATAAAAGGATCTTTAGTTACCGACGTTTTAGTCAACCTTTTATTTTGATCTTCTTTAAGGTTTTTCACAACAAAAATTTGTTCAATTAGGCGCACAATAAAATAAACAAAACTTGTGACACCTTATGACAACGTTTTAGTCAGTTATTATAGATTTGATTTATTTGATTGCCTGCATAGTAGGCCAGTCGTTAGAGAGTTGAAAAACCGTTTTAAATCGGACAAGAGATTTTACTGTTGGAACCACTTCATTATAGGCCTCTTTTAGATATACTAATTTTTCCCCCTGCAAATATCTCGATTGTGAATGGTCCTACGAAAAAAAGATGGTTATCAAAGTTAAAGATAAGTAAATTCTCTATCGACATGGTTCAGATATATTTTTACGTAGTATTAATATTATTAGTTATAGGCGCAGAAAGTAAAGCCACCGTATTGCACTTACTCTGTATATCTACACTTTTTTTTAATGGCCTTTGATTTACCATTAGCCAATGTCCCTCCCTTATAACCAACCTCTAATGTACTAATTTTTTTTTCCTTTCCTTTTTCCTTTATTTCTAGCTCTATTGCGCACCTATAGCATTCCCGGTTAGAACATTAATATCTACAACATAAAAACGAACAACAGAAAAAACAAACCAAACAAATTAATTAACAAGTATAAATGTAGCAAACTTATTGTTCAAATTTCTCTTTTTTTTTAATATCTATATATATATTTTTTTTATTTTCTATTCTATTCTATTTTTCCATTTTCTATCTTTTTTCTTCTTTTTTCTTTTTCTTTTTTATCTTTGTATTTTCTCTTTTTAAACTATTTTTCCTTTTTCTCTATAACTTTTTTTAATTTTTTTTTTCAAACCAGCAATTTACAAAAATTATACACTAATCATATTAGCACTCCAGTGGAGTTTACAAATTCAAATAATGCTTGAAAAGCTAATAAATTTTCCGAGCGCAGGATATATTTTATTTATTTTATTTTTTTATTTTAATGCCTTGTTTATATTTACGTCCTGGCGGAGTTTAGCTACAGCTACTCTTCCACTCAACCAGGACGGTGAAATGAGATGCCGTTCACCCATCCAAGTGACGGACTCGACCAACGCTGCTTAACTTCGCCGATCGAGGTCACAGCGCTTGAACCGGTGACGGTACCTCACTTCACATATAATTCACATTTATTGTTAATTGGAAATTTAGACTAAGGAGTTTATTCATGAGCTCAGCTCGTTCTACAGGGAAAAGAGTACATTAAAAAAAAAATGATTTATATCCCCTACTCTTCCACACAAGCATAAATTATTGTCTACAATCTTTATTTTGTTGAGGTGGTACGGAAAACGTCCATGATTAAACTTTAATCTAGTTATTGATATATACATTTTTCTTGGGGCCGTTACATTATGATACCATTGATGGCGGGATATAACCGGGTGTATAAGGGCATAATTAGTTGGCTTTTCTATGTAAGTGTTGTTGTACACCTTAGTCCAGTTAGTCATTAGTTCCTTTTTGAAAATTGGGAAACAATCTGTAACCGGGAATTCATTTATTTTTATGGTATAATCCGTTAGCGAAAAGATCCACCTGCTCATTATAAACTAATCCTGTATGTGCCTTAATCCACAGGAAATGGATGGTATGCCCCCCTTTTTTTAACTCGTAGCATGTTCTAGTTATATTCATCAATATGGGTGAAGTAATTTTATTAGTGTTTCCTAAACTTTTCAGTACTGACATGGAATCGGACACAATAAGACCTTTTTTAGTATTATTAGTTGCAATAAATAATAATGCTTCTAAGATAGCGTACGCCTCAGCCGAGAAAATAGAAGCTTCTTCGGGTAGCTTAATTCTTTGCTGTGGTTCTAATAAAGGAATAAAAAATGCATATCCGGTGCCTAAAACGCTTTTAGACCCATCGGTATAAATTTTGGTGTAATCTTCAAAATTACTAAGTTAATAAATAAAATAGATCTATTAATGTTACTGTTATTGTCTGCAAATCTGGGGAACGTTACTGTCACTTGCGAAAATAAACTTCTCAGATCTAGTCCTCCAGGTGTTACGGGTGTTATTATAATTTTATCGTCGAATTTAGCAGTTTCGGTCTCGTATTCTACATCAGACGAGGAGACTGGCGAGGTGCTGACCCAGAGTCTGTCAACTTCCGCCAAATCGTCTGAAAGCCCAGACTAAAGCCGCAGAATAGGAAAATCTGTTTAGACGGCACATCGATAAACCCATTCACGATGTATTCTATAGCATAGAAACACTTTGTCACTAAAATACTGTTGGTACTGCATGATCTTTCAATATTTTATAATTTCCTTCCCTGAAACGGTTTTGCTGAAAGTGATCCTAGCACAATCGGGATGAGGCATTTATTTTGTCGAAAGGAACATCAATCTTTGAAAGCCACTTCTCCAATTTTTCTGAATTTTTCAGTGGACAACTAAAAATGCAAATTTTTATTAGCTAAATATATGTTAATTATCTTGTTTTGTGGAATTTACAAAAAAAAACATAGAAATTATGCATGCAATTAAAGAAATATTGAGCATTAAAATGTAACTTTAATACGTTACAATATTCTGTGCATCAAGAACTCAACTTTGAAAAGTATTTGTATGTATATCTTGAAATAAATATGAGGCAATAAGTAATTAAAAAAGTCACAAAAAAACGTTTCAAGGTATTCGAAGAAGGCTTTTCAAAGTCAAATTTTCCGTGCAAGGAATTATTTCATGTGACATTGATTTCATGTTATCATTCTTTCATATACTTCCGAAAATACTGATAATAATGACATATAGTCATTATTCGTAATGCACAAACAAATTTTAAGTTAATAAATAACTTGTTCAAAGTATGGATTCCTGTATTATTGTACTTACGTATGAAATGTTCGTTGATTTGTGGCACTCCACAATATGTACAATTGTGAACCATTTTTATTAATCAATGAAATTGAAAATCAAATAAAAAGCGCTGGGCGAAAATAACAAAACAAACGTCACTTTTCCCACATCTACATTACCGACATTTCGAAACTTCCACCAACCAACATGGCAGCTTCGTGGCACAGGCGTTCGTGGCCTAAGCGATATCCAGTTATATAGATCAGTGGTAGATATACAGAGTGAGTGCGATACGGTGCTTTATTTCCCGCGCCTGTAACTCTAAGAATATTAATACTGCATAAAAATGTGTTTAAACCATTTCGATAGAAAATTTACTTATCTTTAACTTTGATAACCACATTTTTTTCATAGGACCATTCACAATCGAGATATTTGCAAAAAAATAATTTTTAAGCTATATTGACCCAAAATTGGGGGTGTTCCAGGGGGCGGGCGAGGGGAAAAATTAGTATGTCTAAAAGAGGCCTATAATGTACTGGTTCCAACAGTAAAATCTCTTGTCCGATTTAAAACGATGTCAATCTACCTGACGACTGGCCTATAGTCGAACCCTGAAGAGAGTGAAAACAGAATTTTCCGAAATATCAGTAAATAACTAAGTAGTTGTTTTTTAATTCGATAGCCCCAATTCAGGTAATCTTTTCAGTGCAGTACAGTGAAGAATTAGCGTTTCCAGATCTAGACCTGTCTTTTTATGAGTACAACTTGATATTTTGTCGTCTATAGCATACGGCATCTTTATCAGTCAAGACAATCGCGTGCGAACTCAACATGTCAAGTATCAGCCAGATCGTTGATAATATATGCTCTACTTATTGTTAGCAGCATAAGCTTTGCCCTTGACATGGCTAATTTGTTGTGTTATCGTGCTTGTTCTGACTTACTTTTATCTCCTGAAGAAGTAGCATACAACTGCCGGTAAAACATTAAATTTTACTCCTAAAGCGATAGTCGATATCCGGAGGCACTAATTCTTCAAGCGCAGTCCGCAATCCACGTCCATATGTTACCAGATGAGTACTATTTTTACTCGCGAAGTTTTTATTTATAACACCCTTGTAACTAAACATTAACCTTAATATAAAAGCTTAAATTTGAGAGAATCACCAAAAATTTTAAAAAAATCAATTAATGGCTAATCTATTTTATTATTTTTATTGAAAGTTTGCTAAAATATAAAGTACATTTAGCCTGGTCGATAGCCGAGTGGGTTAAGGCGCGAGGTGGCAATCGCGATTAATCACATGGACATCGCACCACCCCGGGTTCGAATCCGGGCTCCAGCACTGGCACTGTCGGAGGAAATGGTTGTATATGTCCGCATTTTTTCATTGTGTAACTCCCTTCCGCACAAGCCCTGACTTCTGGAATTGGGGGTTGTCTTATTTCTGTGGTGTTTATTTATTATTTAGCAACCTGTGAAGTTATTTTCCTTTATTTTCATTTTTGATGGCCCTTATCCTATTTTGTAAAAAATAACACTTAAATTCAATTCTAGCCTCTATTATTTAGATTTCTTTAAGTGCTTAGTGCTCGTGAATTTAAATCACTTTTCAGACTGCTTAGTAATGGCGAGCGATCAACGGCTTTTGAGAAGTTAATTACAGACAAACGGTGTTCGATCATAAGTAAGAACCAGGTGAATTTATAATCCTCAACGGACGGCATATAGTAGGGTCGATCTGGCATTAAAAATGGCTTGAAACGGACTCGTTTTTTTCGAATTTTTGGTTTTGTGATGTTATGAAGACGGACCCCCTATATCATCCGGAAAATTTTCCGGTCGAACTTTTCACGAGGGGGGGGAGAATTTACATGTAAAGATAGTGAAAATCAGTTTTTCGGGCATAACTCGTTTCTTGATTTGGATCGAAAAAGTGCAGAGATAGAATGAAGGGCTCACGAATGCGCGTAAACTGAATTTTGACTCGTCGAAATCGGTCCAGCGGTCCCCGAGATATTGCGATTTGAAAGTACCGATTTGTATACAGATCTTTCGCTGCGGCGAGAGTCGTTTTCGCGATTTTTTTGGGGAAGAAAGTGACTTGGTGACTTTTTGTTTCTTCCCCCGTTAGACTCTCAGGACCTAAGTACTGTGTCCAAATTTCAAGTCGCTAGGTTGATTTGGGTGAAGGGAAAAGGGTAAACATAAATGAAATTAAAACTACTGTAACTTCCGCAAATCGCGCATCAAACGTGACATTGTGTACTAATGTGTCTACTTTGAGTTCCGCTCATATATTTTCAATTTTCGCCATAAATAAATAAATAAATAGTTGCGAAATAACCAATTTACTGTTGTTATTATTTTAAGGAAAGGGGTGTGGGAGATTTTTTTTCTCCATCGAATGTGGAATTTATTTCTCTTTGATTTAATCCCGACCAGATTGCGATCGGATGATTAGGAGGGGAGAGGGGGGCTCGCAAAGTTCTTGCCCTGTAAAAGGAAAAGGGTTATGGACTTCGGGCCGGGCTCATCTTCAAGGACAATCAATTCGCTTTCAAAATTTTTTTACCTCGAAGCTCTGACTTCATTAGGGCCTGCACGCGCGCGTGATACATTTATATAAACAGACAAGCGGAGTGGGACGTGTATTTGTGAGAGAGAAGGGAGAGAAGTGGGAGTGCTAAGCTCCTCCCCGGGCATCTCGCTGCACGGCTGCTGAATTTCCACACTCGTTTTTATAAACAGGCGCGTGTAGGCCCTGTTGAAGTTAGAGCTTCGGGGTAAAAAAATCTTGAAAGAGAATTGATTGCCCTTGAAAGTGAGCCCAGCCCGAAGTCCCTAACCCTTTCCCTTGCCCTTCTACAGGGCAAAAACTTTGCGGACCCTCCTGTCCCCTCCTAATCATCCGATCGCAATCTGGTCAGGCTTAAATAAAAAAGAAAGATATTCTACATTCGATAGCGAAACAAAAATCTCCCCCACCCCCTTTCCTTCCTGGCGAAAAACGACTTTTTCTAAAAATAATAAAAACAACAAATAGGTTATTTCGCAACCATTTGTTTATTTATGGGCGAAATTTGGAAATTATATAAGAGAAACTCAAAGTAGGCATATTAGTACACAATGTCACGTTTGCTGCGTGATTTGCGGAAAAAATTACGGAAGTTACAGCAGTTTTAATTTCGTTTACGTTTACCCTTCCCACTCCCCCCCTAATCAACCTAGCCACAGGACACAGTACTTAGGTCCTGAGTGTCTATTGGGGGAAGAAACAAAAAGTCGCCAAGTCACTTTCTTCCCCGAAAAAATCGCGAAGATGTCTCTCGTCGCAGCGAAAAATCCGTTTACAAATCCGTACTTTCAAATCGCAATATCTCGGAAACCGCTGGACCGATTTCGGCGAAATTCAGTTTACGCGCATTCGCGAGCCCTACATTTATCCCTTTTACACTTTTTCGATCCGAAACAAACTAAACGCGTTATGTCCGAAAAACTGATTTTCCCTATCTTCACGAAAAGTTCACGAAAAAAAAAATCGAAAAAAGCTAGTCCGTTTGCAAATCCAGATCGGTCCCACTAATACCAAATAGATCACTTTTAAAGGCGTGTATTTTTTGGAAAATCGGTTTATTAGTGCAGTAGCAGTACAAGGAAACCGTAATAAACTTCTCCAGACCCACATCTTGAAAACATCAACACGCCATCCGTTTGCTGCTCTAGTGGTTCAGGCATACAGGAAAATAAAGGAAGTTGGGCTGATCTTTATGCGTTTCGTGATATTCGCTCTTAAATCTTCTTTGTTATGTACTTCGTCGTCCCTCTCAATTCCATTTCTAATTTACCTATATTATACAATTTGTGTACGTTTGAATGTTTTTAATAATGTTAATTTCTGAACCCTACTGGACCCAATTAGATCTTCTTGATTAACTCAATAAATTTTATAAAATTTGCTCTAAGTTTGAGCACATTTTCTAAGATATTGTGTTTTTACATCAGCAATATATAGATATATTTTAATTTGTATTACAGATATAAATTAGATAATTCTTAAAACAACTTTTATACAATTTTAATTTGGATTTAATACCGCGTATAAAATAAAAATCGAGGACGATGTAACTAAAACTTAGTGATTGATGCACAGCATGGTACTACATAAATTTGTTTCGACGAGATATTGGTATTCGAGAAGACCTAGAAAACGGTGAGTTCTTATTTAGTGTTAAATTTTAAAAATAAGATGTAAGATTTTCAGTTTAAAAGTAAATATTTTTTTTATTTATTAAAAACGAAGATTAATTATGTTATGTTTATAACATATAAGGTTGAAATTATAAGTTAATATACTGACGCAAGCCGTAAGACATCGTCAGTTCTTTGCAGTACTTAAATAAATGTACTCAAACTTGTACTCCACTACCCAAAGTACTATTTTTAAATTGCCTAAGTATAATATATACTATATATAATATATAATAATAACCTAGTATTTGAGAAGCTCATTGTAGTGTAGTCGTAGCGAATATGCATTGTACTTTGAAGTACTAAGTCACACAAAAGTGCGTGGGTGGCAAATTTATCTATAATTTTCTTTTGCCCCATGTTCTGCGTAAACTATCAATTATGAATTTTAATTTACAAATCATGAAAGTTCAAGATATTTATTCTCATGAATGCCTTTAACATAATCTCTCTGAAAATACATGTAACATTCTAAAAATACACGTATCATGCATCATTAATAAAACGACAAAGTAAATGTAAAAATCGGACCCACCTCCTTTTTCTTTATTTATTAAACTGCATTTCAAATTCAGTCTAATTTTTCCGCATTCGCCGAAGATAATTTTGTCGGTCTGAAACATTCTTGTAAAGTACGTAGATACCACTTATGGGCGTTTAAAGATTTTAATGCGCTTTTTAGATGTATTACAGTCACAGCAATTCGCATTGAATCGAAAGTATTAATCTAAGTCATACAATTCGATTAGTCGGTGCATTTAAGCTTGCCAAAAATCAGTTGATAAATAAAGAAAAAAATAAATATGAGCCTGGCTTCGTTTACACCCAACATACTTCCGTGTGTATTTCTAGAAGTTTTTCATACCTCCCGGTGAAAGTCATTCTCACACTAAGGTAAGATATTGCTCATATTAATGTAATCAATTGCACCAATAGTTTTCCCCCAATTCATCGATTTTATCGGAATTTTTTGTAACTTTGAAATTCACATAGTTTGAATATGCTTTTAGAGGGCGGAATATTAAAACATAATATTTTTAGTCGCAAACTCCTCTATAAAATCCATATTTTACTATAAGGATAGTAACCAGACTGCAACCAACAGCTACTCTCCGGGCTATGTGCCACGCCGAGCGCTGAATAACATGTTATTCAGCGCTCGGCGGATGCTCGATGAGTGACCGTTCCAACGAAGACCGCGTCCTCGCCTCACACATCTTCCGGCGGCTTGTATATCAGTGTATGCGCGGAAGCTATACAACCTTAGGCGAGGGTTGTATAGGGGATATACCATCCTTCGGAGGGGATGTAAAGCCGTCGGTCCCTTGTCTATTAAATGTTAGGCAAGTAAAAGATCCGTACTCTTAAGGGAAGAGGTTCGGCAAAATTCCTGGTTGGAGGTAGCTCGTATACAGGCGTTGGTGTTAGGCCTTAGTAGCGGAAATAGGCCGATGTTAAATAAATGTATAAAAAAAAAGTAGGATCAGTCTTTCGGCTGGTGTTTGTTGCAATCGAAGCATTAGCGTTTTGATGGTAATTTGCAATTATTACACTTGACGCGTCAGGCTTGTAACTTGTAATTCAGCGCTCGGCGGGGCACATAGCCCGGAGAGTAGCTGTTGGTTGCAGTCTGGTTACGTTCCTTATAGTAAAATAAGGATTTTATTGAGGAGTTTGCGACTAAAAATATTATGTTTTTTAATATTCCACCCACTAAATGCATATTTGAACTATGCTAAGCTCAGTCAGGCTATTTATTTTTCGATTGCAACAGACACTGGACCGCTAGATGGCGCCTGCTGACTATTTTACATGTCGCTATCTCAAAGATACCGGAATGTACTAAATAGTCAAGTGATCCTCGTGTCGGTCGTCACATGCCTACCTTACACTGACGAGAACCAACAGCTCGAAACTGCAATCTGCAAGTGGTGTGTGACGACTGGCACGGGAGCTCCTTTAAGTAGGATCAGTCTTTCGGCTGGTGTTTGTTGCAATCGAAGCATTAGCGTTTTGATGGTAATATGCAATTATTACAGTTAACGCGCCAGGCTTGTAACTTGTAATTCAGCGCTCGGCGGGGCACACAGTCCAGAGAGTAGCTGTTGGTTGCAGTCTGGTTACGTTCCTTATAGTGAAATAAGGATTTTATAAAGGAGTTTGCGACTAAAAATATTATGTTTTGAAATTCACATGTTGTGAACGATCCATGCTGTGAGGGTCTGAAGGACGTTCTCCTGTGATGGATTCGACTTACTCAAACAAGACGTAAAATACAAAATTTATACTTACTTCGATTTTGCTCAATGGTACACCACAGATGGTATCAACTTTAATGCCGTTACACTGTCTTACATCTAACACTGATCATTGTCTAACACTCCTTAATACCATTTCCTGAAAGGGAATTTGGCTGTTAATGAACTCAGTAAGACACAATGAAACAGGACGGGATTTAGGTAAAAGTTTTATATTAGGTCATTTGGAAATTGTTAGTTGTACAATATAGGTATATGAAAATATAGAAGGTTAACAAAGATATCGGTTCATATCACATATGGGGAGTACTTGGGCGACCTCTGACCTGTGGTTTTCAACTACCATTACGTTAGAACAGACGACTGACACCAAAAACTGCATTCTCGTCTGTTTCTAAAGTTTTTCTACGACAAAAAAATAAAAACGGACGTTTTAATCGTTGCATATCCCAGTACTTGCATTTCAATTGTGCGTATTTTTTAAGCTAATTTTGTTACTCCCTAGTCTGTTCTCTAATGGAAATGATGTTTTATATCAAAAAAACATGTATGAAAAATATGAACGGACAATTTTCAACTTGATATGTTTAAAAAATCATTTTCCGTCGCAATTCAATAGTAAGAGCGTAAAATTTCATATGACAATGCAGTTGAGTAAAATTTCTCTGCCTATGTTTTTTAGGGCGCTTAATCGAATGCGAGTAGTCTCAGTACCCCCCATCCACCGGACGCACCCCTACGGGCAAAAAGCAGCCCAGGGGCCATATTTTCGAGTTCAAACGATATTTGTCGTATGCGAAATACTAGGTACCCGACTCGTTTAAAAAATTTCGCTTATAGTTATAATGCACCAGCAATCAGCGGATAAGCGGCTGGGATATATTAGTGCAGACCAGAAAAAGGAAATGGTGGATTTTCTTGAAGTTCACCCGAAATTATAGAGTGGTAAATTTACCTCAAATTTCACATTCAAAAATGGCCAAGCTAGTCCATTTAAAGAATCGAGATTTATGACGAAATTACCGAATGTTTGCACCTTGGATTAGACAATGTCCCCCCACGTTGAGGGTCCTGAATCGCTTCCCGGGGTCAAACCAATTTTTCCACCTCGGCAACTCCCTCAAATTGGTCAAAAACCACCCCTAAAGTTCCCTTTCCGTAAACTCGTTTATTTTCCCTAGTTTTTCGACTAATTTTTGTTCCCTCGAGTAGAACGGAAAGTCCCTTGAGAGATTTGACCTCAGCCATCCCTGCCCCAGGCTACCAACCATTGTAGGGGGTAGAAATATTGATATTTATTTTTGTGAGAACAATATTTAGATTTTATAGGAGGTGTTTCTTTGAGGAAGGTGGTAGGTGACCAGGGTTGTGTAACCACCGCCGGGGATGTTTTCTCCCTTCAAAGAAGTAGAAAATTATTTTGTTCTGGGAAAAAATTATATATTTTTGTAAGAGGCGTTTCTTTGAGGAAAGTAACCAGGGTTGTGTAACCGGCCCCGGGGGTTGTTTCCACCCTTCAAAGAGGTGGAAAATCAATATATAGAAACACTTTAATAAACATATTTTTTATACTATTTTTCAATAATTCCTTCCTTCTACTCGAGGGAACAACAATTAGTGGAAAAACTGGAAAAAATAAACGGGTTCACGGAAAAGGGGAATTTGGGTGAGGTTTTTGACCAATTTGAAGGGGTTGCTGAGGTGGCAAAATTGGTTTAACTAAGCCCTCTAGGCA
The DNA here is from genome assembly GCA_963675555.1 of Leptura quadrifasciata. Classification (NCBI taxonomy): domain Eukaryota; kingdom Metazoa; phylum Arthropoda; class Insecta; order Coleoptera; family Cerambycidae; genus Leptura; species Leptura quadrifasciata. Next base: position 76,820,185 of record OY776673.1, on the reverse strand, counting down.
CAATTATCCCTGAAACTAAACACCCTCCCAGGAGTAGTGGTCATCTAATCCTTCTGACATTGGTTTTGTCAAACGATACAATTTGACAAATTTGTCATCCCTTAAATCTTTAAATGGATTATCATAGGCATGGAATTGTCTTCCATGATTACTTTCTGCCAAAACTTCTGCCATTGTCCATTTTCACTCACCAAAATTTGTTCAAATAAGTCTACTTTAAAGCCCCTAAATAATAAACAAACCACGGCAAAAACCTAACTTGAGACATAGAGGTTATGTGGCATGAAATAAGACAAACCAAAACGATCACTTTGAATACATTCGTACCCGAAATCGCTTTATCGTGTATTAAACCCCCATCCGCTGTATCTCGCCCGAAATTAGTCGCATGCGGAAAGTTCGCATACGAGTTCATAATGCTCGAAAATACGAAACGTATATTTTTATGCGACAATCTCACATTTTCATGCAAGACATCGCCTCAGGCAAACTCGAAAATACGGCCCCAGTTAATAACCAAGTTACACGAGGGGACAATTATGGTACAATAGTCTGTACTAATCTGTTTTAAAGTATATATTACTTTCTTAAAAGACAATATTTCTGATCTTGACTAAATTCTTAAAGTTAAAATATATAAATAAATATCTTCATATTGAAAAATAGCTATGTTGCATCCATTAGAAGAATTTTCAAATGAAATTCAGCCTTTTATAATAACTAGACTATCTTATACTTTTATGCATTATCTAATTTAATTACCTAGATACAGATAAACTAAACATTGATTATTTTCGATCACGAAAAAAAAAACATGCTTCTGAGAAAAGGCATAAGAAGAGACAGAAAAGGCATAAGAAGAGACAAGGTTTCAATTGAAGGACGTTAACCCAATTGTAACTTGCGAATTAGTATTAGATCTTGGCTTAATGTTTTATTGAGATATTCCTCTCAAAGTATTTAAAATAAAGCTAGAATAAAATTGATTCTGGTTTATGGAGCATTATGTTTTATTCTAGAAATTCACAAAACAGTCTGATGTATATTTACATTGGCAGCAAAATCTTATAAAAATGTTGTGTATGCAATGCCTAAAATAACGGAGTAGTCAGTCAATGAATTCTAAACCGTGGCTAATATAAGATTCCTGCAGATCTCAGATTTCCGTAGATACAATATACGCTGAGAAATGGTATGAAATACGAAAAAATCTATTTAAGGCTCACCATATTATAACAAGATCCTGCGTACTTTAGTTTAATTTAACATTTGATAATGTAATAAAGACAAATTATAATTGATTTTTAACCAACTTCAAAAATTTTCAAGTATGATTTTTTTGCGACTTAGCGAATGCGGTAGTGATAGATGAAAAACCCACACTCTAAGGCTTTGAATTTTGAATAAAATCCACTTCGTTCCACCATCCGATGGCCGTCTGGAAAAATGTGGATGAAATATAGATTATTACGTTTTTCGGTATATCGTTTCTCTAACGCAATAAAGCAAATGTTTTAAATTTTCTACAAAAATATTGCTATCGTTTATTTGCAGGATTAATAAAAGGTCGGAAATGCCTGGATTATTCTAGAATGATCGAGTACATTCGACGGGGGTATATATACAGTGGCTCCAAACGCACTGAGGACAGTTTGATATGAGACGAACAAGTGAACAGATGGATTAAGAACAGTAATAAGTTGTAAATTATAGTAGCGAGATTATAGTAGATGGAACTTGTAATTAGTGTGTACTAATGTATATAAGGACTTAATTGTTGTAATTAAGTGATTAATAAAGTAGTGGTTTATGACAGTTCTTGATGCCATTTATTGAACCTAGATACTGGGTGTTTACTGGACGTAACAATATTTTCCTTTATAATTAAATTAATTTTGCTTCCAACTTTAAAATAATAATTAATAATTTACCCAAATGTTAATGGTAAAAATTTGTTTTAGAGGGCCATACACAACACAAAAATGTCTCTGATTCTCATTAGGGACATATTTAGAGTGCAGCACCCTTTGCATTTATTTATTTATTTATTAATATAAGTATTAACTTTATCTAATACACAATATTTTTCATCTTTGTAAAACTTGTATATGATAACGTGAATAAAGTATGATTTGATTTGATTGATGTGCGCAAATTTTTCTTGTCGCCATTTTAAGAACAGTTTGGAGTATAACTTTGTACAAAATGCCACACATTTTTCTCTGAGTATTTTGTCACTTTATATAATTTTAAAAATATTACGATGCATATCAAAGACAAGACTGGAGAAATCCGCCGACATCCGTAAAAATGAAAGGTTTCTCATGTCAGAGGTGGAATCTGGGGTGAGTTTGAGATTCTCACACATATGGTTGAAGGTCCATAAAATCCTTCCATAAGCCCGTGCTAACAATTTCACCCGGGCACATCCTCCGCGTAAAAAATCTCTACGAATATGTGAAATAGCTTTACTATGTGGCATACGCACTGCATAAGATAAACCCGGCCAGGCAATAAATATAAATTAGAATTTTGTACTGGCTAACTGAACTTTTATGGACCATCGGGCCGTCAGTAGCCGTTTCAGGTTTCAAATAAACAACGGCGTAACATATTTATTAAGAATTAAGTGGCAAATAACTTTCAGCCTACTAAATATTTAAAATGATTTACTTCTTTCTTAGTTTCATCCAAATATTGCACCGTATGGGAAGACTTGCTATATTGATTTATTTAACGGTAATATACTGAGGTAGACCTAATTTGCTCTTACGCACAGACGTAATTATGAGCGATGAATATATTATATAATTGCTAAGTAATGTGTTTCTTGTTTCAGGTGAGTTTTCTTTGTACTACCAGGGGCTCTTTTAGTAAGTAACTTTTCTATTTAATCATTAGTTAAAATGTAAAATACGTCGCATCGGGTGGCCTAGTTGTTACTCATTTCGATGATTCAAAATGTAGTTATTTACTCATACGATTCTATACTTTCGATAAAACATAACTTCACAAACATATGATGATTATGGTATCTGATATGACCAGGATATAAATTTGTTAAACGATCGAGTGGTTCAACCCCTAGAGATAAGCACCTACCATAATATATTAATTGAAAGGTAATTTAATACTTTACAGATCACGTAAATGGAAATAGGTTGCATTGGAGTAATTTCGATCCGATATGTTCCGTTTTTTTATTAGCGGAGAACCAGGTTAAATCGACATATTCTTGTTAAATGCATACCCAAAGATTCATTTTTTATTATGGACCCAAACTTTATAATATGTTGTAGATTGTTTCAGGGGTCGTTTGGCTTTAAGTAGCGTTACTTCACTTCGACCTAAAGAGATCTTTTGTGAATAACCCTACATCTAGTTATTGCCCAGGATTCCAAGATTTTTAATAAAGCTTGTAATTTTCCTGGGGGCTAGTTTCCCTATGTCTTCAGACGTTAATTCCACTTGCTCTAGAAACTTTAGCCTAGTGCGGATTAATGCCTTGCATTCGCAAAGTATATGTCCCGCAGTTTCAGTTGCAGTATCACAGTATCTGCATTTGTCGTCTACTACCTTGCCCATGTTCTTGAGATGATATCTCAAGGGGCAGTGGCCAGTTAGAAGGCCTGTGGTCAGCCTTAATACGGACTCAAGTTCTAGAAACCTTGTGGCATTCTTTGTCGAATAAGTTATAAACTTTTTCGCTTGTCTTTGGCCTGGAGTATTCCTCCAGTAGGCTTTTTTCTGGTCCTTTTCCCATTTCTGGATCACCTTCGTTATGTGTCCCTTGGCCAGGCCACAGAACGGTTCAGGTCCAATAAATTGTGCTTCAGCACCTTTTTTTGCAAGGCTGTCAGCAAGTTCATTACCTTGTCACCCAACCCCCCACACGGACAAAAATCACCCCCGAAAGGGGTAAACCGCGTATCCGCAGTCTCCTACCATCCAAACCCGTGTTACCCCCGTTTTCGAGAATGCTGAGCACAATGGTGATGCCAAGACGCCTCCTCGACCCCGCCAACCCCAAAATGGCCGAATACTACCCCCGAAAGGGGTAAACCGCGGATAGGCCGTCTTCTCTCGGCTAAACCCATGTTACCCCCACCTTTCGAGGATGCTAAGCACAATGCTGAATGTCAAGACCCCTCCTGGATCCCGAACCTCCAAACGGCCAAAAACCACCCCCGAAAGGGGTAAACCGCGTATCCGCCGTCTCCTACCATCCAAACCCGTGTTACCCCCGTTTTCGAGGATGCTAAGCACGATCGTGATGTTGGATCTTCTCACCGAAGCGAACCGACCCCTCAAACTGACAAAAACTACCACTTTGATACGCGGTTTTATGAAGTAAGTGAGTAAGTTCACAGATCGATGACAATACACTTTAGCATTTTCATATAAGAAAAAAACAAGATGGCCACAATCTCCTTTACACAGGAAAATCTCGCGACGAGCTTTTTTATCATAAAAAAATATATATAATGTAACAAAATGATGGGTTTGATTTACTTCAAAGTTTATTTTCTACTTGTTAGAGCATTTAAATAAAAGCTTTTTTTAAAAATATTTTTTTATATAATTTTTATTCTTGAACAACACAGCTTGACAAGAATATTTACAATCGATGCTCGAAATTACTTCCGTTTGCTTGAATACACGTATCAATGCGCTGTAACAATTCCTCGTTATATATCCTTAATAATGTGTATCTATTAATCGCACCAGTGTAAGCGTAGATTGTCTTGTATAAATCTGCCATATCTTCTATTGGCTCTTGATATACTTGACTTTTAAATATCCCCACCACAAGAAAATTCCAGAGGGGTCAAGTCTGAAGAACGCGCGGGCCATCTAACCGGTGCTGCTGAGTTGCCAATCCAGAACCTTGGAAACGTGTTATTCAAATAATTTACAGACAGTATTAGAGTTGTGGGGTGATGCGCCATCTTGCTGAAACCAAATTTCAGATCTGTGGGGAACATTTTGTAAAAGTCTTGGTAACTCAATAACACACACAGGTTAAATTTTCATGATACAAACCTATAATATAACCATTTAAAAAACCACACCATACATTTACGCTGAACACAGTTTGGTTTCTTGTTCGAATCATCCATCTTGGGTTGTTTTCCGATCAATATCTACATTTGTGTTTTGTAATTGTACCGTTACTGTGAAATTTGCTTTCGTCACTCCAAAATACATTTTTTTAGGAAATTATAATTTCCTTCATAAAGAACATAAAACTCAGCAAGACAGATTAAGCGACGATCATAGTCCGTAGGCGGTAAATGATGTAATAAATGTGGTTTATATGGAAAATCCTTATTTTCTTTTAAGATTCTTTGGCACGACGATAATGATATATTGGTGGAGGCTCTTATTTTTCGCAATGATAAGTGGGGATCGTTGTTAACGGTCTATAAAACTAGAACCGTATACTCCTGGGTTCTTGCTGTTCGTATTCTTTCACGTTTTAACTTTTTAAAACTACCATATTGTAATAAATTGTTACACAAATTGGAAAGTCTTGCGATCGGGTTGTGGAAATTGTAATTGATACATACGTTTGGCTGTTTTTGCACTTTTATTGCTTTTTCCATAAATTAATAACATATTAACTTTGTCAACATTGATATGGGCCATATTTTGGACAAATTTTACAAACGTATTGTGACGACTACGCCACTGGAATCATAGAAAATTCGAGAACGGCGCCAGAAAAGTCGCGAATGTTAGGCGCCGGAACATTCTAGAAGAATCTAGTACATTCGGCGTGGGTATATACTAGGTGTCTCACCCGGAACTGAATCGATCGATATAGAGAAAAGTACGCATCAGAAAATTTTTAAAATTTAGACAATTACTAATGTCGGTGTGGCCAATCCAACTAAAATAATTACAAGCAGTTGGCACTTCCGCTTATACCGGAAGTCGATACCAACTTGCTTATTTCAAATGGAACGCCCTATATATTTTAGGGTTTTCGAAAAGAGCATAAAATTCTGAGTCGAAAATATATCCTATACCTAAACCTAGCCGTTTCAGAGATATGACATTTTATAGAAAATTTGACAGGTGCACCGTTTTCCAAGAACCGTTATAACTTTCTTCGTGTAAAAGATCCTCATTTGCTTCTTGTCACATAAAAAGAACACAAGGAGAACTACATTCTACATCTGAAATAAATTCAATAATATCATACCAAGTTCCGTTTTTCGCGTTACATTTTGTCAACTTCAAACCGCGAAAACTTGTTTAGGTCAAAGGAAGACCCTGTATTTTTTTACGTCAAGTTGTGTAAAATTGAGTCCCCTTTTTTCTGATATTAGCATTGTGGAGGTTAAAGTTACAACTTTTTGAAATATTTGCGATTTTATTAGAAATTCATGAATTGTTGTAATCATTTCATCAAAATAGCCATGATTAGAAACAATCAGTCATTATCTTATGTCAAAAAATGCCAGCACGTTTAAATTATACCAACGAAAACTTTTAAAATTTGTTTATTATTTATGGAGAATGTGATAAAGTAATATCAAGAACTTGCTGCACATTTGCTACTCGATATCCACAAAAACGCAAAATATCAGTAACACCGTAACATGCGTATTAATCGAATGGAAGAAATAGCAGAGACAAAATAAATTTAAAATATGATTTCATTTTAATTTAATAATTGCTCAAAATTCCGCTCTCGAACCGACACATTTTTCGCACCTTCGGATTAGTTCCTCATGGGTAGCTCTTCTAATTGAATCCTGTGTTATGTTTTGAAATGCATTTCTTACTCTTCAATGGTTGTTAATGGGCTCTCATAAACTCTATTTTTAATAGTTCCCCAATTGAAATAATTCATAACTGATAAATTAGGCGAGCGAGGAGGCCATAAGAAAGGTCCATTATTGGCAATCCATTGATCATAAAAAGTTTCTTGTAAATAAAAATGTTTCTATGTTCGGTGAGAGGTAAATTTTCTAAATAGTTATTATTCAAATTTTGTAAGATATTCAGATATCTTTCACCTAAAAAAAAAACAAAAATTTACCTATACATATTAGCAGAAGAGAAAATTTAATTTACCGTTTAAATTTTCCTGATAAAATTGTAATGCCACCACTCTATCGTTTCTTATGGCACAGTAAACATTGAACTGCCAACTTTCCTGAAAGTTTCGCTCTCTGAACATATGAGGATTTGAGTCTCTCCAATAATGCGAATTGTGTCTATTAAAAAGTCAATTTTTAGTAAATTTTGCTTCATCTGTCCATATAGTATTTCCCAAATAAGACTCGTGACCCTCAGATGATCTTATTAGAATAAAATCACAAAAATTCTGTCTTCTTAGGAAATCTGTTTCTTTTAATCCTTGAACCATATGGAATGAAAACGGGTGAAACTTATGTTTTAATAAGGTTCTGTGAATTGAATCCTTGCATAGTCCCGATTCCAGAGCAGCTTGTCTTAATGACATCCTTGGAAATGCATGAAAATATCCCAGAATGACCATTTCAATATTTTCGTCATCAACAATAGGCTTTCTTCTTTGCATTTTTGTCTTGACAGAGCCATAATTTTTAAAATTTTCCAGTATGCGTTTTACAATGTTTGGTGACGATTTCCGTTTTTCTGGATATCGGGTAGTAAATGTTCTGCAAGTTCTTGATATTACTTTATCACATTCTCCATAAATAATAAACAAATTTAAAAAGTCTTCGTGGGTGTAATTTAAACGTGCTAGCATTTTTTGACATAAGATAATGGACTGATTGTTTCTAATCATGGCTATTTTGATGAAATGATTACAACAATTCATGAATTTCTAATAAAATCGCAAATATTTCAAAAAGTTGTAACTTTAACCCCCATAATGCTAATATCAGAAAAAGGGGAATTCAATTTTACACAACTTGACGTAAAAAAATACAGGGTGTTCCATTTGACCTATATAAGTTTTCAACAAGTTGACAAAATGTAACGCGAAAAATGGAACACTTGGTATGATATTATTGAATTTATTTCAGATGTAGAACGTAGTTATCTTTGTGTTTTTTTATGTGACAAGAAGCAAATGAGCATCTTTTACACGAAGAAAGTTATAACGGTTCTTGCAAACCGTTGCACCTGTCAAATTTTCTATAAAATGTCAAATATCTCTGAAACAGCTAAGTTTAGGTATAGGATATGCTACATATTTTCGACTCAGAATTTTATGCTCTTTTCGAAAACCCTAAAATATATAGGGTGTTCCATTTGAAATAAGAAAGTTGGTATCGACTTCCGGTATAAGCGAAAGTGCCAGCTGATTGTAATTATTTTAGTTGGATTGGCCACACCGACATTAGTAATTATCTAAATTTTCAAAATTTTCTGATGCGTACTTTTCTCTATAGCGATCGATTCAGTTCCCGGTGAATGTACTAGATTCTTCTAAAATGTTCCGGCGCCTAACATTCGCCACTTTTCTGTATAGTGGATTCAACCGCACTGAGGGGTTTTATATTAGATAAGCAAAGGTTATGATGAAATAAGGAACAATATCAAGTTATAAATTATTAAAGTAGTGAATTTATAGTAGATTAAAAGTATAACTAGTGTGTTGTATTATGAGGAATAATTATTGTAATTAAGTGATTAATAAATCAGTGGTTTGTGAGGATTCTCGTTGCGATTATTGAACCTACATACAGGGTGTTTACTGGAGATTGTAAACACGTAACAGCATTCTTAAAATGACACACGCAAACGAAAATTAAACTCCTGACAGTTAATAAATAAACAGTTTTCACGGCTAACGACAGTTAAAAGTCAGAACTTAACTTAAGTGGTTAACAATCTCGTTTTCCGTTCAGAGATGTCCACGTAATAAAAAAACAAAATTAAACTTTCTAAAGCACCGATTATTAGTCATAACTTTATCTTCGGCAGTAATTAAGAGTTAATTGAGCTGGAAGAAGACAGGTTTTCCATTTAGATGTTTTTTTCATATTTTAACAAGTTTATCCAAAGTTAGAAATGAATTTCAGGACACTTTGTATATCTCATATGAACTGGAGTCGCGCCTCTATTAGTAATTAGTTTTTAAATTTCTGGTAATATTTTAATAGCTTTGACATAATATCTTTGCAAATATGCATCATAGGAAAAACTTTATTTATCAAATTGTTAACTTTTTTATATGCTTTTAAGTCGTGGAAATATTTTATATTTGAAATTCCTTTGCATGTCAAAAGTGAATTTGTTTATAACCAATTTCTTAAAGCACCAATTTATTAGATTGGTTAAATGAAATAAAATAAAAAACTGAATTTTTTTTTTCTTTCGGTTATCTTAAAGTATTCAAACTGTAGCATTTTATGCAACAAAGAGGAGAAAGTTCTGTGGAAAATTTGGGCACGAGCTCCTTTATTAACTCATAAGGCAAGTGTGATAACGTGTTGTAGGAGTTGTAATCAAATTAAAAATTTCACTATTTGCATTGTAAGCTACTGCAGATACTTTCATTTTATTACTATTAAATAAAAACATATCGTAAAAATAACTCAGATAAATAGTCTGTGTTTTGGTTATTAAAAGTGTCCATAAAAATCTTTTTATTCAGTGTACCTATAGTGATAATAATTCTGCTGATGAATAATCCTGCAAATTCTTCCATAATAATTGTTTTGGTTAATCCAATGCTTTATCGCCAGTCTTAAAGATAATTCGCTGTATCTAAGGCGTACTTAGTATATTATATTAGCTAATAATATTTGATGGAATAGTTATGGTCTCGGTTATGGCAATGTCTGCTTTAATTGTAATCGATTTTCAGTTAATAATCTGTCTTTAATATTTTTCTGAAATTATGGATTTTTCCTGATAAACAGTAAACTGTTTGTTTATTAACCGTCTTCCAGGTCACCTGAACGACCTTCTTAAGTCTAGGAGATCTAGATTTGTCTGAGTAAAGGAGACGGGCCTACAGTTTATAGTAGGATCCGAACCACTTCTTGGGGATAATTTACATTTGAAAATTACTTCGCAGTAGGCAGGGCTCGAACTTACCTTGCTAGGTATGCACAAAAAGAAAGTTAGAACCATTAACCATCCATTAAAAAGTTTTTATATTCATTAACTATATACATTTCAATTTTATATTTCATTTATCTACATACATCATTTTACAATACGTAAACAAACAAACCCGACACGTTACATATTTTAATTAAAAAAACGAAACGTCCCGGGCGGCGGATCTAATGCCAGAATAGACAGTATATAAAATCTTCTAAATTAATATGGTGCGGTTGCCATCCTAAAAAAAGTTGCAGCAATTCGCCTGTTTATTATCCTCTCGGTTAAGATTAATTTCTTTGTGCTATATTACATATTTACAAATTTTATGTATATATACAGGAAAATGGGATAAAAGAAAATTAAAACTACATTTAAAAATACACCGATTTTACGGTTAAAAAAAATAAAATGTCAATTCGAAAAGTTGATTTAAATTAAAAACTAAAATATTTATATTTACAAATTGATGCGTTTAAAAACTTTTAATGTACAAGATTATTCCCTTACTTCAAGACCTGACCAATTATGAGTTAAAATGCTATTTGTTACCTTTCATGATAGAGGGGTAAGCCCTCGTGCAATAGTTTGTACTTCGTTGAAGCTCCCCATACTCGTTAAATTTGATGTTAATGGTGAACTGGAGATTTTAAATTTGAAGAACTTATTTGCCGTATCTAATATATAATCTTTAATTAACGGGATATTATATTTCCTATGAAACTCTAGAATGGGAGTGTATCTATTTGACTCTGTTAGTAGTCTAAGGATCTTATTTTGTGTCCTCTGGAGTCTATTGCACTGCGCATCAGAAATGGTTTTCCATGACGCACATGCATAGGTGAGGACAGGTTTAAGTATTACTTTGTAAATTGTTAACTTGTTGTCCTTAGATAATTTGCTCCTTTTGTTGACTAATGGATATAGTCGACTTAAGGCAGCATACGTACTGTTTATAATTTTCATTATGTGGGGTCCGAAAGGTAGTCTCGTATCTAGGGTTACCTCCAGGTACTTGACCGCGCCCTTCTTCCTTATAACAGTGTTATTAATTTTTAGTTTGTCAAATGTTCGAATGTTCGTGAACTTCCTATGTAAAATTATAATCTCAGTTTTGTCGAGATTTATGTTTATTTTCCATTTTTGGTAAAATCGTAATAGTTCTGCCAGATGATATTTGATCTTTTTTACCGCAGTTTCGGCGTAGAATGATCTTGCGTAAATTGTCGTGTCGTCGGCATACAATAAAATATTGGTGTTGGAATACGTCGGCGTGTCAGCCAAATAGACATTGTACAGGGTAGGCGATAAAATCGCCCCCTGTGGGACTCCGGCGGACATCCAGCATCCTCTTAAATGAAGACAATGTTCCATTTATACTGACAGCGACGTACCTCCCCACCAAATAATTTTTAATCAGAGCAACAAGATACCTGGGAAGTTCACAAACATTCGACAATTTATAAATTAATCCGTTAAGCCAGTCCGAGTCATAAGCTTTTTCTATATCTATCAAGAGCATAGCGTTGCAATTCTTCTTGTTATAAGCCGTTATGGTGTCTTGTACCACCCTCAAAATAGCTAAGGTCGTGCTGTGACCCTCTCTAAACCCGAATTGTATGTTTGGTAAAATATTTTTTTTATTGATATGTTTATTTAATATGTTTAAAATTATTTTATTCGTCACTTTTGAGAGGGTATTAAGGAGGGAGATAGGACGGTAGCTTGAGGGAAGGTGTTGAGTTGAGTGTGATTTTAAGATTGGGATAATTATGGCTAGTTTCCAAGCATCCGGATATTGTTGTGTTTGCAAAATGGCGGCGCTAACCTACTGAGCTACCATCCCCATTCCCTACATTTTTTTTATTCCTTTTTTCATTACCGATTAATCCTCTTGCTTGAATAATAAAGTTTTTTTTTGTTTAGATAATGAAGTATTCCTATAATGAAGTTAAATGTACGATAACGGGCGTCTACAGACTTCCATCTACAAATACAAATATATTTATTAATAACATTGACAACTACCTGAAACCAATAAACGACAGCAACCTAATAACTTTGATAGGGCACATGAATATAAATATGGGAGAGTTATCAGACGTCACTGATTTAGTCTATATAAACATGAGGGAAAAAAATGGCTTTTGTTTACAAATAAATCAACCTACAAGGGAAACCAAAAATAGTTCGTCAATGATGATCGATCACATTTTTGTGGAGCTAAATGCAAATTTGAAAATGAACTCTACGGCCATTGTACTAAAAAATAGCATAACAAACCACTATCCAGTAGTTTTCAATTTAGAATTTAACGAAACCTCACAACTCAAACCGGAAAAGGAGCAATTCATAAAAAGAATATCTAGTGACATTCCGAAACACACACAAAATCTGACTTTAAACTACAACACAAGCCAGAATCTAAACTCCATGTTCCTGGAAGATGTGGGCGACACTGAAATAAAAAGTATGTATTATCAACCTTACCTTCAGATACGTAGACCTACCTGAACCCTTTAAAGAAAGCATAGTTGTCCCAGTTTATAAAAATTACACGATAAATTTCCATCTAATATCGTTGATAAGTAATGTCACAAAAATTTTCGAAAAATTTCTGAACCATAGGCTTCGTTTATATTTTGAAAAAATAAAGTTATCTCAAAAAATCAGTATGGATTCCAAAGAAAACTAAGCAACCTCTCCAGTTTTTAATAAATAAAATTACAACACATTTTTAATAGAACGAAAAAGTCATAGCTATCTTTTTAGATGTACAAAAAGCCTTTGATACGGTGTCACATAGCCAGTTACTGGACAAACTAAACAGGATGGGAATGGGATGCCTACAATTTAATTAAAACACTATCTGTCAAATAGACCCCAGCGAGTAAAAAAATGGCGATGCTCTTGGCACTAAGACAATAATAAAGACCGGAGTTCCACAGGGAACAGTATTAAGTCCTACCTTATTCCTGCTGTTTATCAACAGCTTACTGGGCAAAAACTTTGAATGCTACATCATGTCATATGCAGATGACACTGTATTGATATGTTCGGGAAAGACCTGTAACCTAGCGCGACAAAAGGGGCTAAGGCAATTAGTAAAGTCAAAAACTGGCTAGACACAAATTGGTTAAAATTAAATATAGCAAAGATAAAATTTATTACCTAAAATGGGATAACCATATTAAATATTTAAACGGAAAGTTAAGAAAACTAATATGTGAATTCTATAACCTGAAAATTATACTAAATAGAAAGACTCTTTTAATAACATATAACAGCTTAGCTGAATCCCTAATTAGTTATGGTATTAGTGTCTGGGGCTCAACCTACAATGCAACCCCCCAGATAATACAAAATTATATACAATTTTTAATAGGAAAAGTAGACAACTATAGAAATATATTTATTGATAATAAATTACTGAGTGTGAAGGAGTTGTATATGCATGCGGCTTATACTCACAACCTGCATTTGGATCGCCGGTAAACCACCAATATGAAACAACAAAACATTCTGCCAGAAACATATCAATTTCAATAGAATTAAATTATACAACCAACTACCAAAATATATTAAAGTTCAAAATAAAAAGAAATTCAAAAAGATGTGTAAAAGTATATAACGGACCAACTATTGACCTAACAATAAAACAAATTCTTCCCCCGTATAAGGATAATAAAATATAATAAATTTAATTATAATTAATTATACATCCTCCTTGTCTTCCTCTGTTCTAATTATTTCACTTTATGTTATATTATACTATCACTTTATATTATTGTATGTTAACTACAAACCTATAAATCGTAATACTCCTAGAGAATACAACGAATATTAACTTATGAACAAAATGTTAAATACTGTTAGACACAATACGAGGTTCCCTCAGGTGTCATAATACATAATGTTAATTGTACTGGAGAATAAATAATATTCTATAAATTTTAGTTTTTTATGAAAACAGACAATTTGTAGGTTTTATTTTAGAGTTAGAATGGAATTTGATAGTAATTTTCAGCCAATTATAGCCATGTCTATGAAATTTTAACAACTCAGATTGCAGAGCGCTTACAAAATCTATTATAAAACATTTTATTTACCGATATTATTTGTTAGTCGTTCGTTTAAAATTAATGCATTCAATGAATTCAGCATTATTTTTAGAAGATCTATGACCTACATTTGAATCAGTAAACTGAAAACGATTTTGTGCGCTGTTTTCCTGTAAATATGTAACTGCAAATACTTTTGGTAGAAAGCAGTATATTATGAGTACATCAAAATTTAAAGCATATTGTTGAGTAATATTCATATCTGCATATGCTGGAAGCATATGCAAATGAATGTTGTCTCCCGCTTGTAACAGTAGTTCTATGAATTTAGCTTTTAGCTTGGGTACAGAGAACATTTGCCTCTAAATTCGTTGATCGTTGGTAAATATTATGCGATTACTATCTTATTACTTATTTGGAAGCAGATGATTTGGAATGGGGCAAAGTGTAATTTCCTCAGGTCGGTTGAAAATGTTTTAAATTCTCCAGATGTAGAAGCGCGTTTTTCGCAGTTTATTTATAATTTAATCATTATCTAATCTAACGTTATTTGGGCATAAATAAGTTTTACATCTCTTAAGGATATATATAAAATTATGTTGTTTTAATTTGGTGTAATAATCCAGGCAATGGGTACAAAAAAAGGGAGTTGACTTGCAAACTCCAGAAATTAAATTTGGTAGGATGGTAGACATAGGGCCTCCTAATGGTACACTTAAGTTTGCGACCTTGGGAGGGTGCCGCTCGAGGGATGGGGGGGTGGAAAACTGTGCATCGCCGCAATTTTTGAAGAATAACGCTGTTATTTGGAGGGATATCGAAAAAATGTTCAAATAAAAAATGTAGATTATAAACTTCTGCAGTTTTTTGAGTTATTCATTTTTGTTTGCGACCAATAGTTTTCGAGATACAACGCGCCAAAGTTTGGGGTTGATTTGCAATTTTCAACAAAATCTCAGTTTCATCGTCGATTAGAACGAAGATCGACTGCAAACAATTCCCCAATATTTTTTTTATGAAAGAGCAATTTTGTGAGTCTGATGATGCCTCATTTGTAAATTTTGGTTGTATAACTAAATAAATGATTTTTTTGAAGCGCGCCGCGACCTACTCAAATATGTGGATTTTTTAATTATCCATATCTATGGTCGATATATGTTTATATATTTCTATATAATCGACAAATATAATACTTTCAACTCGTTTCCACGCCACCCTTGGAGTATAGTTGATCGGTGCGTTTTTTTATGTGGTATCCCTAGTATGTCTAATCCACAATCGAAATTGAGATTTAATTCACTTTGCCTCGCTTACGATGATGCAAACCCGTGCAAACCAGACTCGCTTTCATTCTCATCATCTTCAGAGATCAATTCTGAAGTAGGGTCGGCAAAACTGTGCTGATCCTGCAGCTTCGTTTTCGTCATTTTCGTCATCCAAAAGTTGGTCGGGAATATTCTCACAGGACGTCCCGTTGCAATGCAAGCACAGTAAGCAGCATGTTAATCCTGCTTTACAGCAACCACAAGCTGCTCCACATCCTTTCTGGCATCTGCACCAAATGCTCTTAAAAAGGACATCTGGAGCCGGTTCCCTTGTGATCCGTATCGCGTCTAGTCCTGTGCTTGTCCTCCGCCTTCCGTGTTCTTCGGGAGCCTTCTGCACACCCCGCCAGCTCTGTACTTGACAATAAGTACGCAGTGAATGTTGTTGGCAAGCGTCTGATGTTGGTGGCAACGCGGTGAAGTTGATTGAATTTTTCGAGACAGCCCGCACAAAGATTTTATATCGCAGAGAATCTAAGCAATTATGTTCACTCCCTGCTACTGCTACTGGCTCAATAAAAAAATTCCCCTTCAACTACTTCCGCTAAATCGGCATTAGGGTCTCCAACTACCTGAACTGCGTCATTTAGGCTCTGGTTCTTCGCTGGGGTATTGAGGAACCGGATCTTTCCCTGATTAAACAGAACCGATGTAGTGTCGCAGCCACTGAAGGCATCCACAAAGAAGATGTCCTTCGCAACAGCATCGCTATATCAGAAACTCTGGGGCTAATAGAACTCTTCCTCCTTGTACGCTCTAGTCGGTTTTTGCAAATAAAACTTTGGGAGATCTCTTACCCCAGCGGTCAACAACACGAGCACATTTCGATGGCAGTCTGAACAATTAAAGAATCCGCGTCTTGCGACGTTACGTTCTTCCAACTTTAACTTCAGCAATGCAATAAGGCGCCTTTTGTTGGAGCTGTACGAAAAAAAATTTCTTGCTAGACGGTGGGAATCATATATATTGATTGATATATTTCCAGTCCAGATGAATAGAATATTATTTTACATAAAGAAACCAACTTTTGGATGGACGACGAAAATGATGAAAATGACTCTGCATAACATCTCGATCAGCACGGTTTGGCCGACCCCACTTCAGAATTGATGCCTGAAGATCATGAGAATGAAAGCGAGTCTCGTTTGAATCATCATAAGCAACGCAAGGTGGATTAAACCTCGATTTCGACTGGATTAGGCCTATTGGGGATATACCATGTAAAAAAACGCATCGATTAAATATACCTTAAGGGTGGTGTGAAAACGAGTTGAAAGTAATTATTTTATATCATGTACGCAAGAATATAATATATTTGTCGATTATATAAAAATATATAAACATATATAATAATAATAATAATAATAATAATAATCGACAAATAAAAGTCGATTATTATTATTATTATTATTATTATATATCGGCCATAGACATGGATAATAATAAATCCACTTCTTTGAGTAGGTCGCAGCGCGCTTAAAAAAATCATATCTTTCGTTGTATACAACTACCATACCTTACAAATGAGGTATCATCAGACTCACAAAATATTGCTCTTTCATAAAAAAATTGTTGGGAAATTGTTTGCAGTTGATCTTTGCACTAATTCGAGATGAAAACGTGATTTTGTTGAAAATTGCAAATTAACCTCCAACGTTGATGCACTGTATGGAAGCTATTGGTCGCAGATAAACAATGAATAACTATAAACATTTTTATTTACATTTTTTATTTAAACAGTTTTTCGATATCACTCCAGATTTTTCAAATCAAAATCATCCATTGTCTGGACTATAATTGTTTTAGAGCATATTCTTATTAGATACCTAATTAAACTAAATATACTTTATCTTTTCAGTTATTTTACGTCTGTATAATTGTTACTCTTTTGTATTTATTCTAATAAATTTCAGTATCGTCGTTTAATGTTTATTGATATTTTTACTATTGACAAACGATATATTATCGTTGTGACAAATTTCAAAAAACACAGTAAAACTAAATCTTTTCTCACAAAATTAAAGTCGTCCACGCAATTACAGATGTTTCAGTAACCGGGAGGCGCGCACATGATTTTGAAATGGTTTTATTGTGGAGATGTGTTTAAAAAAGTGCCCAAGACTAACCATATGGTTTAGAGATACATTATATTAGAATATTTTAAAAACTGGCATTGAAAATTGCCAAAATCCACGTACAGGGTGATATTTTTACGTAACTGCCAAAAAATAATTTACCCCGTTTATTTTTTTCGATTGCGGTTGCCTCTATGAATCGTACGTACTTACTTAACTTGGTTCAATTCGGTGAACCTGTCCAAGAACATGCCAAACTCTAGAGAATTTTTTCATAACTGCAACGAAATCCAAAAATATTCCGCATGAAACGCGTGCTCCACGTAAAAACACCGTCGGAAGATGGTTTTTGGAAGTATTGGAAAGATTCGCTCCACGGAGCGTTTTTTTAATGCAAAAATAAAATTGTCGCTCCACGGAGTGTAATTTTAGAAACTAACATGAATGCCACTGCACGGGGTGTAACGTCGCGCCGGCCACCAAAATTTTAGCAACTATCATGAAAACCGACTTTTACTTCCAAATAAATCTTCTTTTTACGAACCGACGTTGTGTGGCACTGCAACTCATGCAAGTTAAAAGTTGCGAATTCAAAATTTTAAAGGAAAATTTGGCGCGAACGACAAAATTTTTGAGGGTACATTTTAATTTTTTGCACTCGATTTTGGTAGAAAAATTATATGCTTTCCGCGTGTTGGCCCTTAGGTGACCTTGCCTTGCGTATGAACGTATGAATATATAAATAATATTATTCTGAATAGTGGCGATTCAAGCATTTTTAAGATCTAGAACGAGCGCCCGACATTATTATTGTGATATTTTAAATACGTATAAAGACAGGCAAGCAAAGGTCCATATATTCATGAATATTAAATTTTTACATTGAATCTTTTTGTGTCAATCGTTTAGTAAAAACTAAAACATTGGATGGTAGTTGGACACATTGCCTGAGTCGTCCTGTTCCTCACCATGTGTGGTATACGGACCAAAATTTGTTAACCTTATACACCTTGAAATTTTGTAAAAACATTTTTTGAAAGAACAATATATTTTTTTGAACTATGAATATAAACTTTTTCTTGTGTTTCAAATTTCCCTTTTAGGTTAATTAAGAGAGTGTTAGTTGTTTACAGTGTTAGATTTAAGACAGTGCCACGACGTCCAATTGATACTATTCAGTGCCAGCAGTTAAGCAAAAGAAACAGTATAAATTTTGTATTTTTCGTCTGAATCAGTCGCATCGAACCTTTCAGGTGAACACATTAATATCCATTTTAGGAAGGGTAATAAAAAGTCCCTCCGACACATTAGCATGGATCGCTCACAAATCCACTGAGAGAATATCGTCGTTCGAAATTTTGGAAAAAATAGAAAACATCATGTATATCAGATTAAGAACATTTTAATTTTTTATTTATTATCAAATTTGGCGAATGCGCTAGGGTAAATTTCGTACAAACTATAAGGTATTATTATTTAACGGCAATCCCATTGTAGTTTTTACAGTGGGTCAGATTCTCAAAAAGGATATGTGTGTTTGCATCTTGACATATCATTTGGAAGTTTGGAATGCTAATAATATGGGAGGCGATGTCCCAAAAAGTTGATTATTTGATGCGACTCCATTTGATTTTATTTCGATAGGAACGTGCTTCCTGATCACATAATCGCAAGTCAGACCGTGGAAGCCGTGTAGGGCTGAGAAAGACATGTTATTAAGTAATAATAAATAATTTAAGAATGAATTATTTGATGCCCGCTGAAATTGAAATGGTGTAAAGTTCATGATTAAATAAACATAAAGAACAAAGTCAGACTATCGAACAATGGTGGGTTAACAGTCAGATCATTGTGTAAAAGTTAATAAATAAATTTTTCAAATTAAATTATACCGACTGAAATTCGTATATGTCATAGCAAATACATAAAATGTATAAAAATAATTAGTCAGATTTCTCGGTGTGGGTGGAAAAGCCATTGGATCGTGCAGCAGGTTTATCGATTGCTGACTATTAATCCACCAACCAGCCGCGGTCTGACGATGGTTTTTATAAATTATACTATTACAACTATTGCATATTACAATATGAATTTATTTGAAATATGTATTTAAGAAGCTTTCTTTGTTTTTGTGCGAGGCGAAAAGAGAATCAAGTGAATGAAGTGTGACATATCTTTGAATTTATAATTTCAAATGCTTTAAGAATTTTAAATAAAAAAAACAGGTCCGTATTTAAAAAAAATAAAGAGACGACACATCGATGAAAATTTATAGCAAAATTAATGTATAACAAAATATCATCTCATTTAACTGACTTTGTAACTGCTATGGTTTGCGAAATAGCAATATTGTTCAATACAAAAAAGAGCCACCCTGTAGAGGACAAAAAAATAATAAAATTTTGTTATGATAATTTTTTAATATATGAAGGATGAGTTAATGGGGTGTGGACGGTCAATATCTCCTCAACCCCTTGAAATTTGAAAAAAATGCATAGTGGTTGCAAGCATATACTCGGGTTGTTAGGGCTACAACTTGTATATATAATTTTGGTTAGTTAGGTTAGTTCTATTAATTTATTTTCATTTTTTGGGCTTGCTATAATACTGATCCATCTTTCACTATTTTGTCTATTACTTTTCTCGTTTAAATGTTAAAGGAATAACCTGCATGCATCAAGTACAAATGGGTAAGACTGTCGCTCGCTATTAAGATATTGATTGGGAAAAAATTGAACTATCTTAAAAATAGTGTCGCAAAGAACTATTAAATAAGAATTCACTGTTTAATTGGACCTTATTATTTAATAACGATAATGAGGTACGTCAAGAAATAAACAAATAAAACCATACGTATCGATATTAAAGTTAAATGAATTGGGCGAAAGGGTGAAATTTCGTTTCATAATTTTGGGTAAACCTTTTTGGAGGCGCTTGAGTTCTCTCCAGAAAAAAAAAATATATATGAATTTGCTCATAACGAAATCCTTCGCTAACGTATTTAATTTAAACTTATTTATGAAGCTGAACCGGCACATCTGAAACAAGGGAGAATTGTTGCGGAAAGTTTATGCTTGTACAGATTTGAAAGTTTAGAGTTTAATAGGCTCTCGGTACTTTACATACCCTCGACAGAGTTGATCCTAGCAGGAGCAAAATCCGTTTTATTAACTGCAAAAAGAAATTTACGACGTCGACCAATTTAGAAAAGTTATTACGTTCTCAGATGCTAAAATATGATTCTGAATAATAAAAGTAGAATGCATTTAATTTATAAGAATTTTAAAGCCCACTAAATCAACTGATATAAGATTGCAACAGAAATAACAATCTTTTTAGAAGTATCATAACCTGTCAACAACTCATGATTGTGGCCGTTACAAAAT
The DNA here is from genome assembly GCA_963675555.1 of Leptura quadrifasciata. Lineage (NCBI taxonomy): Eukaryota > Metazoa > Arthropoda > Insecta > Coleoptera > Cerambycidae > Leptura > Leptura quadrifasciata. Next base: position 76,799,279 of record OY776673.1, on the reverse strand, counting down.
AATATCATTATAGTTAATTTTCTACTGAAAAGATAATTTTTAAACGATAAAAGTTTTCTTAAAAAAATCATGTATGCAACAGGCAACATTCACCACCGGTCTGGTAAGTTCTCAGAACTGCAGATATTGGACTAGGGAAAACTGTCGTTGAATTATTAATTGCAAGGACTAATTCTCAAAGAAAATTAACGTATTTTAGATGAACGATTAATTAATATTCTTTTCCCCCAAAACACCTTAAACGGTGAACGATTATTAAATTTTTTAACGATGAATTATGGATTGCTATTGCGAATTTCCCCTCGATCTGTAATAGTACTGTAGCTACTGTTATGCCGTGGTGGTTTTAATGAAGGACGTATGGCACTAGGCTGAAATTATTTAATGTACCATAGTTAGTAAAACCCTCAAGATAGAGTTTCCAACTCCATTTCAGAAGCGCACAATAGAGGGTTGGCTCTTTTGGGACCCACCAAATGAAAAGTTTTCCTAAAAAAAATTCAGTTTTAGGAGAAAAACATCGATAATCAGTTGCGGAGAAGTTACTTAAGCCACTTTTAAATGAATTAAAAATTTATTTTTCATATAGCCTTCATTTTTATTGGAAAAATAGATCTTCCATTTGGATGAAGTACTCGCGTATTTATAAAGTTGAGTTGTCCTAATTTTAATCGATTTTAATGGAAACAATAATTGAACGATCAGGATATTTTAAATGAAATCATTACTGCAAAAAATGCAGTGGCGTAGTAAAAAAATAGTACATAAAAGATAACATAATTAAATCAAGTAAGTTAAATAGCTACAAGAAAGTGATAAAAACAATAATATGAATTCAATCTTCATCACCATCATCATCTTCCTGGAACCTATCATTGTTGAAGCAGTTTTCTCCCTCATGCACATAATTCAGCACAGACAATCCGATTCGAGTAGCATTTGCAGGAAGGTGAACATCTTTTTTTGCATGCACATTTGGTAATATTAACTATTTCCATTTGTGCATTTAATGGATTTTCGATCAAGGCTGGTGAATAGCTGAAATATAAGATATATCTTAAAAGGTATATTGATCGAAGGAAAAATAGTATTTTATACCTATTTTTCTCAAAATTCCATCAGTAAGTTGGAGGAGAATGGATGTTTTGGTAGCTCAAATTACACTTAATGCATACAAGTGGAAATTCGCTCGTCTCATGTATGGAATTAGAATGTTTCTTCGAGAATAACTGCCATTGGAGTGTTTCAATGAATGTGACCTTAGTCCTAGGACAGAACACTTGACGTACAAATTTCTCTAGTACAGAAATATTTTTATCATTTATAGCGTTCTCATTCTGAAAGCATCTGAGTGCTGCTAAAACTTCTTTATCTGCATTAAGAGAAGCCGTCCAAAACGTCTTCTTTCCCTTTTTGTAAAATGTGCCCGTCATGTCTCAACCCGATATTGTATGGAATCCAAATAATGCAGCCCCTCTATTTGGTCCAAGCGCTTTATATATGGGAGTAAGGAATCATTCTATGCTTTTCTCCAACCTCAGTATGGAAATAAGCTCCACTGGAGAAGTGTTCACATTAACTTCAAGCTATAATAAAAACATCGGTATCTGGTGAAAATATGTGAACACACTTTTTTTGCTTGGCCAAAAATATGGAGTGGAGCAAAATTTTGTTATTAGCTTCCTCTTGATCAGTGACTAAATCTGAGTATTCAGTTTCAAAAGATGTTAAAATTTCCTTCTCTAGATAAACTACTAGTTTTAGAAGTTTCTTTCTTGCGTAACAGATTTTTTTTTGCCAAATAACCGATGAGTTCAGTTTTAGTCTCAATATGAGATAAAAGTTTTCCCATTGGAATTTTCTTAATTTTCATTATAGGTGTAATGTAATAGCGCACTTGACTTGCATTTCTACTTTTCCGAGTCGCCTTTTCAAGAGAATCGTCCTTGTTAGTATACAAATACAATATATATCTCACTATACTTCTTGCATCTGGTAAATAGTTTATCGCAGAAATTTGTGACTAAATTAGCACATTTCCGTACTAAAAGCTTGGAGTTCTGCCATAGCATCAATAATTACAACATCAGAGGCTTCTGACGAATGATTTTTAATCTCAACATTTTCAGTAGGAAAGCTTTCTAACTAATTCAACAATTCACTTTTTTTAACAAAAGTGGAGCATACCTTGAGACTTGAACATCGATCGAGGCACTGGAAAGAGTTCATATTTGCAAATAACGTTTTTCAAGTCGATTTCGAAACGTATTCGGATGGTAGTGAGAATAAGAGGGATCGATCTTCTTTAATTTCTAGTGAGGTTGTTTTAGCACCTACTTTGAATTTTTTCAAATTATTTCTGCATAAGTGAAGATTGTTTTTCTTCATTGTGGCCCAGATACTGCCTTCAGAAATAGTTACAATTCTACTGTTTACAAAATCATCATAAGCCGTTTGCCCAATTTCCCCCATTCTATCTATATCATTTTGAACCTTCTCGACAAACAAAATTGAAGTTGACAAGCAGATTAGATTATTTCCTTCATATGTTGATTTCAGTGTAGAAAGGAACTCTAAAGACATTTCTGTGGTGTCTTTCAGTGTGAGATCGCTTCAGATTATGTTTAGTTTTTTCGGTACCTTGTGTCATAAAAATCTTGTTTTGCGCTTCCTATGTAATTATATTTTATTCTGGAGCGACGGCGTCACTGGGGAGCATATTATAATAAAATATACTAAATAATAAAATATGATAATATGAAATACAAGAGCATGTAATATTTAATAAGCAATATTGCTGTTATTAAGCAACATGCGTCTATATGCATAGCGAGATTTGATAACCTTAGAAAAAACCTGTGGCAAACCAATTTACAACTCTATCTTTAAGTACATATTCTACTAACCTTTTTTAACAGTTTGAGGTAGGCATGGCTGATACTTCCTTCACGAAAACCGCCACGGCTCCCATTTTTCAAACACAAGCCAGGTCGCTAATAAGAAAAAATATACTTCCAGTTAGATGATACGTACATTCATAATTCAGGGATTGTTCGCCAATGGTTGCTTGAGAATTTTCCATTACGGTGGATCAGCAGAAATAGCCTGTTTGAATTCTGACCCCCCCAGATTTCCAGACACTACACCCTTAGCCTTCAATTTCTAGGACATTGTGAAAAATAAAGTGCACAAAAAAAGGCCTCCAAGCCGAGATGCACTGCCGTAAAATTGGAAGAACTAATGAGAGTAGCCGATCATAACCGCAAAAAAAATAGAAAAATGAATTAGAATTGATGGTAGGCAAGTTGATAAGTATATGTAATTTGCAATAATTAATTGTTTCAGTAACAGTTTGTTTCAATAATTGAAAGTTATGTTGAGTAAATGATCTAATTAAAATTTGCGGCAATTAATTGTTTACGTGACAGTTTGTTACAAATTTCTTTTTACATTTTTGTTTTGATTGAATTTTTTAATGAATAATTTAATATTAATGTTTATTTGTTATTGCAAATTAGTCAACACTGTAGTAGAGACAAGAAATCAGAAACCAGAATGTGAGTGCGGATTCAAAATTCCAAAAATTATAGAAAGTTAAAAATAAATTTTGCAATGAAACTGTGTATTACATTAGATTGTGAATATTTTTTATAACTTTTTTTAAGTATTTCGTCCACGAAGCAAAATATCGAGAATTGGCCCTAATCGCGAGATTGCAGCAGATCGAGTCTACAAAAATGAGAAAATTCGATTTAAAATGTTCTTAATTGAAAAATAATTTTTGGCCACCCTGTACATTTTTAGGAAATGAAAATGATTCAAAAACATTAATTAGATGTCTCGTAACTGGTACTCACATAAGTTTTTCTTAAAACCCATAATTGTGACTGTGGTGATTTTTTTATATCCATCTGCAGATTGAATTATTTCAAGAAAAAAATTCATTACATCCAAGTGGTTGGGAAATATTCAATGCTAATATATGAATGAATAGAGCCTAGAAAGAGGCTTCAAAAAATGTGCTGATATAGATTCATAGCATTCTATTTTTAAAAAACGCACTTGGTCCTGTAATTTCGTCTTGGCTCACCCTGTATGTTCGAAAATAATTTCCAGTTATAGACTTTTTTATATAGTTTACTTGCAATTTTTTTAAATATTTCTAGCTATCGTAGAACTCGAGATATCGAGGTCCGACGCCCTATTGTCCCACCCTGTATAATATTGGTTTTTTGACATTTTTGGAAAGAAATAAAGGTCGTTTAAAAAGTTGTGTACACATTAATTTTATTTTATTGTATCTATATATTTATTTATTCTATACTTTATAGTTTAATATGTAACTGATAATTTGTCAATTTATGGTGCTTTTAAATTTAATTATATGATAATACTTAGTTTACATAAATGATTATTATAAGCATAATATAGTAATAAATATTAATTATTACATTTAATTTATCAAATAGGTATCACAGAATATTTTTTCCTGTACTACGCGGAAAAACGTTTCTACACTATAGAAAAGAGTAAAGAAAAGTGCTCTTTTCCACTTAGTATGACTTTTTCACTTGACTACACTCTTCTTCATAGAAATACTTTTCATTCAACGTATATAAGTACTAAGTATGGAATTGTGCGGATTATTAAATATAAACAAACAGCTACGTATAGTGAACAACACCCAAAGCCAAAGGCTGCCCAGAATGGGGTTTACACATTTGAAAAAACGAAGACAACATCCATTACCCCATTGCCGATGCAGGTGGCAGATGGATCTAACACAGAACACATCAAAGTTTTAACAGGTGTGTTCGCCACTCAATGTACTCTAGTCGACTGAACTGCTGTACCGGAAGAAGTAAAAAATTCAACAAACAGCCATAATTTTTTTTACCATTATTATATTGTTAAAATATACTTTCTGGAGTACCTCAAGGGTCTATTTTGGGTCCGTTGTTATTTATAATGTAAAGTCCAGCTTACACTGACGACACGCAATTATACTTAAATTTCAACGTGAATGATATGCAGCAGGCATGCGTCACTATTAATAATCAGTTACATAACATTAAAATCGAGATTAAATTTTTTTTCGGAGGAACACAACTTGCACTTAAATTCGGTTAAATCCAACTTGATGTTATTTGGCAATAAAAGTAAATTAGACAAAGTAAAAAATTCGTTAAATATTAAAATTGATGGTGTTCCCTTGCCTGAAGTTAAAATTACAAATATCTTGGAATCATAATTGATTGTGATTTTAGATTTAGAGAACATGTGAAAAACCTCCTCCTCCTCATTGAAGTTGTTATATTCTAATCGTCATTTTTTAAATTTAAATAAAAAAAATGCTTTGTGATTCGATATTTCTGTCACACTTTAATTATTATGACTTTATATATGGCCAATGCTTAGATCTTAATGATAAGAATCGTACGAATCCAAAAGGTACAAAATTCATATTAGAGATTAATTATTGTTTAAGAAAATTCGATAATATTTCTCACAAGTTGTGAGGTTAAATAGCTCAATATGCATAATAGAAGAAAATTGCGTTTTGAAAAATTTGTACAAAAGATTCTGAATTCTACAGCTGGCTGCGTCTGGATAAAAAATAAATTTGTAATACGGTCTTTTTTACATTCAAAAAATATAAGATGTGGAAACAGGTTCAATATTCCGCGTCATCATTCGGCCATGTTCAAACTAAGTTTTCAATATAATGCTATCCAGCTATATAACTATTTGCCTGACAATCTTAAATGTTTGAAATTGAATAAATTCAAATATAAATTTGTAAGTTTACTATTTAGCAAACAGTAACTTAATGTGTTACATAGTCCCCCTCTTGAGCATCATATATTTTGTTTATCTATATATTAGTATGTAGGATTGTATAGTAATGGTTTATTATATTTTATTTTATTTGTATTCTAAAAAGCACTTTATGTCATGTTTCAGAAATTATATATATATTTTTTTTTTCTTTTTTAGGCCATTCAGTGGTTAAGTTTGAATAGCTTTAGCTAGACTTCGGCACTAGATACCCCTTTTCAAATTTTTCCTATTTTTGTTTTTATTATCTGTATTATACCTATCATTCAATAAGTCGATTATTATTATTATTATATTATTATTATTAATTGTCCCTACGCCCCACAGTGTATTTGTGGATGATCCATCCACATCGTATTTGAGGGACTGGGCGTATTAAAGTTCTTTGGGGGCGTTTGTTCCACCTTCGGAGACAGAGACATGGGATTTCCACTTACAGAATCTTATAATTACTGTCGATTATTGCTACCCTACTCTCCCTGTGATGCTCTGGTAGACACTACACTACACTTAATTCTAAATTTCACTATTACATTATGATTATTAAAAATTTCGTAAAATTATGTTCACTAAAATTGGTGCATTTACGATGCAACGGGTTAGAGTCAAAGTCCAGGCATATGATCAGGGCCATTGAGGGCCTGTCCTACGAGCTCCCGAAACCCCTCCCCCCTTTTAACAGGTCTGCATATGATTTTCCTACTAATGACGTGGGCAGTGAGGGTTAATGGCCCACGAATTACGACTAACTGACACTGGGTGACTTTGACCCAGAAACTATCTAAGTACCTCCAAAAACACTTGCAAAATTCGAGTGTTTGGTCCCTAAAAGTTTTTATGTAGTTGGCAGATTCAGGTAAAAATCCTGACAAAGATTTAGTCGTTCCAAATAAGAACGGCACGTCCTTTGACATAAAAGATCCTTCGTATAGATTCACCAGATGCTGCAACGCTATTTGCGAATAATGTCTGAGTTCAAAAATTTTCGATGCAGTTTTCAACGTCTCCAGGCGTAAGGCGCATTTCCGACGAATTTTATGGGTTCAAAAGTAAACGCATTTGTCCATAGATTCGGCAGTGGCTGAGTTTCGTTCACTTAGCTGTAAAATATCATGCGAAAAAAGATACGTTCAAAAATTTCGTAACAACGAAAATCAGTTTTCGTTGCAGTTTTGAAAAAAAATTTCTTCACATTTATTTTGTGTCTTCGCAACAGTTACTCTTCTGCTAAGTCAACTTTCATTGTAGTTTCTACAATTCATCCAAGACGCATCTTTACATGCCGTAACGAGAATTTTCCACTACAAGTCGAATTTTAGACATTTTTTTAATTCAACTTCAAAGGCGTTACTCAGCGCTGCACACAACCACAAAAGCTAAATTTCGTATTAGTTCCGAAAAATAATTTTGTACCTGTCTTTTTTTGGCCCTTTGGAAGATTTTAGGATGCCACTAATGGATTCAATAGCATAACCAGGTAAATTACCTAGGAAATGGAAAAATTCGTTTATGTCGTTTTTTATTTACTAAGAATGTAAGGTTGTGCCTTAATTGTCAAATTTGAATAGGACATTAATTCTGAGTAAACTACGAGACAATAAATGTTATCAAATTTCTACCTAAATTAGTATTTAAGCAACAAAAATGATAAAGAAATAATCAGTGTAACATCTTGTTTTCTTGAAACATGTAAATGTAACAAAATTTTTAATTAGACAGATAGATAGATAGTTTATTTATAGTTTCATAATATACAGTTTAAAAAATTCCCCCAAAAAATGACAATATGTATATAAATAAACAGTAAATACTCACATAAGTATTACAAAATACTTGAGCGTGAGTTAAAAATAAACACGGGACAAATATAAAATATAATTAACAGTATAAATATTATTGATCCTTATAGTATAAATATTATAAGTTAAGTAAGGTAAACAATAAATTAAACAATAAATTGATTATTACTGGAAAAGATTTACGGCAAATATCAAAATATGCCATTCATGTACTTAAATAATCACACTTCCAGTAGATGTTAAATTTAATTGTTCGAATCAGTTAATCAGAGTGTGTGCTAAAATTCTTGAATTATGTAAGAATTGTTTTAATTTCTTTTTGAATATGATTTTAGAATTTGTGCTTCTTATTTCGAATGGAATACAATTATAAATTTTGGGATCCAGGTATGTACCAGAACGTTGCCCTGTGCTTGTATGCATTAGAACTATTGGTAGGTTACATATACTTCTGCTCCGTGTTTGGTGGAAGTGACCAATTATTATTTTTTTCTCAGAAAATATCTTAAGTGCTAGGCAATAAAAGTATAATTGTCGAATGTCGTATACCTGTGCCACCTTGAACAGTTCTTCCGATGGGTAAGTTAATGGTTTAATTGATATCACCTTTAGGATCCGTTTCTGCAATATTTCTAGGCGTATTACGTGAATATTTAGTACACCACCCCACCCAATAATTCCACATGTTAAATGTGATTCTATTAGTGCTTTATAAAGTATCAATAGATTATTTATACCTAATATATCTTTGATATATTTAAACATGTATACTAGCTTTCTAATTTTGTTCACTACATAATTGACGTGCTCATCCCATCGCAGATGACTATCGATGTAAATACCTAAATATTTTATATTATTTACACGTTCTATCTTATACGTATTTCCGTGCAGCATTATATCTAGAAGGTTTACGTCAAGTATTGAGTTTTGTATATTCCGAAAGATATAAACTTTGTTTTTATTACTTTGATTGTTAGCAATTTGAAATTGAACCATTCAATAATTTTTAACATATCACTTTCTGCTTTACTTTTTAATTCCGTCCATGTATCTGTTTCATAGTAAATAACTGTATCATTTGCAAAACTAACAATATTGCCTTCACTGTTTAAATAAAATAGATTATTTAAATCTATAAGAAAGAGTATCGGCCTAAGAACAGTTTCTTGTGGTACTCCAAAATTTGCCGTCATAAATCTACTACGTATACCTCTAATATCTACACACTGTGTTCTTTCTTGCAAGTAACTCTGAAATAGGTTTAGGACAGTGTCTTATTCCCACATCTTCCAAGCATTCAATGAGGTGACTATGACTAACAGTGTCGAAGGCCTTCACTAGGTCTAAAAATACACCTAGCGAAGGTCTACTGTTGTCTAATGACTGATATACTTTTCCAGGTAGTCCGACAATTGCATCTTGGGTTGATTTTCCCTCTATAAATCCAAACTGTTTATTAGACAATATATTACATGCCTTGAGAAATTTACAAAGTCTGCCTTTTAATAGCATTTCAAATATCTTGGTAAAGTTGGTTATCAGTGAGATCGGTCTATAGTTAGTAACTGTCATTTTATTCCCATTTTTATATAATGGTTTTACTACACTAATTTTAAAACAGGAGGGACAGTATCCTGTTTCGAATATTTTATTTATAATAAATGAAAACGGCACCGATATATCTTCCGCAATATATTTTAAAGTTTTAGACTTTATACCGTCTATACCAGGTGATTAGTTAGGTTTTAGCCAGTATATTTAAGTATTCTTCTGATTGTAACGTTGCAAAGTAACATTATACGGATTCAGAAATGATTTTCCGATCTGAAGGTGAATATTCATTTGAACATTTATTCAGCAGATCTGAGCTGTCGAAATTCACCTATTATTTTCAAATTCATCGAGATCCAAAATTCCATGTATTTGGTGCGGAGTCCTTTAAAATACAGTTAATGTTTGATTCGATAATGCAGACAATAATACCTACCCATTATAAAAGTTTTAAAACTATCATATGTTTAGAAAAACACAAACTGATACAAGAAATTAACTACATCTAAATAAATGACTTTCTTAGACTTTAACTTTACATGACAAATAATATTTACAGCCCCTCTACCCCGCAGACTGGTGTCAGTCTTATACTTATTTTATCATGTTAAGATACATGTTAATGATAGTAAAAAGGATGTGCAATTATACCAAAGATACACAAGGCAATCACAAATGTCACTCACCTATGTCGAATTATTTTCCTCAAAAAGATAAGATGCGTATATACGTAGTTATCTTGACTTAATATGTATGTATTCAAAGTTGTCTTGTCTCTACATTTGCCATAATTTTTTAATGAATTCTTTAAATACATTCAAATCTTTTCCTTTATTATTTCAAATTAGGTGTGAAAATTATATATCACCAGATAATTTTACCGACAAATACTAAATATAACTATTTCGTTTCTCACTTTTCCAAGTTAGAATATATGCTGTTATGGATAAATAAAACGAAACTTATTCTTAGCGTCTTCTGACTCAATAAATAGAAATATAGCATCCTTGGAAGCGAGAAAAGATAATATGTTTCCCTGACTGAAACCCTTCATTCGTATCCTGATATGAAAACCGAGCCACATTTGTGAGGTATGTCTTAATTTTTCATCTTCATTCACGAAGAGAGTAGCAAATATTTTAAAGTATGTAACGATATTTCTTTTCTCGGATATGTCCTACAATGTTGAACATACGTTATATTAAACTCTAGCTTTTTTTACCCTGCAAAACATAGTACTGTCGTGAGCAGAAAAAAATAGGACAACTTTTTTTTCTAATGTAAATCTGTCTCTACTTGAATATGTAATGAGTAGCCGAAATAAAACAGATATCACTTTTAATTTATTTTTTATTTTAATGCTGTAGTTATTGCTATAGTAAATGATGAATGGTTAATGAGACAAATTGCACTGCATTATAACATTAACAAAAATTTGATGTGCAACATTTTAAGAGAGTGGAGAATAAACGGTACGATTAGTAGAAATCCTAACCTTATACAATAATCATTAGTAATAATATTTTCTCATGGATTATTTACTATTTCCAGTAATTCTTCGGCATTCCGTGGTCTCACATTTCGTTTTTTGATACTTTTACGAGTTAGTAGTCCCCATGCTTCTTCCACATGGTTAAGATCTGGACTATGACTGGGCCAGTTAAGAACATTGATGTTGTTATCTTGAAACCAGTTATTTACGATATGAGCACTATGAACGGAACAACTGTCTTGTTGAATTATTAGGAAATAATTGTGACACAGAAGGGAGCATAATATTGTCTAAAATCCTAATATACGTTTCACTATTAAATCGTTCCTAAATATGCCACAAAACACCAGGACCACGTGCCAATATCCAAGCCCACATATTGACGGAAAATCTACCACTTTTATCATTGTTAGATATATATTTCTCATCGAATCGAGTATTCGGAGGGCGGTGAACACGAATACGACCGCTGTGTGTAGACTGGAAAGTTTTTTGTCTGTAAAAATTACATTGTTCCAAAAATTTACATCGTGCGCTAAAAATTCAAGCGCAAATCCTACTCAAGCTTTTTTATGTTCAGCTTTAAGTAAGTATTTCTGTGCTGCTGCATGAAAGCGTAGCTCCAATGCTCTTACTCGCAGTGCAATTTGTCTCATTGCCATCCATCTTCTGCTTTAGCAATAACTCCAGATTTAACTAAATCGCTTATATGAGGCATATTAGTTTTTTGCACACTTGCAATAAATTATGACAACTAACTGACAATGTCACAAAAATTAAAGTTAGATGTACACAACTAGATTTTAGCAAAATACCGTTATAAGACTTGTCCTAATTTTTCTTGTTCACGACCGTACGTGGGACATGACTTTGTCAAACAAACAGGTCTTACAAATGGATAATATAATTTTCTCTTTAGTAATTCATTTTTTAGTTATTATTTGACTGCTGATTTAATTATTGTACAGTCTTTGCAATACCTGCAACGTAAGTTGATAAATTAACAAATTTTTGTTAGATACTTAGTATACTTTTCTGCGTTTTCTAAATTAAACAATTTTACAATTTCAAAAGAAATTTTAGCGAAAACATTTCTCCCAACTGTTAACATATCTCCCATTTTATATCTTCTGAAGAATCTTTTGTTTTCTAAATTTTTTAGCCGCAGAATATATCTCCTGAATAATTCCAGCCAAGGGAAATTTTCAGTTTCATTGTCTCTGATAGTGAAATTTCTTGGTTGGTGATTTTTAGAATCAGATATTTTGATAAGTATTACACTTCCTGTATCAAAAATGTCGTCTAGTGTTACCTTGCATAAGCCATCTTTGGGTCAGGGTCCCGCAATCCCTCTAATAACGACCTTCTTCCTGATGAAGAATTAATCTGATATAAATACGTTTGATCAGGTGCTTCACACAAAAATTTCTTTTGTACACACCTCACTTTTTTGGGACGATATCCAATATTTCTATTCTTTAGGAATGCTTTCAATTTGGCGTATTTTGAAATGTCAATAGTATCATTTAAGGATATGGTTGACTGCAGCATAGAATATTGGCATCATAAGCTCGCTGGACAGGTATATGTGGTAGATAGTTTTAAAAAATATGCTAGTAAAACGAACTCAGTGGTAAAAATATGTACCTTTTTAACATCTCACCAGTTTTTAAAAAGTAATGAGTAATTTCACATCTTTTTTTCAATCTTTCCAGTAAAAGCTCTGCACAAGCGCCACTTGCAGTCTCTTCGATAGTTTCTGTCAAAAACACTGTAAATAAAGCTTATATGTCAAACTTTTCACTAATGATTTATTTATTGAGCTTTCTTTTCTTAAATTCTAGGCTGTATTTAATTTATTAAAATATAAAAATGCCCCTATTTGGCAGTTAGTAATCCACGCAAATTAAAATTTTAGAAGAAATCATTTATAAAGAAATAATATTTGAGATGTGTACTCTCGACAGGGTTAGAAATAGATATCCGAAAAGTTCCCACCCTTTTCTGGAACGGAAAGTCCGTTTTTTGTAAAAAACCATCCCTAACGGGGACTTAATGCTAGTTTTACTTCCACGTCCAGTGGAACGCAAAAAAAAATTAATTTTTTTGTTGAAATAGGCTTAAAATGTCATGCGCCAATATCCATTGGCTGGATGTCGGTCTCGATAACTAGGGCCGAGTAGGACTATTACTCTTTGCACCTAGATTATCTCTGTAGACCTGGACCGGCCTTCGTGATAGGTGGGCCCGCGTACTTCTACCAGACCCAGCTCACAAATGTGAGATGTGTCGTGGTATTTTCTGCGGACCTCCCCTGGTCCTGGCTGTTGAACCTCGCTGGCTGAGGTCTCTTCTGGCGCTCTTCTTGTCTTGATGTTTTCTTTCTTCGCCAGCTTGTCACCCCCGGGGGTAGTCATCGGTCGAGTTGGGTTTAGGAAGTTTTGGCTGGGACTGACTGCCGGTACGTAGGACATCAATTGATATCCTACCCCGGATCGTCGGAAAGGTAAGGATGAGCTGTGTAGCTCGGGAGTGTGGAGACCTAAGTGCTTCTTTTAGCACTTTCGGTCTCCACGGAGCAGGTAGGACAACGGGCGTTGGACGGTATGTTGTCCGACGCCCGCAAGGAGGTTGGGTTAGGGTTGAAAACGTCATGTCTCTGGTAGTAGTGGTCCGTCCTGGCGTATCTGAAACAGATCTGTTAGCGGGAAATAAAGGTTATACTTACCCGTTGTCCAGTAGCTGAACCCTCGGTCGCTTGTGCCTCGGGGCGTCGGCGGGGTCGTAATCAGTGGCCTGTCTGATCAGCGGGTTCCCATGCTCCTCGGCTTGGGCGTACAGCTTCTTCGCTCGTTCCCGGATGACTTCAGTGACCGTGGTGTACTCCAGGTCTCTGACGATGTCTGCGGTTCTCACGTACCATGGGGCGTCAACTACCGTCCTGAGGGCGATGTTCTCCACTGCCTGGATTCTCTTCATGTAGGACTTCGCCTGGTAGCCCCACGCTACCGAGGCGTACGTCAGCTGCGGCCTGATGAGGGTCTTGATAAGCGTGAGCTTGTTCCTCAAGTTAAGTCGGCTCCCATTTCCCGTCATTGGGTAGATTAGGGCTCTCGTACGTCGGGCCTTAGCTGTGATGGCGTCCGTGTTTTGTCTCCATGTTAGGCTTCTGTCCATGACCACGCCAAGGTATTTGACGGTGTCGTGCCATTGGATGTCCTCGCCGTTCATGGAGACGTGTCCTGTGGGAATTTCTTTCCGCACTCGTCTGAAGAGGATGGCTTGGCTCTTGTCGGCGTTGACTGCGACTTTCCACATCGTGCACCATTCTTCCAGGAGTGTGGCCGCTTCCTGGAGTTTTCTGGTTGCGTCTCTGGCCTTCCAGGATCTGGCAATCAGGGCGGTATCGTCTGCATACAGGGCTAGGGCTGTATGGTCGGTCCGGGGGAGGTCCGAGGTATAGATGGCGAACAGGTGCGGTGACAGCACCGATCCCTGTGGGACTCCCGCCTCCACGGTCCTGTAGGTGGAGAGTTGGTCCGAGATTTTCACCCTTAGCTGTCTGCAGTGTAGGTAGGATCTCACTAGTTTGACGAGTTCGATGGGGTAACCCATACTCATCATTTTAGCTAAGAGACCGTCGTGCCAGACCGTGTCGAATGCTTTGGCGACGTCTAGGAACAGCGCCGCGGTGACTTGACGCTGGTTGAACCCCTTGGTGATCTCCTCAGTGAGGCGAAGCACTTGGAGTTCCGTGGAATGTCCTGTTCGGTATGCGAACTGTTCATCCGGGATGATGTTCAGCTCTTCTGTCTTCTCTGTTAGCCTCTTCAAGATGACCCGTTCTGCAACCTTGCTCATGGCTGGGAGGAGGCTGATGGGCCTGTAAGAAGACGGGAAAATTAGGTCTTTCCCTGGTTTAGGGATCATAATGACGTCGGCCTTTTTCCACCTGGCTGGAAAGTGCCGTAACCTTAACATCGCGTTTACGATGTTGACTAGCGCCGCTACTCCTTTCCTGGGCAGCTTTTTGAGAGCGATGTTTCCTATCTTGTCACATCCCGGAGCTTTTCTCGGCTTTAGGCTCCTCAGGATTTCCTTGACTTCCTCGGGGGTAGTCGGACGGATGTGGTTGTCATCTGGTAGGCGACGGATCCTTCGTACTCTGCGTTCGACGTCGTCCACCCAGTCCTCGTCCTCGTCATCGAGCTCGTTCTCTCTGCACTGCAGTTCTAAGCTGTCGGCGAACGCCTCGGCTTTTTCCTGGTTAGTGTAGACGATCCCTCGCTCTCCGTGAATCGGGCGCATAGGCTTCCTTCGGTTTCGCAGGGCACGTTGTGTGTTCCACATGCTTCTGTCCTGTGGATCCAGTGACTCAAGGTGGCGTTGCCACCCCTCCTGACGGTGTTCCTGGAGGGCGGCTTTCACTCTTCGGCTGAGGACATTGTACTCCCTTCTGTCGGCGGGGAGCCTGGTCCTCTGAGCCCGTCTCTTGGCGCTCCTTCTGTCCCTTATCAGCTGTCTGGTGACCTCTGGGAGGTTTGCCATCGGTGCTGGGTGCCTTCTTACTTCTATTTCCGTCGTGCTGGCCCTTATCGCTTCCAGGATCTGCTCCTCTAGGGTAATGATGGCCCTCTCAACGTCCTCCACGGTTTCTAGCCTGGGAATTTGTGCGATGTACTGCTGCAGGTGCTGCCGGTACGATTCCCAGTCCGTTCGTCTCTTCGTGAAGGTGGCGTTGTCCTCACTGGCCTGTCCTCCTAGGGTTAGGAAGATCGGGTTGTGCTCGGTAGATCCCTCCGTTCTGGTGGTGATCTCTGCCTCGAAGGTCATCTCCTTTAGGATCGCGATGTCCAGTACGTCTGGCCTGTGTCTGCCGTTGTCGAAGGTGGGCTGGTCCGGTCCTACTACCATCAGTTCGCCGGCGTGCTGTCCCAGGAACCTCAGCAGCTCTCGTCCTCGAGTGTTGGTTATGCCGCTGTTCCATTCCTGGGATTTGGCGTTGAAATCGCCAATTGCGACGACCTGTGTCCTGGCGGGCAAGATTGCGTCCAGATCCCCCTCGGTAAGCGTGCTGCGGGGTGGCTGGTAGCATGAGACCACTTGTATGTCGCCATTTCGTGCTGTGGACACTACTACGGCGGTGGCGTTCATGTTTTCTAGCTGAGGCAGTACTGTCGGATGGTGGGCTATGGTTTTCTTCACCAATAGGGCCACTCCTCTCGCGGGTCGCTGAGGGTTGTTTACCCAGTCCATCCTGTAGGTGTGGTATCCTGGGAAGTTTATCTCCTTGGCCGGGGTCATCTTGGTTTCCTGCAGTGCCATGACGTCTATGTCGTACCTGGTCAGGAGCTCTTCGACTTCAAGTCTCCTTTCTCGCAGGCCATTGACATTCCAGGCCGCCATCTGCAGGACTTCCGGTTTAACCTGTAAAGGCATTACAGATTAGTTAAATTTGGCATTTGTGCAAAAAATGCGCTCATCGCTGAGCACATTTGTTGCATCTGTGCGAGCACCGCTGTGAGGTTTTTGGCCTCTGGCGATGCTTGTTGTTTTGCGGCAGGGACGGTGTTCTGTCCTGCCTTGCCCTGGGCTACTCTGGCGTAGCTTGTGCCTGGCGCTACGCCGCCCTTCTGTGTTGAGGTCATCGTTGGCCTCTGTACCGGCCTTTGGGTGGCGCTGGCTGATTGTTTGGGGTACTTTGGACATCCCCTATAGCTGGCCGGGTGGGCCCCCTGGCAGTTCGCGCACTTGGCCGGTTCGTCTGCCTTCTTTTTGCACTCCGTCGTCCGGTGTGCCTCGCCGCACTTCACGCATTTCGGCTGCGCGGTGCACCTGGATTGGCCGTGGCCGAAACGCTGGCAGCGGTGGCATTGGGATGCCGCTACCTTGGCTCGCTGTCTCTCAGTCCTTACAACTAGAGAACAGCACCTCGTTACTTGGAGTATCTTGTCCTGGTCCTGTGGGACTAGGACAAGCATGAGGGGCACCTCCTGTTTTGTCCGTCTTGACATCATTCGCTGGACTGCGGTAGGTGCGAATCCTTGGTCCTGGAGGTCTTCTGCCACCTCTTTGCAGGTAACGCCGCTCGGGATCCCTCGAATGACCACACGTAGCTGCCGTTCCTCTGGCAGGGCATACGTGTGGTACTCCCTCTTTTCATTTGCGAACATCCTTGTCATCCTCCGATAGTCCTCGGACGTCGCGGGCTCGATGGAGATTCCCTCCCCGGTAACTTTGGCCTTGTTGAAGTTTATACCGGTTTCGGTTAAACGACGGCTCACCGTTGTCCACGTCTCTTTGTTTCGCAGCACTACCGGGGGTACACGCTGGCTTCTTGTCCTTGTTTGAGGGGCCTCGGTCTCCTCTTTCCGGGTTTCTTGTTGGGGGACGCTAGCCTCCTGCTGGGGGGCTCTGGATCCCGTTCTGCTCTGTCTAGGTGACTCGGACTCGGGGGGGCACTTGAGGGGCTCTTCAGCCACCTTCTTTGCCGCCTTAGGGGCCTCTTCGTCTGAGTCCGTGTTGGCAGCGGGCGGATTTTTTCTTTTCCGTGTTTGCGATTCTCCCCGAATCGCACGCAGAAGCTCTTCATGCTGGGACTTCTGTTCCCTCTGCATCTGCTCCAACCTTTCGGTGAGCTCGTCTATTTTCTTCTTGAGAGCATTGTTCTCCTCTGTGAGACGTTTTATCGTCTCCTTGTCGTCCCTTGGGGTTGGGGGGCCCCCTCGGAAGCTACCGCTCTGGGATGTTTCGTCTTCACTGTACTCCATGTTACCGTCCTCCACGGTAACGTCGTTGTCGGTTTCCTGTAAGGGAATACCTATATTATTATGGGAAAAAGTTATGATTAATAACAGAAAATGGTGTCTTGAAAAAGACGTGTGAACTTCCTCTTCAACACTATCGACGTCACTGTCTGTGGGGCTTCCACTTCACTGTGCACTCTGATGGCTCGGTGTACGTCCGTACGCTTTCACTTCTCGATGCACACTGAAAATGTCATGAAACGTCGAGATTTTAAATTTGATCGAAAAAAATTTCCTGTCTGTCTGACTATAACTTTTTTTTGTGCGCACGTTTATTCTGGAACCGTTTATTGTATTGACTTGAAATTTGGTACACTTATGTATTGTAACGAGATCTGAAACTAGATTTATATTTTGATCTAATTCCGTTGAAGGGTTCAGGGGTAAATAAGGGTAAACAGGCAAAACAAGCAAGTAAGAGTCCATAAAATTGCAATTTAGAGCATGTACTGTCATGAGCAGAGAAAAATAGGACAACTTTTTTTTTCTAATGTAAATCTGTCTCTATTTGAATATGTAATGAGTAGCCGAAATAAAAGATATCACTTTTGATTTATTTTTTATTTTAATGCTGTAGTTATTACTATAGTAAATGATGGATGGTTAATGAGACAAATGCACTGCGTTATAACATTAACAAAAATTTGGTGTGTAACATTTTACGAAAGTGGAGAATAAACGGTACGATTAGTAGAAATACTGGATCAAAGGATATCCTACTTAACAAGAAACTTACTAAACACCAGGACCACGTGCCGATCTCCAAGCCCACATATTGACGGAAAATCTACTACTTTTATCATTGTTAGATACATATTTCTCATCGAATCGAGTATTCGGAGGGCGGTAAACACGAATACGACCGCTATGTGTTGACTGGAAAGTTTGTTCGTCTGTAAAGATTACATTGTTCCAAAAATTTACATCATGCGCTAAAAATTCAAGCGCAAATCCTACTCGAGCTTCTTTATGTTCAGCTTTAAGTAAGTATTTCTGTGCTGCTGCATGACAGCGTAGCTCCAATTCTCTTACTCGCCGGCGACCAGAACTACTCGACCCAGGAAAATTCGTTTCTTCAACAGCCTGAATAACTGAGTAAAATGGATTTTCTACTAAAGTATTTACCAATTGCAAATCTTGTTATTGAATTGATATCCACTCCACTTTCTTAAAATGTTACACACCGAATTTTTGTCAATATTATAAAGCAATACGATTTGTCTCATTAACCATCCATCTTCTGCCTTAGCAATAACTCCAGATTTAACTAAATCGCTTATATGACGCACATTAATTTTTTGCACACTTGCAATAAATTATGACAACTAACTGACAATGTCACAAAAATTAAAGTTAGATATACACAACTAGATTTTAGCAAAATACCGTTATGAGACTTGTCCTATTTTTTTTGCTCACGACCGTATGAAAAGTTAAGGTCTCAAAAAATTTTTTGGCATCAGCCCCCCCTATCACCCCCCAATACCGCCCCCACACTATTATGAAAGTGAGTAAAAAAAGTTAAAGTGTGAGTTAGTGTATATACAAAAACGAAACTTCTAAACAAAATTTTTAGCGTTAGCTATTCTCTCTACCACCCCCATTGCCACCCCCATCATATTATTAAAGGGGGTAAAAAAATTAAAATGTGATTTAGTGTGTATATAAGAACGAAATGTCTAAAAAAAATTTTTGGCGTTAGCTACCCCCTCTACCACCCTATTGCCACTCTCACCCTATTATTAAAGGGGGTAAAAAAATTAAAATGTGATTTAGTGTGTATACAAAAACGAAACGTCTAAAAAAATTGTTTAACGCTAGCTACGTTTTCTGTCGTACTATTACACGCATATTTATTCCACAACTGAAGGTTCGAAGGACAAGGCACTCTCAGGCTTAACAAAGAGTCTATTCTGACCCGTGCATTTTCCTTATCCTACATATCACAATGCTTCAAACATCTGTTCCTAAGGTCGTCTAGAATGAATGGTTTACATAAATTAGTGAGATAAACATATTTTACGTATAATTAGAAAACGCATCTTTATGGAAAAAAGGGGAAAATAAATAAAAATCACTTGCGTCAAAACCCGCTAGATATGCGTCTTGTGGAGAAAATCCCGTTCTATAAATTCATTCTTGGTCATTTTTCTCGTTAAAGTACCAGTGCCAGTTTCCACCCTTCAGGTACTGTCCTACAGCTGTAAAAAGGGTGCTCTAATTGCCATGGGCAAGGATGTTTAAATTCCAAATTTGAAGAACAGTTTCTCGATGAAGATCCCTCTAATGAGTAAAGTAGGACAGAATTTTAGTGGAATAAGCTTACAGGGGAAACCACTTTTAAAAAACCCACAGAGAGCTCTACCTCACGGTTGGTGTGGAAACGAGGTCAAATTAAAAAGTGCATGTTTGTGGTAAAAAAAAAAATAAATAAAAATCATTTGTGTCGATCCCGCTCCTATATATTCAATCTAGGGCATTTTTCTCTTTAAAGTAACCGGTTTTGAGATGTTTGCTGTGAAACTTCGTGTAAGATTGATTTTTATCTGTGCACTCCAAAATACCCCTCAGTTTGGACGCTATTTCTGTGAAATAGGTGGGGGATAAGCCACAAGGTCAATAGGACATTTTTTATACAGAATTTAACGACAATTTTTTCATTTCCTATACTCTTTTCTCTTCCAATGAACGATTTACAAGATAACTGAAAAACCAGCGTTATGTCCCCGTTAGGGGTGGTTTTTGCAAAAAAAGCACTTTCCGTTCCCGATTGGGGTGGGAACTTTTCGGGTATCTATTTCTAATCCTATCGAGAATACACATGTCAAATATTATTTCTTTATAAAGTATTTCTTCTATTCACTGTTTTTTAATCTAATTTGCGTGCACTACAGGTCCTTGTCAATAATTCAATATTAACTCTATTGTTTATTACTTTTCTTTGATTTGCATGATACTGCAATAAACAATATACTAACCACGGACAGTAATGAAAAATCTCGAATGCTTAGGAATCTTCGGCCCCACGGGTCTCGACTTCTCGATTCTTTATCGGAAAAGTGTCACCTACAGCTCATGGTACGTAATATACTGTTAATATATTATACTATCACATTATTTGTTCTCAAATAAATTTTTTGGAATTTCTTTATTCCACAAATCACATAGATTTATAGGATTATGAATTTATAGTTCAAGATGCCACTCACGGTACTACATGTCACATGCACATAGCTTACATTACTATCTGTTAATTTATTAAGAAATAACCACGAAGAAAATAAAATTGTCCACTGTTAAAATAATAATTAAAGCGTCTACAACTCCGGGCAGCGTCGACAATTTATATGAAAGATGCAATTAAGAAACAAAACGAGGAGATTTTATTTTAATGCAGTATTTTTCATGTACATTTATGCATTCACTGTCTTAAAAGTTTACATAATTCCCACCACATAAAATCTACTTCGTCTTTGGAATGAATTACTCACACGTAGTACATAAACTTAAAACTGCTACCCTTTCCTCAAAGGAAAATGTACAATTTTAAGTAGGCCGTAAAAAGCGAATTGCTGGTTGTTAACAATGCAATTTTTAAAATACTGCAGACATTTTAGGTGTCACTCAAACATATATAATAATGTGAACATATAATATTTTCTTTCTAATACAGTTTTTCTGTGTGTGAGTAATTAATATTCACATATAATAGAATAGAATAATATTTATTTTCGAGCTAGGCTGTTACAACGGTATGGGCGTCGTCAGTTATATTTCAAATAGAAAATTGCAAGTATAATGATATTCTAAAAATTAGAACTAAAAAATAAAATACAATTTAGATAAAGGTAGATCTCCTAGCTGTAAAAGTGTTTTTCTACGACATCAAAATATGTTTATTTTAAGAGTGTAAACTCAATCATAAGTAACTGCATTTTGCACGGAATTTCATTTCGCATCGGTTGCCAGGCAAGTTGCTAAGTGACAAATGCGATATGAAATATTTCGTGTTAGATTTCACTCATTTTAATTGTTTTTGATGACAAAATTTTTAAGGCGGCTTAGAGAATATGACGTCCAACGACGGAGTAATGAAATGTCATTCTAGATTGTTTCTATCAACATCTTTGTACATTTGCAGATAATTTCGGAGTTATTTCCAATAAATTTGATGATTAATATGGAAAGTGATAGTGATAATGACTTAGAATTGACACCCCCAAACATAAGAGAAGCGGCAAAGTTAACAACACTAAATTTATTACCAGAAACGTCGATGAAAATGTATCAACGCGGTTACAACCTCTTTTTGGATTGGAGAAGGGATCAAAACGCAAAATCGTTTTCCGAGGACGTTTTAATGGTTTATTTTAGCGATTTGTGCGAAGAAATTCAAAAGTTCTACTTTATGGACACAATACTCAATGCTGAGAACGACTCTTAGTATTCATGAAAATATAGATATCGCCAAATATTTGAAACTGAAAGCATTCCTCAAGCGGCAATCCGAAGGCTTACAGGCCCAAAAAGTCAAAGATCTTTACCTCAAATGACATCAAAAAATTTATAAATGAAGCGCCAGATGAAATATATTTAGCGACAAAAGTAAGTTTAATTATAGCCATTATGTGATAATAATAAGTAATTTGGTTAACTATTTAGGTCGCATTAGTTATGGGCGTAATGGGTGCATGCAGAAGACATGAGCTACATCAAATGAAAGTTACTAATTTCAATTATTTGGGTGCAGCTCTTTTAGTAACAATACCAGACACTAAAACCAAAATTGTACGAAATTTTACTGTAACCGCTCCATACTATGAAATTTACAAAAAATATGCAAATCTGCGCCCTCCAAATGTTAATGGTCTATGGTTTTTCATTAACTATCAAAAAGGAAAATGTACTGTTCAAAGAATAGGCTTGAATAAGTTTGGAGCCATGGGCAAAGACATTGCTAAGTATTTAAAATTGCCAAATCACGAATTATATACCGGGCACTGCTTTCGCCGATCTTCCGCAACTATCCTTGTTGATGCTGATGGTGACATAAACACGTTAAAACGCCACGGTGGCTGGAAGTCCACGGCAGTCGCTGAAGTATACATCGATGAATCCAAGAAAAGTAAGCTTGACACAGCTAATGAAATTGCAAATGCGATACAGGACATTTCAAACATACCATCGACTTCAGGAATGCAAAATCGTGAAAGGCCGTCGACTTCAACAACGGAAAATTGCCAATATCAAGAAAATATTAGTATCAAGCATTCCACAAATTCTCCAAAAATGATTTTCAATAATTGCAAATTTATCTTTAAAAAATAGATAAAATAGGTAGGAAGTTATTTTATAGTTTATTTTTTCTCAACTAGTTGGGCATTGCTGTCCAGGCACTCTAACTTATGGTTTGTATTCAAAGCAATAAAGAAAATATCTCCATATTTTTTGTATCAATTATTATTTATTTAGTATATTACGCGTGAGCAGTGGGTTGTCGTAGAAAAAATATAGTATGCAACTCGCACAAAATAGCAATTTTACACTCGTATGAATCTTCGACTTGTGCTGCAAACTTTCATACTTATATGCATAATTTTGTGCTCATTACATAATATACTATTTTTACTGTCCATATTTAATGTAATACAAATAGATAATAAAGTTATGTTTTATACTAATTACTACATGCAGCATGAGAAGTCTGCTTATAAAAATTAGGTTTATGGAGAAAATATGTATATAATATTATTTATTAATAGGCCAGTCGTCAGGGAGTTGCGTATATACCGTTTTAAATCGGACAAAAGATGTTATTGTTGGAATCAGGCCTTTTTTAAACATACTAATTTTTCTCCCTCGCGTGCCCCCACGGAACACCCCCAATTTTGGGGAAGTATCGCTTAAAAATAATTTTTTTGCAAGTACCTCGGTTCTGAATGGTCCTACGAAAAAAAAAAGATGATTAGCAAAATTAAAGATAACTAAATAAATTCTCTATCGAAATGGTTCAGACACACTTTTACGTAGTATTAATATTCTTGGAGTTAAGTTGGTATCGGCGATTTTATTATTTGCGGGAAATATAAGGGAGAGTGTGGAAAAATTCGAAAATGGGGATGAAAAATAAATAGCAACAAGAAAATTATACAAAATGAAAGGGGTTGAACATTTTTAGAGAAAGTAAATATTAAAAGATACGAGAGAAAATAGACTGTTCTTGGTGAAAGTAAAGTATAGTAAGAAGAAGGAAGACAACCAGTTAACAAATTTGAGACAAAGAAAAAGAAAATCGATTTTTTTAAAATTCTGACAAGTTGAAGAGAGAAGATAACTATAAATTATTTTAAGGTGCAGAAAGCGATTCCTAGTGGAACCGAGATATCACTTGAATTGTGTAGGATCTTAGCAGATTGCAGCTGAACATCGAATTAAGTAATACAGTGCGGTTGGAGGTTTTATTTGAGCTACGCGAACTAAAAGGTTGTAATAAACTCCATATAAATTTCTTGTATATCTTTTCATACTTTGGAAAATAATTGAGTATACTTTGAAATTGAAAATTTCGATCTTTAATTCTATAACAAATCAACAAATTTGATTTTAAACAATAGTTATCTAAATTATTTTATTTTTAGTATCGCATTTATATTGCTAGATAGGGAATCTTATTTCATTTGTTCACACTGTTTTTTTGATTGATTTGATTTGAATTTGTTTAATGCTGTGTGTTTTCTAGAATTGTGTTTAATTTCAATGGTCCGAACTTACGATTTTGAGATCTAAATTAGAAATTATTTACTGTGATATATTTTAAACGCCGTCGCGGATATCATAGCAATATATATATGAAAGACGTGTTTTAAAAGTCATAAATATTAAAAGGAAAAACCTTAGGCACAACAGCAAATACCATAAGAGCTAAAACTTATCTAGACAAGTTTTGCGTCGATGTCACGAATATCTATTTTACTAGACAGCACAGCAAAGCACGAGTCTTATTCCCGATAAAAAATTTCATATGCGACACTCATAAAAATTATCTACCTATAATAAATTTGAGCACGAATGCCATTTGAGACATAATTTATTGAATAAAATTAATTTTCATAAAAGCAACACTTTAGTTAAAGACAATGTATATTAGTATAATTGCCATTGGAATACATTGTACGCAAATACAATACCCTGATCAGAATTCAGAATTAATAAGGAGAACTGTGTACTTAATTGAATAGAGACGTTGCCAATATCAGTTTTCATATTCTCCATTTAAATAGTCGATATGATTTCCCCATTTCAAGTGTGGGCCTAAGACTAGTCTTAAGTATTTTATGGTGGCAGCACTGTGTACACAGCCGTTAACCGATCCGTTTATTAGAATGGGTTTAAGTACATGTGGTATTCCAACTTTAGTTGGGGAAAAGAAGATATATTTAGTTTTTGTATTGTTTAGCTTAAGGAGATTGATGTCTAGCCGGGTTTTTACTTTTCTAGTTGCCGCAGTGATTTTTTGTTTTGTTTTGTCCCAAGTCTCCTCCGCACAAATTAGTACCGTGTCGTCTGCATACGATATAATATTATATGCATAATTTTTCTGTAAAAGATCATTTGTATATATAAGAATAGGCTAGAACGTAAGATAGTTTCTTGGGGAACGCCAGTTCTTATTGTTTTTGTTGCGCTGTGATCATTATCGATTTAACTTGCTGTGGTTGGCTAGATAGTATTTAAATAAATCATATACTTCCCCCTGATACCTATTTTATCTAGTTTGCTAATAATAGCTAAATATGAGATACTGTGTCAAAGTCCTTTTTTAAACCTAAGAAGACGGCGAACACTTTCTTGTTCGATTCGAAATTACTTAGTATAGTGTCTGTTAGCAGTTGAAGAGGTTCTTCAGTACCACTATTCTTCTGGAATCCATATTGATTTTTTGATATTTTTTTTTCTATGAATAACCGAATTCTATTGTTTAGACACTTTTAAAAAACTTTTGCAATATTATTTATTAGCGATATCGGGCGATAGTTCGTCTTGTCATTTTTACTGCCATTTTTATGTATTGGTTCCACAATACTTCTTTAAAAATTTCAGGAATTATAGAATTTTTAAATAGGTTTAAGGTTAATAATGTGGGCAATAAGCTCTTCTATTTCGCGGTCATATACGTCGTCCAGGAACATTGAATTAAGATTTCCGTTTATGTTTTCGTTGTCTGCAAGGTTTTGTGTTTGACTGGATATTTCTCTTGTGATTTGTTTACCGACTTTGATAAGGAAATTGTTGAAAGCCTTGTCTATCTCTTTTTTATTTACTTATCGTTCTCTATGATTTTGTATATACTATCGGTACATTTATCTTACGATTTGTAACTTCATTAATGCAGTCCCAAGTTTCTTTATAGTTATTGCCAGAGGATTGAAATTTTTCCTTATAATATTTATTTTTGTGGTTTTAATTAGGCGTTATTATGGTATTTCTATAGTTATTGTAATATTCTTTTAATTGTCTGTTTTCTTTTTTTTCATTAGTTTTTGGTTTTTGTTTAAGTTCGTCAGGTTTTGCAATAAAATTTAATATCCCTTGGACATCCACGAAAGTTCATTGTTTTTATTTGTAACCTTAACTATTATTGTTGTTTCTTTACTTTTAAAGTTATATTTATTTATACAAATAGGTCGTATGATTTGAATTGTTGTACTAAATAACGTTATTTATTACCCAAGAAATTTCTACAGCTCTCTATAGACATCCGCTCAATATATTCAGATTTTCCAGTTCATAACGAGTCATTTTATAGCAGAAGTTATTACATTATTAAAGCCTCCAAGTGGGGGAGGCGAGGGTAGAAAATGGAAAGCTTATTGGTAGGTCGTCAAGAGTGAACCATTATATGTAGCCTGTGGGTAAAATATAATAACTTGCTATGCGGTTAACTTTAACGCTTATTGAGCTGCACATATCCGAGTTTTTATATGAACGTTGTGACCTTATAAATTATTAGCCGTTACTCGAGTCCGAGTATAAAAATGTTACAGTCGATAAATTGTATACAATAAAAAACAAGTAAAAGGTGTACTCTATTGTAATTCCCATTCATCTACAGTGCACACGACTATGGCTATAGAGGCGAATTCGGGAGAGCACATGTCGACCACAGTCAGGACAAACATAGACCTGGTTAGGTCTTGGATTCGGCCTTCTTGCAGCAACATTTCCTTGATAGCTGGCCACAACCCCTCGCCATTCGGTTCTGTCCGCTGCAAGTTGTTCCCATTGCTCGTCTGCAATACCGCAGGATTTTAGATTTTCATGGAGAGCGTCTTTGAACCTCTTTTGTTGACCGCCACGCCTTCTTCTACCGCTTAGCAATTCGCCATAAAGTGTACATTTAGGAAGGCGGTTATCATGCATACGATGAACGTGACCTGCCCATCTTAGGCGTGCTCTTGAAATAAGCACCTCAATTGGAAGGCTGTTTGCTCTCCTGAGTACTTCCACGTTTGATATGTGATGGAACCAACGGATTTTCATCATACTTCTGAGATGTCTTTGCTGAAAACGTTCTAATTCTTTCACATGACGACGGTAAGTGACCCAGCTTTCACATCCATATAGCAGTGTTGGAATAACAACTGCTCTGTAGACAGCCATTTTCGTTGACAAAGCAAGGTCGTGGTTGTCAAATACTCTCTCTCTAAGTCCCCAGAGTGCTCTAGATGCAGCGTTAATTCTATTGCGAATCTCGCTGTCCATGTTTGCTTTGTCATTAACAACGTTGCCTAAGTAATTGAACTGATCCACCACTTCAAGAGAATTTCCGTTAAGTGTAATGTCTATTTGGTTCACTTGATGAGGAGTTGACATAATCTTAGTCTTTCCAATGTTGATTTTAAGTCCCAAGGAATCATAGCTCTGGGCATACACATCTAAAAGTTCTTGAAGCTCTTCCGGCGTAGAGGCTAAAAGTGCACAGTCATCCGCATACTGGAGATCACAAATGAATCGTGTGCGTGTCTTCGTGAAAGCTCTAAAGCACCCTATGTTAAAGAGACCGCCATCAAAACGGTATCTGAGACCTATTCCTCTGACTGTCAGTTTGTTGTCAACAATAATTGTTAGAGCAGTGGTAAACAAATTAAAATAATAAATATTATAAATAATCTTTAAATTATTCGTTAATTTTAGTGCTATTCCAGTTACACAGTGAGATCCATAAGTAACGGATAAATTAATTATCTACGTAATTAACAATTTATGAGTAAAATCCTAAAACACGGCAGTTTTTAATTCTAAAATGACATTTTTTGAGCATAATTTTATACCTCCCCCTTCAACCCCCCTTGGAGTCACAGCTACCCCTTTAAGAATTTTAAATGGAACGGGGGTGCGTGTGGTAGCCCATTTAAAATGGTTTCTAATTCTCTATCCAGCAATACAACATTTTTTGAAGTTCTCTAAAATATTACATTTTTAATGTTACTAAGTAAACAAAGGAACGGAAAACAGTTTAAATCGAATGTTCAAATTGGGCACCTGTAGCTTCTTGCCAACAATGAAGGCGTTGCTGAAACATTTTGTATCGTTTCTGGGGTGATTTGATTAATTTGCCTTATTCTGTCTTTTAAATCATCGACGTTATTTGGTCTGTTGAAGTAGACTTTCGATTTTAAGTAACCCCATGAAAAATAGTCAAGCAGAGTCAAATCGGGAGAACGGGCAAGCCACTCAATTTCACCGCTTCTACCGATCCACCTATTGGGGAAAACTTGATTGAGATAGGTTCTTACTTCCAATGCAAAATGTGGTGTAGCTCCGTCCTGCTAATACCAAATATTTCTATCAATTTCATTAGGGTTGTCATCATTAGGGAGAAGTATTTTTAAATTTTGCACTATGGTCCGAGTTTATAATTTCAGCCCAAACATTCACCTTCTCAGGATATTGAATATTGGCTTACATCATCTAATGTGGATTTTCTCTACTCCAGTATTGCTCCATTTAAGGAGAATATTGCTTCGTCAGAAGAAATAATGTTTTTTTATAAATAACGGATCATCTTGGCATGTATTTGCCATGATTTCGCAAAATTCCAACCGGCGATCAGGGTCACCGTTGTTAAGTTCTTAAACCAAATGAATTTCATGTGGGTGGTATTTTCATTTTTTAGAAGAGGCAATATGAACTTTTACTAATATCATTATCGGAGGCAATTTGTCTTGTAGGTTATGTGAATTATCTTGAATATCTAACAATGTATCTAATTCCTTTTCTAAAATGCGTTTCCTACCAGATTTAGTAATATCTGTAACATTTCCAAATTCACTAAATATGTGTTCTACTCAGCTAACCGTAGATTGAGGAATACAACGGATATGATACTTAATATTGAAGATTTCGTATACCTTCTTTTGCGTTCTTGTTTTATCACCACATCCTAATAATATCAAAATTTCAATTCTTTGGGTAACCGAATTGTTAAGATAATGATCAATTTCATCAGCGATAAGGGGCGAGCATGGGTGCGTCTTTACTATGTACATACTTCGATATGCGATGTAAAGCAACGCCAGGCGCAGTTAGTAGTTGGATGGGTGACCGTTCCAACACAGACCGCGTCCTCGCCCCAAACATCTTCCGGCGGCTTGTATATCAGTGTATGCGCGGAAGCTATACAACCTTAGGCGAGTGTTGTATAGGGGATACACCATCCTTCGGAGGGGATGTAAAGCCGTCGGTCCCTTGTCTATTAAATGTTAGGCAAGTAAAAGATCCCTACTCTTCTTAAGGGAAGAGGTTCGGCAAAATTCCTGGTTGGGGGTAGCTCGTCTACAGGCGTCGGTGTTAGGCCTCAGTAGCGGAAATAGGCCGACGTTAAATAAATGTATAAAAAAAAACAATCAGCGATAATAACTAGGATCATAAGATTGCGCAGATGTCGCAGATAAAAGAAATTATAATTTTTTCTAATATCTTTCTTTTTGTTGTGTATATTACCACTTGCGTAATAGAAAAAAACAATACATTTAAATTTAATGTTATGACACAAAATTAATTAGCAAAGTTAGATTTGACAGATATTTGATACATAAAATAGTTTAGGATACATTTGATTGTATATATTTCAAAATTTTCAAATATAATTTTCTTGATGAAGAATATACAAATTTCAAAAAACCTTATATTGCTGGATATAGAGAATAAAAACCCTTTCAGTTGAGATATCACACGCACCCTCGTTCGGTTTAAAAATTTTAAAGGCGTAGCTGTCACTCCAGAGGGGTTGAAAATTATGCTAAAAAAATATTACTCAGTATTAAAAATTGACGTATTTTACTCTAAAATTGTTAATTACAAGATGATGGGGGTTTATGAGGCTAAATAATTAAATAAAGAAATGAATTATTGCCGTATACCTCAAAGAGAAACAACAATGCAGCTACGGACACTTGTTTCGAAGTTATTGCTCCTCATCAGCGTAGCGTAGTTTAGCGAATATATTAGAGATTTGTGACCTGTTCATGAACTACTTCGGAAGTGTATACGAGTCCAACACGCTCTCCTCAGATATTGATTTAGTTGAAAATTGTACTGCATTTAACATAACAAATATCACAAGGAAACAAATACTTGAAGCCCTAAAAAAAATTAGATATTAAGAAAGGACCTCTGGTCCCGATGGTATTCCAGCTGTTTCTCAAATCATGTTGTGAGAGTTTAGTGGAACCGTTGTATATAATATAATTAATCTCTTCAAACAGGATACTTTCCCGACAAGTGGAAAATTGCCCAAGTAATTCCTATTTTTAAGTCCGGCGATAAGAATAATGTAAAGAATTATTGGCCTATTTCGTTATTGGATCACCTTGGTAAAATTTTTGAGTCAATAATTGCTAATGAGTTATTCTTCCTCGTAAAAATCAACATCAATCAATAATTAAATATTATTATTATTTATTTATTTAATTATTTAACCTCATAACTCCCCATCATCTTTTACTTAGTGTTTGTCAGGTGGAAATAGAACAGTACACATAGAGCTCCTCGTACTGATTGCTCTCATTTGAGGCCCTAAATTTGGCACATAAAGTATGAAAGTACAAATAGAGCACTGTGCACTGTACTTTCCGACCTTTGTTGGTTTTGCTCGATTATAATATATATTCCCTAAGCTACGCTGATGAGGAGCAATAACTCCGAAACACGTGTCTGTAGCTGCATTGTTGTTTCTCTTTGAGGTATAAGGCAATAACTTATTTCTTTATTTAATTATTTAGCCTCATAAACCTCCATCATCTTTTACTTAGTATTTGCCAGATGGAAATAGAGCAGTACACATAGAGCTCCTCGTACTGATTGCTCTCAATTGAGGCCCTAAATGTGGCACATGAAGTATGAAAGTACAAATGGAGTACTGTGCACTGTACTTTCCGACCTTTGTTGGTTTTGCTCGATTATAATATATATTCGCTAAGCTAATGATGATGAGCAATAACTCCGAAACACGTGTCCGTAGCTGCATTGTTGTTTCTCTTTGAGGTATAAGGCAATAACTTATTTCTTTATTGTTAATTACGTAGATAATGAATTTATCCGTTACGTATGGATCTTACTGTATATTTATTTGTAATACCTATTTAAAGAAATTGAGGTGTGGGAT
The DNA here is from genome assembly GCA_963675555.1 of Leptura quadrifasciata. Lineage (NCBI taxonomy): Eukaryota > Metazoa > Arthropoda > Insecta > Coleoptera > Cerambycidae > Leptura > Leptura quadrifasciata. The sequence goes on along the minus strand of OY776673.1, from coordinate 76,768,124 downwards.
GAGAGATGGATCGCTAATAATCTTTATAAGTTTAGTCTGCTGTAAAGTTGAGTGCAATCTTGAAAATATCTTTCTGAAATATTTACTATACCTATCTATAGATAGAGGTTAGTTTCTATTGAAATCAAAAAAAATAAACCGCTAATTATAGCTGGTACTCACAAAAAGGCAGCAAATTTTGGAAGGCAATCCTTGATTAATTTTATTGATTGTGACTAAACCTAACATTAACGAGGAGTCAAACCAATTTTGTATTTTCGAACGAAAGTAAAAACTTGGACTAAATCTACTAAGCGATGAACAATTGTCAGAAGATATTTAATTCCCGAGTCCGATTCATAAATAACCAATTAAAAAAATTTAATTTTGCCAATTTTTGTAAAAATGAAGAATGAACATGTTTTCATCTCTAGAGTAAAATAATGTCACTTTCCATATAGGGTAAATAGTGGAAGAATTGCCATTTCCATATATGTGTAGAAAAACTACTTTCTTTCTCACTATCAGAATTTAACATTTTCAACAGTTCTATAACTAAATATTCAGACATTAGGGAGAAAAATAGACTGAGGCAGCTTTGGCAGTGAAATGGCGATGTCAACGCTATGGTCGAGATGATCAGGCTACCAAGGGCAAATCAGAACCTCCATAAACACTGCAAAGAAACAGAAATGGGGGGATAAACTGGCAGCGCTAAATCCTCAGTTCAACTCGCTGTGAAAGCTGACGAGGGCCTTGAAAAATATGTGGGAGGCTATACTCGCATTGACGCGTGCGAACGGATAGACGTCGATAACAGATGCTCAAAAGGTGAGTGACGTAGCTACACATTTCGAGAACATCCACAATAACAACATACCAAACAAAGAACACGACCGCATTGAAGACGACATTAGCGAAATCATTGATCATGACGTACAAATAACAAGACGAGAATTTCTGTAGGTCATGACTAACACCGTCTGGATCTCGGAGTTACTCTACAAGCTACACCGCTACAACTTTTCGACCTACTTCATTAAGCTCGATTTACTTTTTCTTGACGGCAGATCCCTGCAGGTTCGAGTGACAAATTGTCAACACGGCGGGACATTCGTGCGGGAGTCCTGTAATCAAAGTTGTACAACCTGTATGTTTCCCACTTTCCAGAGTTTCCGAATACGAAGCTAGCCAAGTACGCTGATGACACAGCCATAATGCCCCATTTCGGATTAAACACCTCTTACCGCACCAGACGTTACCGAATTTCCGGCAACCTCTGTAGCTAAGTTTCACCAACTATGACTTCTGCTTACCCTATCCACCTTTACTGATATTTCATACCATTCGTATCTTTAAATCTTTCCTGTCCCCCTATTTCTTTCTGTTTGTATCCTTTTTGTCGCGTTGTTGTTTTTTTTTGTTCCCATTTTGTACATTTTTATCTCTAAATACATTTCTCATTACAAATCTTTAACAAATTTAAAAACCTTCGAATATAGAAGTTTTTAAAATCACGGTTTAGGCCAGCCTTGCGCAGCCCGGCGTTTATACATCTCGCGGAAGGCGCTTCGTTTCAATTGAGGTGTCGGCGTCAGCTACAAAATTTAAAAAATGAATAGTTAGCAAGTGTTTCAAAAAATATGTATAATTTAAAGTTTTGTCAAGTATGTTTATTAATTAGATATAAATAATGTTATTTACTACCTATTTTTATTTTTTTGTGAAAGGTGCTTAGGTTAAGTTTAAAATTTGTTTTCTTACCGAACCAGGCCCGGTCCGCCCGATCTTGCAATCCGCCATCGCGACTAACGTGGTGGTTGCACCGTCGGTTCCGGGACGAGTTCTGGGGAGGTACTTGTTCCATAATTGTTAATAAAGTTCTATTGATTGATTTATAACTAAATATTCAGATTTCAAACTGGCAACTGAAAATCTATTCCAAAAATTATCACTGTCAAACGCCATCCCTAGATAACTGAGTAAACTTTCCATATTAACAATAGATTTGGACCGATCAAAATTAGAATAAAAAATCGGCTACTGGAAGCGTCTGGGACCTCCCCATCCGATGGATCTTTGAAGCCGAGGAATGCATATGACGTGACGAGTTTCACGCCGCAACGGCTCCGCGCATCGACCATGTCACGCGAAAAGCTTCACATTCATTTTTTTTTCTTTTTTTTCCTCACGGAAACCAAATCGAAAGGGTGTAAGTGTGATATATCATTGAAATAAGAATTTTATTTGCTTTTCAGTGGTTCGATTGCAAATTGTAAGTAATTATAAAATAACCAACTTGTTCTGCCAAAACGGCACTAAACGTAATTCGATCTCAATCAAAACCTTTCCAGATCTTCTGGAGCACTTAAGAAACCTTCTTGCAAAGTTTCATCCAAATCCGTTCAGTAATTTCGGTGCTATTCTGCTAACATACATACATACACACACAAAGACATTTTTCAAAAACCACTTTTTTGGGTCCCTGGGACCTCAAAACGTAAAGATTTGATGTTATCTCAATTTTCGATTTTGGACCAATTTTAGTAACCTCACAATTTTATCGTGGCGAGGTTAAAAATTGTAATTAAATAACCTACATATATCTTTGTAATATCAAACATTAAAATTTTTAAGATATTTAATAGTACAGTTACTTACCGTGTTTATACCCTAATTACAAGAAGAAATGTTACGTTTTAGATCAAACTCGTAATCAATAGAATATAAATGTCTAGCCGATAGCCGCGTTGGTTAAGGCGCGAGGTGGCAATCGCGATTAATCGAACGGGTATCGCGCTACCGGGTTCGAGTCCCGGCTCTGGCACTGTCGGAGGATATGGTTGTATGTCCGCGTTCTTCAACGTGTAACCTCCTTCCGCACAAGCCTCTGGCTTCTGGAATTGAGAGTTGTTTAATTTCTGTGGTGTTTATTTATTTATTAAGTTATTTTTGCACGATCGTATAAAAACATATTTTTGAATCTGTCGTTATGTACCACTAGTATCCTGTAGTTAAACATATTCAACGCCTGCCTAATAACGGTTGAAAAAAGATATAGTGAAATGTTCCTACCTGAAAAGGAATTCAACCGATTTATGCGCATTGCCCAAGTTGTCAGGGTATGTAGACTTTTATTTCTGATTAAATACGTATACCAATCATCACTTTATGCAACAAACCCGAAATTTACACTTTCCTTAATAAAAAGGGAACGAAACTCCGCTCCTATTAAATATTAAAACCGCCCTTCTAAAATATTCAGCCATTTCAGCACACGTCGTATTCAAAACCATAAACAAATATACGTATCCATAAAAATCTGTGAAAATGCAATTCAGTAATATTGGTATAGAACCCTCTGAAAACTCGGGCTATATTTTATTTTGCAGAAAATAGTTACTAAGAAATAAAAACACTAATGTGTAAACGGAAGGCTTAATGTAACTTGATCCAACAGCCTATTAACCCACCCGTAGGTTCAAAATCTAAATAATAAGAATAATAATAATAATAACCAATTTATTGTGTTCCACATAATTACAAGGTGAGTTATACAAATACATATAATTTTATTGGAGATAAAGGGCCATTTCGGCAGCTTGCTGATGGGGCCATATAATTTTGAACTTAAAATTTAGTAGTGGCAAAAAGTTTAAATAAATACTAATAATTTTATCTCAAGAGAAAAAAAAATAAAAAGGAAATAGAGAGAGGATGATATTGTTCTTCAAAATTAAATAAATTAGGGAATTAAATATATTTAATGTACTTTTATGTTAACATCTTTACTTTTATTTTTATATTTTGTCATATTTTCGATTATATCGAGAATTTCATTGTCAAGTTAATTCAGTAAAATTAAATTCCCCATCTAAATGGTTAAGTGGAATTATTTAAATTAAGTTCAGAGTTATTATTAGGTGGTGGTAAAGAGTTTATTACATTTTGAGCAATGTATGCAAAATAAATAACATTTGGAGAAATAATTTCAGAATTAATATGTGATTCACTTTTATATGCCTCAATCAAATTCTGCATTGATTTTTGTTTCGAAATATATAATTGTCGTTTACATTTTTCTATTCGATTTTATAATGAAGTTTTTTGGTATTAATTAATTATTTCAAATCGCTAGAATCGCAAAGAATTTTATTTATAAATATCTTGAAGAAAATGGAACAAAAATAACTTGTTGCAAATGAATAATCTGTTGTGCCTTGTGAAGGCAACTTTACATTAAAACTTATGGCAACGTGATCGGATAATTTCGGATCAATTGTGGACGATATGCAGCTATCACGGGAAAATGAAAGTGTCAGAGATTTTATCTAAAAATATGTCGAGATATTCGCAACATACGTAAATAGGAACTTTATCAATTTTAGTCATCCTGGAACATTTAAAATTACCCCGGCAAAAAATAGCAACGTCACAATATGTGGTATTTTTTTCTGCAGAAATTTGAGACTGAAATGTAATCATCTAAAGTTACGAAACTCGCCTCGTCGTCAGCAAACTAATATTCGTTGATACATAAAATTCCAAAATTGTTTTCCATCAGAAAATATGAAAAAAATGATTAAATTCATTTACTTTATTTCTGTGGCATTATATGTTTATCTGGTAGGAATAAAAGTAGTTTGGAATTGAGAGACTCCCTGTGCAGGAACAGGAGTGGGAGCAGTATTCAGATTAGGAGTGGGGGTAATTAGAGTTATGGGGGACCCAGATCAAAGTCAACGGGTGTTCGTACAGCAGGCGGCCCGTTAACGGTCGAGTGGTGGGAAAATGATGGCAAGCAAAGGTCATGGGGTCAAGGTCAAACAGTGGGGGTAAATTTAAGGTTTGTCCACCTGTTCGTCTGTCCGTATACAGGTAGTGAAATAATTCTTTATTATGTTGCATTTACTATTAGATATAAACACTTAGTGTATGGTCCTATTTCATAATTATAGTACCTTAAAATTTATCTTTTTATTTTTTATATTATGATGAGGAAATAAAATAAATATTAAAAAATAATACATTTATTTTATTACCTTAATACACCTATAGAGCGATAAAAATTACCTGCCAGGTTATTTTACATGCATTTCGGAAGCTTCCTTTCATCTATATATTTATTTACTGAGATTTTTATCACTAAATTTATGGTTTTAATTTATTTCTTACATTATGAAAAGGAGCAGTTACATAATTTATGTGGATTGTTTTATGGCAACAACTGCTTGTTATTTCTAGTGAAATATTGATGGGGCGGGGGTGTAGAAGAATTTTAACTGCATTTCAGTACCCTTTTTATTTGTCTTTATCTATAGATTTATAATAATAATAATAATAATAATAATAATAAACGTCTTTATTAGCCAACTTTGGTTGTACAATAAATTTACAGATTAATGTAATACATTTGGCATAAAAGGTGAAGTTCAATATCTATAATACAATTATAGATTTGTTCTACCACTTAACCTAAATTGCACCGCATGCTACAGTATTGATAAATTTTTTTTAGTGCTCAAATAGTATACTTAAAAAATTAAGAAGAATACATAAAATCATAGAGATGAAAATAAATATTAAAGGGCTAATTTTGTTCACATTGTTCTTTAAATAAAATCTTTTTATAATTTGATTTAAACTGACTCAGGCTCATTTCTTTCAAACAATTTGGAAGTTTGTTATAAACATTGCATATTTGGTAACTGAAGGACCGTTTAAAATATTCATGCTGATGAGTAGGTGGTGTTAATAAACCTTTGAATCTTATATTAATAGTATGAACATCTGTTCTAAACTGTATCTTATTATATAAATAATGAGGTATTTTACGTATAATAATTGTATGGTATAGACACGCTGAGTGTAACATTCTCCGACGCTCCATGTTTAACCACCCTGTGTGAGTCAGCTTATAAATTATTCTCTCATGCCTACGAATACCGTAGATTAGACGCAGGCATGAGTTTTGAATTTTTTGTATTTTGTGTTTAAACACAGAGGTTAAGTTAGGTCCATATATAGAGTCTGCAAAATTTAATAATGACAACACTAAGCTTTCACATAACATAACTTTAGTTTGCCTTGTGAGATAGTGCCTGCTGCCATAAATTAACTTTATTTTTGCATATGATTTTTGCATAAGTTTGCTAATGTGACTGTTAAACCTGAGATCACTATCAATCACAACTCCTAGGTTTTTTGCTTCTTCTACTATATGGATTTTATTTTGGTCTATAGTTATATTGATATGTTGCTTTAGATTATGACGCATATTTTTTGGACCAATTGTAACAATATTAGTTTTAGTTGGATTTATGATCAAGCAGTGATCCCTGGCTAAAGCAACAAACATATTGAGGTCTTGATTAATTTGGTAGCAAGCTCTATCTACATCAGCAGACTTAAATGAAATATAAAGCTGAGTGTCATCAGCATATAAATGGTGTATACAGTAACGAAGGCATTTAATTAATTGGCTGGTGTATATGGTAAACAACAGAGGGCCCAGAATGGAACCCTGTGGTACACCAGACTTTAAGGTTAGATAATTTGATTCTTTATTTTGAATTGCAACTTTCTGTTGTCTGTTTTCAATATAATTTTGAATTAATTTAAGTGCACTATCTGTTAACCCTATATATTTTAATATTGATAATAAAATTTCAAAATTCAAAGTATCGAAAGTCCAGTAAGACCAAGATTGTACATAAACCTTGATCTGTCGCTCTCATGATGTCATCGACGATATGAAGAAGTGCCGTGGTGCAGCTATGTCCTGCCTAAATCCAGACTGAGTTAGAGGCAGTACATATATTTCACAAATATACTCCCTAATTTGAATATCCATAACCTTTTCAACAATTTTTGACAAGGTAGGAAGCATACTGATGGCCCGAAGATCTTTTAGTTCCAATGGATTTGGCTTCTTGGGCAATGCGGTTACCACGGCATTTTTCCACACAGTCGGGAAAACGCTATCAAGCAAACAAACGTTTACTATGTGTGTTAAGTAAGGAATGATATGTGGGCAGCAGAGACTAATCATTTTTATATTTAATCCATCACACCCTGTAGCATTAGTTTTTATTTCACTAATGAGTTTTAGTACAGGAAATTCATCTACTTGTTGGAATTCAAAAGTGGGATCAATTAATGTATCATTTTTATATTTGTCTAGAACAACGTTTGATATTGATGTGAGAGTTAACAAAAAAGTTATTAATTTGACCAGCATCGTTTAAGTGATCTGGAATGTTACTATTTTTGCAAGTAGGAATAATATTATTTGATTTTAAAATTTTCCAAGACTGTTTGACGTTCACATTGTTAATATTAAAATTGAAATATGCTTTCTTCTCCCTACGTACTGCTTGAGTTGTATAATTACGTAACTGTTTGTAAAATAACCAGTGTTCGTTATTTTTAGTACGTTTATATTTACTTAATGCCCGGTCTCTTAACTTTATCATTATCTTTAGTACGTCGGTAAGCCAAGGTGCATATTGTTTTGTACATTTTGATGTTACTAGTGGAGCGTGATGGTCAAACAATTGCATTAAATTGTCTACAAGGAAGTTAACTTTTGAGTCTATATCATTGAAATCAAAAATTCTGTAAAAAGGAATAGCAAATAAATCTAGTTCAAAATTATTGTAGTTAAATTTTTTAAAGTTTCCGTACGTAACCCTTTTGGGCTCATTATGTTTACCATATACCTTTACCTTGCAATATACCAATTGATGATCCGATACTTCACTATCCGTGACACTGTGAACGATCCATGCTTTGGATGGAAGTCTGAAGGACGTATTTTTTGTTCGAAAAACTTAGAAAAATTGAAAAAAATAGGAAAAAGAAAAAATTAATTCTCTTTTTCCTCAACCTTTTCTAAATACTAAATAAAATATTACGTTCACAAAATTTTTAGGGTTCAAGTGACTGTTTCAGACGGAGATTAATGGATAAATCATACTTACTGTCGTTTATGCTTAACTGCGGCTCTGATGGTATCAATTGGAAGACGTCGTAACACTATAAATCTAACACTGTCTGTTTAACACTCTCTTAAAATTAAATCTGAAAGGGAAATTTTGTTAGAAAACACAAGTAAAAGACAATATAAAGTTCAAAAAATGTATATTAAATCTTTAAAAAATTTATGTTTTTACAACAACTTCTTCAGAGAAAATGTTAACAAACAATGGTCTGACCCGTGTACAACACATGGTGAGGAACGGGACGATTCATACGGTACCAACTACCATCCAATATGCAGTTTGAAAAGCTAACGATGCACAAAAAGATTCAAGGAACAGTTCATGTAACTGAAATTTTGGTGGGCTTATGCTTGCCTGTCTTATAAACGTATTTTATTAATTCACATAAATTTTGGTCGCTCCTCGGAGCTTAAAATTGCTTGAAGCGTATCTACTTCGTTTGTATTATGCAATAACAAATTTTACGTTCAGGCAAGGCAGATCCCATGCACGTGTGAGTACATGGTATAGATACTTTTTTGACTCCGAATCACTGAGGAACCGGTTTAGGGCAAACCCCGTCAAAACTCATCATTTCCCCGTCAAAATCGACTGCTAGGAAATGATGGGGGTCCCATGTCGCTAAGGGCTATTTTCGCTATAACTTCCGATATACTTTGAATAGTCGTTGGACTAACTTGTCCTCATATTTAACACTTCGTAAGAGTTGCAGTGCTTGACAACGTGGATTCGTAAAAGGGTTTTTAATCTTGGAAATTTGGAAGTTCAAGTCCAATTTTAGAATACTTTCCAAAATTGGGTGGTCGGGGCGACATTACGTCCCTGTGCAGCGACATTTACTACACTTACCAAATTAACGCTCCTCGAAGAGTTAGCGAAAATTTGGCATAAAAAACGCTCCGAAGAGCAAAAATATATTTCCAAGAATTAAAAACCTCCTCCACGGCGTTTTTACGTGAAGCACGCTTTTCTTACGAAATATTTCCTAAGTCGGATTTTGTTACAACGTCGAAAAGTATATCGGGGTTATAGCGTTCTTTAACACTCCCCTCCTTTCCGTGAATCTTTTTGTGTAACGTTTGGTAAATTGGTTTTTGAAAATAAAATGGATCATTGGATGTAGTCTCCCATGTGTTGTATTCGGTTATCGTTCAGACCGGCCTATCTGAACAAAACATAGATGCAAATCTAAAATGATGATAAATTTTTGAACATATATCGATGCATAGCATTCGATTGAATAATTGAACATTGTATATGAAAAAGGCATAAAAAAAAGAAAAAATCGAGAATCCTCGGATTCTCGATGACACAACACAAACACTTTCGACGCACTTATCTTTCTTAGTGTTCTTCCACTAATGCGGGCTTGCGTCTGCTCCTCCTCGTGTCTATGCCTCGTCGATCACCTTCGGTGTCGAACTGCCTTCTGGAACAGCTTAGGTGGTCCTCGGACTGCTTGGCTCCAGCTATACATTGGTTCTGCTCGGTTTATATGAAACAATAAAACAAAATTTTAGTAAAATGTTTGTTTACATCCCGTCTGGGGATCTGCGACCGATAACATATCGTCGTCTTTGAGAATGGAACACTGAATTTTGTTGACTTATATTGGTTGAAATGGTTTTCGAGTAGTTAAAAATTCTCTTCTTGGGAGAAATCTGCGACCGATATCACATCGTCGTCTTTGAGAATAGGAACATTGAATTTTGTTGACTTATATTGATTGAAATAGTTTTTATTAAAATCTCTTCTTGGGAGAAATCTGTGACAGAATCTGCATCCGTCGGATCGTTGCATCTGCCCCTCCAGCAGACGTGGCGGCATCTCGCCCTTGAGTTGCTAGACTCGTCTGAATCGCGCTCTGCGTCAGAGTTGTCGTCTTTCCATGCCGTGCCAATGGAACATTTGTTTGGACCCTTTGGGTCGGACTCTGCTTACAGATGTATGTTTGTTTTAAACATATGAGGACTTAGAAAAATTATAAAAAATACCAACTCTGCCGGACACGGTCAGAGTTGCTGCAGTGAATTTTGAAGATTTGTATGTGGATACAATATCCTCAGATGAAAATAACTTGTAAAAAATGCATAAAAAATACCAACTTTTGCCTGACACGACAAGAAGTTGGTATGGAAATTTTGATATAAAATAAACCTAGCACTAAGTTAAAACTTAGCCTAGGTTGAAAAATATTATAAAAATATAATTGAATCTCCAGAACTTGATTCTGAATCAGAAGTGGAAGCATCTCGTGGCGGTGCATGAATTTGTACAACCGTTTGCTCCGGCGGTGGAGGTTCTGTGGAATCGTCTGAGAACGGGGAATCATTTCCATCGAGTGATGTTCCGCCTGGACTAGCATTTTCTTCATCGGAAGATTCGATTTCCAAGTGGTGCTCCTCTGGCGGGGCTGGTCTCAAATCATCGACATGTACTCTTGTCGTTACATTTCCTTTTTGCACGAGATACACTTCGTCTGAAAACTTCTTCAGAATTCTGGTCGGGCCTGACCAAGACGGCGTGAAGGTATGTACCTTCTTTTTTCTCTTACTCATGACTCTGTCTCCTACTTTGAAAACGATCGGAGTGACGGCCTCTTTCGGCGCATATTTTTGTTTATAATTTTGTTGGGCCTGACGGGCTTCCTTGATCCGCTCGTATCGTGGAAGCGTTTGTTGCTTGGCTCTTTCTTGCCTCCAGGCATACAAATCCCATTCGCCTCTTTCGGCTGGATCATATCCTAACACGACCATGCTAGGTGTTTGATTTGTAGCGGCGTTCCTACGATTTCTTAATATGTATGTCATCTGATGCACGTAGCGATCCCAAGTGTCGTTTGGCTTTTTGAATAAAAGAGTCTTTAAAATTTTCTTGCATTCCTGAACCCGTCGTTCCACGGGGTTGGACTGTTGGTGATATGCTGGAATTAAGTATCGTTCGATACCATTCCTTTCGCAAAAGGTGATGTACCATTCGGAATTGAAATGACCACCGTTGTCTGATATTATGACTCGAGGGACTCCGAATCTTGCTACTATTTCTTCGTCGATATATTTGGCTATCGTTCTGCCGTCGACCTGAATGTATGCCTTTGCCTCTATCCATTTACTGAAAACGTCTTCGACGATAATCATATATCTGTTTTCGGCGTCTTTAGTCCTCTGCAGCGGGCCAATTACGTCGACGCTCAAGGTTTCAAATGCATTTTGTGGTGCATGACTTCTAAGTGGAGCATTGGGTTGGGCTTGTCTTGTCTTTACAGACTGGCATATCAGACAGTCGTTTATGTATTTGCCTACGATCCTGGCCATATTATTGAAATAGTAGCGTTTCGCTATTTTCCTGAGAGTCTCGTCTCTTCCTGGATGACATGCTTCATCTCGGTCATGATAATGGTAAATCAATTCTTTTATTTTCCTCTTTGGAACTATTAATTTAAAATTTCGATCGCAATCTTTAAAAAGTACTTCGTCTTGGACGTGAAAATTTTTCATAAAAATAAGATCCGCATCGGAACGTTGTTCCTGTTGAAATAGATCATTCCAACGGCGGATCTTGTCTTGAATATCTCTTGAACTCAATTGAGCCTGTACGATATCTTCGTATATTTCTGAGTGCGTTAAAACAGAAATACGTTCTGGACACTTATAATTTGGTAGGAACATTCTTTCCTCTTCATCGTCTGTCTCGACATACTGATTTTGTGGGTTACGACTTAGAAAATCTGCTAATAAATTCTCCTTTCCTGGACAGTGTTCAATTTTGAATGCATATTCTTGCAATAGTAATGACCATCGTGTAAATTTTGTTTTGTCGTCTTTATGTTTGTTTAACCAAAGTAACGCCCTGTTGTCCGTCTTCACCAAGAACGGTTTGTCTGCTAAGTACATCTTGTACTTTTTAATATAGTTCACCACCGCCAAGCATTCTAGCTCGTTTATGTGGTAACGTCTCTCCGCTGGAGATAACGTGTTGCTTGCATACGAGATTATGTATTTTTCGCCGTTGTCGCCTAATTGGTATAATACGGCCGAAAGGCCTTGAAGGGATGCATCTGTTTGCAAAATGAATTGACGTGAAAAATCCGGCCGATGGAGTTCCAGCGGTCCGGATAATAATTCTTTTAATTTTCTAAATGCTTCATCGCATGTATGGTTCCAGTGAAAACGATTTTCCTTCGAAAGAAGTTTCGTTAGTGGCTTCGTGATCATCGCCACATTTGGTAGATATTCTCGTACCCAGTTGCAAAGCCCTAGGAAACTTTGTAGCTGCTTTTTTGTAGCTGGAACGGGATAATTTTGAATTTGTAAGACATGTTTTTCTAATGGTTGGGAAGTATCAGTTCTAATTGTATGGCCTAAATATTGAATTTCATTCGTCGCTATTACACACTTTTCCGGTGACACTTTCAGATTGTGTAGACGTAGTCTTTCAAAGACTAATCTCAAGTGGGACATATGCTCCTTCACGTTTACGCTGTAAACGATTATATCATCTAAATACACTTTACAGAAATGGTGCAGGTAACCCGTTAAAACGTCCTTTGCCATGAATTTCTGAAAGGTACAGGGAGCTGTCTTGAGTCCGAAAGGCATGACATTAAATCTGTAAGCTGCCCCATCAGGAGTGGTAAAAGTCGAAAAATCTTTTGATGCTTCATCTAGTGGTATTTGCCAATATCCACTTTTTAAATCCAACACAGAAAAAATCTTCGAATTGCCTAAATCTTTAATACTTTCGTGTATTTTGGGTAAGACGGAAGCCTCGTCTTCAGTCATTTCATTCAAATGGCGATAGTCTATGCAAAATCGTGGTTTCTTGTCGGAGCGTTTTATTATCACTGGTGGTGAACTATATTGGGCAGTGCTAGGTTCGATGACGCCAGCTTTTAACATCTCTTCGATTTGGTCGTACATAATTTTCTTAGTACTCGGAGACATCGGATATGGTCTGATATTAAATGGTTTTGTGTCTTTTACTGTAATTTTGTGTTTCACAGTCACTGTGGTTGCTTGAGTCGGTTCCGCAGTGAACAGATCGACAAATTCTTCGAACAGCGGCCGTAGCAATTTGTCATTTATAACAAGCTCTTCAGGAAGCTTTGCCTGCTGTCTCTCCCTCTGAGAAGCTTGATTCCAGAAGACGGTAATACGCTCTTCCGTGCCGGCATATAGGCATTTTCGGCCATAATCATATGCGACATTGTTCATATATAAGAATGGTGATCCTAATATTATCGTTTCGTTCAAATTTTCGATTACTTGAAAATCAATTTCAAAAGAGGTGCCTGAAATTATTACTTTTAATTTTGTCGTTCCAAGAGAGTCCACCATTCGATCTCCGCACGCCATAGCAAATGATCGGCGTGTCGTGAGATTTTTAAAATTATCCAACATCCTCGGATGGATAACGTTTCGCGTCGAGCCTGAATCGATCAGTGCGTCGACCGCATGTTCATTAATTTGAACTTTTATACGAGGCAAAGGGAACGCTTCGCTCATATAATTTATCGACTCTCTTGTCTTGTGCAGAGGAGCGTCGTAGTGGTCATGAGTATCGGAAAAAATTACTGGACATTGCTGCCGCCTTGGTTCGGCCGTTGTGCCGGGGATCTTGCAGATGGACCCTGGCCTGGGTCTCTGGCCCCTCGAAAGTTTCCCGGTCTCCTGTTGAGATGCGGGTTATTCGGGCATTGACTATGGAAGTGCCACTGCACTGTGTCTGTACAGTATCGGCACGGGGTTGCCGGTCGGTCGGGTACTCGGAATTTCCCCGATCCGCCATTAAAATTGTTTTGCCTGCGGTCAGGATTCACTGATCCGCTTGAAGAATTAGGCATAAAAAAAGGACGACCAGGCGCTCTGCCTGGACCGTCCTGTCGAGATACGTCCTCTCGGAAATGCACCCTCGGTGCTGTCGGAGTTGGGCTTCCATTGCTCCTTATACTTGAATTTTGTGGACTGATGTGTCCCGGCTCTCGATAGTAAGACGCGCGGGACAGACGTTGATCAATAAGCTGGATTAGCGACGTCTGTTCGTCAGCTGAATCCCGCTCGACGTTAGTAGCTGCTGCTATTAACATCTCTGTGTTTGAAATTAGGTTGCTTCTCAAGCGTGACCTAATTTCTGGACGCAGTTGGTCCATGATGACCCGAGCTCTGATGGCTTCGGATTTAAAGGGATCAATACGATCGAAAAGACAGGTTTTCCTTGTGATAAACACTGCCGTGTCGTCTAAAGACGTTTGCTTGACGGCATACAGTTGAGCAATAGCTCGTGACTGTATGTCGGGAGAATTAAATCTCGTAAGGAATCTTTCCTTGAATAAGGCATACGAAGTAGTCAACGTCCTAAATTGTTCGGACCATCGTTGAGCTTCGCCCTTGAGTTGGCCGGTTACGTTATGGAGGCGATCATAGTCGTGGCTTATGCGAGCTCTGTCGAAATATTCCTCCATAATTTTCAGAAATGCTTCTGGATCTTCATGATCAAGCCCATGGAACGTCACGTTCGGACATCTTTGTCTCTCATGGGGCGTACAGGTCGACACGTTCTGTATCGCCTGCACGAAGCCCTCTGCCATTTTCAGAAACATACTTTCCATCGAAGCAGTTTGTGGCTGTGAAGCTGATAAATTAACATTATTTCCCTCTGGAAACAGTCGCTGTGGTTCTATCCCTCTAGAACCGTCGTCGACGAGCGGTGCGGTGACTCGCTCATAAAATTCTCTTGGGGTCGACCCCTCGGAGTCTTCCGCCATGAATGAGAAAGGATTTGTTGGGTTTGGGGACGGCATGGTCCCTGCTCGGGCGCCATGTGAACGATCCATGCTTTGGATGGAAGTCTGAAGGACGTATTTTTTGTTCGAAAAACTTAGAAAAATTGAAAAAAATAGGAAAAAGAAAAAATTAATTCTCTTTTTCCTCAACCTTTTCTAAATACTAAATAAAATATTACGTTCACAAAATTTTTAGGGTTCAAGTGACTGTTTCAGACGGAGATTAATGGATAAATCATACTTACTGTCGTTTATGCTTAACTGCGGCTCTGATGGTATCAATTGGAAGACGTCGTAACACTATAAATCTAACACTGTCTGTTTAACACTCTCTTAAAATTAAATCTGAAAGGGAAATTTTGTTAGAAAACACAAGTAAAAGACAATATAAAGTTCAAAAAATGTATATTAAATCTTTAAAAAATTTATGTTTTTACAACAACTTCTTCAGAGAAAATGTTAACAAACAATGGTCTGACCCGTGTACAACACATGGTGAGGAACGGGACGATTCATACGGTACCAACTACCATCCAATATGCAGTTTGAAAAGCTAACGATGCACAAAAAGATTCAAGGAACAGTTCATGTAACTGAAATTTTGGTGGGCTTATGCTTGCCTGTCTTATAAACGTATTTTATTAATTCACATAAATTTTGGTCGCTCCTCGGAGCTTAAAATTGCTTGAAGCGTATCTACTTCGTTTGTATTATGCAATAACAAATTTTACGTTCAGGCAAGGCAGATCCCATGCACGTGTGAGTACATGGTATAGATACTTTTTTGACTCCGAATCACTGAGGAACCGGTTTAGGGCAAACCCCGTCAAAACTCATCATTTCCCCGTCAAAATCGACTGCTAGGAAATGATGGGGGTCCCATGTCGCTAAGGGCTATTTTCGCTATAACTTCCGATATACTTTGAATAGTCGTTGGACTAACTTGTCCTCATATTTAACACTTCGTAAGAGTTGCAGTGCTTGACAACGTGGATTCGTAAAAGGGTTTTTAATCTTGGAAATTTGGAAGTTCAAGTCCAATTTTAGAATACTTTCCAAAATTGGGTGGTCGGGGCGACATTACGTCCCTGTGCAGCGACATTTACTACACTTACCAAATTAACGCTCCTCGAAGAGTTAGCGAAAATTTGGCATAAAAAACGCTCCGAAGAGCAAAAATATATTTCCAAGAATTAAAAACCTCCTCCACGGCGTTTTTACGTGAAGCACGCTTTTCTTACGAAATATTTCCTAAGTCGGATTTTGTTACAACGTCGAAAAGTATATCGGGGTTATAGCGTTCTTTAACAACACCACTTTCAAAAATATTTTCTGCATTTAAAACAAGTATAAGGTCAATTAGCGTAGCGGACGTATTGGTAATCCTCGTCGGAGAATCGACTATTTGAGAAAGACTGAATTCATCTAGAATCGAATAAAAATTTTCAACATGTACATTATTTAAATTGTATAAGTTTATATTAAAGTCTCCAGTACATATAATATTAGTAGCATTACATGATATAATACCCAGAGCGTCCTCAAACTGAGATGATGATTGCAGAATTGCAGATTATCTACTTCAAGGTTATTTTATGGTTTGATTTATATTATGATATGTAAACCATTGTTCCTCAGATCTAGATACGCCAGAATGAGTAATAAAATACTACAAACCATAAGAAATAAACTAAAACCATAAATTCAGTGATAAAAATCTCAGTAGATAAATATATAGATAATGTCACGGGCCTACGACAAACTGGCCACGTCCCATCAGAAGAAAACATCGCTCAACCATAGGCCACCCACTGTACTTTATAAAGTATGTAAAATCGCACTATATCGCTTAACATAGTAGACTCTGGAATAACCAGAGAGTTGGAACTCTCTGGGAATAACTTCCGATTCATTTAATATTTGTCTTGCAAAGCATGCGGCTGTTGTCACTCGATTGACTAATTCGATCTGTAGGCATCCTCGTAGGATTTGTGAATATAGACGATCAGAATAAGTTTGCCCTTATTTTATACATCTTTCTATTTTGTGGAATTGGCTTTGAGGTAAAATTGTCCCTACTTGGTGGGATATAAGGCGACAAAATGGTAAGCATGTTTCTCCATTTTCCTCCTTCATCTGTTAACATATGATTTTTGCTATTTTAAGCCGCTTTTGGTACGCATTTGGATACCATTTGGATCTTACGTTTGGTTTATTTCTTTTGATACTACTTTTGGCGTTGCTTGGATATCGCTTTTGATACGATTCAGGTACTGCTTTCACCGCCGCTTTGGAACACCTCACGGCTGTCACCTGGGCCAGACCACGTTTACCGAGGGACCTACATAACCATCAAAATCCTGTCCTATCTCTGGGGCTCATCGCCGAGGATTCCAGTCGGTAATACTACATACTTCATTTCTGCCTACCTTAGAATCCATAGTTTATTCGCTGTCATTTTACACTGAATACGGCACACGTGACAGACATCTGGAAAAATTAATAGCTACTTATTTTCAACGCACTTAATATTTTATTACTTCATCATTCCTGTAAGCCGACGGTAGCTACCAAACGGTAATCTATATATTTCATTTTATATTAAACCTAACCTAGAAATTACATATCGTGTGTCACCTACACTGATTTTGAATATATAAGTATAGTCCGTCCCATGTCAATTATCACAGCAATAACGTGTTCTGTGTTTTAGAATCAGGTTGTTTTATTTTATTGTCACGCCAGAGAAAATGACAGCTGCTGCTAATTTATTCTGTAAGCACTACATCACAAATCTGGGCTAGCAGTGCTACGACATGCTACACACTGTGCCCTTATTAAAGTTATAACCTACTATAGTGTCACTCATTAGGGGTAGTAGCAATAAGACAAAAGATACCTACCGAAATGCAGGTAGAATAACGCGGCAGGTAATATTTATCGCAAATATTCATCTTATATAAATCAGCATAAGATATCCATAAAGTAGATAAATCTAAAGATAAGGTACCTACCGATATGCAGGCATTATTTTTTAATATTTGTTTTATTTCTAACCTCATTATAATATAAAAATACAAAGATAAATTTTAAAATACTATAATTGTGCAATAGGACACACAGACGACCAGGTGGACGGACCTTGAATTTACCCCTACCGCTACCCCATGTTCTTTATTTATGTCACTCCCCCACCATTTAACCAATAACGGACCGACCGCTGTGTGAACACCTGTTGACCTTGATCCGGATTTCCCTCCGCCACTCTAATTGCCTCCCACCGCTGAACACTGCTCCCGCTCCTGCTCTTGCACAAGAGGTCTCTCATTTCCATACTACTAATAAATTGCTAGATGCTGTTTTATTAATACTTTTAGAAATCATGTTAACTGATTTATTTAGAGATCTATTGCTTGTCAAGTATGGAATGACATTTTTATTAGATGCAGGTATAATTATTATAGACATACAAAGAGCAATATTAATGAACTTTCAAAATATTTTTGAATGTAACTTGACCGAATGATGATTTAATTTTCACAGGCCCCCAGCAAAGACTAAGCCATTCCGAACCTGAAAATATAGGTTTTCTTATCAATGTCTTTCCCATTGCATTAAATTAAGTTCAGGGTTTTTTTGTCCCAAAAAGTCCTGAAATTAACATATTGAATTTACAGAGATTGGCCGCTATTTTGAACATTTCAATTTCCATAAGTTTCCTGAAGGTTTGGGTATCTTCCTATCTACTCACAAAATTTCATATTCCCAACAGTCTGGAAATGCTCAAACCATTCGTAGGGGCAAACAAATATAGCCGTTACATTTCCATTTGTAGTATATATTTTACTGAATTATATGTCAACTCAGGCACACATATGAATCAATTTAGTCGTGAGATTGGCTATGAATGTCCATTCAATTGACAAATAACCTGAACACAGTTTCATTTATTAAAACCAAATTAAGGCAGAATATGGCCGCCATCCAATTTGAGTCTGGCGACCAAAGATCTGCTCTACATTTATGAGATCTGTGAATGCATGTAATTAATTAACGTGATTACTGTCACGTGAAAACATGTTTTGTTTTCAATTTACTCAAATATGTATGTAAATTTCCATGCATTGTGTTATTATACACTACAGAATTATAACGTTTGGTATGTATGCATAAAATATGAATGAATAAATAACGCAATGAATATTTATGTTTATAATATATGACTATTGATTATCATTACATCATTACATTAAAAACCTATAAGTGTGAAGGAAATGTATAAATGAAATTAAAATATAATTCACATTTTTTTCTTCTGGTTTGTGAAAATTGATGATAAATATGTATGCAAAAATTAGGTAGTGTATATCCGTATGTTCGTCACGTGTTCTTTGTTAAATTAGAGTGTCAGTTTGTTCTGGATGAAAGTTTTATCAATTCAGCTGGGAATGGAGGATGAGGAACGGTCCAAATTGGAATTGTCTGTAATTTATGTTTTAAGGACTGCTCTAGGGTGCAGTAGTAGCGAGGTCATGAGGCTGTGGGGTCAGAGTAATCGTCGACAAGCAGTCTAGCTAACTCCAATATCAACTCTGGATCAATACATCACATACTTGAATGAAAAGTTCCTTTTGTGTAGTAAAGTCCTGTAATCCATCATCTAAATCTCGTTACAAACAAGTATGTCGAACTATCTGTTTGGGGCTCTTTTGTAATTTTATACCAACATTAGAACAATCGTTTTTTAACAATAAAGCCTCAGCGTAGTTAGACACGTACACGTACAACCAGAATATTCGGAAGTTTTACAACGCAACGCTTAGGTATTTCTAAAGGCCATTGCTTTTACATTTAAGTGACCTATTGCAAAAGAATACCGTGAATACATTTTATTTTGATTAATATTTCAAGAAAGATTTCATTTTTAATTTTTAAAAGCATTGGTAGTGTAATAAATTCTATCTAGGTGTAATTAGTGGTGGGAAAGATTTTTTCTAATGCCATTATCAAAAGTACACTATTTTTTATTAGTTTTAATTGTCAAAAGTTAATCATTTTTGCAATGTATGCAAAAAAATGTTTTTCACGTCATACCAAAAAACTTCAGATTTTTTATTCGGTTTTAAATATATTTATCCAACTTTTAATATGTTAATTGTTATATTAGAGAAATATTTATATTCGTAATATATATCATCAATTTGGGTTTATTCATGACTAGGACTTAAAATGCTTATAACACTATAAAATTATTACAATTATACAGTACAGGAATCGCTATTAGGCGTATAGGGAAATCCTATACACTTATGTACATATGCAATACGGATGAGAATGTCATCTAATGGAGTGTGATTGGGGTGGGGCGATCAATGCGCTTTATGCTGGCGCTGCTGTAATTGTCGATGTTATGGATTTATTTATTATTTACGTTGGGTTTAAGTCATAAGTAACCTTACGAATTTTTAGTATTATTGCACTGAATATAATATTAACCTGTTAAAATTGATGTTTAATTAACAGGAGAGGAAGTACAAATAATTAAATGGTACTATGATATCGTGGGCATTCACTGCATGATACAATAAATTTATTGTAGCGTACGAAAATTGACCTACTCTCACTTATTTTGAGAAAGATACTTTTGTTTATTTTGATTGTTTGTTGACCACCATAATTAATTTCAACAAATTAATATTTTAGGATGATACGTGGTAATTCGTTAATTCCTTACTTGACGACCGGTCACCTACATCTTCCACTCCAAATACATTTACATTACTAACCGCAGCGGATCGACCAGCTGTCATGCCTATGCCCCACCATCAATTTCATATCAGCTCGTGATTCTAACCCATATTGCACATGTTCATAAGTGTATAGGATTTCCCTACACGCCTAATAACGATCCCCGTACTGTATGTATATGGTATTCAAGGAAAAATGAACTCCGAATCAGTTAGAAACCACATATGGGCCGCTTTGTCACAAAACATGATACATCGGTGCCAAAATTCGTTGTGAATTTTGAGAAATTGAAATTGTTAACGTCCTTGACAAAGCACCCTTCATCGACTTTCTCGAAGAACTACAAACCCATCCTCGTAACAGACTCCTTGCGTGAATTGCAGTGCTACAAAAATTTTTAGAGAAAATTTCTTTTTGGAACTACGAAGTGACTTTTTGGGGGTAATTCTTAAAAAGGGTATCGTGTGATGCGTTCTTCTCCACCCCCAGCTGGTAACGAAGAGAAAAAGTTCCACTCTTTGACACTCGAGCTCCGGAAATGGGTTTTCGGTTTTAGCTCCGGCGCCAGTCCTAGTTTAAGTATTAGGATTAACACACTACTCACATGCCGGATACGCGAGGCTGGATCGCTCAAGTGGAGAAACGGTACTCCAATGGGTCAATTTGGAAAATTAAATGTTCACACACAAACGGTAAAACTCAGACTTTGATAAATAATGTTCGTTTATTCAACTAAAACTATTATATACAAATCTACTTGTTTACTAATTGCAGATATGAAGTCAAGCGGTGCAACGAAAGTTATAGACCAGATGACTTAAATCACAAGGACAACAAGCGGTAAAATTATGGAAGTCATGTATAATACTTAACTAATACTTCAGTTTACTTACTCCCCCATGGACTTACTTACTTCCTGTGGTTACGGACGGGCAGGTCTGCTGCGGTGGAGCGGGTCGAGACGAAATCCACTGCACGGCTTCTCACGTACTTTTCTGAAATGAAACAACTTAACTATAGAAGCGGGAGTAGACACCAGACGGATGCGTTGCTGGTCGATGACGTGGTACGGACCAAAATTCTGCTGTTCGGAAATGATACATGGCCTGGGTTTGGATCTCGGAGTGGACACGTCTGCTGTCGATGAGTCGCTCTGGCTGACTGCCAAAATGGAACGAATTTAATTATTTCCTTCGAATAGTTACAAGGGGGAGAAACGGCGGTAGTAGATGGGCAATATATCGACGTGACGTCAAACGGAATTTTAGTCATCTGGTACTATTTTTGTTGCACCGCTTGCCTCCATTAATTTTATTTAGTAATCTATAGAGTTTGTTTGGGGTAATTATTTAGTAAGAAGTAGATTTGTATATAGCAGATTTCATTGAATAAACTAACCTTATTTATTAAATTCTGAGTTTTACTGTTTGTGTGTGAACGTCTAATTTCCCTAATTGACACACTGGAGTACCGTTTCTCCACTTGAACTACTCAGTCTCGCACATCCGCTTTGTGGGTAGTGTTGTCCTAGAAACTTAAAACTGGGAGTGGCGCCCGAGCTAAAACCATCATATACCGAATACCCATTTCCGAAGCTCGAGTGTCAAAGGGTGGCTTTTGTCCTCTCGAAGTGGAATAACGCGTCCAATACATAAACACTGAACGAACGAGCCGTTACTTTTTTAATATCACGACAATGTTTTCCTCAAATCGAAATGGTATTTTAACAGAATTTAGTTGTAATGTAGCTAATTTGCAACTTACGATCAGTAGTCAGGCATAAGCACAATAATTTTCCATTTTCCATAATTAAATAATAAAGCTAAAATACTCGTGAGCTGTAAAGAAAGCATATTTATGCTATGCCCCTTTCCACCCATATTTTAATTTCAATTTTAGAGAAAATGTCACTCAAAAGTACCAAATGCGAAATGGCAAGCCAAGCAAGTGACTTAATAATAGGTTTTTAAAGATTAATATATCACGCAGTCTGACGTTTTCTTTTATAAGAAAGGAATCGCTAGCGTGTGGTGTTGAATACCAAATTAACTTACAGACTTTTAAGTTTAAAACCTTAAAACATACACACCCTACTAAAATTCTGTTAACGCATCGTTAGAAAAAACAGACGATTTAAACATTAATTTTAAATTTGATGGTTTGAAGTAGGTGGTACACAATTTTAGTTAATTATAATAGAAACGAAGGATTCAAGGAACAATAGCATGAACACCCTTTAACCCCTTTTAAAATAGTTACTGAGAATTTCAATTTGCTTTACTGATTTTTAAATCCATATTTCCCCTTATGCCATATATGATCAAAAAACCCTTGATTTTCGTTTATTTCTGTATCAGAATAAAAAACTTACACGTTTTTGAAATTAAGGGCAATTATGGGAAAATTTTAGAAATTGACAATTCTCTGGAAAAACTAAAGACTATTACTTAATACTATTCTCAAAAACGAAGTGTTTACAATATGCTAAACCGGCCACTGATTTTACAGCCGGTGAATCTTCCTCTTAAAGCGAATGGATAATATTGAGTTTAAACATAGCAGAGACGAAAAAGGTCGATAAGCTCAATTACTGGAATGAGATAATAAAATCATTTAAAGTCGCTATATAGTAGTGTTTGCTTCCGAGAGCACTCGTGCTTAAATAAAATGTTCTGGATATAAATTTTGATAACTCCATTTCCGTTTGTCTGTTAAATTTCATAGCCATCACATATCAAGCCAGAACCATTTACAAACGATGTTAACTATCATCGGTTATTGTGAACTTTAATATTATTAAAGATTGTTTGCCCCTTAGTTTTATGATAATTAAGTTGAGTATGTTTTGTATTTAATATCATGTCTGCAAAATTAATAATAATATGTGTTGATGACTATTTGGCTAATTAAAATGCAATCTTTTAGCCACGGCGAGATTTGCACTATATTTAAGGAATTATGAAATAGTTTGTTTAACACGGATCGAAAAAGAATTAATATGAACTCTCTTACTTACAAGGGGATAGCTGGAGGGCGGGGGGGTAGGGGTGTGTATCGCCGCTTTCAATATTTGTCTTTTTTGTGAACCTAGAGCATAAATACGGTATTCATGGATCCAGAAGAAATTTTACTAGGTTTGGTTTTCTTTCGCATACATACACTAGGTTTTTAGAATAACTTCATAAGAAGAAAATATTTAGGTTAGGTGACTTCGATGTCCACTAGACGGTCTATCTTCCTAACCAGAGATTTTTGTATTGTGTAGTGAGGTATCGTCTTCCTACTAGGACATTGTCACAAGGAGTCTTACCATGCTTCAGGCACATTTCTTGGTATATTTCTTAGAACACGTGTTCAAGTAAGCCACATAAGAAACAACAGTCCACCATCTCAAGAAGAATGGAGGAGACACAGGAAGAGAAGGGGGTTGGGGGCCTTTTTTGATATAGAGGGGACCTT
Source organism: Leptura quadrifasciata (assembly GCA_963675555.1). Taxonomy (NCBI): domain Eukaryota; kingdom Metazoa; phylum Arthropoda; class Insecta; order Coleoptera; family Cerambycidae; genus Leptura; species Leptura quadrifasciata. The sequence goes on along the minus strand of OY776673.1, from coordinate 76,744,154 downwards.
CGACAACACTTCTTTTCATTCTATCACCAGGGCTGCCAGAGAGCGTGGAATCGATACCACCTATCGTAGGTAAACCGAGAACATGCTCAAAGGCAGGGTGGTATTTACATCTATGTTCGGTAAGACCCTAGGAGCCGAAGTAATGAAGGGGTGTCCCCAGAGAGAGATGCTTTCTCCTCTTTTGTGGAACCTTGTACTGGACGAGCTCCTGGGGATCACTTAGCAGGAAAGGCTTTACCGTACACGTTGATGGTGATGACATAGTCATCACAGTACGGGGATAAATTTAACAGTACGGTCAGGGATCTCATGCAGAAAGCCCTGAATGTCACTCAATCATGGGTCGAGAAAGAGGGATTAAAAATCAGTCTTCAAAAAATCATTATCATCTAATTCACCAGGAGAAAAAACTTGGAGGGACTAACGCCCTTAAGACACCCAGGTGAAGAATTAGTAATGCCAGGGAAGGTGAAGTACCTTAGAATCATAATCGATTCCAAACTAACCTGGAACCAGCACACTGAAAGGATAAAACGGATATCGGAAATTACCTTAACTGTAATTAGACGAATCTATGAAAAACATGGGGATCTAATCCTGGCATGGTGCAGTGGACATATCATGATTATAAGACCCTCGATCACATATTCAGTTCTGGTGTGGTGGCCAAACGTGCTGCAGACAACAGCCTCGTACAAGCTAAGCCAAATACAAATACTGGTTTGGTTGGGCATAATGGGGACAATTTAGTAGACTCTCACTGCTACAATGGGAGTTCTGCTTAGTCTTCCTCCTCTTCATATACAGGGGATGCTTGGTTAGCCTCAGGCTGTCAATTCTGGGGAGCTGACACAACACTACCTTCGATTGGACCACGAGAGAATAAAACAAATCGTGGCGGACCCCATTCTTGAGATGGTGTCGGACCACATTGTAACAAAATACTCCCGCCATAAAACTTTCGAGCTGGTGATACCGAATCGAGAGCAATGGAAGGGAGGGACACCAGAATTCCAGCGTAAAGGACTGGCCTGGTATACAGACGGGGCAGGAACAGAATTTGGAATATATGGAGAAAACCCAAGAACAGACGGGCCTAAGCTTTGCTCTTGGAAAATATAGCACTGTATACCAGGCAGAAATTCACGCAATATTCGAATGTATTGTGAAATTACAAGGAGAGTCACAAAAGAGGACCCAAAAATACTGGAACATCTGCCGGTTTTAAAACTGCTTCGGATAATCAGCAATACAGGAATCACCGGCAGAATCTAGAAACATGGGAAGGCACAATAACAATTCTGGCTGCAGTGTCAACTAGAACCGAATTCCGTATATAGCCCTAAACACAACGAAAAAAATTCGGTTAATCTGCGTTATTGTTAATAGCCCAAAGGGGCGAATCAGTTTGCCTTCAATTATTTCCGCCCACATATTGGCTCCTTACTGGTGTTGAAATTAGTCATTTTTCACAACTCAGGATTTACGTAGGCTCATTAATATAATTGTAGACATAAAAACGAAATATAACTTTTTATTGTACTCGTTTTGTAAAATGTATTTTTTTATAAACTTGATTTTGAAGCTCTCAATAACAGTATGTATTATATCACGTTAGAATTTACATTAAATGAGTAACTCTTTCTGATAGTTGGTCAACTTTATGGTTTACATTTTTGTTCAGTAAACGACACTTAAAATGAACTTTTGTTATTAACTTTTTAGTAGATCCACTAACCGATTTAACGAAGAAATTACTTTTTAACCATCAATAAATGATTAACCACATATTATTTTTATCACCTCACTTCGTTTGATCATCTTTTGGGACACCCTGTATATCACCCTTAGCAAAAATATTTTATATTTTTGCTCTATTTTTGTGGGCATTATCTATCTATAGAAGCACCTCGTATATTAATATCAAAATTTAGTTATTTTTCGATGTTTGAAATTATCAATAATGATCCTAAATTAATGCAGAATAGCCAATAAACTAATGTATAAAGGATTTCAATTTTGTAGACGCGTTTACGTAATATTCAGATTTATGCATTAAATAATTTCATTTTCTATAGTGAAAAATAAATAAGTCTAAAAACGTCCAGAAACACGTAATTTTGTTCGTGTTTATCTGCATTTGGGACCCCCGGAGTGATTCTGCTTTTAAAGCGAAAATAGTGTACCACAAATAATTAGTTCAATAAAAGTTCAGGGTGTTCTAAGTTTTATAAAAATGTTCAAATAAAGCGATTTCATTCCAATTTATAACGGTATTAGACAAACAAATCAAAATATAGATACAAGTTGTTTCAACTTTACATAAAAGAATCTGAGGAAATTATATAAAAAAGGGTTATTACAGACATTTTAGGTAAAAATATGAGCCATACACACATATCCAAATAAATTCGATTCCATTGATTTTAGATTTCCAATTAAATTTAAAACTGTTACACCGGTTTTTTTTTTGGTAACTTCGGCGCTCTCTACCGCTCGAAATATTAACTTCTCGGCATCGTGGCAATAGGTCTGTCCATAAAATTTAGTTTTTAATTGGAAATGATCGATTTATGGGTGTTATAAACCCATACAAAGTTTTAAAAAAAGCAGTCATTTACTTTCGGCGTTATTTGTAATAGAAATTACCTCAACTCGTCGAGGCTAGAAAACGCTCCCTTGGCGCGAGGCTAGGCGGGTAACGTCACATGCCTGCTACGCAATATGCGCTGTGATACTCTAGGTGTTACTATAGTGATGTAGTTAATTTTGCGACTGTCATGAGCTAGGACGGGCCGGATATTTTTGCTGATATTTGTCATAGTCGTATTTATCTGTGCTTTGAAAGAAAATCGGATATCATAACCACGTCTACGTTCGGGAAATTACGTGAATCTCCTTTCTGGAAACCCTCCTCTATATTTGACAACAATAAACAAACTGTATTTGACGTTAGTTATATTCGTGCCACATTATAAGAATAAACCATTGGATTCTATTATGTATGTTATCTAGCCTTACGGAGAATTCCGATAATAGTTTAAGATATTGTAACCTATATACGCTTTCTTTATTTTATTTCATGTGTATTATATTCAGTCTTGACATAACTCTGTAACAAGTCACTTGCACCAAAAATTATTAAACATTAAATTCATTTGTGAAAATTATTGTTTTTTAAAAACTGGTTTTCGTGCCCGAGGTGTATTTCTCGTTCTAAATAGTAAAGTGTTACATGGCCTATGTCTATTTTACAACTTTGTTAAACAACTGGTATTTTCTTTATGTTTAGCACGATCTGGTAGCACCTTGATTTAGTTTTTGTAAGTGAGACTACTTCAACCTAGCAGAATTATGTGTATCACTGCTAAATATCATCACATAATAATAACCACCACAGAAATTAGACAACCGTCAATTCCAGAAACCAGATGTCTGTGCGGAAGGGGGTTACACATTGAAAAAACGCGGACATACAACCATTGCCTCCGACAGTGCCAGTGCCGAAGCCACCTCGCGCCTCAACCCACGCAGCTATCGGCCAGACAATGTTTTATATATTTATTTTTATATCTTAGCAACTCGGTCATGTATTTTTAACACTAATTTTTGTAATATGTACTTCTGTTATAACACTTTAGGTTTTGTAATTGTCTATACTAAGCTTGCAAAACATTTACATTCATTTATATTTCATTTTTACTTTGTTTACTGTAGACATGTAGTTATTTTCCTTACCACTGTAACTTTTTCATTCACCATTCTTATGTAATGTAATGTATTTACTGGATCCTCACAAAACAGTTTGTAAACAATTTACTTTATTAATTGGAACAGCTCGTATTTGTGGTTATGTATGCAATGTATTTATAACTATTTAATCTGTGGTATGCATTTAATGTCAAACTATTATTGTATAAAGATTCCTTTTATCGATTATATGCTTTTCGGTAATTTAACTGTGAACAGAAAACTAACTAGGAGAGGAATCCGGTTGTGCGCTTAAGTCGCCCATCAACAGATGGCAATACTAATATAAATTGCAGCTTTCATTTTCGTTAGTAAAATATTTTTTTCACGTTTGCATATTGGTACCGCATTTTCTATTGTAATATAAAAAAAATTATCTTGTTAGCTAAAATTACAAAATGACAATTTGCCTGCTGAATCTGATCTGATCAACACGACAAACTTTCAACTGTGAGATCCTCAGTAATTGATATTACATTCATATCCACGTTTCTTTGTGTTTAACACCAACAGGTAATTTTTATTTATTAACCATTTCAATCTCAATAATTTTCAATAATGTCATTAACGTAATTTAATTTTTTTAAATAACTTAAATTCAATGAGTAAACCAATATACTACATGCAACTACATGGTAATAAAATATTTTTCTCTGTCTCATTTTTAGCAATTTATAGTTTGCAATCAGCGTTTACGTTTACTTGTTCAATCGTTCATGTTTACTACAGCGTTTACTGTTACGTTTACTTTTAGGTTTACGATTATTGTTATTTTTCTGCTTTTGTTAAGGCATTTAAGCCTTCAATTTTGTATTAATTAACACAGGAATCAACTAGATTAGAAGCTATCCTAAAATATTTATATCCAAACTTCTTTTGGAATCGAATGCCGCCTTGCAAGTAAATAAATTGCCAAAATATTTAGATTGGATGTTCTACGAGACAGTTAGAACCTGAAACGCAGTACCAAGACTTTCCACCTTCAACTACACTCAGTCTGGAAACCTAGGAGATTGGTATTATATTCACGATTTTTTTTCGTATTAAATTATTCTTTTCGCTGATACAATTTTCTTTAGGATCTACTATTGAAATTCAATTTTACAATTTCCTATATAACTTCATATTGTAAAATTTATTTATTTATATAATATATTATCTTATTGATTATTTATTTTCCTTACCATAAATTTCAGTCTTATCTGTAGGAAACTGGTTTTAAGGAAAAAAGGGACAAGTCAACTATAGTTATTCACTATAGATGGTGCCCAATTAACATCGATTTTTGATTGTCTCCTTTTCTCAAATAAAACAAAATTTGTCTTACATGTCACACACACAAAAGGGTAAGTTTTACATCTTTTGGAATTCCTCAGAATCCACGACTGTTTACTCCGGCTAAAACCAGCTAGTTGTTCGCATGTGTTGCCTCGCTTAGTTTCCAAAAATAAACAAAAAGAGAATAAGCAGGTAAGAATAGGCACTGTTACTACCGTCAATTCAAACTTTGCCCTAACGAGAACGACACGGAATAATCCTAACGCAGCGTACAGATGATCTGGCGCCTGCTGAGCAAGCAAGCATGTGACGTCATACACTTTTATCTGACTGAAATAAAGCGAGCAATTTCTACGGCCGTTGCTGTTATTCGGGTTGACTTTTTGCCCACAGTTCTAATATTGTTATTATTAGGTAAAAATCTTTATTTCCCACTACTTTTAATGCAAATTAATTCTTTGTTTACAGACCTATTACGGAGAATTTTATTTACAACATTTTCATAATTTCATTTCAATAACATTTTCCGTGCGGCCAATAGAACACGAAATAAAACGATTCAAAAATTTTTGAGGATGGTGACTGAAGCAAAAGGGAGGGGGGCACCTTCTAGACCTTTTAAGTGGTCCTGATAACATTGAGCATGACAAATTCGAGTGTGCAATTTTTTCCAGGTCAAAGTATTATTTGACTGTATACAACGTAATTTAGGGTCCTAACCAATACAAAAACTAGACGATCATGGTTGGTTTATTTATTTTCACTTAAAATTAAGATAAATAATGAGAGGGTGGAACTAAATATTTTCCTAGTCGCGTAGTTACCAGGATTTCTAGTATAAATCAATAGGTAGGGGGGTAGGGCGTTCCACTATATTTAATTTCTGTACAAAAATACTTTCAACTTTATATATGTATATATAGAAGCTCATGAAAACCTTTTACTACTATCGATCTTTATCTCCGCAAACTGATAATAAAAAAAGCAATATAAACGACGGAAATTATTTTCCGTTAGGTACAGTCCCTATTTTAAAATTCAATTTGCTTTCAAAATAAACTACATATTGGTGTGGTTATAATTATACCATTTTATTAGCAAGAAATTTAATTCAGTTCAATCACCTAAATATTTACTTAAAATCAGAGAAGAAATGTTTTGATAACTCCTACACTTATTGTTTATTTGTCTAAAATTCTTAACTAACACATTTATTTGATCTTGGCTAGGTTCCATACATTTTGTGGTTACATTGTGCACCAGCTCGTAATATACTGATCATATCGTAAAATCTCCCGCAAGTGCTTTTGTATTTCTATTCACCATAACATGAAAAGTTGCTATTTAAATATTTATAGACGGCGAGCAAACATAATAATAATAACAAACATGATCCTGTATAAACTGAATAATAATGTAGAAAGGAAATATGCATTAAATGGCCAGAAAATTAATTTACAACCAATATTAGATTCGCTGACGCAGGAGAGTAATTAATTATAAATATATTCCACTCTACTCTTTGAGGTTTCATCCTATTTACTTAGTTTTCCACCCCAACGAACTGGTGATGATACGTGCCTCTGATGAATACATTAAATTACAAAGGCTCTGATGTTAAAAAATTAAGAAATCAAAAAGTTTACATAAAATTGTTTTTACATAGGTAACTGAAAAAAATTTACATATTACATTGCTGCGCAGCTCCCCAAAATTTGATATAGAAAAATCTTAATAGTTTGCAAGGTATATAGAAAATGTAATTACTTCCTTCCGTTGCGTTGAATTGATTATATCTCAGTATCAGAATCACAAAATCAAAATTTTTAAACTGGTTAACTGGTAATTGCAAATAGAATGGCATCAAAATGTGTAGTTTCAGTGCCCCATTGACAATACATATTAAGTAAAGGTAAATAAATCTGACTGAACTGTCATAATTCGTTACTTTTCCAGCCAAATCATTATAGTGAAATAATCTTGTGCAAATAAAGTGTACAAGAATTATGCACAATTAAAACATAAAACTGCATAAACATTGTACCTTGAAATTGAAAACAAGGCCACAATATTGTACAAATTATCCCACTGAGGAAGCTGTCTTTAGGTGGACCACTCCAGTGGAAACAAACCGCAATTCTTATTACTTCGAGTGGAAGTATAGTAACGCAAATATATATATATATATATATATATATATATGAGAGGATTCACTTACCTCTCACCACTACACCATTTACATTAGTCTGTATAAGACTAGCAGGTTGGCCACTGTCATTTGTCTGCTCCATGACCTATGGCATACTGAGGAGAACTAATAAGTTCGAAACCGGTCTATGTCTGGTCAGGGAGTAGACAAATGACATTGGCTACCAATTTTTCATGATTTGTAAGGTGTAATTCAATGCAGGTCGGAGTATTTGCCCGCTGAGTAGTTGTTTCCTGCAAATCATGTATAATAACCATATATATATATATATATATATATGTTGCTCGAACTGAACTGAAGTTCAGTTCGAGCAACGAGGAGCAGCAGTAGGCAGCTTTTAGCGAGAACCTGAAGATGGCAGATGAGATTCTGCCGAAACGTCGTTTAGACAACCATGACTCCTGGAGGAGTCGACCATCAACGCAGGAGAGCACCCGGAATTACAACAACACTTCATTTAACACCCGCGAAAACCTAAAAAACAACATATATATATATATATATATATATGTATTGTTGAAATATGCTTTAAAATGTCATGAAACGTTCAGATTTTAAATTTGAGCGAAAAAATATCTGTCTGTCATGTCGGTCGGTCTGTAACTTTTTTGTGCGCATATTTACTCTACTTGGAACTGTTTATGATATTGACTTGAAATTTGGTACACTTATGTATTATGACGAGATCTGGAACTAGATTATATTTTGATCTAATTCCGTTGAAGGGTTCGGGGTAAATGGGTAAATAAAGGTAAATAGGCAAAGAAAGCAGGTAAGAGTCTATAAAATTGCAATTTAGGGCATGTACGAAAAGTCAAGGTCTCAAATTTTTTTTTGGCATCAGCCACCCTCACTATCCCCCCAATACCACCCCCACACTATTATGGAAAGGAGTAAAAGAAATAAAATGTGATTTAATGTATACGAAAACGAGACGTTTCAAAAAAATTTTTTTTTTGGCGTTAGCTACTACCCCCTCTACCACCCCCACCTTATTATTAAATGAGTAAAAATTTAAATTGGAGTTTAGTGTGTATACGAGAACCAAGGGACTCTAAACATTTTTTGGCATTAGCCACCCCATCTAACATTCCTATTGCCACCCCCACCCTATTATTGAAGGAAGTAAAAAATTAAATTGGGATTTAGTGTGTATGAGAACCAAGGGCCTCTAAAATTTATTTTGGCATTATCTACCCCCTCTGCCACCCCCATTGTTACCCCCACTCTATTGTTTAAGGGAGTAAAAAATTACATTGGGATTTAATGTGTATACAAGAACCAAGGGCTTCTAAAAAAATTTTGACATTAGCCACACCCTCTACCACCCCAATCCTATTATTAAAGGGAGTGCAATGTTACATTGGGATTTAGTGTGTGTAAGACTTGGATACAAAACCTGGATGTGGAAGTATTGATTCCTTGGGCAGCGGTTTTTTAAATTAGTTTCTTTTCGCTTTTACATAAGACTGGGTCATTTTCTTGAAAATTACTAGACGGGGACGTTGCCTTTAAACGGGCCATACTAGTAGAATCGCACCGAAACGTGATTCTGAAATCTTATTATTGACTGTTAGTTGACATGGGAATTTTTATTCGGGAAACCTCTAACTGGGGACGCTGCCTTTATGTGGGCCACTCCAATAGAGTCGCACCATAATTATTAATTTTCAATAAAAAATTATACTGTAATGTAAATCCTAACCGTGTTGCCATATCTTGAAAGCTCTGGAAACTATGGCTTGTCTAATGATTCCGCTATCACCCGGTATGGTTTGGAGAATATTAAGAGAAACATTAAATTGTTAATGAAAATGGCCATTCCAAGAGAACGACAGCCAAAGTTTCGACCGCTAGAAAATAACCGTCTCAACCAAAACTGGCGTCCGAGGCAAAAGCTCCTAGCATTTTTCTCTAAATGCAAGTTGCAGCACCGACCTAACCAGCATTACAATACATATTTAGAGATAATCTCGGAGACAGACATATATTAAACGAAACAAATACATTTCAAAAAAAAAAACAATTAAGGCTGATCTATACTTTGAGTTTTTAAGTACAAAAGGGGAGATTTTAAATTATTTGAATCTTGTGTTGCCAGAATGGCTTGTAAAGTGCCTGATTTGTTTATCTGTTTTAAATAACCGATGTTTATTATTTTTAGTACAATAAAAGTAAATATATTATAATTTAAAACTAACGAGACACTTCTCTTTAATCTAATTTTGTATACGCCCTTGATAACGATCGCAAGTGCCTCACCCAAATATTGCGTTATGTGAGATATAGATTTTCATGTAAAGTGTTTTAGCGATTATTTGTAATATAGCTAATAGCTTTGTTATGATTTTGATACATGATGTACGAAGACGAAATTTTCGGAATTCAAGTTATATATAAAGTCAATAACTCAGTTACCACTGCATTATAGGTTGTTCAGAAAGGTTTGTAGTGCTATAGGCCAGTCAATTAGGACCAGAAAAGGCTTCTGCCTGGCGTTTCTTTCTCTATTTTCCTTTATGTTTTTTAGGTTGTTGAACATGAATTTCAGGTTTGCCAACTCGTTTTTCAAGTAGGATTCTGAATTGACTGGGGTATTAGGTAAAAATTACGTTCCCAACCAAGCTTTAATAGAGATATATACTGCGTGACATGAGTCCCATTATGAGACTAACATAGCTATAGTAAATGTCACAAAATCATTACAGCAATATGTGGCAATACCTAAATTTTTCAACGAGGTACTTTATTTAAAAATAGAATTTAAATTAAATCCTAACCAATCAGTGATGCGGTGTTAAACATATAAGGTGAAGCGAGATACGGTCATCGGTTTAAGCGCCACATTAGCGGGGTGGTTGCACGGTCGGATCCGGTGTAGGTTCTGGGGAGGTACTTTTTTGTATTAAAATAAGAAATATTGTCTTATTGAATTGAATTAAGACCTCGATCAGTGTAGTTAAGCAGCGTGGGTCGAATCAGGCACTTGGATGGGTGATGCTAGAGTATGTTATAGTGCATTCCCTGTACTACAAGAAAATGAATCAGAAAAAATCCTAAAAATCACTTTTCAATCTAATTGATCACCTCGCAACGCCAAACTATGAAAAAAAGTAACGATCATTTTTGTTTCATCAAAAATCCGCATTTTCCAGATAAAATCTAAAAAAATTCATAGACATTCGATAATTCTCAAATAATCACATTCCATCAGCAAAATTACCAAAAAGTTCCAAACAGTAATTTTACAGCTCCAATATTAAAATTTCACCGCCTTAAAAATACAGCCCCGTATATCATAAGATCACCTTCAATATACTCTCCAAACCGCCGATCACAATATTTTTAATCTCTTTATAAATACGTTACTTTCTCATCAGCCTTCGTATATAACATTCGCCGCTTATCCCAATTCTCAGACAACGTTTCTTCTCATTACTTTTTCGTCGTCCCCTGTATACATGCACCTTTTCAATTCTTAGTTAACTTCTTATCGCCCCGTGTACACGACATTCGCATCTATTCACAATTTCTAGTTAATCTTTATTGTCTTTAACTTTCCCATCGCTCCTGTATACGGCAATCATAGTCAGTTCTTGTTATTCTTACTTTCTCATCGCCCCCCGTATACATCTGTAACCTTTCTTAATACATTGTTTCCGTTAGCTTCGTCCCGCCTGCCTACATGGGTACGCGAATCGTATCCACTTAATACTACGTGCGTGGCTTTAACGCTGCATTACGATATGTTCTCCAATTTATTCACATAAAAACCCTCAATAACGTTTTAATCCGAATCGATTTTTATACCCTACACCGTCATATAGGTTTCAATTCGATATTTCAATTATTTCACAATATTGCATAATGTTGCGCAATATTACGCAATGATGAGTCATCATCGCCCGCACGGAGCGATTTCCAGCCTTTTCCAGACATTTAAAACGGAATGCGAAACTCGCGGGGTGCGATAAACGCGACCATTCTGAAACATATAAAAGCCACCTCGTAACAAGCGAATGCAAGTTCTGTTCCGGAAGTTATTAAGTGTTTTTAAAAAAAATCGCGAGTGAAATAGTTTCTCTTTGAACAAAATAATGTTTAAAAAGTTGTAATTAGTAACCTCCGGGGGATTACTGTTAAATTAGTTTTTCGGTTCTACTGCGAGTTAGCTTTCTATTTTTCAAGCTTTATTCTTATTCCAAAACTCTCCGTTACAACTTCCTTGGCGTCACCAAGTCAAAAACCGTATGTCTTTCTCGCACCTAGAGCCCCAATCTTTTAAATTATATTTTTAACTACTCTGCCCTCGCGCTTCAAATCAAATCCGCACCTAGTGCCCTAATTTTAGAAAATTCTACAAATAATCTACCCTGCTTCCGCGCTTAAAGAAGAAAGTGATTTTTAGACTAAAATACGAACCCGAGAGAAAATTCGAAAAGACAGAATTATTATTGTCGAAGAGTTACCATTTTGGGAACTGTATCAAAAAGCCGAAATTTTGTTAAACTTACACCGTGTAACATTTTTCATTTCTATAAATCAAAATAATCATTACCGTTAAAAACAAGTGTTATTCATCCGGTCACCACATACAGGGTGACTCAGAGGTGCCTATAAAAATTTCAAAAAATACAAATTTTCAAATAATTTAAAATCAGTGAATCAGAAACCAATTTAGACACTCAAAGTCAGTGCTACGTTATAAATTCATATACAGGGTGTTCTAATTTCACCCTACAAAAAATTTAAAATAAAGTGATTTTGACTTTCAAGTTGAACTTTAACGTTTCTAAAGCACTAAAGGCTTAATATAAAGGGTGTTGGTTTCCACCCGGACACTTTTAAAAATACAGTGAACAGTCAAGACTTTCAAATTTAGAGTCAGTGCAACTCCAGATACCAGGACAATATACAGAGCGTAGCTCTTGGCCCTGTCCAACATCTTTAAGTGCAACCCCCACCTTCTCAAAATCTACAAATTAAGTTCCAGGCTTCTAGGGTCTCTCTCAAGCTCTAAGGCTCCAAGCTCTGCCGAAATATTTTATTTTTACCGAATTTGGGATCTCGTTGGTGTTCAAGTACCTTTCATTCATAAAAGACAGAAAAAATTTCAAAAGTCTTAAAATTTTCAAGATAATTCATTCTTGAAGCTCACCCAGTCAAACTACTATTTAAAAAAGTCATTCACACAAACTATACAAACAAATTAAATATAAAATCCACACATACAGTACTCGCAACCAGTTAAAGCCAAAGTTGACAAAACGATCGGTCAAAGAAACTATAAAATATACGACTTACGTCCATCTGAATTAAAGAATATAACCTCATTGAAAAAATATAAAAAAGGAATTAAATCATGGATTCAAGAAACTAACAAATATGAACTTAACCTCATCGAAATAAAACTTTGCTTATACCTAAGTTATGATTGCATACCCTAAACTATGAATCGTCTTGAAATCAAACGGTAGGTAAATGTTATAATATATATATATACCTCTTATATGTTATACGTATAGTTAGTTAGGTAGTTAATTATAATAATTATCTATTTGCATTATTATTTGGGACTGTACTGTACAATATGTTCTCCCGTGAAGGCTATATACTTTTGTATTACAATGTATTTAAATACTTACAGTATTTTCTGTTTGCATCAAAATTAAATTAAGTTAATTTAAATTCAAATTAAATTCTTCCACACACAGGTACTCAGTACTTTCGTGGGATTTTCTGTTTATTAATTCATACCATTATGTATGGATAAGTGTAATTGTTTGTAAACATTATTTCAATTAATAAACTTATAATATTATTATTATTATATTCACAAATAGACTAAATTCAACAACGATATCATTTAAACATTCATATTAACCGATTTACAGCTCAAACGTTACAAACTACTGCCCTATAAAATGCAACCCCCTCACTCGATTGCATCAAAATCACTTTCCACACCCTTCAGTCAGATTATTTTATTTCGCTTCTACAAGATTTTTATAGATCATTTTTCTCTTGGATTCAACTTCCCATTCAAGTTTCCATTCATACAGCAAAATACACTTCATTCATTGTCCCAATATGCCAACCTAGCATTCATCGAAATTTTTTTCCATTTCGCATGTTCCGCTTGCTGGCTTCATCGATATCAAAACTTATTTCCACTTCGTTTCAATGCAGACCTATAGGAACATTCTCATATGATATCAACATAGCTTAAAAGACCTTCGAAATCCATTACGGGACCATTTTAAAATTTAAAACAGTTATTGCGAATAACTTCCAAACCGATTCAAACTTCATTTATACATCAAAAAGTTCCCCTTTTTTATGGCCAATTTCATCATATAAATTTTTGTCCCGACTATTTAAGTTTACATAATGCATGGACAACGACTAAGCCGAGGACTAAACCAAATTTTCAGACACCCGAAAGCAGGAATATACATGTGTTTTCTGTATGTGTATGTGCGTGCAGGTATAACTCTAGAAAGTATTTATATATGGAAGAAACAACAATGAGCTCACAAGGAGACGCGTAGAACTGCAACATTGAACCAAGATAGAAGTACTGCTGTACCTGGAATATACAAATATATAATGAATTAAAACATTTCACCTCTTCATGTAAAGTGAACATAACTATACAAACACTTCAACTACTTACAAAAACAATAATACCAAAGCCGACAGCAAGAACACTACAAGTATCGTGTCATATCTGTATTCCTGCTTCGTATAAAACAATGCAAATCCACGATACGACAACTTTGGTACAGCACGTATCGTAACTGTCCTTAATTAATAAGATAAAACCAAACACTGTCGATAAATAAATCTGTCGTATTTGTTCATATAATAAGGTCTCTATTTCTGTGTCCACTATAATTCTACTATATTCGTTTATAACGATGTGCAAAATACAACTTCAGTCTTTGAACTCCTTCTAAGAAGCTGACGATATGATCAGCGAAACGTCAAATCAACGGTTACATACAGCAAAACCCTAAAGAAACTACTCAATACATTTTTTTTGTATTTATTACGATTATCTCTTCATAATTCTCTGAAATACAGTCAAAAAAATACCAGTATGAGTCAAAGTATGGATAAGTAAAACATTAACTTGACAAGCACACCATTAGATTGGATTATGTTCGCTGAAGCTCTTATATTATAGTCTTTTTCATTTGCCCTAAATATAAATATTTTATTACCTCTTGTAGTTTTACACCATCAATGCACGTTTTATTATTTCTGAGAGAGGAAAGATACATATAGTTGGCTGTAACGACGGATATAATGATTTTACTCTGGGAAAATGTGTGCCCTAAATTGAGCTCTATAAACATTACTATCAGTTTTATTGTCTTATAAAATGTACGAATCGAGGCCAAATGCAAAAGTACAAAAAGTAGAAAAGCAGGAAGCAACTATCTAAAGTCTTTATATGCCAAAGGCGTCGTTTTTCCATTAGAATACATGACACTGTTAGGCCCCTTTTGAAAGACTGAAAATGAACATTTATTAATGATAATTAATTATTTATTTAACACACTCTTCCACAATACTAGACCAATAATGAATGGTAATGTAAATATTTATTTTAAATTACTTACCTTAAAGTACATAAAAACCTAGTTCTTCCATGAACTGGTTTTCAATTTTTCTCATTGCCGGATGATGCTAACATGGAATGACTTTGAATTTCAAGAAAACTTTCGACTGTGAAGAAATTCATTTCATTTCACATTAAATACGGTTAATGGAGTATTTAATGGTAGGAGGATCTCATTAAATTAGAAAAGGAACTATTTGCTGCCGGCATGGTTGCTGGCTGTTCTTGATAGTTACCGGTATTATCGAAGTTATTTATAACTCCTGCTCTGTATGTTATAAATATTTTAAGTCAGTTGGGAGCTGAGTTGGTACGATCTTTATCAAGATTATTTTTTTTAATTATTGATACATTATTCTGAAAAATTATTGCTGATAGCCCCAGTCGCCTTAGTTGACCTAGTTGGTGTAAATACTAGAATAAAGAATAAAGTCGTACATATTATCTGTGTATATATCCTACCAACCCTCTCTAGCCATGCTTATACATTAGTATTTGATTACTTCCCGAATGGCATTCTATCCAGCAAGCTATACATTATTCTGAAAAATTATTGCTGATATCTCCAGTCGCCTTAGTTGACCTAGTTGGTGTAAATACTAGAATAAAGAATAAAGTCGTACATATTATCTGTGTATATATCCTACCAACCCTCTCTAGCCATGCTTATACATTAGTATTTGATTACTTGAGAACCTCTCTAAAGCTTGACGAGCATATTATTATAACTGATGATTTCAATATTCCCGAATGGCATTCAAATCAGCAAGCTAATCAATGTAAACCATTATTAGACTTCCTGAATTTCACTGGATACTTACAATATAATAATATACTTAATTCCAATTCAAGGTTATTGGATTTAATAATCACTTCACCTTCTGTAAACATGATCTTAGTTTATAGTATGGATACACTTGTCCAGGAGAATGCACAGCATTCATCATTACTAGGGAAATGTTCTATTTCGAATGATAGAACTCTTCCTAATTTTGAAGTTAATGAAAACTAATCCTATAACTTCAGAAAATGTGATTTTCGTTCTTTATGCACTGCACTCCAAACTGCGAACTGGGATCCTCTCTTTCAAATAAATGATATAAACGCAGCTTCCGATTCGTATGAAGTGTTCCATAACTAATTTGATGAATATGTTCCTAAAAGAAGAGCGACTTCGAAGCGTGAATATCATGTACGGTATACTGGACAAATTATGTGTAATGATCAAACAAAAAGCACATCATCATAAAATATATAAAAAACTAAATTAAAACGATTTTGTACCCTGAGAAAGTCAGTCAAGCTTGAAATTAATAAGGCATTATAAAGTTAGTTAAACTTTATCCATGCAATTGAAAACAACATGGAGCACGATCCTTCTCAACTGTGGAATTATATTAATTCTAGAAAAGGTAACACAAGGAGTCCTGGACGAATGGTGTATAAACACATCGCAAACGCTTTCTCTTCTTACTTCAGCTCGATGTACTTAAAACCATCACCTGGAGATATTCATGCTGATTCATATACGTTTAAGGATAACGTGCTTTCAGTTATTGAAGTAAGTGTTAGTGACATCATTGAAGAAACGAAAAAGCTTAAACCTAAATTAACTATGGGTTCAGATTTAGTTGCAGCCTTTATTGTAAAGGACTGGATATATTTCATGTTTTGTTAACCCCCTATGTTATATCTATTTTATTTGTCTCAAATCTGCCACATTTCCAGATAAATGCAAATTATCGAAAGTAGTTCCTATATTCAAAACAGGTGATAAGTGCCAAAAGAAAATTATTCACCTATCGCGTAATGTGCTACTTTACAAAATTGTTTGAATCTATTATTGCATGTTATTTGTACAATCACGTATCACATTATATTGCAGTAGAACAACATGGTTTTATGAAAGGGCGTTCTATAAAACGAATCTTTGCAATTTTACACAATATGCTACTGACGCTCTAGGTGATAAAAGGCAAGTTGATGTTATATATACGGACATATCAAAAACCTTTATTTAGGTGGATCAACCTACCTCACTTCGTAAGTTGCATGGTTACAGTGTCTCGGATAATCTGATGACTTTTTAAAATTCGTATTTAACTGATAGGATGCAATATGTCGACTGCATGGGAAAAAGGCCGTTATCCTATGCAGTAACGAGTGGTGTGACCCAAGGAAGTAATTTGGGCCCATTATTATTTTTTCTCTTTACTATAGACTGCTTAGAACTCTCCCAGATCAATTATAGAATTTCACGAACATCCGCTTTTGCACTATCATCAAATAAAACATCCTTTCTATATCACCTATTTAATCTATGATGAAAATGTACAACTCCCTTGGCGGATATTGTGACATGTTAAGTCTTTCTTCAGATAATTGTTCTAAGACCATAAAACTACCCGTAATTTTATGTTACTGTAATTTAAATTAGTATTTAATTCTTCTGTCTGGTCGATAACCGAGTGGGTGGAAATCGCGATTAATCACACGGGTATCGAGCCACCGGGTTCGAATACTGGCTCCGGCACTGTCAGAGGAAATGGTTGTATGTCCGCGTTTTTTCAATGTGTAACCTCCTTCCGCACAAGCCCCTGGCTTCTGGAATTGGGGGTTGTCTAATTTCTGTGGTGTTATTTATTATTTATTAATTTAAATTGAATTTTGTACTTTGTATGTTGCATTTTGTTTTTGGCATATTGTGTTTTGTATGTTGTTCTTTATATGTTGTATCATATAGGTATTTTCTATTTGTACATGTACACCATTTTTTTAAATTGTCCTGTAACTGGAGCATTCTGTTGGGCAATAAATTCATTAATATTATTATGAACATGGTTTCATTGCAAATGAAACGTAATAAACTAATATTTTAAATAAAGGTGCAGTCAATTTACCACTATATCTAATTTGTCTGCGATCTAAAAATAAATGTGAAAATTGAAAGAGACCCTGACGCGTCCCTAACTTCCTTTTATTTAACTCAATTAAGGATAAAGTACCCGCTTGAAGGAAAAAGGTCTTTTTCTTTGATTTGTGGTATTGGGGTAAGCGGATCGAGCCTAATGGAGTTTTATTATTGAACTAAAATAATGACAAGATAAAAAATGTGCCACAGTTATTTATTAAAAATCTACATCTGCAAGAGAATTTGAGGAATGTTATGGCAAACAGTCCAAAGAGAAAGATCGATAATAATAATAAAAACTTCCGTTTCTTAAAAATGACCATTTGAAAACTAAGGCTGCCAACTATTTATCTGATGCTTAAAATAATGAATTATAAATTAAGTTAAATAAAAATTAGGCAAATCAAATGAGTGATGGAAAATTATATATTTATACTTTATATCTTAGGTCAAAAATAGAAACTGATATAAATAGGTCTCATAAAAATTATTTGTTAAAAATTTAAAATGACCCTGGTAAATTTTGGGTTTATATGTCGGGCAAAAAATGTGTCAGTACCTATAACTGCCACGATAAAATATAACGAGGAGCTGACTAACAGTAAGTTGATAGTCAATTCATCATATTTTCAGTCCTAATATGCAAAATAGCAAAGCATCTTTCTTTTCTCCAGAGAACATATATTAATAAAGTATAAAATTTTTAAAATACACCTATCATATATTTACAGCTGCAAGCTTACACACTAAATTTGTGAAGTTATTAATCTAAGAATAGTCCAATAAAATTAAGTGAATTTTAAGTCCAACCTAAAACTAATTAGGGACAAGCTGATTTTAGCGTGTGTTCCTCGGAGGGTACTCTTTATGTGCCTAAAAATTCTCAGTGATTCCCCCAGCCAAACTACCCCAATAACCACCCCAAAGGCACATTTTTTTATTTTTTTTGCAATTTTCTCGAAAAACTTAAACTTTTCGACAAAACTTCAAGATACATTTTTGATAGATCACAAAATTCTCTATTCACTGGTATATATATAAATAAAATTTAAATTCTGCAAAATAATTTTAGATTTCACAAGTTCTAACCAATACTTTAAAACTACAATAACACTACTTGTGTTTAATTGTATTTTTATCATATCTGCGTCATTTGTGTAATTCGCAATTATTTTTGTATTAATATTATTAGCTATTTCTATGTTTACAAATAATTTTAAGCTTGAGAATATCTTGCCGGTTTGCACACAAATCTCCAAGTAATAAATAAGTTAAAAGTTGTCCCAAATTTGTTTTAGGTCGACCCATTATTTTTACTGGCCTAGAAACAGAATACATAGAAATAATACAGTATTATACATATGCTACTTGTACACATATACATACGTAAGTGCCCTATGTTTGTTTGTCTGACTAAATTTCGTGTATTCGCTTTAAATACTTGAACACTTTTAAGATCTTTAAGGTTTTGCGGAAGATTGTACTGATTGATATCTTCATGAAACAAACTATTCATTAGTGGTGAGAGGTAAGTAAATCCTCTCATAGGGTCAATTGCTACTATACACCATAGATGTCTCCATGGGCATGACAGTATACAAACTATAGTAAATTAAGTAGTGGTTAGAGGTAAGTAAATCCTCTCATATGGTCAATTGCTACTATACACCATAGATGCCTCCAAGGGCATGTAGCGACTTGCGATTCTGTAAGTACCTGAGAGCGGCGATCTTTTAGTCCTAGGTGGACTTAACCTACTGTTATTATATATGATTTGCAGGAAACAACTACTCAGCGGGCAAATACCCCGACCTGCATTGAATTATTGCCGCTCTCAGGTACTTGCAGAATCACAAGTCGCTATATGCCCATGGAGACACCTATGGTGTATAGTAGCAATTGACCATATGAGAGGATTTACTATAGTTTGTATAAAACTAGCAGGTTGGCCACTGTCACTTGTCTGTTCCATGCCCTATGACATACTGATGAGAACTAATAAGTTCTAAACCGGTCTATGTCTGGTCAGGGAATTGACAAATGGTATTGGCTACAATTCTTTCATGATTTATAAGGTATAATTCAATGTAGATCGGTGTAGTTGTCCGCTGAGTAGTTGTTTCCTGCAACTCATATATAAAAACTATTCATTGTAGATTTTTTTAGAGTTGGTGGAATATAAAAGTTTAAGGTAGACCTGGTATGGTAAGGACGTATTTCATTAACTACAACTAGCTAATTTTTTAAATATTCCGGAAAAACGTCGTTTTTCGTTTTGTGAATTAATGAATGAAACAACATACTCTCACTACTGGTGTATCTATTACATTTTAATATTATTATCATTGCTTTGTTTTGCAATTTCCGTAATCTATCAAAATTTGTACAGGTAACATAACAACAGAGCAGCAATACGTAAAATGAGGCAATATCAAAGTACATCCTTGCTCATTTATTTCAATTTTTAGCAGTGATTAATTGTTACTTATAAACATCCACTTAGATCCATTTAGTTTATTTACTTTCAGTTTGTTATGTCTAAATCTATTTGTAAACATTTTATGTTCTACGTTCATAATTGATATAAGTTCATTGAAATTATCGTGGGCATAGTATATTAGGGTGTCATCTGCAAAGAGATGAATTTTACATTTATTTAGGATATTTCCTACATCATTTATATTATAATATAAATAACAGTGGTCCAAACACAGTTCCTTGAGGAACTCCGAAGTTATTTATTTCCAATGACGATTTGGTATTCCCTATTTTTCAGCGGTTGGAAAGGTAACTTTTAATCCACTTTAACACAATTCCAGTAAATCCATATTTTTTTAAGTTTAAGTATTAATATATCTCGATCTATAGTTTCGAATGCCCTTTTCAAATCGGTAAATACTTCACAAATCCCGAAGCGTTTCTTATCTTTAAATTTCCAGTCTGAGATCACAAACTGAAGAGTAGTTTCACATGAGTGGTTTCCTCTAAACCCTGATTGACAGCTTTGACAGATTTTTTCGCAAAAAGGAAGCATATTTATTGACCGTAACTCTTCAGCAAGATCTGTGTTAATAACTTTGTTCTGTTCTGTTTAACAACTTTAATTCTTTCATATGGCATAAATAGTAATGCTTTTGACGTAGTTTCCACAAATACCAAAGCATTTGAACACTACACTCGAATACACTACTCGACATGCTTTTCGCTAACTATGCTAGCATTATCGGGAGATGATTAAAACTAATTTTTAATCATGTCCGAATAACCTTTTTTTGAATGTACTTCTTTGTTTCTTTTAACTTCTGAAGAATTTTCGTTACATTTGAAACTGGGCGACAGATCCAATAATATGATCTCGTCTTAGATGAACTATGAATAGTATAATTAAGGAAAATGTACCACTAACATTATTAAATTATACCAACGCTCAAATCAATTTGTAACAATATATTTTTTAACTTTTAAAGCTGTAAACTCAAACGCAATGAAATAAATAACCTCGCCAGTGACCTGTCAGGTTCAGTTAATCCGGTTCAGGTATAATTACTTCCACCAGAGTCCAACGTATTTTTTATTAATGCTCCAAAAGCGCTTGAAATTGACAAATTGTATTATTTTATCTTTTATGTAACGGTTAAATTAAAATTTCAGCATATTCATATAGTGGTTGTGTTAAAATTTTTCTTGGGTATAAATAAATAATAAAAAATATGTTCCTGTGAAACTACATAGCACAAAATGCTAACAACTAACAACAAAAATATTTTTATTTTGGTGAACAAGCAAGCACCGAACACGAAATATTTTCTACAGGTCTGGCTACACTGTCTGACCAATCGCCGCGTTGGTTAAGGCGCGAGGTGGCAATCGCGATTAATCACACGTGTATCGCGCCACCGGGTTCGAATCCCGGCTCCGGCACTGTCGGAGGAAATGGTTGTATGTTCGCGTTGTTTCAATGTGTAACCCCCTTTCGTACAAGCCTCTGGCTTCGGAATTGATGGTTGTCCAATTTCTGTGGTGTTTATTTTATTTTTTTTTTTTTAGGTTTTTCCTAAAGTGTGATAAATTTTTACTTATTCGCTAAGCAAAACCAATCTTCGGATTTTTTCACATATGCTTTGAAAATATTAATTCTTGATCAATACCTAATAGACCATTCCAGAACACGTGACTTTGACCGTGTGTTTACATTCGTTTTTGGTGCTGTGTATTGGATTTATTGTGATTTTTTGCAAATTTTTTCGCCAAGCTGTCTCGAAGTGAATATTATGTAACCCTTAGAGGCGACAATAAGTGCAGATATGTTAAAAAAATGGAGATTATTGACAATATTGAAGCCTATATAATTCCTCCTGAAGAGAGCAGGCTTGAAATTTATAATATTACCATGATGGACTTCGTGAATTATTTAATACTAACTCATAGATATTATACTGGTCAACATTTTTAGCCTTATAAAAGCTTGCAAGCCTACAGACTTTACGAATCTGGCTCTGCTCAAGGAATTTTGGCAAAACAAATTAGCGATGAGACATTTGCTGTCATTGGGAAGGTAAGAAATCAAACTTAATGCGTAATTTTATATTACAATTAGATTCTATATGTTAATGTATATAATTGTGATATGCTACAGAGGTTTTAAACTTGATTAACATTTTTTAAATCTTTGTTGTAGGTTGAACACTCTCAACGAAAGAGGGAAAAGTTACTTCAAGTTAGGATAATTTTTTTTAAAGGACGCCAGCATTTCCAGTGTTCACTGTACAGTGTACATGTATGGCTGGCTGGTTTATCAGAAGTATGATTGTCCAAATATCATCGAAGACAGTGGTCCAGTTCCAGCGTCCACTGAAAGACTTTCCGTTTGGCCAGTACCACAGTGTAGTATATTTACACCGTGGTCAGTACCTTCCATGAAAAATGCAGAAATGTTGCGAATACGGGATATGGATTGGCCAAAAAAGTAGAAAGAAGAGGTTTGTCTTAGGAACATCCTCCTTTTGATAGATAAAAATGAACTTACGCCTATTTATGTCCGTATCTAATTTATGTTTTTTTTTGCTTGACTGAACCTGAACTTGGAATATTAAATAACATTTGTTTTACTGTGGATAAAAAATATATATTCTTGTGCAATATATTGAAATTAATGGGTATATATAATTAAAATTGTTTTTTATTAATAAACACATAGATAATTCATTATTTAGGTATATTATTTAGTATTTAAGAAGGCACATGTTTATTTATGATTGCACTACATACCACGACAATTTTATCCAATGCTCTCAATTTCCTCGTTCTGACAACATGCTTATGGGTATTGTTTCATGAAAAATCTTAAATTTTCTTTTGAGCAAACCTATAATTCTTTCTACATGAACATGCAATGTTTCGTGTGTTTTCCAAATCTATAGGATACCACTGAGTTTGGCCTTTTGTAAAGGAGGGTATTTGTAATTTTAGCCTCTAAAGCAGCTAGTTTTCCTAAAATCACACATACATCATTTGATTCTAACCTTATAAAACCTAGGAGTTTTTGTACAAAATTTAAGTACTTACCAGTTATAAAATGTTTTGAACAAATACGATCGTGTTTTAGGTGATTTTTACTCAGTGGCCCCCGTCCCAAAGCCTTAATCCGAACATTTCTTCTTTCTATAGACAATGTATTAAGATGATCCCCCTATTGGTTAAAATAGCGTGAAATCGGAAAAACGAGGCATTATCTCTTTCAGCACGCATTGAACATTTAACAGCAATACGAAAATGTGGCATTTTCTATCAATTAAACCAGGATTAAACAATTTAATGATGAAATACTTGCATGTTTAGATTTGCAAATGGTTTTGTATGCCACCCAGCAAATATGGCCGAACTGTCAATGACGTCATTCTGGAATGGTCAATACTTTATATTTATCCAAATATATGCCTCCAAATTAAATACTTTCATTGTAAGGTGCTCTTAGATTCTTATTATTACGAATTAACATATAAATTTATTTCGATTTACAAGCAGTTTTTTGTTTTCATCTAATTTTCATTTTTTAATTAAATCCAATGAAATATTTCAACAGCAGTATCAACGCAAACATCAATAAAGTGCCATCAGGAAAAATATACATTTTACAATCCTCTAAATCGAAATGAAATTTTTTAACAAAATATTTTGTAAATATAATTCACAACATTCATGACTAGAATTACCAAAAACAAAATAATACTTCGGCTCATGTAAGGTCTAAGAAAACCGTTACATTAACGAGACCTTTATCCATTGCAAACCTAAAGTCATTAATTATTTTTTAAAGTGCAGTTTCATAAGAGTGGCTCTCTGAAATCAGATTGATTTAAAGATAACAAATTATTTTCTACAATGATCTCTCTATTACCTAAATCAAGAATTTTCTCCAGACAGGGTAGCGAATTGATAGACATGTTCCTCAATTAATCTAGCCTTTTCTACTTCAGGAATGGGTATGACAATTGATACTTTTTAAAATGTCTGGAAAGTCTGTCTTAGAGATATAAATGAAGTCATATAAATACCAATTTTCATATTATTGTGTTATAAAATTTTGAACAACTTTTAGAATATCCGTCTGTCTGCCAGTCTGATCACCCGACAATTCATCAAGTTTCTTGTAAGCACGGTAACTAAAGGAGCAAGTACTCCCCTCCAAGAGTGTTGAAAAGGGAGGTAAAAAATTATGCTCAAAAAATGTCATTTTAAAATTAAAAATTGACGTGTTTTAGGATTTTATTCATAAATTGTTAATTACGTAGATAATTAATTTATCCGTTACTTATGGACCTCACTGTATATGATAAAAGTAGAAGTATAGTGTGTGAGTGTGTTATAAGATTTACAAGGAGGTTAAAAAATATTTACTAACAAAATAAATAAGTGAATAAACAATTTTAAGGCAGAAGGAAATTTTATAAAACATAGGAATAATTATAATATTCCAACCTATCTGCAAGTGCCTTATATAATAAGGACTCAACAAATTAAACCAAAACAGCTATTCCCCCTTACGAGCGCCGAATTATATGGTAAAATTTGCCGTATTTTGTCTAAACATAGTTAGCACTAAAAAATGACTCGGGATGCTCGAATGCTACGAGAAAGATGCGAGGCCTCCTTCATCTCAGGATGTCACTAACTGCAGACCGGTTTCGACCTATTTTTGGGTCTCCTCAGTGCAGTGCATTGAGCATTCCATATCTGGCGTTCGCATCTCATAGACACTGTTAAGTGCCAGCGCAGTAGAGCGTAACTAGCGCCATCTCTCAGTAGCCTCGAAACAATCTAAATCGAAAATAAAATTGATAATCATCACTGAATAAGCAATTTTAAAGCAGAAGGAAATTTTATAAAATATAGCCTGGAAGGATACTTATGGACCTTAGGCATAGAGTTAGAACAGGAGACAAGACAGGGCAGGAGAAGCAGTCACGTAATCAAATCTAGCATCACCCCGCCATATTGTTATTATATTTTTATCAAAAGTGACAATTTGCTCATTAGGTAGATTTCTCATCTATCGATTATGGTCCCCAGACACCAAAAATGCCCCCCCGTTCAAATATATATATATATATGTGTGTGTGTGTGTGTGTGTGTGTGTTATTAAAATGCACAAATGCAGATTTTTTACACGACGAAATACGACGGGTGGAAAATGGATTTATAAAAACACTTTAATAAACATATTTATATACTATGTTTCAATTATAGATGAAAAAAATTCCACCCCCTTGAAGGATGAAAACAACCCCCGAGTGTGGTTACACAATCTTGGTCACCTGTCAAAAAACGCCTCCTACAAAATATTAATTTTTTTCACACAAAAACAAATATCAAATTTTCACCCCCTACAAGAGTTGGAAGCCTGTGGCAGGGGTGGCTGAGGTCAAATCCTTCGAGGGACCTTCCGCTCTACTCGAGGGAACAATAATTAGCCGAAAATAAACTGGTTCACGGAAAAGGGGACTTTGGGGATGGTTTTTAGCCAATTTGAGCAGTTGCCGAGGTGGAATAATTGGTTTGACACCGGGAATCGATTCAGCACCCTCGAAAACGAGGGGAGACATTGTCTAGCCCGAGGCGCAAACATTCGGTAGTTCATCCGACTCCTTCAATGAACTAAAACAGTTTAAGTTTTTATAATTTAAAGTAGTCCAGATCTGGCAAGGCAACCATTTTGATGCTACACTTAGCCACGCATACTACTGTAGTTTTTGCATATAAAATTTGTATTTCATGACACCTCTCCGGTCTAGGTCAGAGAGATTTTGTGGATCTTTCTTTTTCGGTATGGGCGAGACAAAAGCATTCTTCCAACGTGTGGGAAATTTACAGTCAATGAGAATACTGTTGATAATATTCACTAAAAATTTCAGAATGTAAGGACAATATAATTTTATTGACCCAATACCAATATTGTCAGGACCAGACGCAGTAACTTTAAGTTTAGAGGGAGCGTAAAAAACAATTTCCTCGGGTACAAGACTAAAGCCAAAATTGAAGTTACGAATGTTTGTTTGATAATAATTGAGTACCTCAAAAGGATTATTATTTAAATCGGGAATGCTATCAACAAAGTAGTTAATATCGTTTGGCTTTTGAAGTTTATTGGGAATATTATGTCTCTGAGAATTGTTTATATTAAGTGACTTAAGCTCTTTCCATGGAGTTTTAGAGTTTTTGTTTTTCGAGATAAGGTTAAATAAAGTACGCTTTCTTTTCATTTGCTATGACATGATTAATAAAGTTTTTCAGTTGTTTATAATATTCCCAACGAGCAACGCTTCTCGTTTTTTTTTTATATTTTGCTTTAGCCTTATCCCGCTGAGATATTAGTAGCCGAATATTACCTGTCAACCACGGAGCTTTACTTTTTGTTATTCTGACTGTTTTTAATAGAATGTGTTATCTCTAGAATATTCTCATATATGGTGAATGCGCTAGTGACAGGCAACAACCCGACCATTTGTTGATTTGGGAGTCCAGCATGTTAAAATCACAATATTTTCTTTCACTATGTAGACGCTAATTAAAGCTCACTAAAAAGGGTGGAATTTTTTTTTAAAATGGAAGTTAGTAGAAATTTTGAAATAAAAATACACGCAATACTTGGTTAATTGGACCTTATTTCCTAATATCAGTAACGAAGTCGGTGTAAAAATGAAGATAGCGATATCATATGTATATTTATAACTGATTTCAATGTTGG
Source organism: Leptura quadrifasciata (assembly GCA_963675555.1). Lineage (NCBI taxonomy): Eukaryota > Metazoa > Arthropoda > Insecta > Coleoptera > Cerambycidae > Leptura > Leptura quadrifasciata. The sequence continues at coordinate 76,717,135 of OY776673.1, read as the reverse complement.
TATTATTTAATAAGGACCAATTTCTGTGGTGTTATTTCTTATTGTTTATTTAATTAACCGAGGAAATTAATTAAAAAATTAAAAGTCGACCTCTTTCAGGATTTTTCCTAAAGTTCGTAATTAAAATTAAAATGAATGTATTCCATACATATGGATCTCACTGTATAACAATAAATGGAAATTTGCCTCACTAAACTTAAATTATATTAATTTAAACAATATAGTATCTGTCAAATTTCTGTTACCCCTATAAACTCTTAAATCATTGAAATGGAGCTGTTTATAAGGGTTGCCAACGCCTTTGTTTAGTAACGGTATATGGCTTTGGAGTTTATAACTAATTGTAATAGATATATTCTCGATAATTTTATATAACTTGTTATATAACCACAGAATATTGCCAATATACGCTTTCTCATTTGGATGCATGTTCTCTTCAAGTTCTATGTAATTTCGTGTGACGAAATAAAAATGGACGTATATAATAATTGGTTACTTATTTTATTTGGTAAATTTTCGCATAACTTTGAGTTATTTTTATATTTTATTGCAACAGATTTTTTTACAGCACACATGAACAAGATGATTTCAAAAACTGCAGGGGCTTCTAAATCACTACGAGTATTTTATAATGACTCTTTTCACATTAATACATGCTCAAGATCATTATTTTTTTCTAGTTATTGTTATATAATTTGATTATATTATTTATTTAAATAAAGCCGCCAGTGACTAGAACCTATTTTTAATGATAGTATATTTAAAACCTAACATTTTCACTGTTGTTTATTCTATAATTCATTAAAAGTAATGTAAAATAAGGGTCTCATGCAAAATCATATACATTAACAAAGCGTAATATTTCAGTCACAATTTCCTCTATAAATTCTTATTTGTAGTATAAGGAATAACTACCAGCGACAGCTATTCCTCGAGCTATGTGCACCGCCAAGCGCTGAATTATGAATTACAAGCCTGGCGCGTTAAGTGTTATAAACACATATTACTAACAGAACGCTTAAACGCTTTGTTGTTGCAATCGAAAATTTCAGCGTTCTGTTGTTTTCGCTGTTCTGCGGTATGCGGACCCTACCGTGGGCCATCTTGTTTAAACGTCGAGACTGAAGTAACGAAAACCAATGTTGATATTTACGACTATATCGATCCGATCACTTATCAAGACATAGGAAAATCAATAGATGATGAAACCGAATAATTTAATGTGGATGAGGCCTACTGGGGACATCACATTAAAAAAAACGTCCCGGGGCGCTGTGATGATGTGGAGAGAAGTACGTATTTTTACGATCTACAGACATTGCAACTTGTTTTACTCAAAAACAATTAATATTAAGTATTGTGACCTTTTTTGCAGCAAATTTTATGAGCTACAATTATTATTATTATAGTAACTATTTTTCTAGAAATATGTGTGAATGTGGAATATATGTGAAGTGAGGTACCGTCATCTATCGGCGAAGTTAAGCAGCGTTGGTCGAGTCCGTCACTTGGATGGGTGAACGGCATCTCTGTTATAGGGTATTCCCCCTATAAGTCAAAAACAAAAAACAAAAAAATGCAAAATTAACAGAAAATTCATATCAGTTCAAGCATCATGGCAAACCATGATAAAAAAGTCAGTAAGACCTAGTTTACATCAAAAAACTACATCCAAGGTAACCAAAATCAAAAAAAATTCACGAACATTATATAATTCTCAAGTAATGTAAAATCACCGAAAACAGACTTCCAACATTCATTCTAGTAATTTTATAAAAGAAATTTCACAAAAACCATCCCTTAAAAATACAACCCCCTCACAGTCATCAAATAGGTCAAAACCACCATCCGTACCCAAAACCGCAATAGTTCATTTCGTTTCATTCACTTTTTAAACCACTTTTACATTTCAAATCTCATTACTTCTTGACGACCCCTCGTATACTTCAACTTATCTTAAAACACACCATTCAACTTCAATTCATTCACTTCTCGCATCCATTTCAATTTTTTAATCTTGTTACTTTTTGACAACCCCCTGTATACACCAAACCACGTTCCCTACCTTGAGTCTTCATATTAGATTAGTTTTATCAAATACCAGCGCTTCAATCAATAAGTCAAATTTCATTACTTTTCAATCACCCCTCGTAAAATACATACAATATCTCGATTCCCTTTCAACCGATATCTCCGCTCAAACTCGATTCGTACCCGTTAGGAGCATTATCATATCTTATTTCCAGCCACCTCGCACCTATCGGGAGCATTATCATGTCATTTCAACTGTTAAACGTCTAACCTTCGTGACGCGTTTACGGGGTCCTTTCATATCGTTAAAATTTCCGTCAATCAAACTCAAATATTTCCAAAACCTGAATCGATTCAAATTTCTTTTATATATCAAAAAATTCTCCTTTTCATCGCCGATTTCTCTATATGAGTTTCATTTCAAAATTTCCACTTTAAGGGGGTAAAAACGACCGTGCTAGGTTCATGGGGCACGACAAACGCAGCCAACTAACAAGTATAAAAATACCGGTGTACAGCAAGCCCAAACCAAGTTCAGTTTTGACAATGACTCCAGTATTCGCGTAGTGTTCTTGTGGAAAATATAAGTTTCAAAAGTGAATTTTTGTGTAATAGCTGATTACGCTATTGAACGGGTCCGGTTACTATTTAACTTATGTTGTAGATACCTCCGTCTAGCTAGGCTTTCTTATCCCCAGTCCCTGCAATCTTTTCGAGACAAGCTGTTCAATTCTAGCCTCCCAGGCCGAAACCTGGTTAAAAAGAGTTAGTTTTAAGACCTCGCCTTAAGTGGCCCCTTTTTTATATTTCATTTTAATAAAATTCATAGCCTTAAGTGGCCCCCTTTTCAATTTTCCCTTGCCTACGAGGCTCAATCGTCAACGCGAATTTTTTCGATTTAATTATTTTTTAAACATTTTTTAAATATATTCTCGAAGCAGCCAAAGACAGAATTTCTGTTGTCGATTAGTTTACAATTTCAAAAAAAAAAAAACTTGTAAAATGAAATAGAATCATATCCAACTCTGTTCAATAAAATCGAATAAAATATTTATATTGTCCTTTAAACCGTAGTGTTTAATTTAAATAAAAATATCATACAGGGTGTAGCCGTTGACCCTAAAATAACTTCACCGGAAATGACCCCAACTTTTGATTTTTAAATGGACCATCCTGTATATTATTATATTTTTGGAATCCTTGAAAAACTCTAATTACGGTGATGCCCCATAAGTGACATTTCGACTCCATGAAAATAAATTGACTTAAAATTTGTTGGTGTATCTAGAGTCGTATGACCAGCAAAATTTGCTTTTGGGCACATCCACGGATTCCTTAGACCACCCGCCATTTTATGGTAGTACTCCACCATTATGGTTAATTTTGAGAAAATTAAGTTTTGTTAAAAAAAATTGTTCAGGCCAAATTTGATGGCCCACGAAATACATATTCTCAAATTTTTATGCTCGATTTGATTTTTCATCACCGTAGGTTTTCAAGAATTCCAAAAATATAATAATATACAGAGTGTTCGATTTAAAAATCAAATGTTAGTGTCATTTCCGGTGAAACCGGATATAAAACAAATGACAGTTACGCCACAAAGTGTCTTCCTGGTCTACCACCTTTCTTTCTGATATTCTAACAATAAGGAAAAAGAGGGATGGGTCTGCCATATTCCATTGACACTCGGTATACCCCATATATGGGAAAGTAGCGAGGAAAGTAGGTAGATATTAACTGTCTATTTTATGTAAACGCCACACATCATGGCTATTGACAGTCGGCTAGGCCCGGCTGTAATTTCTATTCGAAATATTATTCTGCCAGTTATTCTCTATGAACATTTGACTGCATATTTTCCATTATAAAGACAGTAAATGGTAAGCTCTTTGTAAACGACCGTTACCTCTTTGAACCTTTCATAATTGCCATGAAAAATTAAATGGTGTTTTACAAGAAAGTTTTGAAGGGTGGCTCATTATAAAGTACGAAAGTTCTGAGATACGTAAACATATTATCATAGTATCATATCAATCGTTTTGATGTAACTTTTTTATCTTTGATTTATATTGCTCAAGTTGCCCTTACTTCATCCATATTCAGTAGATATAAAGTAAAAGTTTATAGTAAATTATATACTAAAACTTTATTTATTGGATGGAAGATTGGATGTATTTCCATTTTCCAAGAAAAAATGATGAATATATATACCGAAACAAATTTAAGAAGTTAGTTGAAAGTCCTTGCACTTGAATAGAGAAATAATAACTATCTAACTCAGAAGAAAAGTATGATATGCTCAAGATATGAAAATGAACTTGCTAAGAAAATTAATAACCGTCATGGTAAGGATTGGACGTTATAAATCGTGATTTATTACTTACAAAACTTAAAGACTATGAGCTGTAATCTATGTCAAGTTATAGAAATTTGTGATAACTATTCTTCTGAATATAATATCAGCAAGGCAGCATTTTGAGACCTTTTTACTTTTTTTGCATCATTTTAAAATAATAACGAAGACACACTGGTTGTCCAACAAAACACTAGGTTGAATTTTGACAAAACTTTGCTCCAACCAGAACAGAATAATAACAATTAGGGTATTATTTGAGGCCCTTCAGCCGTATTTGCAGCATTCAGTGCAATAAGTCTTATAATGTTTATTTCACTGCTTGCTGGTATCTCGCATAACTTAAGTACCAAGCAGTTCTTTCACCCACTTTGCAGGTACAATTTGTACCAATGATATGATCAAGCTGAGCATCATCATTCATCAATTAAGGGAAGCAAATATGAAATAAAAATACTATGCTTGAATAAACCTAGAAAATAGTTTTGCACTTAACAAGCCAGGTTCAAACTGTTGCAGTGGAAAAGAACATGTTTGCTACTTTTTCTGCTGTGCCTTGTTGAATGTATACCGGAGATAGTTTTAAGTGGTACCTATTTGGCAAATATTTTAAAAATGACATATTCTAATAGTAAAATAGGAAACGCAACATCAATATTGTCCATATTAACATATATTATATTTTTTTACTTCTTAAAATGTGAGCATTTCAAATATTTAGACGTAGTAGTCTTTTTTCTCCAAAAGCAATAGTCTTGACAGTAAAGATAAATAAGTAGATTATATCTACCTGTTAGTTTATTAAAAATATTTTTTTTGCAAAATATCACTCTGTTATGATTTTTAGTGGCCAGTTATTAAAAAGGTATTACATTTTTTTTATACCATCAAACGCCTGTTGCAATTAGCATTTTTAGGAGAAAATGGTAATATGTTATACTTATATGTGAACAGAATGTAGAAAATGGTGTTCGTGAACGCCGAAGAGAACTATCAATCCGTTTTAGAGAGAAATTTCGTTTGATAGATCGAGTATTAAACGAAAATTTTCGATTGTGCTTAAATTGCACCCTATGTCTTGTAAGGTCATTGAATATGCAATAGTCTATCTAGCAGATCTAGAGGAAAACCAGGCTCGAATAAGGAAACGTCCAATTGTGATTTTTTTTTTGCCAATAAATAGAGTTAGGTCCACCCAACATTCCGACACATTTGTGTAGGGGATGTCAACGGGGAGAGGAGGAATAAATGTATCGGAAAATGGTTTTTCGAAGATAACTCGGCGGCTTTTGATCTGATGAAAAAAAAATGTTCAGACCATAAATGAAGAGCTCATGAAAATAAGCAACTTTTGTTCCCAATCGCATCGACGTCAGACCATTGATTCGCAACATATCGTGAATCCAGGGTGCAGAAATTGAAACAAATTTATTTATTTTTTATCATGAAGGACCACTCCTCTCAAGGAAGGAAGGAAGGACACATTTTTTTTTTAATAGACGGGTATTGGCAGATATTTTATTGGGTCGGAGGCTGGAGGCGGTGGGATAATTAGGATGGAGGGAGAGGGGGAAACGAATATATTTCACATGCTGATAACTCCCCGTGTAATTAACGCGATCAGACCTACGCAATTTTTTTAAATTTTTTTATTTGCTACGAAATAGCACGGCATAACATTATTTTTTCGCAAACAAACGCTTGGTGCGCGAAATAAAAATTGCACGTTTTCTTCAAACAGTCAATTACACGAGGAATTATCAGCATGTGAAATATTTTCGTTTTCCCCCCTCTCCCTTCCCTCCTATTTATCCCACCGCCCCCAGCCTCCGGCTCAACAAAATATCTGCCAATATACTTCTATTTAAAAAAAATAGTTCTAAACTCCACTCCTTCATGATAAAAAATGAATTAATTTTTTTTAATTTTTGCACCTTGGATGATTTGACGTCAATGAGGTTGGAACAAAATTTGCTTATTTTCATGAGCTATTCATTTTTAGTCTGAGGATTTTTTTCGTCAGATCAAAAGCTGCCAAAATATCTTCGAAAAACCATTTTCTCAGACATTTAACATGTCGTTTCCCTCTTTCCCCTTTGACATCCGCAGCAAAAATGTGTCGGAATGTTGGGAGGACCCAACTCTATTTACATCGGACGTTTCCTTATTCCAAAACCAGATCTGCTCCACTATTAGCAATTTCTATGGAGGTACTTTTTCGCAGGAGAGGCTGTTTTATTTGCAACGACGCGACGATAATATTCTAATCCATAGATTGTCCATTTGTGCTCGAGCGAACTTTTATGTTAAAACGAATGCATTTTAATATTACGTGATATTCCCAATTAACTGAATTGTCTAGGTGGACACCTAACAATTTTGTGGTTTTTACCTGTTCCAAAGATATACCAAGTATTTTAAGAAGATAACTTTCGTTGTAATCTAAAAATCTCGGTGTGAAAAGTATAAAGACAGTTTTATTTTTATTTATCAGCAATTGATCACTAGCAAACTTTGACACAAAATCATTGATTTTTGCCTGGGTGATTTTAATTAAATTAACTATATTATTATTTGAAATTAAAAGTGATGTATCATCGGCAAACATTATTAGCAGACTATCATTGATAATAGCAGGTCAGTTATTGATAAAAACTAAGAATAAAAGTGGCCCCAGGACGGAACCTTGAGGAACTCCACAGGAAACAGTTATTTCACTTGACTTTACACCATCAACCTCCACAAACTGCTTACGATTTGACAGGTAAGACTCTAGTCAGCTACCCATCTTACCCCTAAAACCATATTTTTTAAATTTTTCTATAAGTAAAATGTGATTAACCAAATCAAACGCTTTACTTAAGTCCATAAAGACACCTAAACATTTTTCATTTTTATTTAACTTTTCATGAAGTTCGTTAAGAAAAGATAGTATAGCTGACTGAGGCGACCTGCCCTTACGGAACCCATGTTGCTCATCACAGATGATATTATATTATCTTATACAAAAATTAAGCATCCTTCTGTAGATTACCAATTCTAGTATTTTTGAAATCGTACATAAAAGCGAAATGGGTCTGTAGTTCTCGATGGAGGTTGTGTCTCCTTTTTTAAATAGCGGTATAATTTCGGCTGTTTTTAATACATCGGGAAAAGCGCCATCCGATATAGACCAATTTGTTAAGAATGTTAGGGGCTTGATTACATAACCGATTTTAGAATATTACTACTGATATTTCCATACCGGAGGAGTGAGATTTCTTTAAGCCAACAATAATATTAAATAATTCTGTTTCCGTTACCGGTTCAATAAACATCGTAGGGTAATCTTTATTTATGTTGATGTTATTAGTATCTGCTTTATTAAATTTTTCCGATAATTTTGATGGTAAGTTGATAAAATGTTCATTCACGTTATTTGCTATTTCTTGTGGATCATTTATTAAAGTACCATTAATTTTTATTTCACGAATATTATTAGTCTTATTATTCCTTGTACCTAGATCATTATTAATAATCGACCAAGCAGCTTTCGATTTGTTAGTAGCTTTATTAAAAAAATTTTCATAATATAATCGCTTAGCGGCTTTTATGACTTTCTCGTACACTCTTTTGTAAGCTTGATAACTATGTTTGCCCTCTATTCTTTTAGTCGATATCATAATTTTATAAAGAAATTTCAGTTTTTGAGCAGAAATCTTAATACCGGAAGTTATCCAGTTCTTTTTGTTATTGTCAGTTTTGGCAACAACAAAGGGAAAACATATGTCTATATAATGCATCATGTTGCCAGTAAATGATTCAAAACCGTCATTAATATTTTTCGCGCTGTACACATTAAGTCAATTTTTCCTACTTGCATATTGCGCAAACAGATTAAAATTATTTTCAGTGTAAAGCCTACATTTTACAGAACTTGCAATTTGTATGATATTTGGTAGGTTAAAAGACAAAAGCTGAGAAGTGTGATCTGATAAACCATTTGAAAACAACTTTAGAGTCAAATTCAAAACTACTATTAATTAAGAAATTGCTACACATATAATCAATACAAGTTTCGGACCACATAGAAAAAGTTTAGAGGCACTGTTAGATAAATAGTCAATATTTAAATCGCCGCACAATACAATCATCGAATTGTCACATGACAGGTCATGAAGCGGTTGCTCCAGGGTATCCAAAAATACGTTAATATTACCAGAAGGTGATCTATAAATGTTGACTATTTTAACCAAATTGTCGTTGATTTGCATTTCAATACCAGCTAATTCTATGTTCTTTTCTATCGATTTATTAGCAACATGTGCTAATTCAGTTACGATTATATTGTGAAGCGATTTACAAAAGATTGCAACCCCGCCATTCTGATAGGTAGATCTACAAAAAGCTGATTTACATATAGAACCCTTAATGCTAACCGCTACTAATTCATAGTTACCTAGCCAGGTTTCAGTCAGACAAGCAATGTCTATATTGTTAGTGATAAATTCTATTTCTAGTTGGTCAATTTTATTTTTTAAACATTGTATGTTTTGGTGATATAGAACTAGACGCTGAGAGTCCTGCGACCTTGCATGAATTAATTGCTAATCACTTTCGGACGTATATCTAATTTTTAGTCTCTGAAGGAAATTTGTTTTAATAGTACAGGACAATTTAAATCAAATAAAGAATGGTTTATATTAAATTCTGTTTTTAGAGCACTGTTACCATCCATACAATTAACACATTTGAGAATCTCACAATCACACTCTTTAAATACATGTTCACTTGCTGGCTTTGCGCACCGAAGACATCTGGAACCATTGCTGCTACACTGATCTGCTTTGTGACCAAACCCACCACATTTAAAACATCGGAATACACTTACATATTCAAATACTCAACAACGACACCAATGAAGGAATAGGGCATTTTCATTAATTATCTTTTTAAATGATTCTGGGTCACATTCCATTATGGTCATCCATTTCGTCTTCATTTTTTTGATAACTTTCACATTTAGCACTACAGATTCATTTTAGTTATTTATTGTTGTTTTGTTTTATTCTATTTAAAGTCAGAATTATGTTCTGAAATTAAAACAAATTGAAATGAATTAAGTGTACAATTGTTCAATTTTAATCACATTTTTAATTAAAATGAATCATCAAACGGTTAATTATCCAACATATTCTAATTTTTCGTCAAAGAATTAATTGTCCCACATTTTATGAAGTTAAACTCGTTTGAATTACGACACCTCCTGTTTCTGAAAATACAACTTCACAAAACACTGCAGGTATGGCGAGGTAATAGACTGTCAATGTTTTCAAGTGGAAGAACCTCGTTTGTTTACTTCTCGTTAGTAAAAAGAAAAACAACCCTTCTACCACTAGCTTCCCAATTAGATATTGAAATATTCTTATATTCTTAGATACATTCGGACATATAACAACTGAACAAAATATTTTAATTATGGGTAATTTTAATGTAACCTTTTTTAATGATGAAAATGTCCATAATCTCAGATATCAATTAGTAAATAAATTTATTCAGTTAGCTAATCTTATCCAAACAAATGACATACCCAACGAAAATGGTCGATTATTGAATATAGTAATGACAAATATAAAATGCACTATAATTCATGATAATGCACCGTAAGAGAAGATTTGCATCATCCTGCACTTTATATAATCTTATCGGTTAAATGTACTAAACAAATTTTCCAAGTGACAGCATTACTATGTGTGTGTAACTATGTGTAATATGAAGTTTTATTTAATGCTGATTGGTCGTTTCTTAACAAATTGCTTGACTTCTACCTGGAGTTATATTCTACACTTGTATTATATGTATCTCAATATAAAAATAAGAAGCCTAACTAGCCCACACGGTATACTCCGGAAAATTGTCCAACTATGTGGTTTTTGAAAAATTAATGAATGCAAATGTGGATGCTCAAGTTTTCAATAAAAAAAATATATAAAGCATAAGCATAAAATAAGAAGAAAGTCAAATTTTCAATATGAAAAAAATTTTTAAAGTATCAATATGCAGAGAGATATACATAAGCTGTGCATAAGCTGTGCAAAAATGTAGAAGCTATGCAGAAATGTAGATTAAAAGCGGATTTCGTAAACTATAAACTGCCAAAAAATGAAAAAGAAAGAACAAAATATTTTAAAACCATGTGGTACATATAGTATTTTAACTCTTATTAAATTAAAAAGAATTGAATTTGAATTTAAATTTATTTTAAAAATAATAATTGAAATTACATCAAAGACAAAAATTGAAAATTACTGAAATTTTAAATTACTAATAAATTGAATTTGCCTGGATGTTAAATACTTGTTAACGCGGATATAAAATGTAATATCAATTACTGAAGTCCACAGTTAAGTTTCATATAGGTTCGAATCAGTACAAAAGTTGCAAGCAAATGATTTCTTGGTGAATTTTACTAATAAGGTAAAATTTATTTGTTCCACTTACTGCAAAATAATGCCACCACACAAACTTGAAAAATCTATTTCCACTAATTAAATTGAAAGCTGTAAAATATAGAAATAATACAGGTATCGCCATCTGTCAATTGTTGAGTTAAGCGCAACAAACTGCAGGTCGCAAATTCTACTATTTCCTTTACTCGCGACTAAAATAGCGGCATATAATAGATAAAAGAAATCTATAATAATAGTTTCTTCCGTACCACACATACTTTACAATTTGTAAATATATAACCAAAAATATGAACAGCCGTAATAAATAGTAAAATGTATACAAAGGGTTTTGTGTGAGGATTCAGCAAATCTATTACATCTTATAGGATAGACTATATAACATTTATTTAGAAAATCAAAGGTAAGGAAAATAACCACATGTACTTACATAGTAAGCAAAAATATAGAAATTGAAATATAGGTATATGCGTGTGAATAAATGTTTTGTAGACAATCCACAATCGTTTCCTGAGATGCTGCAATAGAACGGAAATACATAATACTGTAAAAAAAACATGACTGAGTTCCTAAGATATAAAAATATGTACATAAAACAGTGTGAAATGATTTATCAGTTATACAAGTAAAATTCTGCTAGTTGAAAACAGTTTCACTTCACACAAAAACTGAATCAAAATGCTACACAGATCGTGCTAAATATAAACAAAATACTAGTTTTTATATAAAATTGTTAAATGGACATAGGCCATGTAACAAGTATCCATTCATTAAACCATTGACTTTTTTATTCGATTTGGCATTACGTGCATCGGTACTTCCAAATTGGTGGAAATTGGCCAGAGTTTGTCCGGTACTAAAAAAATTGACATAAGCAATATAGCCAACTATAAACGAGTCTTGCTTAACTTTGCAAAAGCATTTGAGATATTTTTACACAACTTCATCTTTACAGACACTGAACCGCTAGATGGGGCCCACCGACTGTGTTTTATCTCGCAATCTTAAGGATTTCGTGATATACCAAATAGTCGGAGGATCCTCGTGTTGGTCATGTCAGGCTACTTTACACTGATGAGAGCCAACTGCTCGAAACTGCAAGTGGCGTGGAATGGCTGGCACGAGAGCTCCTTTGAGTAGGAATTAGGCTTTCGGCCGGTTTTTGTTGCAATCAAAGCTTTATAAGCGTTCTGTTAATAATATGTGATTATTATACTTAACCAGGCTTGTAATTCGTAATTCAGCGCTCGGCGGAGTACATAGCCCTGGGAATAGCTATAGGTTGCAGTCTGGTTACGTTCCATATACTAAAAATAAGAACATTACAGAATAAATTGTGACGGGAATATTATTCTTGTTATTGTGTAATTGATTTTTAGGTTTTATTTACATTATCTTTTTACATTTTGACTGTAATAGTTATTGTAAACTTTATCCTGTAAGTGAATTTCTGTTGGGCAAATAAATTTTAAAAATGCATAAAAAATTGTATCAAATAAAGTGGTTCAGAGCTAACGCATTCTTATACTATTTTCTTTTGTTCCAGTGGTGGTTCGTTAAGTTGCCTAGTGGTAGAGTCCGATGGGGGCTACTACTCGGCAATGCCTCCCACTGCCATGAGGCTCGAGAGTCCTCCGCTGAACAACAATAACGCATCAGGCCCAGAGCTGGAGCTACTCGCCAAACTGGAGGAAGCAAATCGCCTCTATGAATCCGATGCCAAGTCGCTCAACTCGCTGAGTGGGGCGTCGGCATCGGGACACTCAAGAAAAAGCTCCGACACCTCACAGATTTCGCTTACCTCAGGTAAATTATTTGTTTATGCAAGTATAGTAGTCGGCATCACCTGCGGAGGTAAATAGGAATGCTTGTCATAAGAAAAACAATAAAGAGATGCCGATTGTTTTTGCCGGCTTTTAGTTTTTATATGGTTTCAATTCTGGTCGTATACACTATAACTGAAAGTAATAATTATTATTAGCAATGTTTAAGTTACTTACGTTACAAAATATATAATAGGGTTATATATTCAGCTTATTTATTTGCCAAATTTTAATATCTTCAAACTCAGTTTAATAGAAAATGGAAGTCTCAAATATTTTTTTTTTAACAAATATCATCGCCTAGTTGTTAAATTGTTTTAGACCATTTTAAGCACTTATTCGGGCTTTTTAGTAATACTATATAATAATAATAACTTTATTAAACGAAAATACTGCAAAGTACCATTTCATTTTCCTAGGTGGTACTAATAAGTATTATGGTAGTTATGCAGTGCAGAAGTTTAAAAGGCGCAAGTTCAGTTGCAATTAACTGTTCTTCCACTTTGGCCTTGGGTACATTAAACTAAGAATACTTAACTATAAGTAGAGGTAGAAGCAATACATAACAGAATGACAAACAAAATATTATGGTTCTTACAAAAATATGACCTATAAAAATAATTTGGGGATAGATAATACAATACATTAGAACACAAGCAAACACAGAAACATCTTAATGCAGGTATTCTTGCATTTGGTATAACCGATTTAAAATAAAAGTACGAAACTTTTTTACTGACAGAGATTTACACTCTCTTGGCAATGGCAATCCGTTTAAATGAAATGCTATATTGTAAATAAAAGATTTTTGGAACAGTGAGGATTTATGTTGAGGAATAGTTAACACATCTTTACGCCTGATATTTATATTATGAATATCTGTTCTGTATTTTATTTTATTTTATTATGAAGATATGCCGGGGTATGACTAATAGAGATTTTATGATACAGTACGTTTGCATGTAGTTTTCCATGGTTGGTCATGTTCAGCCAATGTGCATTAGACAGGGTATGTAATATTCTGTCGTATTTACGTATACCATATATAAATCTTAGGCATGAATTTTGTAGTACTTGTACTCTCCTAACATCTCTTAAAGTAAGGCATGGTCCATAAACATAATCACAGTAATTGCACTGAAAGAGTACAAGAGAATCACACAAAATTATGTTTGATTTTTTGTTTAAGGTATGTCTATTAGGATACATCATTCTCAGTTTGCCATAAGATTTTCTTAGTATGTAGGAAACATGATCGTAAACCTAAATTGGCTATCAATAAGCAGACCCAGATTTTTTGCTTTAGATGCCACCTCTATCTTCTCTCCTTCTACCTGAATTACCATATATTTTTCAGTGAGATCACCAAATAATATAACAGAAGATTTTGTGGAGTTTTTGAGATTGTGTTGTTTGGAAAGATTTACTAAGGCTTATAAATCATTATTAATATTTTGACATTCAACTGCAGTGTTTTTGCGGTCAAAAAATTGATACAATTGCGTGTCGTCTGCATACATATGGTAACTACAGATGTTAAGAGTAGTGGGAAACTTGCAAGTATAAATTATGAATGAAAGTAGTCCCAAGATTGACCCTTGAGAAACCCCTCTGACGGCATTATAACTTTCCGAAGTTTCCTCAGCTAACAACTTTTTGTATCCTAGTATATAAGTAGTTTTTTAACAGCATTATAGCACTTTGACTTAAACCTATAAAGTGGAGTGTTGCTAGTAATATCTCATGGTTGATCAATTGATCATGTCAAATGCTTTAGTATAATCAAGTAGTACATAGGAATTTGTCAATAAATGTAATAGACCACAAGCCCATGTTAAATTTATAGGGGGTCATATGATACCGCTTGATAAGGTATAGTTTGTGTAGTCCTACAGAAATAAATCACTTTGAGCCCTATGCCATACATTTTAGGTGGGACATGGGCATTTTCTCATAAAAACAAATAACAATTTTCCACCCCCTCCCTACAAGGGTTGGAAGTCTGGGGTAGAGATGGCCGAGGCCAAATCCCTCGAGAGACCTTCCGTTCTACTCGAGGGAAAAACAATTAGTCGAAAAACTGAGGAAAATAAACGGGTTCACGGAAAAGGGGACTTTCGGTGTGGTTTTTGGCCAATTTGAGGGGGTTGCCGAGGTGGAGAAATTGGTTTGACCCCAGGAATCGATTCAGTACCCTCGAAAACGAAAGAGGGCATTCTCTAGTCTGAGGCGCAAACATTCGGTAATTTTGTTATAAATCCCGACTCATTAAATGGACTATTTTAATAAATGCAAGTTTTTCAATAAAATGAATTAGTATAAAGGATACAATGTGAATATTTAAATAAAACAAAACATTTATAAGTAAATATATATTTATTGTCCTTTAAATAACACGATTTTTTTGTTCTTATGCTATTGCTTTGTGACTTATTTTATCTTTACTTAAATAGTACAGCTCAACATTTGCGTATTTGTTTGCTACTGCTTTTATTATTAGAATGGAATTTAATTAAATGAATTTTCTTAACACGGCTCTGTTGTTGTTTATATTATATACTAACCTTTGAAATGTTATCCCGGCGATTTCCTTTTTGTTAACACCGTCTCTAGAGCAACTTCTTTGGCCATTGTTCATTTGGTAAAAAAACTTCACAAATTGTCGATAACAAATAAAAATGAGCAGATAACAAACTGTCACTTTTGACACAAATGTGGTAACAATATGGCGGGGTGATGCTACATTTGACTGCGTGACTGCTTCTCCTGTCTATTGTAACTCAGAGACCCACAAACATACGCTGATAAAACTATAGATATCAAGATAAATGGAGCCCTAGTCTTCTTGCTGATTAGGATATTAATAATAGATACTCCAAAATGTCTCCATAAAACATACAACAATAGGGAATTACAAAGCCCGACTGTAGCTTTCATTCGTTTCGAAATAGTCTTATTGGAAATATATTAATCTTAATTTTAAAGTAAAATATATGTTTCATCCAATCTATGTAAGTTTTATTCTAACCTAACAACAGGTTCACAGTATAAATAATTGCAATTTCGACATCTTGTATGTCTTCGAACTTTTGTGTACTGAATCAAAAGTCCTAGTAACATTTTGCTCTAAAATCATTGTAAAACATAGTTTATATGTTACTTGACAATTTTCACACCTCTTTCTATCACCCTGTATGACGAACATGTCCCAATTTCTATGTGTCAACATAGTAGGTATCGTCAAATATACAGGGTGTTGCATCATGATATGGACATACCTTAATAGGAGGTAGAGAACAGCAGTGGTAATCAGAACCTCCCATAGAAATTTCTCATTGGGCCTTTACTACGAAGTTACAGGGTGTTTTATAATTTTTGGCAAAAACCGCTTTTTGTCATAACTTTGACAGATAATGGAATAATGGATTCATATTTGATACAGCTAATTACAGTAACGATCCTCCAGAAGTACGTGTAAGTCATGAAAAAATTTCTAGGTCCGGAGTCACTAAAATTTATGTTTCATCTGTACCTTTAAAAAACATGACCCTGTATATATTTACGATATTTGAAAAGAACACAAAAAATAATCATAATGGCCTATTTCACTATTTGTTCACCTTTGTGGTTATTTAAATACGGTGTTATATGCACAAGAATATGGATTCCAGAACGATATTAAATGAAAGTCACGTGAAATAAATAATTTTGTAACCGAAATTTGCAAAAATTCTATTGAGGCTAGGTGGTGTAATGAAGTCATTTTTGTTTTAAAAATATTCATTTTAATTTAAATTTAAAGTCATAGATTTTTCTTATCCACCGGGTATATAGAGTAAATTGGGAAGAAACCACTGTCAAGCAATTTAATTTCAGGGAAAGATTATATTTAAAAGTCATGAGAGAATCAATGGGATGAATGATTAATAAACTAGGGCCGATAAAATTCAGTTTTCTTTAGTAACCAGGTAACGTTTTCATTACAAATTGATTGCACGTAGCTTAAACCGCGAGAGTCAATTGTTTGAATTAGTTAACGCTCGAAATAATTAACATAAAACCGGAGTTAAAAATAGTATTTTGAAACTTGTAATACCGGGGCTAATAAATTCATTCTTTTTCTGAAATCATATAAATAATTTATTTGCAATCGATTTCAGTCATATAAATTGTTCAGAAATTATTGTTTATAACAATTGACGCTACCGGTTATAAAACATTTTGTTCCACCGCCAATTAGTGACTGCCTGACTTACATATGCTCGCGCATTGTGCGTCCGACAGGATGAATTTTAACCTAGCACGGGAATGTCTTACGGAGGCCCTCTGCTAACGCTCTCTTTGGTTTTCAACTGCCGACCTGGCCAGTCGATTATTTTGGTAAGAATTCACTGTGTCGAATTCATATTCATTATTTTGGCAATTTGGACTTAAAATATTTTCTGTATTGATACATATAATTTTAATTGGTCTTTGTTTTAGTTTGATAAATTCCGCCTTCAGCAACCAGTAACAACTTTGAATTTAACGGTCGCATCTAGCTTATCCAGGGAAAACATTTTACCGCGAATAATACCCTCAGGGGACGCTGCCTTGCAAATGGGACACTCCAGAAGTGTTACGCCGAAGCTTTGAACTGTAAATTTCAAATGTATTTTAATTTTGCCTAACGACAATTTAGTCCGTGAAATTCTCAGTCGGAGACGCTGCCTTGAAGTGGGACACTCCACCTGAGCCGAACAGTCATAAAGTAATATTTTACACGATCGTACTAAACAAAGACAAATTAATATCCAGTAAAGTAAAACTTGACGTTTGACCCTATTTGTTATTTGATAGTTTAGCAATCATTCCGGCGAAATTTTCAGTCGGGGACGCTGCCTTGCAAGTGGGACACACTCCACCTGAGACGTACCGCACTGATTAATCATTAAATATTACTTTACCAGGTTCACCACGTCAAGGTATAAAAATTTAAATAACCGCCTGTATATCACCAAAGAGCAGTCCAAGTCCCTGTATATCACATTTGCCAAAAGGCCGCTTTACTTTGCTGGTCATATTTACCGCTTGCATTTCGCCTTGCATATTATTATTTACCTGCTTGCTATCATTTTCCATATACCCTGGTATATCATGATTATAGTGGTTTTGGTTTTAAAAAAATAAAGATCTAATTATTACTTGAAACTTGGGTAATTCAAAGTATTAATTTATGTGAAACGTTCTTTAACTGTATTATTTTCTGATTTTCTTGTAAATATACATAGTTCTTGTGAATTCATAGCATATTGATTTATCTCTATTTTAAAGTGTAAATATTTTCAATATAATATTAAAACGTTTTGTGTGCCTTATTTTGAGTTTCTCCTCTAATCTGTACTGTCCTCAAAAAGTCAGTGTTACAAATATAAAATCTTTACAGCTGTCCATTCCTTGAGAACGACGGCCTACGTTTCGACCCCTGGTAATAAACCGTCTTCACTGACTCTATCTCGGGCCTTTGTTATTTTTTTGTAATAAAGAAAGTCGTATTTCTGCACTTTATAAGGAAACTGGCGCTCGAGGCAAAAACTCGTTTGTACTAGTATAGTGCAAGTTGCAGCACCGAAATAGCGGCATTACAGTGGTCTGGATGAATACTAATTTCGACGCGTTTTAAAGATCAATTTTGGTTAAAAAATGTAGCCCTAATAAGTAATCGGGTACTTATAAATAACATATTATTCAATCATAGTAGACTTATTCAAAGTGACAGAAAATAAAAAGTAATCTCCTAAACAGTTGAATAACTAATTGTTTGTAATTTAATGTGTCAATAATCTGCATTTAGTTTGTGAAGTACATTACATTGTGAAAATTCGTGTAAAATATTTTAACTAAGCCGCTAAAATTTACAATATGCAATATGCTGACATAATATTTGTCTATGATTTCTGTAAAGGAAGCGGTAGGTCGGCGGAAAGAGAATGTCGGCTGCGTTTTCCTCATTGTCGGCAGCTTAATCACAAAACCTTTAGTGCGGTATTCCAGTATTCAAGAGATCATGGAAAGTTTCCTACTTCCCCAGTTGTGGAGCTGTTTTAGAAGGCTTGCAGGAACAAAACAATATTTTAAACATAGTTCAACAAAACCCAAATATTAGCACCAGACGAATCAGTTCAGCAACTGGTATTCCTCATTGGCGAGTATGGAGAACGCTAAAAAGATAATGTTATCATTCATATCATATCCAGCAGGTACAGCGTCTTGAACAAGGCGATGATATCCACCGCCTGGCATTTTGTCATTGGTTGTCTAACCATCGCCCTGTCAGTTACAGAACCTTATTTACGGATGTGGCACAATTTACGAAGGATGTAGTACGCGCCAATATCCATTGGCTGGATGTCGGTCTCGATAACTAGGGCCGAGTAGGACTATTACTCTTTGCATCTAGATTATCTCTGTAGACCTGGACCGGCCTTCGTGATAGGTGGGCCCGCGTACTTCTACCAGACCCAGCTCACAAATGTGAGGTGTGTCGTGGTATTTTCTGCGGACCTCCCCTGATCCTGGCTGTTGAACCTCGCTGGCTGAGGTCTCTTCTGGCGCTCTTCTTGCCTTGATGTTTTCTTTCTTCGCCAGCTTGTCACCCCCGGGGGTAGTCATCGGTCGAGTTGGGTTTAGCAAATTTTGACTGGGACTGACTGCCGGTACGTAGGACATCAATTGATATCCTACCCCGGATCGTCGGAAAGGTAAGGATGAGCTGTGTAGCTCGGGAGTGTGGAAACCTAAGTGCTTCTTTTAGCACTTTAGGTCTCCACGGAGCAGGTAGGACCACGGGCGCCGGACGGTATGTTGTCCGACGCCCGCGAGGAGGTTGGGTTAGGGTTGAAAACGTCATGTCTTTGGTAGTGGTGGTCTGTCCCGGCGTATCTGAAACAGATCTGTTAGCGGGAAATAAAGGTTATACTTACCCGTTGTCCAGTAGCTGAACCGTCGGTCGCTTGTGCCTCGGGGCGTCGGCGGGGTCGTAATCAGTGGCCTGTCTGATCAGCGAGTTCCCATGCTCCTCGGCTTGAGCGTACAGCTTCTTCGCTCGTTCCCGGATGACTTCAGTGACCGTGGTGTACTCCAGGTCTCTGACGATATCTGCGGTTTTCACGTACCTTGGGGCGTCAACTACCGTCCTGAGGGCGATGTTCTCCACTGCCTGGATTCTCTTCATGTAGGAAGGATGTAGTAAACAACTCGAGAAATAATTATAAATGGGCACAGGAAAACCCACATGCGACAGGTCAACACCATTTGCAACACAGGTTTTCTGTAAATGTTTGGGTAGGGCGTGTGAATACACGTACATTTGATAGGGCCATGTTTTTTTGAAGAATGATTAAATGGCGATCTTTACTGTTATTTTCTTCAAAACATTTTACCGAATACTTTAGAAAATATCAGCAGCAGCGCATCGTTACAACCTGCTACGAAATACGGAATAATCCAGCAACGATACGTCGATCAATTGGCGACCTAACCAAACGCATAAGAAAATGCACAGAAATTGAGGGAGGACAATTTGACAAATTTTGTAAATTATGTTTTATTTTTAAATACATTTAGTTATTTTTGTTGTTTTATTATTATTTGGATGGAAATTATTTTATTTAGTTCGGTTTTAGTTTTTTCTGCTTTCCAATTTTTATTAAGTGTGAAATATTGCTGATTTTCTTGATTAAAGTAACTTGTTGCTTAGTTTATTATATGTTGTTATTATCTGTCACTTTGAAAAAGCGTACTATGATTGAATAAATATTTTGTTAATTTATACCCAATTACTTATTAGTGCTACATTTTTTACCAAAATTGATCTTTAAAGCCTGTCGGAATTAGGACTCGCCCAGACCACCTCAATAGAATTTTTGTAAATTTTAGTTACAAAATTATTTATAAATAAACACCACAGAAATTAGACAACCCTCAATACCAGAAGCCAGAGACTTGCGCGGAAGGTGGTTACACATTGAAAAAACATGGACATATAACCATTTCCTCCGACAGTGCCAGTGGCGGAGCCAGGATTCGAACCCGGTGGTGCGATACCCGTGCGATTAATCATGATTGCCACCTCACGCCTTAACCCGGCTATCGACCGATTTATTTCACGTGAATTTCATTTAATATTATTCTAGCATCCATATTTTTGTACATTTAACACCGTGTTTAATAACTACAAAGGTGTGACAAAAAAGTGAAATATGCAATTTTGCTTATTTTTTGTGTTATTTTCGAATGTCGCATAGAAATTTCGAAAAAAATACAAGATCATGTTTTTTAGAGGTACAGAAGAACTCCGGACCTGGATTATTTTTCATATCTTATGTATTTCTGAAGCATCGTTACTGTATTAGCTGTACCAAATATGAATACATCATTCCATTCCCTGTCAAAGTTATGACAAAGTGTAGTTTTTGCCAAAAATTATAAGTCACCCTGTAACTTAGTAGAGAAGGCCCAATGAGGACTTTCTATAGGAGGTTCTGATTACCACTGATGTTCTCTACCTCCTAAGGTATGTCCCTCTCATGATGCAACACCCTGTATTGTATCTAATATAGATAGAAAAAAGCTCAAGTAATCATCTGTTTTCTGGTTAAATTCTACATAAGGGTCACCATGTTTTATCCGTGTGAAAAGAAAATAAGTTCATTTTTGTCTGCCACACTGAAAACAACTTTGTTCTTTTTCTACACAATGATCTGTCTAGTCATTTCGAGAATTTTTTAGTCTAATCTTTTAATTCAATGTCAATATGTATGTATGTCTCATAAACAAATAAACATCATAGATGTAAAACTAATAAAGATAGATGTTGATAAAGGTGATCATCCATGTTAACCCATCGGCTGGCAGTGAAAAATATAGAACTAATCAGAACACGAGCTAATCAAGTACATTATAAAAATATATCCAGCTCATTGGTTCAAAAAGTACTACCGGTTTGACTTACAACTCAACCTTTATTATCGTCAAACGTAAAATGTTTGTTTTAATTATTTATCGTAAAATCTTATCAGTTGACAGTAAACTCGCATTATGATCGTTAGTGTTGCGGTTGACAAATAAATGTAGTATATGTGGTTGATAATTTAACTGTAAATGAAGATGCAAATATCACAATTAGGTAATGTTTGCTTAAACATTCTCATTAGCATTAGTTTGATCTAAACTGTACCAGTATTGCTGACAATTATTGGTATAGGATTATGCCGCTATGTAGTGTATATGAATTGAGGTTTTTCATTGGGTTGTGAGTGCTGATTAATTAATTGCTCGATGTGATTTTTCCAAAGTAATGTCATTAATATCTTGAACGTCGCCAAAAACCATTAAATTTGATAAAAATAATGGGATAGCATAAATTAAGTGGTTTCTTTTGGATCGTAAGTTAACGTAGATGTTTAGAAATCCTATATAATGAACCATCTTTACCTTGTTTGTTACACACATTTTCAGCACGTATTGAATATCTCTCTCTATACATACAAAAGCAGTTTTATACATTCTGGAATAAACGAGTGCGAGAAAGTGAAAAAGAAAACAAAAATCAGGAACAATAAGTCGGATATACTAATCGATTACGTGAATGTGAGACAGATGATTGTTATACGGTGTGCCTTAAGGATCGGTCCTGGGACCAACTCTTTTTCTTATCTATGTAAATGATCTGAAATAGAGTGTTCCTAGAACTAAATTTATAATGTTTGCGATGACACTACACTATTAACTGGACACAGGGACCTCAGTAAGTTTAGGGAACTCATGATTGATACACTGCCCAAAACTGGTTTACTGTAAATAAGTTCAGCTTAAAAATGTAAACAAAACTTTCAATGTAATTTTCTCTCATAGACCCTTGTACGAGTTCAATAATCCGGTTAATACAAAGTTTTTATGTGCTATGTTAGATCCAAAGTTGAATTGGGAACATATTGAATATTGTAACGGCAATTTAAGACTTCTTGAGAAAACTCGTACATATCACAAAAAATATATATTTTTGTTTTCCACGAAGTCATGTATATTAATATGATAATTATTTCTTAAGATAATCACCCTGTTTGTATGGCGGAGACGGCGCGGCGGGTAATATACCAATCTGCCAATATGGCAGAGAAAAAAGTCATAGAAAAACTGAAGCGATTAGAGTGTGGGTCTGAACGATGTCCTGGTGCGTCAAGGGGGCCATTACCGTAAGGACACGCTCACTAACACGTTCGATCGCCTCAGCAAATTACTGTAATTCTAATCCTAATAATTCACACAAATATCTTTGAAAAAGGCCATTCTAACGGGAGGAGCTATGTCCAATGTCTCAGAACTTTAACTCATCTTTTACTAAGTAGAGCAATCAGTGGCGTGCGAGATTAAATTTCCAACGAGGGAATTCAAAATTGTTTGAAATTTGTCTAACATATGTCGATGTGCCGTAAGTGTAACAAATCATCAGTAGATCAATATAACTGTGACAGCTGTAAACGTAGTGTTTGTAAACAATGCGCTGGGCTAACTGCAGAAGAGATAAGATGCTTCTCCCTAAGAAAAAGGAAACTTATATTTCTCTGTGACGAATGCGAAAATGGACTGAAATTAGTGCCCAAGCTAATTAAAGAAATATCCGAACTCAAAACTGAAGTTAATCAGATAAGAGAAAATAGAGAAATGGACGACAATAATGAAAATGAACCCTGTAAACAAATGGAATGGATAAATGAACTGCATGAAAGGCAAAAACGGGCATCAAATATCATCATCACCAATATAAAGGAGTCAAGCCAATCCAGTCGCCAATCAAGAATTGAGGATGAACTAAAAACTGTCAAAGAGATCATTAATAAAACAGGCATTCAAGACAATAATTATCAAATCCAAATTCAAAGGTTAGGCAAATACGATCCGGCAAAAAACAGACCTATTAAAATAATTCTACCTAACATACAAATGGCGTCATTTATACTAAGAAATCAAAAAAAAAATTGATATACCAGGCATCAAAATTTTTAATGACCGAACAAAAATGCAACGGGATTATTATTTTTCTTTGAAACGCAAATTAGAAGAGATTCGCACTAACGGAGATGATACTAAGATAATCAAATACATAAATAACGTACCTAAAATAGTGGACAAAAATTCTCCAAAAAACCAGTAGAAATGCCTAATATAACATATAATGCAGACATTATTTATCTTAATTGTCAAAGCTATGTTGCTAACAAAGATGAAATTATTGTCAATATTGCTTGCTATAAACCATCAGTAATTATGTTCAGTGAAACTAGAACGGTGGAGGAAATGAATGAAGCGGAGTTAGGGATTGAAGGCTATCAACTAGTAAGATGTGATGCAAATGGGGGGTGTTCTAATGTTAGTTAAAATTAGGGTTAGGTTTTCTGTGATTAATAAATACGTAAATGATAAAAATTATTGGTGCATGTTTGTGAAAATCTGGATGAACAAGATTCAATGGTGTATTGGATTAACATACCACTCTCCAAGTTCTAATCACGCTGAATTTATTGAAGCTGTAGAGACCTGGTGTGAGAATTATGTTGTGAGTAATAAAAACTTTTTATTAATTGGAGACTTCAATATTAATTCCCTAGAGGATAGCTTTTACGTCAACAAAATTAAAAATATGTTGGATATGTTAGGTTTAGAACAATTGGTTAGAGAACCTACTAGGTGTACAAACTTGAGTAGCACATTAATAGACTTTATAATTAGCAATCAAAATAACATAGTTACGAGTGTACATAATATCCCTAAAATAAGTGATCATTCAATTGTCTCAGTTTCAATTTGTAATGAAAAATTTAATATCTGTCGATTAAACCAGTTTAGAAATTTTAGTGTTGAGAATTTAAACTTAATAAATGAAAGTTTCACTAATGTAAATTGGCTATTAAACAGTGATGATGTTAACATTATTCTCGAGGAATTAACATGTAATTCTAAGAATGTCATAAATTCTATAGCACCCATACGTAATGTTATTCATAATAATAATCAGTTACCATGGTATGATGAGGAAATAAAAATAAAAGCTAGACATCGAGATAAATCGTACGTAATGTTTAAAAATTGTCAAAATATATACGAAAAGCAACAATACTGGAATCAATTTAAAGTGTTTAGAAATGATGTTGTAAATACTCTAAAAACCAAAAAAAGAATGTATTATGGAAAACAAGATAGACTCAAATAAAAACAACCCTAAAGCAATGTGGAAAACGCTAAAAACATTAATTAAAAAGGAAAATCACAGTTTTTTAAATAATACCATACATTTTGTAATTGACGATAGAATAGTTTATTTTAATGAAGATACAGAGTTGGCAGAAAACTTTAATAGATACTTTATTGACAGTGTAGGCGATATAATTAATTCTATCAATCATACCACTGAATGGGCTGATACAGGACTTATAAACATAGATAGTAATTTTTCTAACTTTAGATTATTAACAATGAACGATCTACAGGAAATTGTATCAGATTTATGTAATAAGACAAATGTACATGACGTATTATGTGCTAAAATTATTAAGAGTTCTTTCGATGTCATTGGACGTGCCGTCTTACAATTAGTAAACACCTCATTACAAACAGGTAAATTTCCAGATAATTTGAAAACTAGTACAATAACACCTATACCAAAAATAATAAATACAAACGAGGCTTGTAACTTCAGACCGATTAATACTTTGCCAGCTATAGAAAAAATCATAGAAATAGCAGTACATATACAACTCTCTGAATATTTTAATAAGAATAATTTATTAATCAGTAATCAGTCTGGTTTTAGAGAGAATCACTCGTGTGAGTCAGCATTACAATTAACTATCGCTAATTGGATTAACCAGATTGATAACGATCGATATATCCTAGCTGTATTTTTAGACTTCAAAAGAGCTTTCGAAACTATCGCCAGATTGACTCTTTTAAAAAAATTAAAATATTATGGTATAGATGGCATAGTATTAAACTGGTTTGAGGACTACCTGAGGAACAGATATCAAATTACAAAAATTAACAATAAATTTTCTAATCCTCGTCAAAATAAATTTGGGGTGCCACAGGGTAGTGTCCTCGGACCCCTATTGTTTATAATTTATTTAAATGATATTGTTAAATTTACGTCTTGTGATTTTTTAAATCTATTTGCAGACGATACCTTAATTGCTGTAGTTGATAATAATTTAGATAATGCCGTAATGAGGATGAATAATGAACTAGCCGAAATTGAGAGCTATAAACAAACTCAAACTAAATGTCAACAAAACAAAGGCAATGATTTTGACTACGAAATTTAAATATAATAACATTAACGTAAATAATATAAATATACTATTAGAAAATAATAAATTAGAACTGGTTAAAGAATTTAAATATCTCGGAGTAATTATTGATAATACTCTAACATTTAAAAATCATTTCTTATATATACAAAAGAAAATAACAAAAAAACTATACTTTTTTTCAAGAATATCTAATCAGCTTTCTTTTTCCACAAATATTACTGTGTATAAGACTATTATTCAACCGCACTTCGACTATTGTGCAAGTATTTTATACCTTTTAGACAACAATTCAATGAATGCTCTACAAAAGTTACAAAACCGTGGCATGAGGATAATTCTGAAATGCAGTAGATACACTCCAATTAGTTTAATGTTTGATGCTCTTCAATGGATGACAGTTTCTACTAGACTAGTTTATTTTTCGATGATATTTATTTATAAAATAAATCACAACTTACTTCCAGCTTATCTCAACCGATTTATAACAATAAATAGAGAAATCCATAATTATCAAACAAGAAACGATAACAATTTTCACATACAAAGAACTAATTTCAAAAAATCAATGAATTCACTGTTTCACAAAGGTCTTAAACAATTTAATGAATTACAACTGTCTCATTTTTTATTAAATAAGGTAAATCAAGCGCATAATGTTTAATGTATATAAAATGTATTAAATTATATTTTGAATGTTTATAATCTTTGTTCCTCTTCATACTTTTTTTTTACTTCTTAATATGGGTGCATTAGAACTTGTGTACTTTCATTAAAATACTATGTAGACCCTATAATTTGTATTATACTCGTACTATGTGTATGAACGTATGTATGTATAACTACTTATAATCTGTTATGTAATTTAATTTGATATTATTATGTATTGTGTATATTAGGCATGACCTACTTAATAAATTTCATTTCATTTCATTAACTATTGCCAAGCGGACATTTAAGTATTTATAATCAGGCTTTTTTCTGGTAGTTTTTTTGGGTATTATACTGGAATTTTTCCGAAGACGGGCTCTTGTTAACAAATAGGGGACCTCGCCTACAAGATACACCTTTTTCGTTGGATAACAATTGTGTGTAAGCCACCTATAATTAATTCCCTGCTGATATCGCCGTGTTGCAGTCTGTAAACAGGAGGAAGCAGCCTCTTATATAGAGGAATGGTCAGACTAAATAATTCTTCCACTAAATTAAGTCATGAACTCGGGGAAGTTGATAACTGAATTTAAATGTTTTATTAAAATCAATACTTTTTACAACTTATTAAATATATAATAAGTAAGAAATTATATTTTATATTTATACCATTGGGAAAACGTTTTTTGTAATTTAATGCTTTCTTAATAATTTTAATTTTTTTGTGAATTTGACAATAGTACTATTGACGGGGCCTTCTTTTGTTTTTCTCAGTAACATATCTAAGCATTTATTTGTTTCAATCATAAGTGAGAA
The DNA here is from genome assembly GCA_963675555.1 of Leptura quadrifasciata. Lineage (NCBI taxonomy): Eukaryota > Metazoa > Arthropoda > Insecta > Coleoptera > Cerambycidae > Leptura > Leptura quadrifasciata. Next base: position 76,689,669 of record OY776673.1, on the reverse strand, counting down.
GGTTTGATTTTCTTCCAAATTTAATTAACCATTAAAGTCAATCTAATGACTCTAGTCTCAATCGGTGTTTTATTTGCAGTAGCTTTATCATAAAGATTGTTTTAGTAAAAGGGCAAAGCAATGTTATTTTCTTAGTTTTTAAGATTACAAAACTAAGTGGCGCCCCAAAATTCAATAATTAATTAAGTAAAGAGAACATCAAAACAAAAATACTTATCCACCCCAGTGCTCGCCGACGAAAAACTGTCGCCACGCCAACGTGAGGAGTTTTCCCAGGAAACGCCACAATATCTATCCAAGCAGTTGTCTAAAAATATATTTGTAATTAGAAGCCTCTCCTCCAAATAATTTAGGGTTTGATAAGTTGGGGTCACGTCCCTTGTGCCTGTAGAATTTTTGGACTCCAACGAAAGGTAACCCGTATTATAACTAATATGGGTTATCAGGCCGATGTTGGGCAGATACTTCTTGATTTATGCATGTCAAAAAACACCAGGATCAATATATAACTCAAAAATCTATCTGTGACCATAATAACCGTCATGCAAATGATATAAGAATGAGTTATTTAAAGTTAAAATTCAGTAGGAATGGCTCTAAAAAACTGCTTTTCTCTATCTTTACATGTAAATTTCCCCCTCCCCACCACTCCCCTCGAGCCCACAAACATGACCAGATGATGGGGGGGGGGGGTCCGACTACATAATATGCACAAAAAAAATTCGAAATAACTCTGTCGTTTCGAAACCCAGATCGACTCCACTAAATGTACAAAGAAGACCGAGGTACGAGCAGATCGTTTTAAATTATTTTAACAACTATCCAAACGCCAGTGTTGAGAGTAGCTAGCTTAGATTTGAATTTACCTAGAGAAAATATTCGCCAATTCCTTAAAAAAAATAAGGTAAAACAATTCAAAGTTCAAACTCAAGATTTTACATACATTGGAACCTGATGATAATAAAAGACGGGTGGAATTTTGCTTGCGGGCTCAAGGAAAGTATCTTAATAACAGAATTTTTTTTTAACACTATTTCATTCGGCGATAAGGCAACTCATTGTCACAAAATTCTAGGTTTTGAGCTACAGAAAACTCACAGTGGGTCATTAGTTATTGTAAACGACAATATTCTCAAAAAGTTCATGTTTGGTGTGTGCTACTCAATGAAACAATCATTAGTATTTTCTTTTTTAAAAGTAATATGAATAGCATGTAGTTTTTACAGTTCCTAAGAAAATTTTGGAACATACTACATGAATTTTCAATACAAGAAAGAGTAAATCTACTCTCTTTCAATTAGATCGCAGCCCTGTTCATAATAGTTACCAAATGGCTTTAATGCTAATTTCCCGAATCGATGGGTAGGCCGAGGTAGCCCGCTACTTGGATGGCCACCCCGATCCCCTAACTTACACCAGTGGACTTCTTTTTATGAGGTTTAATAAAATCTAAAGTTTACAGGTCACGCCCTAGTGATAGAGAAGGTTTGTGTGCAAGAATAAGACAAGCTTGTGCAGAAGTTACCCGGCAACAATTACAGAATGTCGTAAAAAATATTAATAAACGATTCGAAATAAACGGCGGCCTTGTTGTATTTTAGTTTTAATGTAATGTTGTATGTGTTGTTATTTTGTTTGTTAAATGTCTAATTATTATTTTGAATTGTTAATACTACGTCCAATATGATTAAGTTTAAAAGACAATATTTATTAAAACTATGCACTTAATACATGGACTACTTCGATTTTTAGGAAAACCATGTAAAAGTTATTGTAAAATACTACCTGCATTAATTTAATTTTCACGAAATTTTGATTTAATCATTTGAGATGTTTCTGAATCCAATGGTATAGTTAGTTTTTTAATTTAAAAAATTGCTAATCAAATTTGTCCATTTTATACGATAAATAAGAAAACTCTAGTAGATCTTATGAATTGAAATTAATCCCTAAATTTTTGTCATAAAGTTTTCGATGCTTTTTAAAAAAGTCCTGTTAAAATCGGATAGTAGATACATTTTACAGGGGCGTTTCCATTCAAAATAAGTCACACTGTTTAGTGAGAAACTGTGAGGGAAAAAGTTGTTCAAAATTAAATTTTCTTTTAAACGAGACTATGAATTCAAATTTTGAACTAGATTTCCCGCTGGAGCGAGAAAAACGCATATCAATTCAAACACATTCGAATTATTTTAGTCAATCAAATATCAGACTATAATCGTGCTAATTTTTAATATTCTGCAAAATTAAAATATATTGTCTCAGCTACATTCAGCAAAGCTGGTAACTATTTAAGACCCAGTAAAACATTTTTACTTGCTTTTCTTTAACTCACAATATAGTTTTTATGAATGAATAATCTTTGTCCTCAAAAAAATTTTCCACAGTTACTAAAATCGGATGACAATACAGTATTCCACCGTTACTTTTGCAAATATCTGCACGTAGGGGGCGCGTGGGTGAAAATTGATTAAATATACTATCCTACCGACACCTCCGGCAAAACGTAGAATACAAAAGGCTTTTGTTTTTTGTTTTGTTTTTTTTTCGCCTGATCAGAGACATCTACGTCCGTTTTTTCCCCTTGCAAATGGTACGATATTAGTTCCAGTGACATAATGGAATGCCGTAAATCGGTTCTATATGTTATAAATAATTAAAGTGTGACTAAAATGTAGAAAAAAAAAATTTTTTAAACCTTGTTTTGGTATAATTTTTATCGTTTATTTACTTATCTACTTCTAAATAATGTCTATATAGAGTTTCAACAAAATAACATAATAGTACGGCAGCCCGTAACAAAGATCAACTGTTATTACCTATGTTAATTTCGATCACCAGGCTATAGTTTATTACAATACAAAATCGATTTTACTCTGACAAAAACTCTCATAACGCTACAGTAGCCAGTAAAACGGGTTTCCGTCCGTTAAAAAATAGGCGGGATTTTTATGAATAGCAAAGCGCGACTCGGTTTCTTTTTAATTGAAAAAATGATTCCGCGTTCTATCCTAACATCGAAAAATCAGTTTGTACTTCCACATTAATGAAACTCTCATTTCTGGGATGCTTTTTTGCCCGTAGGGGTGCGTCCGGTGGGTGGGGGGGTACTGAGACTACTTGCATTCGATTAAGCGCCCCAAAAAAAAAAACAGGGAGAGAAATTTTACTCAGCTGCATTGCCGTATGAAATTTTGCGGCGGAAAATGATTTGTTTCAACATATCAAATTGAAAATTGTCCGTTCATATTTTTCATACATGTTTTTTTATATAATACATAATTTCCATTAGAGAACGGACATTCGGGAGAAACAAAATTAGCTTAAAAAAATACACACCATTGAAATGCAAGTACTGGGATATGCAACGATTAAAGCGTCCTTTTTTTATTTTCTGTCGTAGAAAAACTTTAGAAATAGACGAGAATTGTCGGAACGGACATTAGGCGACGACAGGGAATTTCCACCTGTTCCCAGTTTTCAGTAATTTAACCTTTTGTATCTTGACGCAGCACTAAAAATGTCCATTTTCATTTTTTCCTCAAACTATGCATATTTATCAACACCAAGAAATAATAAACGGACATAAGGCGATAAGTCGAAAATATTTGTTACGGGCTGCCGGATTGTAACTTATTCAGCTTGGTACATTCTTTTTAAACTGAGCGTAGTAATGTTTTTGTTATTTTTTTAACCGTATAGACATTGCGCGGCAACTAAAAACTACTATCAATGAATGGATTAAAGAGGCAGCATTATTCGATAAAATGGTCGGTATTTCACAGGTTACAACAATAAATTGGCTGATGTATATGCACAACTGATAAAATAGTTTTTAACATGAACACCTACTGCCAGTTAACGATAATTGCAATACTTTTATCCAACGTAATAGATAAATGAGTGCGGCCGGTGACGTTTGACGGCTTAATGGCTACTAATGGACATGTAGTCGCTAATTCCGTATTTTTTGTGCCCGTAGGTACAAGTTCAACACACGATCGAACAGAAGATGGAGGCGAGGAAGACTTATGGGTAAAATGGGGTCACGTCGTTAACGATTGGGAAAATAATTGGAAAAAACAAAACATTCAAATACGTGAGTTGGTTCGACGTGGAATTCCTCTACACTTCAGGGCGATCGTATGGCAATTATTGTGTGGCGCAACGGAGGCCCCCGAGAAAAAACTGTACGCAGAATACATAAAAGTAAGTAGTCAACTGTTTGGTATTTGTTTCTGTATTTCCTAGATACTCACTAGTTACACATAACAATCTTAATGAGTAACAACACAACAATATTGCCATTTCAATTGCTTCTTCTTCTCGTTCCATTCTGCTTGTCCTCATGAATTTACTTTTTCTTTTTGCTGTCTTTAATTTCCATACGTAATATAGCCTCACGCATAATAATTTCCAAACTGATGCGAGTTCCTGTTGAAAAAAAATCAAATAAATGAGGAGGATCGTACGTATGTCTATTACGCACATGAAAAAAATATTTGAAAATTATGATCTGGGCGTAAGAATATTTTACACCACTGTACCATATCATACTCTACAAAAAGATTTTAAAAAACGGTTGGCTCTGTGTTATTACACAAAGTGGACTATTTTTGTATAATTTTGATCAAAAAACCATATTTCGATACCAAAGTTTGAAAAAAACGGAACAAAAATATTTTGAATTAAAAAGCAATGCACCCCCTTTTCTTTATACGCCACTTTTTGAATTTCATTTTGGTTAATATCATGAAATAATAACTCTTATTGATATTAAATAACGCACCAAAGCTCATTACTGTAACACAAATGGTTCCTTAAGTATTGAACAAAAACCTACTCTAGGGCACCACCTTCAAAGAGACCTAACTCCCTTAGTAGGTGAGCGGCAGCTCTAAAATGACGTGGTAGTGACCAGATCAAAACTAATCGCTATTTTTTGTCATACTTTTTGTTTTTGAGGGTGCTAAATCCGCATATGAAGTTTATTTTCATCTTAACTTGAGGAAACATTGTCAAAATTGACGTTTTAGTTAAAAAATGAGAAAACGAAATTTATTGAATTTTCGTGTTTACCTCGAAATATCTCAGGGAAGTATTAATATTTCTCTTTGAAATTTTCGGGTTCTTTCGATGCTTGAAAAATTAAGACTAGACCGAATTTTCCAAAGCATTTTCCAGCTGAACAAGAGAACTGTCTTTAAAAAACAATTGTGGATTCTACATATAATAAATCACAGTATTACAATATTCGTTTTTAATAGTGGAGCAGATCTGGCGTTGGAATAAGGAAACGTCCGACTGTGATTTTTTTGCCAATAAATATAGTTGGGTCCCCCCAACATTCCGACACATTGGTGCCGAGGATGTCAAAGGGGGGAGGGGGAAACGATATATTAAATATATGGAAAAATGTTTTTTCGTAGATAACTCGGCGGCTTTTGATCTGACGAAAAAAATCTTAACACCAAAAATGAAGAGCTCACGAAAATACGCAAATTTTGTTCTTAACCTCATCGACGTCAGACCATTCAAATCCAAGGTGCAAAAAATTTAATTAGTTTTTTATCATGAAGGAGTGGAGTTGTGGACTCCATTTTTACTTCCACGTCCAGTGGAAGTATAGTAACGCAAACAACAATAATTAAGAGAGGAGGGAAAGGGGGGAAACGAAAATATTTCACATGCCAATAACTCCCCGTGTAATTGTCCTATCACGGTCAGACCGACGTACATTTCTTTTATTTGCTACAAGATAGCACTCGAATAAAATGATTTTTTTCAATTTCAGCTGATGACGTGAAAGATTCGAGAAGAAAATTGTTTCTGGTTCGTCAGATCAGAATTTCCTAAATCTGTTCATAATCGAGCGAGATACGTTGCCATCGAGCATCCAAAAGTATTTCAGAGCGCGCCGTGTGTGAGTTCGAGAGGAGAGAGAGAGTTGGAGAGAGTAGGCTCTAGGCTCCGCCCCCAGCCGCTCAACTAACTCGCTCGACTGTTTTCATTCCGTTTTCTTTTTAACTCGCGCGCGCGAGAAATGTAGGTATGGGTGCCACGGATTCTCGACATGGCGAAATAAAAAGAAAAATGTTTTCTCGAAATTTTCGTCCTGGCCCGAGCCCCCAGCAAAAATTTGCCGTCGTCTATCTTCCTTCCTACTCATTTTATCGCGATCTGGCCGGGCGGAAATTAAACGCTAAAATGGCAATTTTATGGACTCTTGCTTGCCTTGCCTATTTACCCTTATTTACCCCATTTACCCCCGAACCCCTCAACGGAATCAGATCAAAATCTAGTTCCAAATCTCGTTATAATACATAAGTGTACCAAATTTCAAGTCAATATCGTAAACGGTTCCAGAGTAAACATGCGCACAAAAAAAGTTACAGACCGACAGACAGAAGTTTTTTATCGCTCAAATTTAAAATGTCGAAGTTTCATGACATTTTAAGCCTATTTCAGCAAAAAAAAAATTTTGCATTTATACTTCCACTGGACGTGGAAGTAAAAATATACATCGATCTGATCGCGATCCGTTACCGTTACACGGGGAGTTATCAGCATGTGAAATATTTTCGCTTTCCCCGTCTCCCTCCCCTCCTAATTATCCCACCGTCCCCAGCCGCGGCCCAACAAAGTATCTGCCAATACTATTTAAAAAAATTGAGTCCTCAACACCACTCCTTCATAATAAAAAATGAATTCAATTTTTTTAATTTTTCGCACCTTGGATTCGCGATATCACATACACTTTTAGAAAATATACAGTTTTTTATATATTATTAATACAATATAACTTATATGAATTGAATATAGCAAAAAGCTTTTTCAGAATGTATTAATCTATGAATATCTAATTATTAATGAAAATATTCGTATATCAATGTCCAGATACATGATAAACATATAAAATATCTGAAAAAAACTTCAAGAGAAGTGGGCAGTATATTATGCTTTATCTAAAAAGCATTTCGTGTCCAGTACGATCGGCAATATTTAAACCTCTATAACATTTTTTTTAATATTGAGAGCTGAAATTTTCTGGAAAACTTCTTTACACCTTCAATTTTAATACTTTATAGATGGTGAGCTGAAATTTAAAACTTCATCACTGAATTTTTACAATTATATGCGCCAACTCATGAAAACGCACCTAATAATTTTTCAAAATTTTCATTCAGCTGGAAAATGCTTTAAAAAATTCGGTCTAATCTTAGTTCTCGAAGGATCAGTTTTTTTTTATACATTTATTTAACGTCGGCCTATTTCCGCTACTGAGGCCTAACACCGACGCCTGTAGACGAGCTACCCCCAAACAAGAATTTTGCCGAACCTCTTCCCTTAAGAAGAGTAGGGATCTTTTACTTGCCTAACATTTAATAGACAAGGGACCGACGGCTTTACATCCCCTCCGAAGGATGGTATATCTCCTATACGACCCGAAAGGATCAGTTAAGGATTATCCCCTGAAAAATTCAAATAAAATCTGCCCTAATTCTCCATTGGCCAAAACCCACCCCATAACGAGTTTTCGTGGTGTAGCAAGTGGAGGCAGTGTTTTTGTGCGGAGTTTTTCCTGTAAAAATAATTTTTGATACGGAGCCACCGAGAGGGTAGACTAAGGGGAGTGAAAACCACCCCTTTGATGCAAAGAACAGTCGTAACTAATTTTTTCGCGCTGTTCGGAGAGAATGTAACTTAAAAAAGGTCAAGGAGGATGAGTGAGGTAAAATTCAACTACCCATCCCCTATTTCCAATCAAGGGGGTGAAAACTATCCCCTGCAGGGATCACGGGCCCCCTCAATTTTTCTGCCGGTTTTCCAAAAGGAATTCGATTGGGAGGTGGTCTAAATAGATGAGGGAAGTAAAATTCAGTCGTCCACCCCTTATTTCCAGTCAAAGGGGTGGAAACAACCCCCTGCCGCAATCACGGGCCTCCTCCAACCTTCCTCGCGGTTTTTTAGGAAATCGGAATTAGTGGTAGGAAATGATATTAGATGGTGATTCTAACATCTCTTTCTACGCTTACAACATGGACTATTGCAATCATCAGATTGATAATTATCATGCTGGCTTATGCTCTCAGATTCTTCATCGTCCGTAGATTCATTGTCCTCATTAATGAGTACCTCCGGTTCAATGATTAGTGGAGTATCATCTCCGTAAATAATGTCTTCGTCTTCTGAACAACTTTGCGGGATCCCTGCAGGAGGTAGTTTTTATCCCCGTTACTGGAAATAAGGGGTAGGTGGTTGAATTTGACCTCCCTCATCCTCCCCCAATTACGACCGTTTTTTGCTTCAAAGGGTAGTTTTCACTCACTTTGACCAACCCTCTCGGTAGCCTCGTATCAAAAATCAGTTTTACAGGAAAAATTCCGCACAAAAACTACGTCTCCATTTGCTGCACCACAGAAAGCCACCACCTTATGTGGGGGGTTTTTGGCCAATAGGAGATGATCCCCGCTAGATTTTTATTTATGAGAAATCGTTAAAGCTAAAGTTTAAAAAAAACAAGGCCACAAAATTTAGAAGAACTCCGTGACAGAATAATCCAAGCCTGTCAAAAGGTTACACCAGTGCAGAGCAGTAAATAACAACAGAAAGAGAATAGAAAAATATGTATTATTAACTGGTGGTTTAGGAGAGAAATCCAGAAAACTATTTAACCAGAATATTTCAGTATTTTCTTTTGTTACTTTATTATTATTTAATTTATTTTTTAGGACTGAGAATATTAATAGAATTAATTTTACTGCTCATTTTTTGGGGCGATCTTTATTGTTTTTTTTTTCAATCAAACTTGGAATCTGGGCTTTTCAAGGGATTCCGAACAACTTTTCTCAATAAACTTTGGTCATCTAAAGATGCTCTCTGACAAATAATAATACTAATAATAACAGGTTTTTATTGGCATAAAAAACAACATACAATTTTAAAAAACAGTTTTTTTACAAATACTATGCCAAAAGGCAGAGTTTGGAACCAAGTTCCATTCTTCCACTCAACCCCAAAAAGAAAATACAGATAACAGCAACAAATTAACAAACCATAAGTTACAAAATACAAACGGTACAAAAATTTCGTGAAATGAGATATAACTTAACCGTAACCATGGTATAGTATATTAGGTGATGCGACAAGACCCGTACGAATGGCTTCGTAAGTGTTTAGTTGTGTGTAATGCAATAGATGGCAGGGCAAATAAAGTCTCCTCGTTACTTACGCATAGAAATATTATAAATGCAGTTTTACAGGTTCTGTGTAGTTAATGCTCTGTAGAATTGTTTTATTTATATTTAAAGAGCCTTTTAGTTCGTTCTCTTTGTCTTAGTTTTGCGGTTTAGTTGTGTATATATGCAACACTACATGCATCAAAGGAAATCCGTCTATCTATGCCATGATCTATGCCTAGATATTTGCAGGGGTCTATTCCGGGCGCCATCTACTGAATTAAATAGAAACCAAGCACTTATGAAGCCGTCGATTAACATGGCAAGTGCTGTGTGTCACACCACCTAATATACTACACCATGACCATAAGACACCTATAGAGATTCCGTAAAAAGCTGTGAAAGTGGATAACTAATTACAAATTGAGAGTGAACGATTTAAATAGTGTACAAGGTATCCCAGTTAACACGTTATGCCGTTATGCTTAATTTTCTCGGTAGTGTCTGCGATAGTAGTTTTTCCAGAGAATCCGATGTCGCTAAGAAACAAACAATCGAAAGCTAGTTTATAAAAAAAATCAAAATGGTGGGTTTTTCTATTTTCTTTATTGCCTATTAAAAGGAAGTAAAAAATGCATGTTAATTTGAAATATCACTTTTCTACAAAATAAAATTAATTATGATAGTAAGGCAGAGCATAAAAATTCTCCTTCTAAGTATATACCGGGTATAACGAAATCATTATAGTTTCCAGAGTTTTTAAGATATATCTTAAACTTGGTAGGGGTAAAAACGGCCAATTTTTCATAATTTGACACTTTTCCATCACTTCCGGTTTCCCCGGAGATGACCCCAACTTTTTAAATTTTAAATGGAACACTATATATTCTAATATTTTTAGATTCCGAAGATTGATTTTATTTATTTGTGTTTATAAATGTAACTAGAGACTAAATATTTATACTTAACAAAAATTTATTTTATTTATAAATATGATTTTTACAGACGAAATCTCCTTGTGAAAAAGTTATAAGAAGAGATATTGCTCGAACATACCCAGAACATGATTTTTTTAAGGAAAAGGATGGACTAGGACAAGAATCTCTTTTCAACGTAATTAAGGCGTATTCACTACACGATAGGGAAGTTGGATACTGCCAAGGATCTGGATTCATTGTGGGACTACTTTTAATGCAGGTTTGTATATCCATTAGGTATTATATAGTAGAAGAGTGCATCTTCATCGTAATAACAATTGAGATAAACTTTTTTATATATTAATTTGTCAACTTGACTTTTCATCCACTTTTAGTTGTCTAAAGTAAAATTTCGTTTTCCCAAAAAACTTGTTGCACGCGAATTTGTAGAACGTCAAAGCGATCCCTCTAAATAAAAAAGATGCCTTTTTTCGTACACTTGTGCCGCCCCTGATTTTAGGCTTCGTTGGCGCAATCCAAGATGCCTATAAATTATTAAGGTGTATGTTTCCATCACAATACAGCACAGTCTTCCTGTTACCGCCATTTTTGCGGATAGCATGTTTGGAAATTGTGTGGGGGTAAATCGACATTTTCAACAACGTACTACCCTGTTGTGCTCAGTGCCAGTGTTAAGTATTTCCACTGGGCCATCATCATTCAGAAATAAGACATAAAAGTCTCTAAGCAATCACCTTTCACATTATACTATTATTTTTTACATCTAGTACTGCCTATATGCCATCCAATATCTACAATTTTTAGTTCTATTTATCTTCATTAAATAATAAATAAAATATATTTGTTTTTTACATTTATTTAATACCAGCCTATTACCGTTACTGAGGCCTAACACCAACACTTGCAGACAAGCTGCCCCCCAACCAGGAATTTTGCCTGACCTCTTCTCTTTCAAGGATTAGGGATCTTTTACTTGCTTATTTAATAGACAATAGACAAGGGACCGATGGCTTTATATCCCCTCCATGAGATGGTATATCCACTAGACAATCGTCGCCTAAGATTGCATAGCTTCCATGCATACACTGATATACAAGCCGCTGGAAGATGTGATTCAAGACATGGTCTTTCTTGAAACAATCACCCATCTAAGTACTAGCCACGCCTGACGTTGCTATACATAACACATCGAAATATGTACATAGTAAAGATGTACCTATGCTCGCCCCATATAAAATATTCTTGTTATTCATTTATACATGTTCAAGTTTATCCTAATTTGTATGATATACAAAGGATCTACTCAAATTGTTTTTCTTAATCTGTAGATGCCAGAAGAAGAAGCGTTTGCTGTATTAGTCAAAATTATGGAGGACTTCAGAATGCGGGATATGTTCAAACCGACTATGGCAGAATTAGGTCTCTGCATGTTCCAGCTTGAAAATCTCGTAGCCGAATATTTACCAGACCTTAATCAGCATTTTCAGTCACAAAACTTTCATACCTCAATGTATGCCTCTAGTTGGTTTCTCACACTATTCACTACAGCTCTTTCTCTACCTCTAGCTTGCAGAATAATGGATGTGTTTTTATCAGAAGGAATGGAAATAATATTCAAATTAGCATTAGCGATGTTAACTCTAGGAAGAGAAGACCTTATGTCCTTGGATATGGAAGGAATGTTAAAGGTACCATTTAATCTTTTTTAAATTAAGCTGTAATATGACTGTCTTTCTTAATATTTAGAATACCTTTGTGTGTGTTTTTTTTTTGTTGTTTTATGCTAATTTGGCATCATTCGACCAACTCAGTTTTGTACATTCAGGATATTCGTAATGCAAATAAGATATATGAAAATTATCCAAAGGAAAATGTTACTTTAAACTGCATTCAAATTTAAATTTCAAAACGAAAATTATAGTATGACAGAACATAAAATGTAATAAGCCTTCATATGAAATTCAAAATGAAAAATTATTTCATAATAAACTGAATTCAAATATGCATCACTAGATATACCTAATTTGAAAGTTAGATATACTAAACTCTCAGTCACCATTTAATGTATTTATGCAAGATTATTCAAAACTGATCTTTATAAATTGAAAGCGATATACAGCCTTATAATTGGAGTTGATAGGACCAAAAAAAGTATACTAAAATTGTAACAGACCTTATAAGATTATTGAAGTGATATTACTAAGAACTCCTTGTAAAAATGACGCCCTTAGTTAAAAATCCAATGAGATCTGTTAAAACAAGCCCCATTTTTTCGCTAGATATTTTATTAAAAATGACCACTATCAATCTTGTAGAGAAACGGTCATCTAAAACTTTTTTCAAGCGGTAAATCGCTTCCTAATTACATCTGCGTATAGAGTGCATTTTTAAGAAAATCTTTGACAATTTAGGTATATGCTTTTATATTAGAAAATGTAATATTTTGTGTTTTTAAAAATTGAATATGTAACAATTGCAATATCTTTCGATTATTATCCATATTAATAAATAATAATAATATTCATTGGTATGTAGCACAAAAATTGTTTTAGTTACATATAAAATAGCATACATATTATTACATAAGGAATGTAAATATACAAGAATATAACAAAATAAAACTAGTATATATATACATAATCTAGAATCTAGCGGTCCAGTGTCTGTTGCAATCGAAAAATAAATAACCTGACTTGGCTTAGCATAGTTCAAATGTGCTTTTAGAGGGCGGAATATTAAACATAATATTTTTAGTCGCAAACTCCTCTATAAATCCTTATTTTAACTATAAGGAAAATAACCAGACTGCAACCTTAGCGTTTTGATGGTAATATGCAATTATTACACTTAACGCGCCAGCCTTGTAACTTTCGTCGCTAGATGGCGCCTGCCGACTATTTTACATGTCGCTATTGTAAAAATACCGGGATGTACCAAGTAGTCAAAGGATTCTCGTGCCGGTCGTCGCATGCCTACCTTGCACTGACGAGAGCCAATAGCTCGAAACTGCAGTCTGCAAGTGGTGTGTGACGACTGGCAAGAGAGCTCCTTTAAGTAGGATCAGTCTTTCGGCTGGTGTTTGTTGCAATCGAAGCATTAGCGTTTTGATGGTAATATGCAATTATTACACTTAACGCGCCAGACTTGTAACTTTGGTTGCAGTCTGGTTATTTTCCTTATAGTTAAAATAAGGATTTATAGAGGAGTTTGCGACTAAAAATATTATGTTTAATATTCCGCCCTCTAAAAGCACATTTGAACTAGTATATATATACTCACTAAAATATGAAATACATACACAAAAATATATACATTTAAATAATAGGCTGATAAGTAAAATATTGAAAACGGCAGGTGCAGTGAAGTATGAATAAAACATGCAAATAATTTGGTAAACAGAAAGTAACTGAACAGGTTCTTATCTAAAAGAATCATCATATTTGGCGGAGTTCGGTCAAAAGAGTGCTTTTACACTCAACCAGATACATTTGTATTTATTGAAATAGTAAATAATAATAACACTCTTTATTAGCATACGCTATACACTCAAATACACAAGTAAATACAAATAAATGGATACTAATACAAAATATTTACAACACATGTATAATCCTAATTAAATATTGGTGAATTAGATCTCTATTGAACTTTTGATATGTTCTAGGCATAGTGTTTTGAAAGTTTGTAAGGTGAAGCTATTAGATTTGGTAAATCGTTATATATTTTCAATTCATTATGAAACACATTGTTTTGACAGAATCTCGTACTAACACTTTGAATAAGAAATTTTCTCTTGATCTTGTGAAATGGTTTGTGTAAGTCCCTTAAGAAAGCACAATTTTCTAATAACTGATTTGGAAGGAACTTATGTAGTATTTTGTAGATAAATATTAATGTGTTAAAAATAACAGTTTGTTTTATGCTGATGAAGTTGGTATCAGATAATAGCTATCTTATATTTTTATATCTGTCCTTTTTCAATGTAATACGTACGGCTTGGTTCTGTTTCTTTTTTGTAATGTTGACAGTTCGGTGTTGTTTAGTAAAAAAAAGTATTATTGAATAGTAATTAATTTGTATATATAGTTGTCTTCAACCACTGACTGAACTCTGAGCCCAGTCTGCCTAATAAGTTTACTTTTTTGCGACTTTATTTTTGATATATATTGCGTGGCTAGAAAATTTTAGGTGCTCATCGATTATACGACAGAATACGGATGCTAGTGACTTGCAGAAAATCACTAGTGAGGCGGGCGAGGGGGCTTGCGGAAAATAAACTGTTCCGCGAGAAGCCCTCGCGCCTTTTCCAACCGCCTCCGCGTGTTGTAGACAATCCGCCGACTGCAGATCAGGTGGAGAACTTCTGGAAAACGCTGTACGAGGAGAAGCTTCCACTCAACCGAGATTCTCCTGCCCTTGCACACTTTGAAGCCTTTTGTCAAAGGCTTCAGCAACCACAGGAAGTGTGCGAACCAATAACCCCAGAAGAGGTTCGTAGGGCTCTTGAGAGCTCTAAGAACTTTGCTGCTCCAGGTCCCGATGGGATAAATAACTTTTGGTGGAAAAAGTTATCGAGCACCCACCACCATTTGGCCAGAATTTTTAATTCCTGGTTAAATGGGGAGCAGCAAATCCCTTCTTGGGTTGTTGAGGGGCGGACAGTGCTGATCCCCAAGAACGGAGATTTGTCCAACCCAAAGAATTACAGACCGATAACCTGCCTAAACGCATGTTACAAGGTGTTTACACGCATTTTGTACATGCGGGTGCTCCACGCAGTTGAACCGGTTTATGAACGGATATATGAGCAACGAGGGTCGAAGAGAGGTGTCACTGGCTGCAAGGAGAACCTGTTGATCGACAGATGTGTCACGCAGGACTCCATGCAGTATAAGCGGAACCTCTCCATGGCCTGGCCGTGGACTCTTGAGCTTGGAGAGTCTCCATAGCAGGATGGTTCTGGATGGAGCATGTAAGGTCATCAGGAGTTCGGATCCCCTCCTCTGCATGGTCCGAGACCATGAAAATGCAGAGGTAGGAGCTTTTCTCTTTAAGGCAGCACGGAGAGCAGCCGATGAACTTGGTCTTATCTTTGACGTCGAGCGGGTAAACCCCGACTCTGTCACCGAGTTGGAACCCGTTCGACTAAAAGCCCACATTAGAGCTGCAGAACACAACATCCTTCTGCAGCTCCATAAGGATAAGCCATTGCACGGGGTCTTCTTTAAAAATATAGAAGACCTCGGCTTATCCGAAAGGCTGACCTTCGCCTTCTTAAGGTCAGCTGGGCTGAAATCTGAGACCGAGGGATTCATAATGGCTTGCCAGGATGGTGTATTTAACACTCTCGTCTATCAACGTCGTGTCATGGGTATGGAGGTCCCTGATGTCAGCTGCAGGGCGCCGGAGACTGTAATGCACTTACTGTCAGCTTGCCCGACATACGCAGTCTCTGCCTATATTCATAGACACAACGCAGCATTACGAGTGCTTTACTATCATCTAAGGCACTCGTATGGGATAGACGAAACACCAGTGCTGTTTTACGTTCCGGGGGATATTGAATCCGTTGTGGGGAATGAGAAGTGTCTAATTTATTGGAACTACTCGTTTCCCACCGTCAGGCAAATACAAGCCAACAAGCCTGACATAGTACTCCTCGACCACCAACTCAAGACAATGTATGTCGTGGAATTCTCAGCTCCCGCTGAGAGCAACATTGTCTTGAAAGAGGAGGAAAAACGGACAAAATATCGAGATTTGCTCTTCGAACTCCGCAGGCTTTATCCAGACCATTCTGTTAAAATAGTGGTACTGATTATAGGAGCCCTCGGTGGAATGAGACAGACGCTGCTTTCAGAACTAAAGATCATACCGGCATGCCGAGATTCGGCAGAGATCTTAGCCGGTAGAATGCAGAAGGCTGTCATCCTCGGTTCATTGCGTCTACTCAGGGCACACGATTCGCGGACCCGGTAGTCACTCACCCCACGGGCGTGGGGAGTGGCTATTGGTATTACCAGCTCCCCTCTGTGAGGGTCGGAGCCACAGAGTAGGGTGACTGGTTTTTTGCAAAAAAAAAAAAAAAAAAAAAACTTTATTCCATAATACCAAACAGGCATAGAACAAGTCACAGATTACAAATAGTGTATAATTAATAATTTATAATAGTATAATGGTAATAATAAAAGAGGTTTTACATATTAAAATATCATTAAAATACAACAATATACTGTTACACATTAAAACAAAGTCCATAATTAAAAGGTTTTGAAGTATAAAGTACACAATAGAATTCATATGAATTTATATAATTTTTTATAAGTAGTTTTAAAGAGTAGACTGGAAAAATTCTGATATATTGTAAAAGTTATGGTTTATAAGACATTGCTTGAATTCTGATTTGAATCTTCTATTTGGTAGATTTTTAAGATTTTGAGGTAGATGATTATATATTTTCAATAGTTGAATGACTACATTTCTTTGTACTAGAGTGAAAGAGGTTTGAGGTGGACGTAGCATTAGGTTAGTCTGACCTCTTGTAGTATATGGATGAACCGTTTCATACCTGGTAATCAGTTCACTGTAATTGTCTTTCACAAAACACACACATTCATGTATATATAGACATGGTAAGGTCAGAATTTTTTTCTGTTTAAATATTTTGCGGCATGTTTCTCTCTTTTTTAGATGGAATATGCTTCTCAAGCAAGACTTTTGGAGTCTGAGGATTCTTGTAGCCTCGGATAAATTTCCCCAAAAGATGATCCCATATTTTATTCTTGAATTCACATATGCATAGTAAGCACTTAATGCAGCATGTTCATTGACCTGATTAGATATGGTACGCAGAGCATAGATGAATGAACTTATTTTGCCAGCAAGATATTGTATGTGGCATTTCCAATTTAATTGTGAGTTAATTTCTACACCCAGGAATTTTACGTGATTTGTGAATATGAGATTCTGGTTTCTGTATGGTATTATCAGAGCGTTTTCCTGCCTCAGGCTAAATTTTATTAGGTTGGTTTTCTCTATATTCAATTTTAAATTGTTCTGTGTGTACCACTCTTCTGTTCTATCAATGGTGGTAGTTATTTCTACCGCTAATTCTTCTTTTGATTCTGTTATTATTAGTGAATTATCATCTGCAAATAGATTTAACTGATTCGTTATCTTGGGTAAATCATTTGTGTAGAGTAGAAATAATATTGGCCCGAGTATTGATCCTTGTGGTACACCTTTCTTAGATGTTACCCAATTTGATTTGATCTCTTTTCCTGCTTTGATTGACATTACGCATTGTTGTCTATTGTGTAGATATGACTTTAAAATATCAAGTATTTTCCCTCTGAATCCTATTGTTGCCATTTTTTCTAATAAGATTTCGTGATCAACACTGTCAAATGCTTTTGACAAGTCCATGAATAAACCAGCCACATAGTCTTTGTGACTGATCCCTTCTAAGATTTCGCATAAGGCTAAATAGATGGCTCTTGTTGTAAGATCTTCCTTTAACGTAGGCACTTTGCATTTCTATTATCAGATTATATTTCTCCGTGAAATCAAGTATTCTATTTAATAGTACTTTCTCAAATATTTTGGCTATTATTGATATTAGTGCTATGGGTCTATAATTAGATATATCTTCTTTGCTTCCTTTTTTGTGGATTGGTTTAATAATGGTCTTTTTTAATTCATCGGGAAAAACACCTTGCATGAAACATAGGTTAATAATCTGTGATATTTGTACAGACAGTTCTTTTGAGCAGTATTTTATTAATTTCGTTGGTATTTCATCTGGTCCAACAGACGAGGTATCTTTCAAAGAGTGTATTATGTTAAATATTTCTGTGGGTATTGTATCATATAAGAACATGGTATCATTATTCTTATAGACATGTTCTAGATTCCTTACGGAATTTGTATTAACATCTGCACATGCATTTAGGAAGAATTCATTTACATCGTTCAGGATTTCCATGGCAGTTTTATTGGTATCTGCTTTTAGATTCTCCGTTTCAAATTGTGTATTGGAATCTTTGCCAGTTATGTCTTTTACCAGATCCCATGTTGCCCTGACTTTATTGTTGGAATTCATTATGTAATTTGTATGAGATTTTTTCTTGGCCATATAGATTGAGTTTCTAAGTTCCTTAGAGTACTGTTTATATAATTCCCTGGTTACATTTCCCTGCAACATTTCATCATATAGTTGCCTTTTTATTCTGGCTTTTCTTTTGATGTTTTCATCTATCCAATTTACATTATCTTGTTGATGGCCAATGCATAATTTTTTGGGATAAACTTCATCCAAAATTGTCCTGAGTGTTGTTATTAATGCCTGTGTGCATGCGTTTGAGTCTCCACCTGACAACATATCCGCCCAATCTACAGAATCCAGTTTTTCTTTGAATGCAGGCATGAATTCATTCGTAATGGCTCTCTTTATTGTTTTTACTTTTCTATTCTTTTGTATATACTTTGTTGTAAAATGTATTTCTTGGCCAAAGTGATCAGATAGTCCGTTTTTATTTACTGAACTCTCATAATCAGGAATATTTATGAATATATTATCTATTGTTGTTGCTGTATTGTTTTGGATATTTATCCTGATTGGTTCATTTATAGTAGGTTTAAAGTCAAAAGAGGCCATTAGATCTAGAAAAATTTTTACATTTCTGTCCAAGCTGTCTTGTACATTCAAGTTGAAATCACCACAAACTGTTATAACGTGATTTCGTGTTTTGCTTGTAATTGATAACAAAATGTCTTCTAATGTACTGATAAATGTGTCAAAGTCTGCTCTTGGAGGGTGATATATACATATAATAATGATTTTTGCATTTATTATTTCTACAGCGCTTCATTCAATTACTGACTCGATACTTTTTTGTTTTAGGGGTTCCAATTCTTTAAACTGTAGGTTATTGCGTAGAAATATACAACTGCCACCGTGTATTTTAGATGATCTCATATAGCAAGAAGCCATAGTAAAATTCTTTATTTTATAGTTTTGCACGTTGTTTGTGATCCAGTGTTCTGTAAAAGTTAAAACATTAAAATGGTGATTTGTATTATTTAAAAATATTGTGATTTCATCTAGTTTATTTGTAAGACATTCTACATTTTGGTGATAGATTTTGAATTTGTTTCCATTTTCACTCTTTGTATTTTTATCTGTCTTTATACTAAAAAATAATTCTGGTTAGTGGCATCTTGCTCTTTGTATTCCCATACTTTTTTAAAATCAAATCGGCGAAATCCAACACCACTGGGCCAAAATTCTGGATCATACAATTTATCTTTATGCTTGAAGTTTGCCGCTACCATGAAACATTGCCGTGGATTATTTCCATTTTTGAGTTCTTTAACTGAAATATTTTCTTCTTCTCCCAGTTTGGTTTTTATAAAGTTTTGAATATACACACTGACAACTACTGACAATTACTTTGACAGCTTACGCACCAACTTGAATTTTTTTAAACGAATAATTGCCTGTACTTAATACATGAACTGTGATTGGTCGATTTCATATCCATCCTAGAACGTATATGAAATATATCCGTTCAGTTAACTGGAATGGCCCACATCCATTCTACAGACTGTACGGAAAACAGCAAATTTACATAAAGGAGTAGAAAAAATAAATTAGCTTCGGGATGTTTTGCTAGTTGTCTAAATTGTCTGCATTTTATTGACGATGCGCTATAACTTATCTTCAAGGAAAATACAATTTCTTTTTAATAATAAGCATATTATTAATTTTCTCTTCTTTAAACTATTTTGTAAGGAAATATGGGTTAATCCCCAAGTTTTTTGTGGAAATATTTGTGAAATATTCACGACACTCTTTTTAAATTTAAAGATGTTACCAAAAGGCAGTCGTTCTCAACCTACAAAAGGATCTTCCATATGTAAACTATCATGTTTACAATAAAACCCTGTTGAGAAGCACTGCACTTTTTCGCTCCACTCCCTCTGCGCATAAATACAAAAATAAACCTACTGCGTCGCTTGACTCAATCTGGCAATGTCTCGTTTTTATACGCATCAGAATGTGAGTTGTTGCTTTGGTTTAGAGTGCATTAGCGTATCTTTTGAGATTAAGAATATATTTGTGGTTTCTAACAAAGTATAACAAATGTGTTCAAGAAGAAAATGGTAGATTTGCTATAAATATCAACTTTTATTGTTACGATAATCCATATTTTCTTAATATCTGTAAAGTACTCGCATTTATTGACGTAAACTGTGCGTTAACAGCATTTTAAATATTACCGCGTATTGCAACATTGCCAAGTCGCTAACTTCTGCTCACCAACTTAGCTGAGGCAAGCCAAGAGCGACCAAAGCTCACGCATTTTCAACATATTTTACAGAAAACCGAATACCGCTACTCAAATTTTTCTCATAGATACAGAACATTAATAAAAATGTATGTATACACTTTCAAGTTAATCATAAGAAAACTTTTTTGTTGGGAACGTCCTTAAAGGCAAATTGATGGAACAGATTTAATTAAGGAATGTTGATTTTGATATAATTAACCCTTTTTTTGACATAATATTTTAGATTGATTTTTGATTTATAAAATGACACTTCCAAGCTGTCTTAGATTTTATTTAACTCAGAGAATATTTAACTGGGAAATATTTTTTATTATAGTACTTCCAAAAAGAGCTTCCCGCCCGTGCTGAAGCTGATCCAGAGGGATTGATGCAGTCCGCATATAGTATGAAATATAACGCCAAAAAGATGAAGAAACTAGAGAAAGAATATAACGTAATAAAAACAAAGGAACAAGAGGAAATGTCAGAATTGAAGGTATTATATTGTTACGTCCTCACAATTTTCAGTAAACACTCCGTGGATTCGAATAACTTGCAACAAGAATTTTCACAAACCACTGATTTATTTAATCACTAAAATTACACTAGCAAATACTTAAAAATCACACAACTAATAATAACTTAATCTAATATAATTTCACTACTTTTAAAACACTAAGCACTTTACTTTTCTTCTTAAACTTAGTCAACTCTTGTCTAACCTAAAAACTCTCTTGTCTGTTTACTTCACTAAACTGCATACTTCACTCAACTGAACTCTTCTTCTACAAACTGTTTCTGTAACCAGAACCACAGATTACCCAGAACTGTACTGGATGCTAAACTGAACTGTTTATCCTTCACTAAACTGTACTGTACTCTTCTCCCATCTGCTGGCTTCACCTCTTTATATACCCACTTGGAATGTCCAGAATATCATTGTAGAACTTTCCAGAAATATACTGGAATTCTCTATAATTTTCTTAGGCACTACTAAATGGTGGTTCGCCAGTTGGCCCACAGATGGCGCCGCCCTTCTGGCCAGGGAGTAATTACAACTCTCCTCTCTGTTAGAGGGCAGCACATAACACTGCCCCCTCCTTAAGCCTGAACGTCCCGGTCAGGCATTTCAGATACCCTAGTATACTTTGCCAACCTGTCCAGGTGCACGATCTTCATCTTGGACTTCTTTCTACGTTGAATCCTATAAACAACGTCGTTGATCCGAGTGATGACAGAATACGGTCCTTCCCAAGGTGAGCGAGGCTTCGAGAATCCTTCTTCACTCCGCTGTGGGTTATACAGCCAAACCGAGTCCCCCACCTTGAATCCTGCTGAACTGGCATTGCGGTCATATCTAGCCTTCATTCGATCACCACTCCCTGTAGGTGACCTCTTGGCAGCCACATTCGCACAACCCTTGCAACTGCGACACCAAGCCTCCACATCCTGACAGCTATTTACCCAGTAAAATCGCTCCCGTACTCTAGCCAAAGTCTTATTTCTGCTAAAGTGCTCTCTGGATATTCCCTCGTGCACTTCCCGAAGTACTTTTGGTACTCGGCACCTAGGTATCAGCAACCGCATGGTAACTTCTTTCCCATCCGGGCTCTCCCATGCTCTCCGTAATAGTCCATCTATAACCCTAAGTGAATCCCATTGCGCCCATAAAGCCTTCAGTCCAACACTTTTACTGGAAACGTCCTTCCATTCCGGGCGGATTCCTTTTTCTTTCGCCTTCAACATTGGTCCAATTTCATCGTCGTTCAGTTGTTCCTCTCTTAGAACTTTCTTTGACCAGTCCTTCGGAACCTCTATCTTAACTGCCTTCACTTCTGCTATATCCTGCTGCTTCTTTACATTCTCGGCATTCACTTCCTTAGGGCTCCTCTGGCGACAGTACCTCTTGACATGCCCCAATTTGCCGCAATTATAACAGCGGATTACTTTTGTCGGACCTCCAGCACTTCGCTGCTGCTTCGGCTCCTGTTTCGGCGGTTGCGGTTCCTGTTTCAGCTCCGGTCGCGAACTTAATTCGTTTAGTACTTGTGCGACCATTTTCTGTATGTCTGTTAACATAACAATCAATCTCATCTTATCAGAGCGGACTTCCTCTTTCTTTGCAGTGTTTACTTCTCCAGGATTCCATTCTCGACACTGCCGCATCATATGTCCTGGTTTGCTGCACTGATAACACCGAATCACCTTCCTTGGCTGTCCTTCGCTCTGTTCTCTTTCCTGCTTCCTTGGAGCATCTGGTTTGGTCATCAACTGGCTTATCATTTTGTGCATGTCAGCCATCAAAGATTCCATATTTGATTTTTCTAAATGGTTCCCTTCTTCTACTTTCATGGCTCGTACTCTCGGATGTAGAGTCTCTTCATAAGCGGCTTCAACTTCGAGGGCATGGATCAAGGCTTCGCTACCAGTCTTAGCTCGAGATAATCTAAGGACTCGCCTGATCTCCTCGTCTCTTATGCCATCAATGAAAGTATCAACTGTTAACTGTTCCTGGAATTCTTTGGGTGCATCCGGGTAAGCCAGGTACGTCAGTCGCTCAACAGCTGCTTCAAAATCTTGTAAACTTTCCCCAACCTTTTGTGTGCGTGATTTGAGCTGAGTCCTGTATACTTGGGCGAGGTGTTGGTCGCCATATCTTAGATCTAGTGCAGCTTCCAAAACTTTAAAATCCCGTTGCTGCGTCACTGGGATACTCTGGAGCAACTCTGAGGCTTGGCCCCTTAATGCTAGCACCAATGCCATAGCTTTGTCTTCATTACTCCAATTGTTTGCGTATGCCGCTGCCTCAAATTGTCTTTTATAGGTTGACCAAGAAGTTTGACCATCAAAGGAAGGCGGTTGTAATCGAGGACCTGACGATGATAATACCAGCTGGCCTCCTTGTTCTCTTAACAGTCGCTTAAGTCGCTCTACCTCTCCTTCAACTGCACGAAATTTTCCTTCTATATCGGTAACTTTCCCTTCAACGCCAGTAACTTTTCCTTTGACTACAGTTACTTCCTCTTCAACCTTATTTACTTTCCCTTTGACATCACTCACTTCTTCTTCGACAGCAGTCACTTTTCCTTCGACGCCAGTCACTTTTTGTTCAACTTTATCTACTTTTTCCTTGACCTCATTAGTGGCTGACAGGATAGCATCTTGTTGCCCTTGTATAATTTTCCTTAATTCTTCTTTCTCTTCTAGACGTCGTTTTTCTTGTTCTTCTTTTTCTTCCCGACGTTGTCTTTCTTGTTCTTCTTTTTCTTCCAGACGTCGTCTTTCTTGTTCTTCTTTTTCCTCCTGACGGCGTCTTTCTTGTTCTTCTTTTTCTTCTAGTTTTTCTTTCTGACGTCGTCTTTCTTGTTCTTCTTGACGCCTTTCTTGTTCTTCTTTCTCCTCTTGGCGTCGTTTCTCTTGCTCTTCCTTTTCTTCTTGACGTCGTTTCTCTTGTTCCTCTTTTTCCTCTAGCATCATTTTTCTAAATGCGGCGAACATGTCTTGCATTTGTTTTTCAGCAGCCATGCTTCTTGTTTCCATTCAAAAACTAACAAACAACACTAACAAGCCTTATTTAAAGTCTATGCCAGGTACAAGTCAAATATTTTCTAAAGTCTATATCACTTCTCAGTTGAAAGCACTTAAATAAAACTACACTAATTTCTAAACAGAATGTTGCAGAAATTTCTTCACAGTAGCACAAATAAGTCTCGTCTAATGTCTATATCACTTTCCAGTTCGACTCACTTCGCTATCTCCAGTGGTTTCCAAATAGAACACTATGGAACTTCGTCGAATTCTTCAGAAATTCTGTTGCAATCCCGCTTCTGACACCAATTGTTACGTCCTCACAATTTTCAGTAAACACTCCGTGGATTCGAATAACTTGCAACAAGAATTTTCACAAACCACTGATTTATTTAATCACTAAAATTACACTAGCAAATACTTAAAAATC
Source organism: Leptura quadrifasciata (assembly GCA_963675555.1). Lineage (NCBI taxonomy): Eukaryota > Metazoa > Arthropoda > Insecta > Coleoptera > Cerambycidae > Leptura > Leptura quadrifasciata. The sequence continues at coordinate 76,665,263 of OY776673.1, read as the reverse complement.
ACACAACTAATAATAACTTAATCTAATATAATTTCACTACTTTTAAAACACTAAGCACTTTACTTTTCTTCTTAAACTTAGTCAACTCTTGTCTAACCTAAAAACTCTCTTGTCTGTTTACTTCACTAAACTGCATACTTCACTCAACTGAACTCTTCTTCTACAAACTGTTTCTGTAACCAGAACCACAGATTACCCAGAACTGTACTGGATGCTAAACTGAACTGTTTATCCTTCACTAAACTGTACTGTACTCTTCTCCCATCTGCTGGCTTCACCTCTTTATATACCCACTTGGAATGTCCAGAATATCATTGTAGAACTTTCCAGAAATATACTGGAATTCTCTATAATTTTCTTAGGCACTACTAAATGGTGGTTCGCCAGTTGGCCCACAGATGGCGCCGCCCTTCTGGCCAGGGAGTAATTACAACTCTCCTCTCTGTTAGAGGGCAGCACATAACAATATCAATATTTATAATTAATTCTATTTGTTATAATTTTGTTTTCATTGAAATTTTAGAGGCTTCGGCAAGAAAACAAACAACTAAGGCACAGATGTGAAATGTTAGAGGAAGAAAGTAAAGCTCTTGCTGATCGCTTGGTAAGAGGGCAAGTTAGTAGAGCCGAAGAAGAGGAAACAACATTTGTGGTACAAAGAGAATTGGATGTACTGCGACACACACATTTAGAAACCACCCATCAACTTGCTTTGGCTAATGAAAAGATCAGATCATTATCTTTGATGATGGAAGAAACAGTAAGTTTAAATTACCCTCTTATTACAATATAATATATTATATGTTATATTGTTATTTTAATATAATGTTGCTCTCACATTCTGGTGGTTAGAGACAGGAGCCCAAGCCTATGAGTATATTTTCCTGTGGCAGAGAAATTTTACGTCAGTGCTAGGTACACCAGATTATTTTTACTCAATAATATTTCCTTTTTGAAAGTTCACCCTTTATTGCCATTTTAATTTGCCTCAGGTCTGACTAGCTCTAGCATAAATGTCAGAAAAACTTTTATCTTATTGAATGTAAAGTAAAGTCTTTTAATGCAGTATCTCGGTGGTTCAACTGTGTTCACGTATATGGACATACATGAATAATGTTTTTGGGCTATTTGCTTTAACTTTGTGTGCAGGAGAAAATGAAATTGACAATGTCCAAGCCGAAACTGAAATTTTCGTAAAATGTTAGTAATTCCTTCGGATCCAATTCTTCCAATTTCGTAACTAACTCTTCCTTTTAAGTCCTCAACATTGCTCAGTCTATTAAAATAAATTTCAGATTGAAGGTAACCCCATAAAAAATAATCCAATGTGGTTAGGTCCAGAGATCTAGCTGGCCATTCTATTGAACCGTGTCTTCCAGTCTATCTGTATAAGAAAGTTTCGTTTAAATAATTACACACTATTACTGAATAATGCAGTGGTGTGCCATCATATTGAAACTATATGGAGTTTTCTGGTACATTAGGGTTTTCACCATTTGGATACAGTGCGGCAAGTCTTGGAATTATGTTTTATTGGAGCAGCTCCAAAAAATTCTAGTCCCCTCCAGCCCACATGTTAACTTTCTGTGGGTACGTGCTTCATCATGTGACCAATATTGACAATTTTGCGTATTTACAGCGCCATTTAAACAAAAGGTGGCCTCATCAGAAAAAAGTCCTTGACTTAAGAAATGTGGGTTGGTATTACATCTTTTCATTATGATTTTGCAAAATTCTACTCTGCGACCGAAATCATCTTAAGATTTTGATCTAAATTCACTTTATATAGATGCCATTTATTATTTTTCAAATATTTTAAAACATACCTGAAATTGCAGGACGAAATTATTTCTTACATGACCACAATCTCGGAACCTCTTTTCAGTTTTGCTAACAGTTGATTGTATAAATAGGTCGATCAGGGTATGTACCATTAACTAATTTACAAACCTGAATTTGTGTTCCAAGCATGTCTCTATAGCCAATCTCCATTCTGTGATTTCTAGCATACATCGAGACAGTCTTCAATAGAAGAGATAACACTTAAGCAGGAACAATTGCAACAAAGGGAAGAGATGATAGAGTGTCTACAGGAGGAATTGGTAAAAGTGAGGTTAAGGGAAGCCGAAAATGATGCTGTAATACGTGATTTGAGATCGAGAATTCATGAGTTAGAGGAAGATAAAAAGACTTTAAGGGAAATTACGCCAGATAATAGCGTAGCTCATTTACAGGAAGAGCTGATAGCTGTGAAACTTAGAGAAGCTGAAGCCAATCTTTCTCTCAAGGATCTTAGGCAACGAGTTTCGGAGCTCGGTGCTCAATGGCAGAGGCACCTTCAAGTAGTATTGACGTCGATTTTATTTGGGTAATTTTTATTGATTTAATCTTTTCTAGGAACATAAGCAAGAACCCACTTCTTCGGGTGAAGCTCATAGCACTCCTAAAAAATTACTATTTTGGGAAAATCGTCATAACGAAACACAGAAATTGGAGGAGGAACTCATGACAACTAGAATCAGAGAAATGGAAACTCTTACTGAAGTCAAAGAACTACGTCTTAAGGTGAGAATTTAAAGTGTTAAAGTGAAGTATTAAAACCTATTTTGTAATTATAGAGAATGTATAATCAAAAATGAACTTCACAATAGCCTATATAAGCCCATTCTATACTTATTATCTTTTGTAGGTTATGGAATTGGAAACTCAGGTGCAAGTTAGCACCAACCAACTACGTAGGCAAGATGAGGAGATCAAAAAGCAGAGAGAATGTTTAGAAATGGCTGAGTTAAAGGATAGAGAAGCTGCTGCTCGTCTTCTTGATGAACAAAGGAGATATTCTGATCTTGAAAGTAAAATGCAGGATGAATTAATGAAGGCAAAAATTAGTGATGCTGAAAAAACCCAGGCAGTTGCTGAACTCACTCAAAAAATTAGTCAACTTGAGTTGAAGGTAACAACATATTATGTACTAAATGACTACTTATTAAGGTATAAATCCGCTACTTTTATTATATTAAACAGTTTTTTTTCTACTTCCGGTTAATTCATGAAAAGCAACTTTATTTTTGGAAAGCAAAAAAGGTAACTTTTTCACGACTCCAATTGAAAATTCAATATTTTGTGGTCCTTAGGCCTTCAGATTCGTTTAAAAAATCCGAACAACAACCAATTTTCTCTCAACAGAAAGGCCATGAAAGAAATATCTAAATAGTAAAATTTTAATAGGTTGATCATATGCTTGTAGAACAATTCATAAATTTTGGGCAGTAATAACCCGTTTTCTATTATTTAATATGCCATCAATTTTTAACTTAAAGAAAAATTTACTGGTTATAAAATTATTGAAAAAGTCTCCTTAAAATGAAAACCTCTATTATTCCCATTATTTGAATCATTGAATATCACTTTTTTAAAATTAGGTTCATATTATGCAAAAGGCAACTAACTTCACTAATATTAAATTTGAAATGGAGCAGTTTCTCTATAATATTTGTGTATATTTAAGTTTTTATTTACGTGTACTATTTGAATGATTTTCGATGTTGAACGATGTATCCGTCCATAGTGTTTTACCATAATTTTCGGACATTCCGCACTACATGCCGCTGCCGTTCTGCTTCTATTAGTAATTAGTGACTTTGGCTTAAAGTAAATGGTTAAATCATATACACATATGTTCGGAACTGGTGGTAGTGTTATTGATTTAGTTATCACTAATAATAAAGATGATATTGAAGTAGCAGTTTTAGATGAGCGAAATATAAGTGATCATAACATTATAGAAATAAGTCTTCCTAAAATAAATAAAAATAAAACCTGTACAATTAGAAATAAACTTAAAGATATAGTCTTGTTTCAAGCAGAAAGTTGTAGGCAATTTTGACTGTAGAGTTAGCGATATTAATCAGAAATATGATATATTCTACACGAGCACGGAGCATTGTTATCCAATATAAAATAGCTAATGTCTGTTACCAGAATACCCTCTTGTTGTAAGAATTCTTTCACCAAAATTAAATTTCAACTTTCTACCACAATATTGTTTGTATGGCATGGAAAATATTTCTAGAAATACGAAAAGTAGCTCAATGCAAAATTTTTCTCTACAAAATTTCAAAACTCTTGTTATTCTTTATTGTTTCTTGGGAGACACAAAAAATATGATGAATTTATATTTAATTTTCTCTTTAAGTGATAAATATAAATACAGTACATATAATAGACAACCCCCAAATCTAAACGTAAGACTGTCTCGAGTGTATTAAAAGTTATTTAACGTCGGTCTATTTCCGTGACTGAAGCTTATCACCGGCATCTGATGATAGGCTCTCCGAAGGATGGTATATCCACCACACAATCCTCTTCTAAGGTTGCATAGCTTCTGCATATACACTGTGACAGGAGGTTATATTTATGAAAAACATAGACATATACATTATCCACTACCCACTAATGCTGCTAGAGTAGAAGCTGCTGTATCTGCTAATCAGCTGACCGCTGTGCTTTCATATCCAGAGATAAATAATATGGAAAGAAAAATATTAATTATTATTTTTTGCTTATTTAAGTACATAATTTTTTTATCTTGAAACTTATTGATTTTTTTTGGAAAGGCGGGTAGGAGGTAGAGGCCAAATTACATTTAATGCTGGCGGGGCCAAATGTGGCCTGTCCGAGACTGGGAAAGATAATGGGATAGTGAGAAGATGGTGGGTAGAAAACATTATGAGAATATTCTGGGAAAATGATAGAGTATGGCGGAAAATGAGGGAAAGAAGTTGGAACACAAGCCTAGCTGGGGTTATAGGCATTAATAAATAAAATAAAAATGCACCAAATTAAGATCAATATCTATCACATTGTGAATTAGACAAAGAAAACGGAAATAACTGACCATGTATATTTAATTTCTAGAGTCAAGAAATTGCAACAGAAGGCGAACTGAGGATTCATTCAGTAGATGACAGTGACAAAGTTAGGGACCTCCAGGACAAAGTTGCTGATTTACAAGCGGAAGTAAGTTTTGTCTATTCAGTTTTTTAATGTTTGTTAATATGCATAGAAAATGAGGTTGAAGACACTTGCTTTTGCTTTTATTTGAGTTTATTTGTACATAATGTAAATAAAACTCATGGAAAGTCAACACATTAAATTATATAGCAATTTATTTTCGCAGTTGATAAAAAAAAATTGTGAAATCTCTTACTAGTATTCACTATTGGGTTAACAAAGAGAATTTGGAAAGATTTTATGTATTCTCTAGATATTTTGCAAACAATTACCGGTTTGAGTACTTCAAAGACCATAACTGTGAACTAGAAATCAGATAATCATTATCTGTTGATTGTTTGCTGTTAGATAATAGAGTTTAATTTTTCACACCTGTACTCAAAATAATATATGTGTAGTTGGCACTGTGAGTAACTTAGATTTTTTTTAAATATACAGGCTGTGTAATATTCAAAAAACATCCTTTTGATATCCAATTAGGTTAATTACAGAATTAATAAATTTCAGTTTTATCTGATATATGGCTCTGTAGATACGAGACATTCAAACCACTCAAATAATTAATTTCTGTTGTATGTAGTGCACAATACTTCTAGAAAACACAAATCATCTCTGTTGTTTTCTATAATGTGATGACTTGTTATTACTGCAGTGGTTTATAAAGAAGAAAATCTTCGATAATAGATTGTGCTATTAATTTCCTAGCAGTTTTCAGTCATTGAAACAGTTTAAGTTGACTAATTTTGCACAGTTAATCATTTTATAATGTATTTTAATAATAATTATAATGGCATTGAATTTTTTATATTAAAAACTAAACAAAAATTATCTTAAACTTCGTCGAATCAATGTTGTGATGCACGAGCAAAATATTTCCCTATCCGTGTTGACATAGTCATTTGAAGCATATAGTTGAGCGGGTTACCCACTAAAAGGCGCCCAGAAAATAAGTGACCAAATAATTGCATTGGACAAGCTAGTTTCATTTTTAAATCTAGGAACTTTGAAATATTTCTCAGTGGAGATAGCTTGGTAAAGATACTGTAATTTTTCAATTAGGTACAGTTAAATGACTTATAAATATCAAATTCCACCAGATTTTTCAGAAACATGTTCAAAATGTCGTCAGACGTACACTAAATATATCATTTATTATATGGTCTCTTTTAACTGAGATATGATACAGTGTGCTGTGACCATACAAAAAGAAGCTTGACTTCTAGTTAATGTGACAGATGTGAACACATTTGAACCAAAAAAGTAAAATTACGAAATTTTTTTATGCACACTTGCAGTACTCTCTTTCGGTTAAGAGATGCGATCGATACAGTATGGTAAACAGTAGCATTTTCAACATATTTAATTGTGTATTAGTGTATTTTCACAAAATTGTGATATGCTATGCAATTTTTACCACCAGATTCGTAACTAGTACTAAAGAGCTACAAAGAACCAGTTATTGTATCCCTGAATCTTAAAAAAGGTAAGTTTTTTATATGTCATGATAATGCGAAGATGCATCGTAGCCAAAAATATACATGTAAATGTATACATATATAGCGAATAGTTCTCTTTTTTAAAAAGTGTACCTTGTAAAGTGTTTTTGTTGAAAGTTTTTGATTTTATAGTAAATATTCCGAATTGCTACATCCTGAATCTTTAACAGAGTTAATACTAAAATCAGACAATTTTAATTTTATTTTGTGCAAACAATTTATGAATAAAAAGGATTTGATGAAGCATTGCCTATTTCAAAACATCTTTTTCATGTGTAATTTTTATAGCATAGTCTGTAATACTGCTACTGAGCATGGAACTCATAGAGTTGATGCAGATTATTTTGATGTCCCAAGATATGTTTCTTATTCTCATGCGGATTCTAAGATTTTCTGCTTCACACTTTCACACCATTTCAACTTTTGTACTGACAGGGATCATCACACTTACTGCCAGTTTTTCTTCCATCAAATAAACACAGAACAGACCACTAATTAATGGAGCGGGGAGTTTCAAAAGATGCAGGAACTTCAGTCACTCTACATTCATTAAAATTGTAAACTTATACTAATTAGAAGAGTATATAGAGAACGAGTTGCAACACTCGGGTTCTGCACGAGATTTACACTGTATAGAGTAATTTCTGATAAAGAGGTTTTGTGATACTCACTGTAGAGGCAAACTTGAATTGTACAAACTTTATTTAAAACTTTTTTGGCTATAATTAAAAAATTTCTGTTAAAGTACTTCCATCTATATTTTTCGATTTTCGCTTTTGTTGTGACCACTTCATACATATTTCTTTTTTCACAAGTATCCTTAGCAGTATTTCCAACTATATTCTAAATATTAACTTCCTGCGTTATTATTTATTTTTGTAGGTGATTATACTATGTTTATTCACCATTGAAAGTGTTTCCGGTTTCTTCCTTGGAAATAGCATGATTTACCTGCCAAATATTATTTTTCCCCATCAAGTAGTCCTTTTATATACAGCACCAACAGATGGACGGACAAACAGCTAGTTGAGCAGGTAGACGTAGTGATGGAATTCAATGACCTTAAGTTTTGTAACCAGTTTGAATCATAAATATCCCAAGTAATCTGTACATTGAGTTTTTGCGATTACAGTAATTGCTTTTAATAAATAAGGGAAAAAATGTATTAGAAGAATGCGTTAATTAATTTTTGAACATGTGTCTGAAGAAATTTGACTGAATTTAGACAAGTCCATTTATATAAATATAAAGGAAACATTGCAATATCTCCCGTTTCTGTAGAGGAATATTCCAAAGTTCCCAGGCTGACAAATTAATAAATCAATACATGGTCATCTTCTATGTAATGTATATTATTAATTAAAAATGAAAATAACCTGTTAAAAGCCTTTAGTGATCAAGTTCAAAAAATACGAGTTAACTATATCTTGCCTAATAGAGAAAATATGTATAGCATTTTTAGGAAACTATTTGACATTCGTTTTTGTAGCCATGCAAGTTCTTGAGCTATTTAGAACACAATATTTTGAGCGACCAGAGTAATTTCAACCTTTTTTTATAATATAAGAAATTGAGAAAACGATTAGGGGATATATTAGTATAGGTCTTAAGTAAAATAATACAATTCATGTCATATTCTGGAGCTCATAAAAACATTTGTTTTCTGGGTAATCAGTATCTATTGCTGTTTAATCTTCTTTATTTTATCATACTGGTAGAATTTCTCTTACAATTTTTTTAAGTGGTAAATTAATAAAAATGTTGTATTCACTGGTTTCACCAATTTTTTTTCAGCAGTTGTGACTCTAATTGTGCTAATAATCATTTATTTAGTTTCCCACGCCTATCACCAGTCCGGACACAGAGCCGTGGAAATGGCTCGAGTAAGTGTATAATTAAATTAATGCTTGGTGTTGTGTGTGATTGATTATTTTAGAAATTAATGATATAAGTAGATGAAATTTTGTATGTTTATTTTTCATATTCTTCGTAGATTTGGTATATTTACTTATCAAAAAGGAAAAATGTTTTTATTTGAATGAAACAGTGTTTTTATTTTTAAATTAAGAATTGGGTAAAATAACTTTTTATGTTTGTGCAAGTAAAAGTTTTGGGTGATTCAAGTAGAGGGTTGTATTAAAAAGATGAATTTAGACCTTTTGAGAAGCAAAATTGTATTTTAAGTGACATTTGTAAAGAGTTTTAGATTTATTAATTTGTTGCTAACAATTTAAGATAAAAAATCTATAGTATATTTTTTTACTAAAGTAGTAAATAAGAAAACGAAATATAAAATCATAAATTGAGGTAAATTGATAATTTGTTTTCATAATGATTTTAAGATTGCTATTTGTAAATAATAAAAGCATTAAATATAAAGTATTTCAGAGGACGACAGAAAATATATTAAATTATCTCCTCTACTCACGTCTCTCTGTCTATTTTTCTGTAGGGTGGCTTTTAAGGTACTGACTTCAGCTTTTTCTTACATAGTTATTTTAAAATAGATAAATAAATTATGGTGTGTGCTAAATTACAATAAATTAACATATTCATAATCATGTCCACTGTTGCCCACTAATGATACGCCATATTTTTAGTCTATATTGTTGCTACAATAAGCAAAGGTATTGAAAATAATTATAATTTATTTCACTAATTTGGTTTTAAATAACATTTTTGCCTATCATTTTTATATAATAATTACAAAATGTTTTGTTTTAATACTACTTCAAGATAATAAATATTTATTAAAGTCAGAGATACATGACTTAAGAGAGAAAAAAAAAATAAAGAAGAATAATTGTGCTGAAGTTTTTTTGTCTCATTGATATTTTACAGTGCATTATTACACAAGGTTGTTCCCATATTGGAATTGAAAACAGACTCGCCATGTTACTGCAACAAAATATGTTTATTTAGTTTGCCAATGCATGTTCTTTAAAACTGTACTGATATCTTTCCATTTTACTATGTACTTTTAAAGTAGTTGTAATTTTGATAGATATCGCCACCATTTAATATACAGAAATGGCTTCCTTGATTCCTGTCAATTCTATTATTTTATAATAAAAATAAACAAAAAATATGAAAATACAGACAGTAGTGAAAGGGTGATCTCGATAGTTTTGACACCAAGACAAATGCAGTCTACTCGATAAACAAGGAAAATTGTGTTCCTGCACCGTACGAAATGCAAGGAAAAAAAAGTTCATAATCTCTTGCAGGAACCGTTATCCGTTATTGATGTTGCATTTGTTAACAATGTTGGGTTGTTACAATAAATGGTTCTATGAAAATATATCGGTTAATCATGTAGTGTATAGTGTGTCTGTGGGAAATAACGTGTGTAGTGCATGCATGAAATTACAGTATATTAGTAAAGAACGTAAAGACTGATAAATAATTGTCTGTCCGAGAATAGGAAAGGTACATGATATTGTGAATATGTTAGGTAAAAATTTATTATACCATTTTTTTCTTACTTGCCTCAGAAGAACAGCATAGGCAATGAGAATTATTCAGTAATGGAGATTCCGCTATTTTAGTTCTCGTATAAGAAGCAACTGACACAAACTTTTCACCTTCGTATCAACTACTTCAGTGGCATAAACAGAACTGAATTAAGGAAGGGGGGGGGGGGGTGGGCTGGCAAAGCCAAGTGATAAAACTAACTGAAAGATGATTTAAGCTTCTGATGGATTTTAATCATCTAAAGTAAAGTATAGTGTTCACTGTTTCGATTTGGTATACGTGGAAACCAATTCAATGTTAATAAAAGTAAGAATTAGAATTATCTGGCCCTCTCCCACTCCCATACATGATTACTTAAGGATATATAATAATGCCGCGATTGTCGCGTGTAATGTTTATAATGTTGATATTATAATTATTTTACCGTTCGTCGTCGGTCGTTTGAGGGTCTAAAAAATTTATTAATAATAATTTTTTCGTGAAGTCTTTCTTCTTTCTATAGTTTAAAACATTTCGAGCATTATTTAAAATTAAATAAGCATTTATTTCAAGCATTACATAAAATGTTTGTAAATTTAATAATCTTGGCATTAAAATAAAAAAAAAAGGATTAATGGTAAATAAAATTATATAGAAATATTTTAAATTGTTCAACTATATAAAAAAATTAATTTTAACAACATAAAAAATAACTGCTAAACCGTAAAACTGTTGGAGATAATGTTACCAACACAAAACTAATTATGTGAATCAGCATTATGCGATAATTTGATAACGGCGAATTAATGCAAAAAATAAATATCATATCGTGTGATGCTAGTAAATAATGGATACAATTAATAATTATATTTAAAGTCACTACTCAATGTTTTACAAAACGTTTAAGTAGTATACATAAAAAATGTCATCCTTTTGGACAATTTTCGAAGCATTTGTTGACCTGCACAAGCGTTTTAAATATTTTTACCAAAACATCTGTATACATATATGTATATTTTCTGTTAGCTTTCATTTCAGACTATCATTGTTCATGCACACCTATTCCTATTAGGTCTATTGTCTATTGAAATCAAAAGATGATGATCTTTTAAAAGGTAATAATAATAACAAATAAAAGCAGAGTTGACATAATGCGTAACTACTTACCCTATAATAATGTATTTTTGGCTTTTGCACATGGAATTTCAACAATTTTGACACCCCGTAATGCTAAGACCTGACACGTGAACATTGAGGATTCTGATTATAAAAACGAGATTAACAAGATTTTTTTTTTCTTCAACAGAAAGTTAAATCAGTACCCATTAAGTTGAAAAAATATCTTACTTAAAAATACTTGAATTCAACGAGTATTGTTTACTTCTTAACCTATGCTCTTTTTCTATTATGCTTCTCGGATATACGAAAATCACAGGGTTTATATTTGCTATCCATCACATTAGTCTTTGCATAGTTTATTTTGGGAACAAGATAGTTGAAAATTAAATTTGGTGCATATTGAGTTACGTGATGGACATAGTGCGACATTTTAATGCTGTTGTAAAGAATAAATAATATACCCATATGTTAATATTAGGTTGATTTAAAACTACATAAATGGAGCAAGTAAGAAAACATGGGATAAGTTTGAAGATTGTAATTTTTCGTATTCCATACTTTTTCTTGTGTAGCTTTAAATTCTTTGTTTATTATTATTAGTATATGCACCTATTTTATAAATATAGAATATTGATATTATAGACAAGGATAATAACTAAAAAATATTTTAATAATAAATAAATAACACCACAGGTAATTACGACCCCCTTTATCACTATTTTAACTAAATAAAAGTTCATAAGATGTGCATATTCTTATGTGCTAAAAAGTTATCTAGAAGTGAATTTCGAGGTCATTTTAGTTCTAAAACTGTGTATATACCAAGAAAACGTTGGGAAAAAATTTTGTTTAAAAATGATTGTATAAATTTTACTAACAAATTGTAAAAAAAAAACATAATGATCCTGTTGGGTAGCATAATTTCTTTGTGATCCATTTTTCCAACTTGAAAGGATAATTTGAGCTCTAAACCGCACCTATTATATTCTCACTAGTAGTATTACCATTACCTAGTCATAATTTAGTATATTCAATATCTTATAGCCTACACATAAAACTTTGCCAGGTACATGCTTGCAAAAAAATAATAGCTTGCATAATTTATTCAATTTATGTGTGATGTCTTAAAAACACAAAATTTTAAGTTCGTTTCTAAAGAACTCTTATGTCTACCACCATCCAATGATAATTTTTTGATCATAGGTGGATCTTGATGATCAAGGGATGAGTAAGAATATGTGGTAGATTGTAGGCTATTGAACTTAAGGTGAACTCGAAATGAGCAATATACCACAATGTTTTTATACTATTAATATTTCCTGAGAAAGTAGTTATCAGCTTTATAAATTAATTGTTTTATTCAAGCAAAAGATCTTTGTTATTATTATTATGTTCCAACGTTTTCCTTGCCTAAAATTTATCAATAATTTAAATCATCTATTTCTATTTTTGCATGAGTATTATTGTCATATTTTTTTGCATATCACACATTTATTTTTTTTACTTCTTGTATGAGTTGCAGTAGATGCAGTGGTATATCAATTTGCAAATACATACATATACATATAGTAGATTGTTGATGATATATTTGAAATTTAAAATGCATAATTATGTTTAGATTAGATATATAAGAAAGCAATAATCAAAATCCTAAACAGAAGCCTAAATATATTAAGAATTCTGAAGCTGAAACCAACTCTGGTAGGTGTTCCAAACTAAAGTAGTAGGTTTGCGAGAGGAACGTTGCTCCAAGGTCAATTCATAACTAGAAGATCTAAGTTACCATCTGACTACTATTTGCACTAATATTTTAACGTTGGAATTAGTAAAAAAGTAGTCGGTGAAATGTTGCTTGGGATGGCCAAAAATAATAAATATTTCCTTATCGGATCTCTCTCTCTCTCTCTCTCTTGGATTATGCCCACCTTAAGATTTTATATGTGAGAATACATTATAAGATCAAATTTCTTTTGCAAATTAAATCAGTTATTTAAATATTTGTTAACTGATGGTTTGTCAATTTTTCACCAGCTTGCATTGGACTTAACATTTTATACATGTCAAAATATTAGTTAAAAATATTTAAAATTGCATGTCTTGAGCAAATTTCTTTTATTAGGTACATTTTTACGCGGTGTATGTTTTTATCATATTTAAGAAATATATTTTGAATTTATTTTAACACTTATTCATTATTTAGGTATAATCTAAAATGGAAATTAAGTTGAGAACGAACATTTACGTGTAGGGTTGTCAACTTTTATGGTATTGGATTTGTTGCATTTCAAGAAAAAATTTTGTATAGTTGAAATCACGAATGTTGTTATTTACATCATCAATTTATGTACTTATCACGACGTGGATTTTCTATTTTTGTAAATACAAAACGCATAGGATGTATTTAACAGAAAGTCACGTCGGCTGTGGCCACGGCAGAAGTCCAAAGCATAATGCAATTTTACAAATGAATAATACAAATGCTAGTTGTAGCCGCAGCCAACGTTCAGGAGTCTGAGTTCTCTGTCAATTCAGTACCGTGTAGTGGACATATATATCAAATGTATTGATTGCATATTTCTTTTAGTTTTTTATAAATTTTCAACGTTTGTTACTGTAAGTTTCCTGTAATTAGGTAAATAGTTTGTTAGTGTTTTAGATTTAGTTTTACTGTTTGTAAAGAAACTATCCTCAAAATGGTGACAGCGAATGTTAAAATTCATCGTATTTTCATTACAAATTACTTGTCTTTTGCATACGTTGATATGCCGATGTGTGTCATTCTGTGTGACCTCGAGATGATTTGATTCTGAAATTAAAAAATGATGACGTGAATGACAACATTCATGATTTGAACTATGCTTTAGATATATTAATGACATACGGTTCCTAACGTATCATCAGCATACTATGTCTAGTTCTATGGCCCCCGCACATTATCTACAAACATGGAGATGTAATAACTAGAATTGCAAATTTCCCGATTAGCTACATGCATTAATAAAATTGTGTGGGGCTTCAAAAATTACTACGTTATAGTCGAGTACAGTTTTGTTGGGCAGTCAAGAAACGCAACAAAAACTTTACGAGCTAATTATTAATGGCGGTCTCATCAAACAAGCCAACGTACATTAAAAACCTATAAAGGTAAGTGATTTAATTTGCCGGTGGTATAGTACAGAGAGTAACGGTATTTTAATGCGGTCATAAAGTTTTTGTTGCTTTTTTTGACTGGCTAGCAAAACTGTACCTGACTATACATAAAATCAAACTTTATTAGCGAAAAATGTTAAATCTGAATACTCACCATTCTTTCCCAATTTTGTGTAAACAAACTTACATTATTTATCCAAGAAAATCTGTTTTTAAAACCTCATTGAAAAATTAAATTTATAGGATTTCAACTCGCACTTAATGCACGTTTTGCTTACCATATTAGAATCATTAGGAAAAGGTTAAAACTAAAAAAAAGTTTTAAGTTTCCAAATGTATTGATTTTTTGTAAAAGTGGTTTCCAGACACATAAAGTATTAACTTATGCAAAATAGTCCCTCTGCTAAAATATCCCCTTAAATAGAACTATGGACTAGTTTTCAAAACTTCAATAGCTCTTGGCCTATATTGGTCTGCTGCTAGAATGTAAAACCAATAAGCCCTGGAACCTGGTTCCAATGAATGGCTTTTTATGAATTATTTGGAGTTGTTCAGTTGGAACCCAATATAAAAAAGTTCCTGACAGTTTTATATTTAAATATTATTCAGACTTTTGAATTTACTGAAAAAGTTAACCTGTCATTAATATTAAAACGAAATCATCATATTGTAATGTAAATATAAGACAACTATTGAAAATAAAAAACCTGACATAAACGCAAATGCACAAAAGATTGTTAAAAACTCCAACGACCATTCTTCGGAATCCTTAGCTTAACGTCAGCTTAACACAACGCAGACTTAAGTTTGAATTGTACAACTGGGCCTTAGGCTCTTACAAAAATACATGTATTTAGTCTCTTTACTGATTAATATTTATTGCCAATTTGTGTTTTATAAAAGTGTCGTGAAGTATTTCTAATAAATCGATGAGAGTGGATCAAGAGTTATTCACATTTTGGCAGTGTGTCTGAGAAACCTCCTTCAACTTTTATGGCTTGTAGTCCTGTTTAAGGAGACAACTGTATGGTGGGAGGGGGGGGATGGGCGTATTTATATGACGGCTATTTTTTACAAATCAATATCTTTGGTGTCCGAAAACTACTTTTACAAAATGCCAAACCCTCGATAGCTCTTGGTCTATTAACACGTTGCATGCCAGTGCATTTTACATACCACAACATATGGCCGAGAATTTTTGTGCAACCGCATGGGGTGGCACTGGCTCGAAAAAATTAGTTGCAGTATCACTACCCAAGTAAACGCGGGTGTTGGGTTTTTAGCTATTCTCTGGTAAGGAAATACAAAAATATAACAATTTATCTTTGGCACAGAAAACACAAAAAACAACTGAAAATAAAACATAAACATATAGTTGAGTTCATGAACAAAAATATACTTTACTCTAATGCCTACGCACAACACTCTCTATAGAAGCCAACGCCGTACTGAAGCAGACCTGTTAAAATAAGATAGGCAAGTCATACACGAAGAGGCGGATATGACACTGGTCATGCACAACCGAATCCCCGTAAACACGAGATAGTCCATTTAACAAGGTACAAAAAAGGCCAAAACCCAAAACATCAAAAGTTTGTAGGATCTTTTGAAATACATTTCCTCCCCCCCTTGACGATGGTGATGGTTTTTCGAAAACCACCCCAATTTCCAGCTTCTCGGTCTTGGGCTCGCGAAGGCTCCTCGGATCGGCTATTTTTTGAGGAATAATAATACATTCAGTTAATTTACATTAGAGTACCCCAGACCAACCCCTGGGGGTTGAACCCACCCCCGCCTGTAATAGCAATATCCCCAAAATTTTTTAAAATACGGACTTGGCAAAGTTTTTTATGAGTTTTCGAGGGCAGGTGCCACTTTTCACCCTACCCTCTCGCAACTACCCCCAATGTGTAAAAACCACCTCCTCTTCCATGCTGTCGGTTCTAGGTATGCGGGAATTCGTCGGATAGCGGTTTTTATGGGAATATCAGGCAAACTAATCATTACTGAATCACAATTGATTTAACCAACCCCCGGGGGCTTGAAACTACCCTGCGCGCAACACCAAAATCCCTCGAAAAACGGGAAGGGGCTTCTCACGGGTTTTCGAGGGCGGTAATGACGATGGTGGTATTTTTTTTTACTCTACCTTCTATGAACTACCCCCTACATATAAAAACCACCCCCTCTTCCATACTGTCGGTTCTAAGCATGCGGGAATTCGTCGGGTCGGGGTTTTTATGAGAATATTAGGGTATCTAACCATTCCTCAGCCACAGTTGACCTAAGCAACACCCGGGGGTTGAAACTATCCTGCTCGCAATACCAAAATCACTCACGGGTTTTCGATGATGGTAATCACGATGGTGGTGTTATTTTTCACCCTATCCTCCCGCAACTACCCCTAATGTATAGAAATACCCCCTTTTCTATAAACTACATTTGTAGTTATATATACAAAGGGTTATACGGGAGGGTAGGATGAAAAATAGCACCTCCATCATGATTCCTGCCCTCGGAAATCCATAAAAAAACCTTGTCGAGTTCATATTTTTTAGGATATTGCTATTACTGACGGGGGTAGGTTCAACCCCTGAGGGTCAGTCCAGGGTACTCTAATGTAAATTAACTGAATTTAGTATTATTCCTCAAAAAGAAACCAATGATCGCTCGCAAGCCCAAGACCGAGAAGCTGGAAATTGGGATGGTTTTTCCTTCATAGGGGTAGTACGCAAGGGTTTCAGAACTGGAAACCATCACCCTCGAAAACAGGGGGGAAATGTATTGCAAAAGATCCTGCATCCTTGATGTTCGGGTCCTCGTTAAATGGACTAAGGAGTAGCACGCAACTTGTTAAGACCACGACCATATCTGTATATAAAAGCCAAAATAAAGCCACACGCTGAGCTACATGTGAAGCATATAATCAAGAGCTTTAAGGAGATTGATGTGTTGTAACAAAGCCCCAAATACTCTTCTAGCCAACAAAGTTCAATTTGTATCAACTTACTCTTAGTTTATCACTAAAATTCATATCAATATATATACTAACTGAACGCTTTTTATTACGATCAAATAAATATGGTATTTTTTTATGGTAATAGAGAAAGTGGAATATTGTGTTTACCCATAAACCACAAACGAAATATATTCGAAGAGTTGCAGTATCTTTATCTAGATTTGAAGGAATGCCCTACTCGATTTTCTGAATATATGAGGATGAACATAGATATATTTGATTTGAAATTGTCGCGCTGACCAATGTGCTATGTTCAAAATATACCTTGATATATTTTTGCTCTGATGTTTTAAGTGAGGTGTTTAGTACTTGGGTAAAGTCTTCCAGTATGACCCCTCTTATAAGAATTATGCCTTGCACTCAGCTCAGCTCGCGACATGTTTATTGTCACTTCTTGACGTGCCGCTCAAACATTAAATGTGCTCTAAACAGTTGGCAAAGCTTACTGCTATGAATTTAGGCCTGTTGAAACAAGTGAAACATATACCGCATACTTGCGTCGTTTGCATTGTTATTTTACAAAATACAAATTCGCCACAAATACGAAAATGCAGGAATGAATAGTTAGATAATGGTGTATCATTCAGTAAATTTCTGCTTAATTCCTGTAAGCTTAGCACCTTGCTTTCTATGTTCACATGCTAGAGCCACCACACATCTTCATGTATCTATACTTTTAATTCTCCACGTTGCACATGATACAACAAAAATGATAATACATTCAGTCTTAGCATAACATGACAGTTGATCTACACTCTCAGTGTATGATGAAAAAATTAAAAGCTCCAGTTAGTGCAATGTAGAAATCGCAATCCGCAATACAGGTAATCATACCTGATACTCTGAAAACTTGTTATATATTAACGTGAACCTTAAGTGCATTATATATAAGGAATAAATTTAATTTGGATAAACAATAATTCCATATCTCAAGTAATTTTGCTGTTTATGAAATGTCGGAGGATTTTTACTCAGGTAATGGAGAAAATAATTGTAGAATTCATTTCTACAATTATTTTCTCCATTACTCAATCTAAATTTGGATTTCTCTGTAGCATGCATTTTTAACTCGCTACATTGTGTGATTCCTTACAATCGGATGCTTTTAATTAGTTTTAATGCCATCGTTAATGTGATACATCGCCTACA
The DNA here is from genome assembly GCA_963675555.1 of Leptura quadrifasciata. Taxonomy (NCBI): domain Eukaryota; kingdom Metazoa; phylum Arthropoda; class Insecta; order Coleoptera; family Cerambycidae; genus Leptura; species Leptura quadrifasciata. The sequence continues at coordinate 76,646,864 of OY776673.1, read as the reverse complement.
AATGAAATTTTAATAGCATAAAGGATGAAGAAACTATTGAGTTTTTCCTATAATTTTTTAGACTATATTTTTATTCAGTTTCAAGTCATGTCACCATCACGCTCGATCATTACTTAATTCATCACTCTATATCAATTATTAATCCACTTGGATTATATTTAACTGCCGAAATAAGTTGGTGGAATTAGTGGACATTTAAACATATTATGTTCTGGTTCTGCCCCTTTTAAATATAAATTTTGATGTGATTAAGAAAATAGAATCTTTTGTTGTGGCAATAACACATTTTTGCCTTTATATATTTGTCAAAAAGATACTGCATGTACTATTATACAACTGTGTGACATGATACCAAATGCATAGGAAAATTACAGCATCTCAACCATATCTTCTTCATGATGATTGAGATGTACTTTGTATTAAATTTTATATAAAATTTGATATAATGTAAATATAATATTATATGATATATTGCAAAATGTATTGTACTAAGGATAAGTTATTTTAATATTGATTTTTTTGGAGGTTTTTAAATTTTATGATATATTTTTGACAGCTGTTTCACGCTGTTTGACCCAGTTCAGTTTTTCTACGATTTTCATATCCCACGTTCAAAATCAAAAAAGTTGGCAACTCTACTTAGATGTATAACTTCACTTTAATTTTATTATATATTATAGGCTTAACAGGAGAAAGTTATAAAACCACTCCCAAGTAGCACTCAAAGTTACAGGAACTAGCATCAGTGGTATCGGAACTTTAATATAGTAAGCGTTACATAATTGTCACTAAATTTATGACTTTAGTGTAAAATTCACCATGTGGTATGCCCGTGGAGTAACAGTTAAGTAGATGCTACTGAATTTTGGCACTGTCTAGTTGTTACACTTTCAAGTAAGTGCTGCAATATGTGCAATGTCGCCGATACTACTTGAAACTACTTTGAACCATCCTCAACTTTAAGGTGAAGATTGGTAGTAATGCCAACTGCACCACATTAACAAAGAATCTTCTTAGTAATGATATCTGCAAGTGTTCCATTTAAGGTTCCTGTGACGTTCTTGGGACATTTTCTAGAACCTTAAAGTTTTGTAACTTATTAGTGATATCCTGAGTAAAAGTAATGTTAATTTTGGTTTTCGTCACACCTATTAAGTAACAAATACATTGTTGACATATATACTACTATAAAGTGTCTCGAATTAAAATCACCATTTTTTTTATATTGAATAAGGACGCTATATTGACAAATAAAAATATAATTTTATCAAACATTATTCTTTGAATTATGGCCATTTGCAAACATGTTTTATAAATAGACCTTCATTACCTTATAATACATGGAATAAAAAACAATTTTTTGACAAAAGAATGTATAATTTCAGTTTTACAGATAATTTTTTCAATTTTCTTTTTCCCAAAAATAATTTTCTAGCGGGCGCGTATTTTTTAGCGAATTGTCATGGTAACATTTTATAGAAAACAAGTGGTAGTTTTAATTTTTACACTTGGAGCAAACTTAAAACATCAGTTTGTATTACCTACATTTAATACAATCAATTTAACTTGGACATATTGTAACTCGCTAAGTCCAATTGCAATATACAGTATTATTATTTGTTATTCGAATGAGAGAGAGCAAAATATATTTTACTCTCATACCACTGTTCACCATCAGAGCTGTTGCAGATCACAGAACTTAGTAATTTTTTATTATTTGGTTACATTCCGGTTACGTAATAACAGAGTCGTCAACACGTAACAGCAGAAGTTGCAGAATAGTAATTTTTACGTAATATCTATTCCCCATTTTGGTGAATACTTCATAAAATTATTGTTCCCAGTACATAACAGTCGTTAGTTGCAGAAATCTTTACAGTCCCCCGAGGGTAGCCAACACATTGAGAATACCTTAAGTGCTGCTTGGGATAACTCTTGTAACATTAAATTAAAAACAAAGAGGTAATGTTCAAGTAAGAATAAATTGAGACATAAAAAACCAAGCAAAAACTTTATGACCTCATTAAAATACCGGTACTCTTTTTTGTGCAAATTGACTCGCTTACGTTTATAGGTTTATTCTTCTATTGATCAGTGCCCTCATGCCTGAATTGCAGCATTATACTATCCAATTGTGAGAGTACTAACCAAACCTAGTACCTAAATCAACCTAATAAAGACATCCCATTATTAATACGGGTACTATTGCATTACACATAATATTAATTCTAATAATATTTAAGGGATATTGATATTTTCTTTTACATTACATTTGAATAAAATAGCAATTTATTGATAGTATTGAATTTTTTTAAGGTCATGAGACTGGAATCTTACAAGAAAAGGGGCATAGGAATCGGCAGCTCTCGCTTATCCACAGAAAGATCATCCTCTATTGATAGTACCGATGAAGACACCAAAATTAGATTGGATGACCCTTCCCTAAGGCTAAATATTGTTGACTCCCCGACGACTCCTCCCGAACTTAATTTCAGTGATTTGTGTAATAACTCCATCTCAAAAAATATAGAATTTGATCCCAATATGAATAAGCACGCCACTACAGAGGCACACAACACTGAAAATCGTGTGCCACAGGTCTGACAACACGACTGAATATTTAGAGTAATTTAAATTGTAGCGTAGGTTTTATAGTCTAGAATAAGTAGTAATGTATTGCCAACACATTGTGAAGAGAGAGCATGATAATTTTAGTATTACAATTGAATTTAAATTGGAGCAAAACGTTGACATGACAAAATTTTTTAAATTTATTTATCGAATATTGTGATTAATATAATATTGTAAATACCTATTTAGGTGAATTCTTTCAAATTTAAAGTTGTATTGATTGCCATTTTGCAGGGTTTATTGTACATTTAAAATTGTTGTTAGTAATTTTGTAACATCTAAACGATGTTTTGTAAAATCGATATGAAATTTTGGATAAAAAATTGTAATTGAAATTTGACATGCGTGTTCTATATGTCCATAATGCTATTGTTGTTAATTTGTAAGTCAAGTATTATTTAATCCTTTGAGCACAAAACTTTAGTGTAGTAATTTTAAAGTATCTCCTCAAAAACATATTTTGTTTTGGGTAGCGGATGATTTACCGATAAATATAAATTTGTGGAAATGTTACCATCCAAATCAATTGTTAGGGTCACTCCGTTCCACCTTCGTTATTCAGATAAATAATAGATTTATGTTCTTGCAGATTTTATAAAAAACATTGTAAATGAATTAAACAGCAACCCTAAGAATCAGCAATTATTTAATATTGTGTTTTTATAATTGTTCAGTTATCTGAAACATTCCACATGTTCTGCAATATTTCTGTAGTGTTTCGAGAGAAATGAACTTGGTGGTGGAAGATAAACCACCAGCAATCATTGCTAAAAAAACACAAATTGATACTTTTATTAACAAACCAGCTAACTCCACTTTCTACTCAAATTGTTTTCATTGAATCTACCAAAACTGTAATTACAAAGTTTAAGTAGACAATAAAATAAATCTGAATAAGAAATGAAATTAGTCGGTAGAACTATTCCAGGCGTTGGATCATCATCCACATCGCAAACTGCCTGTATATATTAAAAACGCATGATCTAAATTTATATTATCTATACAGGGTATGTTTCATCAATGAACTAGTTTATATGATTCCCAGCCATTTCATGAAATGAGATTAGTGTGTCCGAAAATGCACCATTTCCAAAAGCTACATTTTTTTAAATATGTATGTGTGTGGTATACTTATAGAGTTTTGAAATTAAGATCATTTTAATCAATACGTATCTTGAAAGAGAGAGGATGAGCTACAAATTTATTTCAAAACTTTCACGAGGAACTTTCATCTTTAGTCAAGCCCATTTTATGAAAAACAAATATATTTTAACCAAAGAAGAGCCTCATATCTTTCATTGTAAGCAAAAGGGTTTGAGAAGCCATCATCGCCTATCACTCTTGATATATCTTGATAAAATGGTCTGAGTTTGACGAATACAAGAGTAAAAGTCTAGATATGCAATGATTTATGTTTGAATTACCTTAGTTTCTACAGGTGTATAGAGATAGAGTAAGATTTAGGTCTGTGGAGGCCTCTATTGGAGCCTTATTTATGCCCACCTTGCGTTTACTCGTAGTGAGGTCGATCTGGCATTAAAAATGGCTTGAAACGGACTTGTTTTTTCGAATTTTTTTTTGTGATATTATGAAGTCGGACCCCTTTATCATCCGGAAGATTTTCCGGTCGAGCTTTTCGCGAGGAGAGGGGCAGGGGGGAAATTTACATATAAAAGATAGGGAAAATCAGTTTTTCGGACATAACCCGTTTAGTTTGATTCGGATTGAAAAGTGTATAGGGATAAAATGAAGGCCTCGCGAATGCGTGTAAACTGAATTTTGACTTTGACTCATCAAAATCAGTCCAGCGGTTCCTGAGATATTGTGATTTGAAAGTACGGATTTGTATACGGATTTTTCGCTGCGGCGGGAACGAACCGAGAGCCGTTTTCGCGTTTTTTTCGGAGAAGAAAGTGACTTTGCGACTTTTGTTTCTTCCCCGATAGACACCTAGACCTAAGTACTGTGTCCAAATTTCGATTCGCTAGGTTGATTAGGGGGAAAGGGTAAATGTAAATGAAATTAACACTGCTATAACTTCCCCAATTTTTTCCGCAAATCGCGCAGCAAACGTCACATTGTGTACTAATGTGTCTACTTTGAGTTCCGCACGTGTATTTTCAATTTTCGCCATAAATAAACAAATAGTTGCAAAATAACCAATTGTTATTATTTTTAGAAAAAGAGTAATTTTTCGCCAGGAAGGAAAGGGGTGGGGGAGTTTCTTTTTCGCCAAGGAATGTGAAATTTTTTTCTCTTTGATTTAAGCCCGACCAGATTGCGATCGGATGATTAGGAGGGAGGGCCCGCAAAGTTCGGCAATTCAGCAGCCATACAGCGAGATGCCGGGGGAGGAGCCTAGTGCTCCCACTTCTCTCCTTTCTCTCTCACAAATACACGTCCCACTCCGCTCATCGCAATAAAGACTTTAATGTACAAAAAGGAAAAATGGAATAAAATAAAATAAAACAAAATATTTTCTCTACAACTGTCTATATATTTGTGCAGTCTGTTAAAACATTCTAGACATAAAAATGGTTTTTCTTCATAGTCACTGCACTGTGTACTAACTTTTTTGTTTTAGTTTTTGCAACTACGCGCCCTGCACAAGAAACGCAAAGGAAAACTTAACAGGTAGACAGGTACCAACACACGTCTTTACAGGCAATGAATCGGAGAGATAGTGGAGGACCAGCGGCCTCTGCTGAAGATCATCTATGCCGTGTTTGTCCCTAAGGTCTGGCTATAGAAAATGTAGTATTTTCCAGAAAAAAAAATGGGAATTTAAAAGCCAAAACTATTTTACTATTAATATGGAATGGAAGAATTCAGTTAGTTTGTTGGATTAATTTTTACAATATAGCTGGGCAGTTAACTTCTTAGGGCAAGAAACTTTTGCAAATATTTTCTATGTGTGATCATCAGGGACTACATGCCAAGCGAAAAGTGCAATTTCTAAGCGAAACCTAGTAAAAAATAAAATTTTTGGATGGGCATATTTGGGAAACTGTTAACACTAGAACGCATTATTTAATTCTGTCGGCTTTAAGACCCACTTTTAACACTTGATAATAAAAAAATAAGACGTTTGGAAATTTCTCCTATACTTTTGAATGGGGTTCAATTTTTTGGACTGATATTGATTTGAATTTTATTTTCATGAAATAGCTCGAGGGATCATCTCCTAAATTATTCACACATGATTAGAAAACACTGTTATTACGAACGAAATATGTCAAACAATCTTTTGGTAAAGAGCATTTTAAAGGATTAAATTATGTTGTAATGTTTGCACCCTTTGCCAGTTTCTTGATCTCTTTTGCCAATATTTATTTACTTATCCCAATTTTGAATTTTTTAGCAACTAGCTGTCGTTGCGGAAAATATTTTCGAGTTACTCAAAGGGTTAACCTGTAAGTGTAGTAGAAAAATTCTAATAATTTATTTTAAAACAATTAATTTTCTTATGTACTTAATATCTACTTAATTGTCATGGGTTACTAATCTCTAAGTAAATTTAGTTTCTAAAAAAATTCTGTGAACATAATTTAAAACTTGGTTATGCCAAGATGTATCTTATGAATTAGTGAGAAAATTTAGAGTTGTTAGTATAGATTTTCTAATATTTTATCTGTGTTAATCTTTAGTATTATAAGGGGACTGTCTGAAAGAAACGTGTTAGGTTTTGCTGTGCAAGACTTGTAGTGTTTACGTAAACTAATGAGTCCAATTGTAGTCACAATTAATATATCTGTAATTAATTATGGAATCAGTATACTTAGCTGTTTCAGTTGTGTAATTATTTATCAATTTTTTAGCTAACTTCTTACTGCTAAGTTCTTTACAAAATTTTTTGATGTATTTATATTATGCCAGGTAATATATAGTAATATATATCTTATGAGACATACTTTAAGATGAATAGTTGAATGTATAAACGGGTCTTAAACTTTGGTATCATCATATTAGGAGCAAGATTATTGCACATGTAGTAAGTAACTCACTAAACTGCTGCAGCAATAATGCATTAGACTATTTTGTTTCCTGATTAGCTAAAAGTGGATGTTTCTTTTTGCGAAACTTCTATTACTTCTATATATTCCATTCTAAAGAGTTTCGTTACTGTTAAAAACCACAGCAAGGGCGAGAAAATTTGGATGCCACTGAAAAGGACATTGCCCTCCTAAATTTTGCGGAATCCTTAGGCCAGTCTGTTAAGACAAGTCTAAATTTGGGTTTATGGGGTGCTGCGACTTCAGAATTGTCCGCCATCTTGTAAAAGGGGGTGAAATTTTGTTTGCTCAAATATCTCGCTTAAGGTTTGAGTAATAGCGGATTTCAGAAGAAGATCGCTAGCACTCGAAATTCTCTTCAATTTGCCTTACATGGACTTCTTTCATAAAATCAATAGTTTAACGAGTTATTATGCTAAAAACAAGGAAATTTAGGGATTAAAGATGTTTATTTGCTTTTTTCTGATTTTGGGTGACTTCTAGCTAAAAAGTGTCTAGTATAAATGTCGTAGTGCATGAAAGAACCTACAAAATTATCTACTTATTTTTGTCTTTATAGCATTTAAAAAAATTTATCGCACTCCGAAAATCGCGTTGTACGCGTTCTACTGAATGAATGCGAATCCATGTTCACAAAAACAATTCATTGAAACCCTTTCAGGTTTCATGGAATCGTTGAAAATTAAATTTACTGATTTTTCCAGGTTTTCCACGATTACTTCAAATTGTTTCCAGGTCCAATAAGGAAACACTGTTGCAATGCTCAAAGCTAAATGTCCTTTTCAGTTTAGAAAAATTCTGTCCAATTTTAGCAAATAAAGTGATGGAATTTATAATTCGTAGTTTTATATTTCGAACGTGGAAAATTTTTCACTTTTTACAAAAATTATTAAAATTCCCTAATTCTTTATAAAAATTATTCAAGTTCTCTGATTTTTTAAACAACTTCATATTCTCTGACTGTTCCAGGATTTCCAGGTAGCTATGAGCTCTACCTTTTCCACACACTTCCATTGAGATATTGGACATTTATTGATGTCCAATATTTGCCGGATATTTCCAAATTTTATGGGTAACGTGACATAACCTAAAATTTCTAACGTTTTTTTATTTTTATTTTTAATACATTTATTTAACGTCGGCCTATTTCCACTACTGAGGCCTAACACCGACGCCTGTAGACGAGTTACCCCCAAGCAGGAATTTTGCCGAACCTCTTCCCTTAAGAAGAGTAGGGATCTTTTACTTGCCTAACATTTAATAGACAAGGGACCGACGGCTTTACATCCCCTCCGAAGGATGGTATATCTCCTATACAACCCTCGCCTAAGGTTGTATAGCTTCCGCGCATACACTCATATACAAGCCGCTGGAAGATGTGTGAGGCGAGAACGCGGTTTCCGTTGGAATGGTCACCCATCCAAGTACTATATGTTGCTACTATATATGTTGCTGTTATACACTTTCGAGCAGCTAATTTTTCAAGAAGGACCTAGTTAGGGATTCCTACTAGCTTATATGCATCAGAAATGACAGAAACAAAATAACCCAGTTAATAGTCTTCGTAATAATTCGGAAATACTAAAAATTAATAAATTGTCGTTTAGTAAAAATAAAAAATCGTGAAACTGTATTAGTTACAAAATCAATCATTTTTCATTAGTGATATCCGGTAATAGATCTTAATGGCAAGCTAAACTATATGAAATATTCTTGTAGAAAATATGCTTTTTAGGCAACTGTCACAAAAAATTGCGTTTATGGTATCTCAATTTTCCTCTATGTAATGTTCACAAATACTCAAATACTTCATCCTGCTTTTTGGTAACCGCGCACTTTTCTACATTTGGTCTTGCAGGTGCACAAAATATGTTGAAGCAAATCAATGGGGGCAAGTCTTTGATCAATCATAATTGGTTGAACCCTATGTTCTTTCAATACCATGCCCATTTTTGGTGATCCAAATAATTTCTAAGCCAAGACTGCATTTATTTTGATGATAATCCTTTTGTCGTGTTGTTCCAACGATGAAAGATTCACTTTGCTTTTCATCAAGGATTTTTGAACGTATCACAAGGTATTTATCGAAAAAATCTTAGTTTTATCTCCTCTGTATGTAGTAATTATAATAAACATAGACAAACAATTTGGTTTCACTTGTTTTTTCATCTGCAGTAAAACAACACGTCAAAGTAACTTATCATCAAATACAGTCAGTGTCGGGGCAAGTGTAGATGTGTGTTTACTGTGTACATACTTCGATTTGCGATGTAAAGCAACGTTGGGCGCGGTTAGTACTTAGATGGGTGACTGTTTAAAGGAGGACCGCATCCTTGCCCACATCTTTCAGAGGACTTGTATATCAGTGTATGCGCGGAAGCTTTGCAACCTTAGGTGAGGGTTGTGTAGTGGTATACCATCCTTTAGAGGGGATGTAAAGCCGTCGGTCCTTTGTCCATTAAATGTTAGGCAAGTAAAATATCCCTACTCTTTGAAAGAGAAGGGGTTCGGCAATATTCCTTGGTTGGGGGTAGCTCGTCTACAGGCGTCGGTGTTAGGCCTTAGTAGTGGAAAATGTTCGACGTTAAATAAATGAAGAAAAAAAAACAATCGGTGTCGAACTGAACATGGACTTCATCCAATCATAACTGATCAAAAACTTGCCTCCATTGATCTGCTTCAACTTTATTCTTACACATTGTAGCTCAATTTGGGAAAATATTCAGTTCCTGAAAAGCAGGAATGGATTTTTTGAGCATTTGCGAACATTTTACTGCAATAATTACAATAATGTCCTGGACATCAATACTCTCCTTGAAGTTGACGAATTGAGTAACGACGATATAACGCAAGTGGAAGAAACTTGTCCCAAACGGACAAGTGGCAAAATTGCCTGATATTTTTGTTGAAGAATAAGAGGATATCGGTATTACTAAGCCCGAACCATAATAGAAAATGGAAAAAAGTAAAAATAACACGAAACAACTAATACGATGAAGTAATTGAAGAATGTGGAATGGGCCTATCGGGAAACCATGTCGAAAAGAACACGCTTAAATCTCTACCTCAATGGTGGTGTGGAAAAGGACCCCAATGAAGTGCTTATATGTGAGTGAACTCTCATTCATTCAGTGGATTCTAAAAGTCACTGCAACTTTTGTATCAGGAATTTTTTTCGTTAGGAGTCCCCATACGGGAAAAAAGCAAATAAACATTGTCAGCTTCTAATTTTTTTTGCTTCTTACTCGATGATCTGAAAAATATTAATTTTTCGAAAAAGTTCATATATGATAAATTATAGAGAATTTCGAAACCTATCAAATTGTGTGTCAGAATTTGTTCTAATTCAAATGGGAAGCGAGATATTTCACCCCTTTTTTCAAGATGGTGAATAGTGCTGAGATAGCAGCACCGTAAATTTAAATTTAGACTTATCATAAGATTCCCCATGACCCCGCCAAGAATCGCCAACTGCGGATCCTTTACAAAATCTCATGGTAAAAAAATCCTCTGCAGGCTGGTCTACCTCTGGATGATCATATTTTAAAATCTTGCAAAGGGCCACGGAGTTAAAAATAAAAATTAGTCTTTATAAACCTGAAGAGCACTAGACAAACTTTTGTTATGCTGCAAATTCAATAAGTAGTTCGATAGCAATGACTCTCCTATACAGTCCAACAGAATATCGTTGCTAGTTTTCATATCAGGGAAAAATAATTTAACAACCAATGCATCAATAAGCAAAGAGAACAGCTAGCAAATTACTTTGATTTTTTAGCCAAGACATTTCTGGCCTCCTGTTCCTCTAGATTAGGTGATTACTATTGTCAAGTGTAACTTATCACTTTTCTCCCACACACAGCCATACCCTATAGAACCGAAAAATACTTCAGCTCGATGCCATATTTTTGACCTAATATGTCCTTTTTTTAAATAGTGGCTTAACAGTGTTTATTTCAATTTATTCACTCTTATTTTCTGATCTCTTGTTGTTTTCTTCCATGATGTAATGGCATCTTAGAAATTAAAGTCTATAAAATGGAATGTGTTGATATTAATTTCTAGTTTGCTAGCAGAGCCATTTTTTATATCAATTATCATCATTTTGGTTAAAACCTCAATTTTCTACTACATAACTTAAAATCTCTACAACTTTATAATGCAGCTATTTCTTCTAGAGAGATCATAAACTTAATGACTCATGAGCCAGAAGGGAAAAATATACAACCTATAATATTAAAAGTTACTGATGATCTTCAAATCGCAAATTCTTTGAGTAAATAATAAGGATATTAAGACTTTCGATCTAATACAAATATAAATATAGAATAATATTGTGCCAAACTGTATACTAAAAGCCACTATTACACCATCATAAATTACAGCCGTTTCTATATTCAAAATTAACAATGCTGACAGTACTATATTTGTATTGGTTAATATAAGTAAGTGACAATCTCATTTTTGACTTCATGATAGTTATTATTTACAAAAGAAAAAATATATAATAGTGGAAGAGCAGAGAGTGTCTCACTCTACTGAACTTCGCCCTTTTATTATTGTATTCAATAATAAATAAAGATATTATTATTATTATTATTATTATTATATGTGTAATTGACTCCATACAACTTCAAAATGTATATATAATGCAAAAGCACATAATTCAAGAGACTATAATTACCTGTGGCGGCTCGTCGGAGGAGGTAGGGGAGGCTGAGCCTCCTCTACGATTTTGGGAGAAGCAGAATATCTCCAAACTAATATTTTTTACAAGTAGAAATATCTACGTAGCTTTATCTCAATTCTCAATGTTAATTCATTAATTTTCAGTGTACAAAAAAAATTTTGAAATTTCTTTTCCATAAACATATTTCCCCGCCTCTCATTGTGGATCGCGTTTGGTCAGATGAACCGGAGGCTAAGAGAAGCTTAGCTTCCATTTCAATACATTATCCTTATGTGATAAGTGACCTTGAATGCTGACACGTTCTCTAAAGACACGTGTTGGATATGACAGTACCACAGCTAGCCTCTGACATCCCATCTCTTTTTAGCGCATGTACACTTCAGACTTCAGTGTCTTTAGTTGAGCATCACTTTCACAAGAGAATGAACGGTTATTAGTATTAGAATAGTGGTAATCTGCGGCTTAAACATATATAAAATATTTAACAGGCGATTGAACATTTTTTCGATATCTTTTGTTGTCCAGATTATTTATTGTTGTTAAATGGATTTATATTATCACGAAAGAATTAAACCGACTAACATGAAGAGAAAATTACATACATTTGTGTAGTGGTAGACACTTTTAAAGTGCCAGAAAAACACAATGATCTTGAATTTTCTGAAAATTTTCACCTGCGGCACGCGGACCACCCGTCCTCCCTCCTGCTTCCTCACTTTCAAAACTCGAGCCGCCACTGATCATTATTTAAATAAAGTATAAATGGGAAACAGTGATGGCAACATCAGATACAGCCTAAAATACAGGTGAAGAATGTTGCATATTCTATGCTTTATGTCAAAATCCGTTATAAAATTTGATCATGTACTAAGCTTTATCTGCCTAGTTCACTAAATACATTTAGAATCTAATATTTTATGATGGTGTAATATTCGGTTGATTTGCCAAATATTTATAGAATGGCATAGATTTTAACTTCACAGGCTTCAGAGTATTTTGCATGTAGAAGGAAATAAAAAATGTGTGGATAGTATAAACGGAAGTAAGTGGAATAATTGTCAAAAATAGTATATTGTTTTAAATGAAGTAAAAGTGGCTTTTTTTGTGTCGAGGATGTACTTGACAAACGAGCGAAGTGAGTTTGGCATGAACAGCCGAGACACAAAAAATCACTTTACACCTCAATAAAACATGTTATTTTTTCTTTAAATACTTTTGGTGCTGCTCGTCCTTCCTTTTTCCTTTCTCCTTTTTTGTAAGTGTAACAGTTTTTAAGTAAAACATAATTAAAAGCTAATAATTTCTGTAATATTTGGTGGCCCCCGAAACTAGTTTAAAATTATACGTACACTGTTGTAAATGAAAGTGGCAAAGCTTCTGTAAACATTATCCTGAAAAAATAAATAACATAAAAAAGTCTTTTAAAGAGGAAGACCTCCTCAGCTTGCCATTATATGTATTAGGTTTAACTTATGGTCATTCTGTGATGCAGAAATAATTCGTTATGGCAAGTTACTTCTAAATTTAACATCTGCTGATTCTGTTTATTAGGATCCATGCAAGATCTGATGATAACAATAAAAATACCAATACAGTAGGTATAAATAAAGATACACCTAATTTGCCACATCTTCTCAATAACAGCCAGGTAATTAGCTAATTGTAATGTTTCTATCCCAAGAGGTTTAGGGACTTTAAGCTATACGTAAAAATTTGTAAAATTTTCCATGACTATTTTTCACCTAAATTCAAAGTGAACACGTTAAACCATTTAAAGCATTTTAAGCCATCATATTGTCTATGTAATAACTGCAAAAGGTGATATGCATCATCGTTGGGACATTTTTCATTTAAAAGATTTCATATATACAAGATGAGTCAATAATGGGTGAGTCAATAACTCCCTCACCATTTGAAACTTGGAAATATGTTTTTAGATTTAAAGGGCCTTCACATAGTGGTAGTAAGCTAACAACGGATTTTTTAAATTCTTTATCGAGCCATGTATTATTTTGCAATGCGGCGCAACATTAATAAGCTTTTTCAGAAAAAAAAATGCATTTCAACTGATTAACAGTAAAAGAAGCATAAAATATATTTTCATATACTTGACTCTCGTTTGACAAGAAAAACTTCTGGACCTCTCAGAATTGAATCTAATTCTGCAGGGTGTTGTCCACGATGACTCACATTTTTGTATTTTCGAAATGCCAACTTAATTTTTTTAAATGTGAATCACGAGAGCCAAATTTATTAAAATACCTTTCTGCAGATTTTACTTTTGGCTGAACAGAATTTCCTCCTTACTTTCATTTCGTGGAATTTTTGCTAACTTTTTGTATTTATTTGATAGTTACACCACTTCTTTTTTAACTTCCCAGGCAACTTAGTTTTATTTTTTTTAAGTATATATATAAAATACTACCCCTATGCAAAAATAATAAATTCCTACAGTTTGTAATTCTGACTCTTATAGGACACTACACCGTCAAGATGTGAGAAATTTTACTGTATCCTATAGCAACAATTCTCTAGTTTAAAAAACACTAGATGCATATAATTTCTCCTTTAGTATCTTACTTGAATGTGATATTAGAAATAATATCAAGTGTATTTTAAGCACAAACTCATTCTAATAAAAATTGTTTTTCAACCTCCTTAGGAAAGTTCATAGTTTAAAAAAGATTTCTTAAATGTGTAACAACAATAATTTTTCATACCTGCTTTTTCAATTTAATACTCAAAAAATTTTGTTATAGTTGGATATTGAGGTGCTATATTTACTTGTGCTAATAATTACAGTGTTTTAATTTATTTTGTGTAATTTTAAAATTAGGTTCCTTAAACTCTAAAAAGAGAAGCATTCCGTAGATGAACATCGAAATATGTTATTCCATATATTGATATACATGTTTATATCTTGTAACGTAATACTCAAAAAATGTATATGCTCGCACATGATAAAATAATATTGGTGTGGTTATTTTACTTATTATGAGTGGGTATGCCGAGAACAGAATATTTTATGATAATCATGACAGTTATATTACATTTTATTTTTATCTAAATTTTTTAATGAATAGAAAAAGTAAATAATATGTTACAAACATGTATTATACATTTTTTGTCTACGTTATTTAAAATAAATAATTTTCACAAAAAGAGTGTTTTAAAGAGGTGAATAATTAGACACCTCTTGTTTTATCTGCAGATCTAACTATATATTATTGAGATAAAACAGTTATATTTCAAGCAACTAAAGTATTTGTTTGTCACTATTATTTTCTAATAACAGCTATTTATATATATTAAAATGTATGTATAATGTAGCTACCGCGAGTTGCTGAGATTCCATGCTTGGCATATCCATCTTAAAATATTTTATGTTATATTTGTTATATTGGTTTATTTAAATTTTATTTTAATTTATCAATTTTAAGCAATAAGTATTATTGTTGCAATACCTATGTATTATTAAATTTAACGTATAATTTTATTTAAATTTGTCATATTTCATTGTTTGCTTGTATGTATTTTTTTAAATATATTTGTATAACAGATATAGTGTTTTTATTGCAAACCTTGGTGGGATAATAAAAATACGCAAGGTAGATTATTGTTTAAAGAATTATCAAGTACCGTGATAACAACGATAATGCATTTATCTGGAACTTTAATTAGGTGTAACTATACAACTTATGCTGAGTAAAATTCGTACAGTAACTTAAAATTATGTGGTTGAATCAACAAATAGCAGAAACTATGTTTGTAGAAAAGGTGAAAAATCAAAGATTAGAGTTAGAGGTAATTTTTAGTTAATAATAATTACTTAGTTATCATAGTGGCACTATTCATGGTATATATTCAATCAATTGATTATTAGATATCTGATATCTCTGCAACATATTTTATCTGATAAAGCGTTCATGATTTTAATGATTAAAAATACGTTATAGGTATTTGTATTGTAGTAAAATTTAGTTTTTTCTTCTATAAAATGATTTGGCAGAAAAATCCCGTGGAAACAATTATTAAATGGAAGTGTACCCAAAGAAATTATCTGCAGAATAGAGTGTTAGCGAAAACTATTGATAAAAAGGAAGTAATGAAGAATGTGTAGGAGTTTTAAGAAAAACTTTGTAAATACCAGTACAAGACATCTGTGTGATGTTTTTGAATCATTTTCGCTTCCTAAAAATATATAGGGTGACCAAAAATGCTTTTACAGTTTAGAACTATTTGAATTGAATTTTGTCAATTTCTGCAAATGGAACATCCTGTATATTTTTCGACCATAATATGATGTAGGAATGGCTATTTGTAACTATTTAGATTTATTGAGCAATAAGTACCCATTTCTATTGACACATATCTGTATGCGTCTTTGAAATGAAGTTTCTACTGTTTTTAAAATTGCCGGTGTGATCAATCGAACAGCAGTTATAATTCTTTCTTTCATATTTTGGATTGCAGAACAGTAGAAACTTAATTATCCAAAGCATTACTATTAAATGTTATTATTCGGCCTCGTGTACTCTCGGCTCATATTTAATTATTCTTTGGGGTGTTAGCCTAGTCCGTTCATAAGTTGAAAGTTTTGTTTTTATTTTGCAACAGAAAATAATTCATCTTTATGTTCTTGTTTCATCCTCGTAAATTAGAGATTTTAGAAGAATTAATTTATAAAGAAATAATATTTGAGATGTGTACTCGTGATAGGGTTAAAAATAGATATCCGAAAAGTTCCCACCGCATTCAAGAACGGAAAGTCCCTTTTTTTGCAAAAAACCACCCTTAATGGGGACTTAACACTGATATTTCACTTTTATCTTGTAAACTATTCGTTGGAAGAGAAAAAAGTACAGGAATTAAAAAATGTATCGTTAAATTCCATATAAAAATGTCATATTGACTTCGTAGCTTATCCCCACCTATTTCGCAGTAACAGTATCCAAACTGAGATGTAGTTTGGATCTTGCGTGTCGTTACACAGCGAATATGCAATGTGTGTCTAATGAAGAGACTTTGCAAATTAAATCACTGATGAAACTAATTATGAGGCGTCCCACTTGTGGTATAGACACCATATAAAAAGAAAAGTAGTAGATTCAAAGAACCTTCGATGAACTCTTTCGATTAATGTTACGTAAGTTGGTTATATAGGACATCATATTACTGATGCATATTAAAGTAAGGCTTTAATCTTACAAAAGTAATAAATAGTAAACACAGAGTAAAAATATCTTTAAAATCTTTAGAAATAAGTAAAGCAATTCCAACACTTTTATTTTATATGCACCAGCCAAACATTCATCTATGTAATGTGAAAAGCTGAGCTGAATAAACTCAATGAAAGCTCCTAAATCATTAATGTAGTCAGACCTCTCGAGAACTTAACCATCAATTAAATAATCAAACGAAAGTGCTGATTTTTTTATAACATAGAGACATGACATTGCACTTTTTTGGATTTGGTGGTAGTTTGTTCTTACACTAATTCTCAAGTTTAGTAATATTCCTCTGAAAGTTCTCACAAACAAAGGCGGAAGAAATTCTGCAACACAATTTAAGGCCATCGGCATACAGTAAGTAGTGAACATTAATATCGTTAATGAATATTATAAAGAAGAGGGGTCCCAAAATTGATCCTTGAGGGACAGCTGATGTTTGAGGAAACGAGTCAGATCAAAACCCTCAAAATTGCACAAATTGAAAGTGTCCTGTAAGATATGACTTACAAATATTTACTAAGCCTGTGGCAAAGTCCAATCCATTGAGACTACTTAAAAGTAGACATTGGTCAATTCTATCATATGCCTTGGAGAAGTCAGAAGAGAACGTCTACCCGACTTCCCTTTCCCTCATCAATGACTCCAGATATAAATTGTATCACACACAGAAGATTAAAAACTGTGGATCAACCTTGTATGAAACCGTGTTGTTCTGGTATGATTATTATGAATATGAAATATAGCTGTGCAGGATGTTATGAAAATTACATAAGATGGCTATGGGCGGTCTATAATTCGAGTTAAAGGTGCTAAAAATTAGCGCCTTTTTGTGAACAGGTGTAATTCTAGATAGCTTCCACACATCGGGAAAAACCCCTGAGGTTAATATCAGATTGAGTAAAATGATTAAGGATTTACAAAATATTATCATGCAGTCTCTGATCAGGTATACTCCCACTAAGTTAGGACCCATGCACATGTTTTTAATTTTCTTTATTGGATCTCTATCGACTTCAAATGTCCTCATAAACTCAGAACATTGTGATTGTTGAAGTTATTTATGACTGTAAAAGTGATCTGAGGGTCGTCAACATGTTGATATTTGTAACACATACTATTTTTTTTAGAATGTCCAAAAGTTATTAGGATTATGCTGGATACAAATCTGCTATATGCTTCCCTAATATTTGTTTTAAGTGTTGTTCAAAGACATTTAAATTCATTATAATCTTCAGTTTTTTTGGAGGTTTTCTTTTAGCTTTTCATTTTGTTTTGCACTGATCTATAAGTTCTTTTGAAAACCACTTTTTTCTTGCATCAAAAAGTCATCCTGATAAACAAATTTGTTATTACCAACTTTTATTTCTGAAATTATTTTTTTATCTTAAAATTATCTGTAGTACTTTGGTTACTAATGATTACCAGACGTTACCGATTTTCCGCAACCCCTGTAGCCAAACTTCACCAAGTATAACCTCCAGCTTACCCCATCCATCCTTACTAATATTTCATACCTTTCATAACTTTAAATATTTTTTGTTCCCCTTTTCCTTTGTTTGTAATCTTTTTGTCGCGTTTGTTTTTCTTGCCTTCTTTTTGTACATTTTTGTCTCTAAATTCATTTCTCATTGCACATTTTTACAAAATCAAAACCTTGTGAAATCAAAATTTTTGAAAATCAAAGTTTAGACCAGCCTTTGCGCAGTCTGGCATTTATATACCTCGCAGAAGGTTCCTCGTTTGGATTGAGATGCCTGCGTTAGCTGCGAAATTTTAAAAAGTGATAAGTGAAGAAATTCTTTAAAAAATGTGTAGTTTTAAGTGTTGTTAAGTCTTTTACGCTAAATGGAAATAATTTTAACACCTTCTTAATCTGTTTGTCTCGGGAGTTTATTTGCACAAAAATTATTTACTATTTTTTCTTTTGGGTAGCAATCCCCTATATTTTTCACTAAAATGTGGCACGTTTTTCTTCCTTGGTTAATGGATTAACTATATTCATTCTTGCATATTTTAATGCATTTTTTGGCATCCCTCCTGTAAATTTCTCTCTAAAAGAATAGCAGATACTTTCCTTAGGCATTTTATTAACTACCTACATGCCAAATAATATATTATCCTGTCATTTTTTTCTTCGTTATTTTTAGGCCATCCACCCTGTACGTATTGTACCAAAACTATTTCATGTTTCTTCCTTGATAAATTGACCAAGTATTATTGTTCTCCATCACACTTTCCTCATCATTTTTTATGTTCACCCTGTATAATCCTTTACCTTCTCATCTATAAATGAAGTATCGTGAAAAAATGAAAATTCTAGATTATGACGAAAATGGACGTTTTGAGGTTATAAAATAGCAAATTTATCTGAATCGGCATGCTGTCTGTCTGTCTTTCAGTCTGTTTGTGTGTGATCCTTTATTTTCAAATACAACTCAACGTCGTAGAAAGCTGAACTTTTAGACATAAGCCTAGGAGATTCAAGGAGGATCCTATGAAATATTAGTGAAATCGGCGCACAAAGGGAGGCACTTAGGAAGAAAATGTTTTTTTGTTGAATCTAAAAATATATAGATAATAAATATAAAATAAAATTGTTTAGGATAGAAAATTTTATCGAAATGGCCCTCTGCAAATTTTTCGCCCGGAGGACAGATACGGCCCAAGAAAGAGCCTAATAACAACGAAAATCAAAAAATTCTTTCAGTACAATTTGTTCAAGATGGAAAATTATTTCGATTAAACTTTCTTCATATTTCTCGTCAGAGTCTAGGGACGTCTCCAGGGAGGGTTCAAAACAAGTTTTCCTTTAATTAAAAAATTGAGATTATTTAGAATAAATAATATAGTGTCGAAAAGGTTTTTCATAATTTTTTTGTCAGAGCTCCAGGGAGGGCTAAAAATAATTTTTTATCGAATCAAAAACATGTTCAACGAAAATCATTTAGAGTGGGATATTGTATTGAAAAAGCTCTGGAAAACCAGACAACATCCAGTGCCTGGACTCTTATAACACAGCAGAGCCACACCAAAGCGAATTTGCCATATAACGCGCTGTAGACGATTGAGCTACCGTGCAGTAAGGGCAATTTCAAGAAGGAGCCCAACCCAGTTATCGTCGAATCCAAAAATATTTCGAAAAATACAAATTGTTCTGGATGAACAATAGTAAAAAGTTGTTTCAATTTCCTCGTCAGAATACTAGACGGCACCAGGAAGGGTTCAAAAATAAATTTTCGTCGCGTCATCGAAAAGGTCTTTTGAAATTTCTCATTGGAGAACTTAGGAAAAACGTAGGACCCAAAAACTATTTTTCGACGATTCAGAAAATGTTCTAATAAAAAAATTGAGTGGAGAAATTTTATGGAAAATATCTGTAAATTTCCCCAGTGGCTCTAGGGAGAGTATGAAAGCTATTCTGTTTTAGGTAAGTAAAATTGTTTAAAAGGAAACTGTTTTGAAAAAGTATTTTTCGAATTTCTCGTTAAATATCAGGAGGCGAGACCAGAGAGAACCCAAAAAAATTGTCGTTGAATCACCCACTTCTCTCCTCAAACAAAATATTCCATATAAATTTTGTTTAATATGGAAAATTATATTGACAGTGGTCCTTTGAAAATTTATCTTTAGATTAAACGTTAGCAATAAAAAATGCTGTCAGTTTTAGCAAATTAAAAATATATTCAGAACATGAGATGTTGAAAAATACTGCTAAAGTACACCTACCCGAGACCATTTTTTAAGTTTTATTTATCTACTGCCATTAATTCATTCATTCCATATTTTTTAAAATTTGATAAGTTTTCTGTTATCTTCTAGTTATCGTTTAATAAACTTTTCTGGTTTTGGTGACTACAGTATCTTTTTATATTGTTATCTAATTCTTAACTCTATATGCCAACTCCCACAATCCCAATGATTGTTTAAGTTTGTTTGCTCTTTTATATAAGATATCGATTTTACCAAAATCGTTGTTTTGCAATTCAATTTCTATGGTCCCAACCCAAACCAGAGAGGACGAGAGGAGGAGTGTGAGAAATCCGTTACAACCACTCTTGAACAGATCCGAGCACACCCGAAGTAGTTATTTCCACATTTAATACCGAATTGAAGACTAGTTCCTGGGGAGAGTTAACGGTTGTGGAGGCTTCATTCCGAACAACAAAACCGAGACCGTGCAATAAAACCCGAACCCAGGCTGAACATAACTGCAGTCACCCGTAGGTTTTTGAACACCGACAAAAAGATCAAAACCTTCTCCATTTCGCGGGAACACTTTTATTAACAGTTTTCATCATTCTATCCGTAAAACTAGTTCTAAAAATAATACTTAAATGCACTTTTATTTGAAGAACTTCCATTAAATCTCAATAGTAAACTGATTTGTTGTTCACTATCTAACGGATTATACTGTCAAAATATAGATGTCGCTCACTCGTGTTATTCCAGTGAACTCTAAGAGTTCACTGTGTTATTCATCCAGAGTAAAAGGAGATAGAATGGCGGAAAATTCAAAATTAATTATAAATCATTGGATG
The DNA here is from genome assembly GCA_963675555.1 of Leptura quadrifasciata. NCBI lineage: Eukaryota > Metazoa > Arthropoda > Insecta > Coleoptera > Cerambycidae > Leptura > Leptura quadrifasciata. The sequence goes on along the minus strand of OY776673.1, from coordinate 76,625,761 downwards.
CCATTAATTTAGTAGATTTTTTATAGTTCAAATATTTTGCAATTGCTATGAAAAGAATGACCGATTTGGGTACAAATGTACTATTTTTCAAAATTCAGAAAATAAATAAAACTGCAAGACCTAATATGGACTTACAATACGTAAATTCTGTAATTTCCCAAGAAGTCCCGTTCTGGAATGATTGAGGATGCTCATATTAGGTCCTATGGCATTCAAAACAAATAAGGATCAAAACTGGACGTTCTTGCGACGACGTGTGCTATCTGGGATAGTTTCATAGTCTAATTTTGACCTAAAACTACACGGGTCGTGTAAGTCAGCATATACTTCGGAAATAAGATATAAAGAGCCCTAAATGAAACAATAAAACATTACACGGTCTTTCAGCTGATTTAACTTCATCATTGTGGTGTACATAACATATTCGATTTTTAAAACAACCACTCTATTAATTAGCATCACTATATATATATCAATTTGCTTTTTTAAGAATGCCAAGAAGCGGAATAAGGAATTAAAAAATAGACATCAAGATTTGCAGAGCGAACGAAGTAAATTGAATGAGTTGGTGACTCTAAATCAAGTCGATATAGTAACAGGAAAAAATAATTTAAATGCGTTATTAGACAAACTTAAAACACAAAAAACGTTGAACATGAACACAGTGCAGCGCTTACAAATAAGCAACGAGCAAACTGACATGATGCAATCAGCAATTGAGGAAACAGTAAGTCCACCTTTATATAGAAAATTAATATATATTTCTTTTATAATAAAAATATAAATTTTAATGGCAGTGTGTTCTACATAAATGAACCCTTTTTCATTACAGAATAATTTAATGTCCAATTCTATAACGGAATTAAAGCCAATAAAAGAAAAATTGTCATTTAAGTGGGATGTGGTTGAATGCTTACAAAATATGTTGATAACAACTAGATTACAAGTGGCAGAAAAGGATGCAATTATAACTAATTTGAGACAATTGGAAAGTGAATTAGACTATGATGTAAAATTTCTGAAAGAAGACAATACTAGTAGTATTAGTCAATGGCAAAAAGCTTTTCTTTCAGCAAAAATAAGGGAAGCTGATGTAATTTTAGAATTTGACAAACTGAAAAGATCAATCGCTATTATTAAGCACGAATTAGAGGAGAGAAAATTGGTAAGTGATGATTGCCTCCTTCTGTCTGTATATGTGATAAGATTTATATTTTTTAGGAATCAACAGAAGAAAATAATGAAGATGAAGACTTTTTTCAAATTCGTTTCAGTTGGAGAGATAAATTCCATGAACAAATTAAGATAGAAGAAGAAAAATCTATTGGAAGAACGGTTGAACTTCAAGATGAAATTGATTATTTAAAAATGCAGGTTAGTATATCAAATAGATTTTTTGCAATACCTGTACGGTAAATTAATTAATTTTTGTTAGAGTAAGTCGAACTTACAATTCATTTACTATAATTACCACTGTTACAGGGCTGTAACATTTACTTACAGTCCATATCCCATTTGAAATTTTTTTTTTATTTATATCTGTTGGGTACGTATCGTTGTACGTTTATATAATGTACACGGAAAAATGTATGTGTATCTAACGGGTCCGGTAGAATGAAGTCTGGTGGTCGTGCCTGCCAGTTAATGTCCCAAATTTCGAAATGACATTCTTCGCAAAATTATCATAGAATCCCTAGCAGTGTGGGAAGTGGCTTCGTCTTGCTGAAATCATATTCTTCGAATATCCACACCAACATTACGAAGTTGTTGTTTGTTCACAGTTGCGCAATACCTGTGGCACATGAAGCAGTACTGCGAAACTTGTGTACCCAATTTTTAATTGTTCTTCGACTAAGAACTGGATCTTGCGGATTTAAATGGAAGTGACGACGAAATAAACTCTGTGTGATTACAATAGAATAGTTATTTTTTAAATAAGCTTCAACCGCAAAAGAACATTGAATATTTAACCAACGCTCTATATTCACATTTCTCGCAAACTGTTTGACAACTATCGTAAATTTCCATTTATCGCGAAAGCATGGCAACTTGATTTGAATTTATAGGTATCTCATTATGATTGGCGGAAAGAGATAATTAAAGTGAATAAAAAGCAATGAAAACGTAAAGCTTTTTGAAAAACCGTTAAAAAAAATAAGTATTACGTATTCGAATTTAGTATCAAACATGTTGAAACCCGTTTGTTAGAATGAGGGCAAAAAGAAATGGAAAGAACAAATAGGGGTCCCCGCGAGTGTTTCGCTGTTCACCAGTTCTTAGGACACAAAAAATGTTTATAGTGTAATTTTTCAAATGACCGTACAAAGATGGCGCTGAAGTGCAAAATTATTTTTCGATAGCTGGAACATTGAAACAGCATACGCGATAGGATACCAAATGATATACAGGGAGGGTACCCTAATAGTGCGTCAAAGTCCAATATCGGTCTTATTTAAAAGACTTTGGAAAATTACTTTTTTATATATATTTTTTGAGTCTATCTTAAAAATCTATAAATAATCGTTTAGTATTAAAAAAAAGCAAACATACATAATAGGAACAGAAAATACTGCATTAAGTAATACAAAAGTTGGCACTATTTTAAAAATTCAAAGTTATTTTGAACTTTATTTACGACCGTATGCACGCACCGTACATACTTAAACGAGATTAACAGGTAACTCGGTTTAATTCGAAATTTTCTTATGCACCGTCAGTTATGACGAGCTTAAGCCAGTGTACAGTTAAATCTACAATTTTGGGCGTTTAAGTATTTAATCCTAGTTTTCGTACATGCGTATTGCAAATATAACCTCAAAATTCCGAATATGTTTATTACTGTTTGTGTTTACCTACCTAAAATTTCGAAAATCCAGAGATGGAAATAGAAGATCAAATATTTATGGACGACGATCTAGGCATATTAAATATAATTAATTACAGGTTTCCTAGACGTCGCTACGAAAGAGCTGATTACTTTCATGATTAATTTATCTTTTTTCAGGAGATTCAGGTTGAGCAAGTCAACAGTTTTTGCGATAGTTGAGCAAATTGATGATAATTTGGAGTTTGATAATGACTTGTATGTATTTAAGTTTCTTTTAGAATTGTACAGTTATTACGAGAGGATCAATCTCTAATTTTTAGAAACAATAGTGTTACTCCTGTCAACCAATTATTGAGAATTTTACGGTCTTATGCATACAGTGTTTTCATAAAACCTTTTTAAGGTTTCCCAATTACGATAAACAACCCTGCTAGATGGAGCATTGAATTCGGGTTCAATTTTTTTTTGCACGACTTCATTCTGTCCACAACGGAAGCCCGATTCGTCTTTTTATCCACCAATACTGAGGTATTATATTTGTGTGCTACCTAATTAAATCATATCTTTCTTCCGCAGTAAAATTTGGCGAGTTTCTTTTTTGTTCCGTATTAAAAAAATAACTATGGAATAATGGAATTATATTAAATAGCAAATAAGACACAACTCGTTAAAATGTTAAATAAAAATTAACGTTATGACGTTTTTGTTACTAAAACCACAAAACTTTTTTGCTACAACTACAAATCTCCCTAGATTTATCGACGTTGCCAAATCGCTGACTGGATTAACTAATCCACAAATTTGTACCAACGGTGCATAAGAAATTAAACCGAACTTTCTAATGGCGATTATTTAAACTCGTTTAAACATATAAACGGTGCATACGGCTGTTAATGAAATAAGTAATACCCAGTGTTTATAGGAACTGTTCAAAGTGGCCTCCCAGTACGTCTATGCATTTCTGTAGACGATTTTCGAATGATCCACCACTTCTTAAAATATTTACAGCAATTTCCTGAAAAACTTGCCTTATTCTTTCATATTTTCTTTTGTAGTTATAGGGGCTTTGTACAATGATGCTCCTTAACATAGCCCCAAAAAAATAAGCCTATTTTGGTCAAATCAGGACTTGTGGCAGGCCAATTATAGGGTCGTCCTCTTCCTATCCAACCATTTGGAAAAGCGTCGTTTAAATGGTCGTGAATAGCTGCAGTGTGGCACAGGTGCTCCGTCATGGTGGTACCACATTGTCTCCCTAATATCCCTGGGGACATCCTCCAGTAATTCTTCCAAGCTGCGTTGCAAAAATTCCAAATAAATGTGATCCTATCACGTAATCCCCAACAATTCCTCCCCAACATTCAACGACCATCTTGTTTGGCTGTTTGTTCGTGAGATGTAAGGATTGGTTGTGTCGTAATATCTTCAATCACACTCAAAAGTATGACCATTAATTTTCAAATCATCTGACATTCTCTATTTTGGAATTTGCGAAGTATAATTTAGATTATCCTCTGCATTTCTTTTGTTAATTATTTAAACTAGAGATCCTAAGTTTAAATTTAATAATGTAAAGTTAAAGTAAAGTAGGTTGAGTAATAATTTATTTCGATGTTTGTTGACATGCAATCAATTTTAAAAAATTTTTGAATACGTTTACACGTCACGAAAATGGCAATAATTTCGCCTTCTTCTTCTTCTTACTTGTTAGTTTATTTTTTGTTTTTATTAAACAAAATAAAAGAAGTTTCTTATTTCATTATTATTTCCTTTATTACTAAGTTCAATATTGTTTAATAAAATACAGGGACGGGCGCTTTAAAATTGTAATAAATGTAATTTCCGGTTTAACCGGAAATTGTAAAAAAAGTTTTATTGCCACATTATTCACATTACCTTTCTATGAAGAAACGAACTATCGTATAAAATTTAATATAAAAAAGTTACGGCGATTTTAGTTTTTCAAAATTTAAATATTTTAAACTCAAAAATTCTAAAATCCAACCGTTTTCGAGAAGAAAACGGTTGGATTTTAGAATTTTATCCATATAACGAAATCTAATTGAAATTAAATTCTCTTTAACATTCTCTTTAACATAGATATGTTTCTAATGTTCCTGTGATTCAGAAAATTATAGCACAACGCCATCTACCCATTAACATATTAAAAAATTATTTGTATTCAAGACTAAAGCCATCTAGCAATGGACTTTTGCAGAACTCAAATATCTCTTTCTAGTAGTTTCCGAAATATTTTATCTGGGGGTGTTTATTGGTACACCCTGTATACCTATAAAAACCTATACCAATAATTTTATTACGTAGTTTTATTAAATTTTCTTTTATTTCAGTTAAGAAAATTGGAAGATTTGAAAGAAGACCTTAATAAACGTGTGCATTTTAATGAAGAGGTAAAAGTTCATTTGCACGAAGTGAGAACAAGCATTTTTCTTAGACTACAAAAAACGAATCAAGAACTAGACAAAATTACTGAAAAATGCAAAAAACTTGAAGAAAAAATGAAGAATGATCTCCTACAAATTCAGTACAATATTGACCAAAAAGACTTAGAAATTGTAGAGTTAGCAGAAAAGATAAAAGGTTTACAATTAAGGGTATGTATGAATCATGGGTGATTGTAAAATAATAGGTACTAATAAGTTTAATTTTAATATTTTATCTTTACCAATATCACGATTTGATTTAACTCAAAAACACTGAAATTTGAGATTATTAATTCTATATAATTTCACAAAATTGCATATCTCAATTACCCATAGATTCATTTTAGTAGACAAATAATAGTTGGCGTATGTTATGTTGTATGTTATAAATTTCATGAACTGGCGTACTTTGAGTTATTCGGTAGTTGCTCTATAAACATTATTTCACGAATTTTTCGTTCAAGAGGGATGAGAATAATATTGAATTTGCAGTGGGTTCTTGATATCGTTCATATTCAATACAAGCTCGGACTCAGGGTCGGACTGGTCCGTTCGGCAATTGCCGACGGGGCCAAACACATTTGGGGGCCAAACCGCAAACGAAAACAATGTAAATAATGCTTGGTTACATTTTTTTTTAATAGAAAATTGGGTTTAATATTCTAGAAGCAAAAAATGAACTGTTAGATTGTGCATAATTATTTCTTCTCAAGATACCATAACTAACCATGCATGAAAATGCATAGTTGGACTCATAACACTATATCTTTAAGGAAAAGGGGAATATACCAGGTGATACAGGAGCATGTAACGCCTAGTAACTTTTTATTTTTCAAAATATAATTTTTAGATTTGGATATGTTTATTTAAAAATTAATCCGCTACTTTTGTCGTGCTAAACGGTTTTTATTTCTACTTCCGGTTAATCCATTACAAGCAACTTTATTTTTTGAAAGGGAATTGTAACTTCTTTCACGATTCCAATATGAAATTACATTTTTTTTACAGTCCTTTTTCGACCTTTAGATTAATTAAGAAAAATCCGAATTACAGTCAATTTTTTGGTAACAGAAAGGCCACGGAAAAAATATCTAAATAGTAAAATTTTAACAGGCTGACCATATATGTTTATAAAACAATGTAAAATAAATTTTGGACAATAATACCCCGTTTTCTATAACTTAATAGACCATCAATTTTTAACGTAAAGAACTTACTTTTATAAAATTACTGAAAAAAATATCTTTTTTTTAGATAACTGTCACAGCAATTGACGTTTATCGAATCTGACAGCATTCCTAAAGTGTAATCTCTTTGTACTCATTTGTCAATCTTATTTTTTTGACCGCTTTTACTTCACGGCCTCATGTGTTACTTGTCATATTTGAAATATGTCACGGCTTGTCAATAAACTATCTAGTGACGTTTTCATTTGTTTTCATTATTAACTTGAAAAGGAATTAAAACTCTTAGCCTTAGCCTAGTAGGCTTCTTGCAAAATGTTGTCCATGTTTCCAGTAATTTGTACGAAACAATTTTAAAAATATTTTAATTTACCTTTTGAGACAGTTGCTTAAAGAATGTTGTGTGCACCTCGGCCAAATGATCTATCTCGGCCTTATCCAAAGTTTTCTAGGCCTCGGCTTTTACGGCCTTGATACACAAATTATTATTTATTACTATTAGCCGTTACTCGAGTCCGAGTATAGAAATGTTACAGTCGATAAATTGTGTACAATAAAAAACAAGCAAAAGGTGTAGTCTATTGTAATTCACATTCATCTACGGTGCACACGACTATGGCTATAGAGGCCAATTCGGGAGAGCACATGTCGACCGCACTCAGGACAAACATAGACCTGGTTAGGTCTTGGATTCGGCCTTCTTGCAGCAACATTTCCTTGATAGCTGGCCACAACCCCTCGCCATTCGGTTCTGTCCGCTGCAAGTTGTTCCCATTGCTCGTCTGCAATACCGCAGGATTTTAGATTTTCATGGAGAGCGTCTTTGAACCTCTTTCGCTGACCGCCACGCCTTCTTCTACCGCTTAGCAATTCACCATAAAGTGTACGTTTAGGAAGGCGGTTATCATGCATACGATGAACGTGACCTGCCCATCTTAGGCGTGCTCTTGAAACAAGCACCTCAATTGGAAGGCTGTTTGCTCTCCTGAGTACTTCCACGTTTGATATGTGATGGAACCAACGGATTTTCATCATCCTTCTGAGGTGTCTTTGCTGAAAACGTTCTAATTCTTTCACATGATGACGGTAAGTGACCCAGCTTTCACATCCATATAGCAGTGTTGGAATGACAACTGCTCTGTAGACAGCCATTTTCGTTGACAAAGCAAGGTCGTGGTTGTCAAATGCTCTCTCTCTCTAAGTCCCCAGAGTGCTCTAGATGCAGCGTTAATTCTATTGCGAATCTCGCTGCCCATGTTTGCTTTGTCATTAACAACGTTGCCTAAGTAATTGAACTGATCCACCACTTCAAGAGAATTTCCGTTAAGTGTAATGTCTATTTGGTTCACTTGATGAGGAGTTGACATAATCTTAGTCTTTCCAATGTTGATTTTAAGTCCCAAGGAATCATAGCTCTGGGCATACACATCTAAAAGTTCTTGAACCTCTTCTGGCGTAGAGGCTAAAAGTGCACAGTCATCCGCATACTGGAGATCACAAATGAATCGTGTGCGTGTCTTCGTGAAAGCTCTAAAGCGCCCTATGTTAAAGAGACCGCCATCAAAACGGTATCTGAGACCTATTCCTCTGACTGTCAGTTTGTTGTCAACAATAATTGTTAGAGCAGTGGTAAACAAATTAAAGAGTAGGGGTGCCAGGACACATCCCTGCCTAACTCCAGTGAGGGTTTGGAAAGGTTCGGTTGCCTCATTATTATACATAACCTGGGCGTTTGTTGTTTGTATGTAGACTGCGACATACTTCCACAAATTTTCTAGGGATACCTAAGCGGAACATAATTTTCCAGAGCACTTCCCTGTCGACCGTGTCAAACGCCTTGGTTAAATCAATGAAGGCCATGTGAATTTCTCCTTGATGTTCGAGTGCTTTCTCTTGAAGCTGTTTAAGCGTGAAGATTAAATCCGACGTGTCTCGGTTTGGTCTAAAGCCACTCTGTGTTTCAGGAAGTAATTTTTCCATAACAGGTGTTAGCCTATTTGCCATCGCTTTAGGGAGTATCTTCCCTCCAACAGCCAGGAGAGCTATACTCCTGTAATTTCCACAGTCCGCAGCACTCCCTTTGTTTTTGAAGAGGTTGATTAAAAGTGTATCACGAAACTCCTGCGGAGCTTGACCACTTTCCCACACGACATCAAACAGTTTTTTGAGGTAGGGTATGAGCTCTGACGACACAGCTTTAAAGATCTCAGCTGGGAGTGAGTCGGCGCCGGGAGATTTGTTATTTTTTAGCTGCCCAATGGCGGTTAAGATCTCTTCCGTTGTTAGTGGTTTATCTAAGTTTTCGAAGGTGTCATATTGAGGGATAAGATTTATAATATCGTGATCGGCTTGACTTTGCTGGTTAAGAATGTTAGAGTAGTGTTCTTTCCATCGGGCTCTTATTTCCTGGTCTTCTTTGAGGAGATTTCCATTTAAATCTTTAATAGGGCACATATTTTTCCGACTGGGGCCGTACACTGCTTTTACTCCTTGAAAAAAATTCCTGTAGTCGTGTGAATCGGCGTACCTTTGAATTTCTCTGGCCTTGCTTGCCCACCACTCGTTCTTTATTCTTCTGATTTCGCGTTGCGTTTCATACTTAGATTGGGTAAAAGCTTCTGCTTTTGATGAGTCGTTGGGGTGGTTGATAGCGTTTTGGAAGGCAATATGTTTGCGGTCAAGAAGTTCTTGTATAAAAGCTTCATTATCATTGAACCAGTCCTCCTGTTTTTTACTTGCTGCAGTGCCAAGAATTTCCTCACTCGCACTTTTTAAACTGTCTTTAATTTGTGTCCAAGTAGCAGCGACATCTACAGAATTGGTTTCTTCTAGTGCACTGAAATTCTCTTGAACTTTTTGCTTACACAAATAACTATTAAATGAAAGCCTCCCTTATTCTCGTTGTTTGAATCATATTAAATATCACATTTTACTTCCACGTACATTTTTTTATTTGAAATAGGTTTAAAATGTCATGAAACGTCGAGATTTTAAATTTGAGCGAAAAAAATTTCTGTCTGTCGGTCTGTAACTTTTTTTTTGTGGCCGAATCACTTTTGGGGGCCAAACTGCAAACAAAAAAAATGTAAATAATGCTTATTTATATTTTTTTTTTTATAGAAAACTGAAACTAATTTTCAAAATATAATTTTTAGATTTGGATATGTATATTAAGAAATAAATCGGCTTGTTTTGTCATACTAAACGGTTTTTTCTACGTCCGGTTAATCCGTTGCAAGCAACTTTATTTTGTGTGTGCGTGTGTGTGTGTGCCTCGGTTTATTGACTACGGTTACAGAGACCATTCGCCAAACTTCTTTTTTTTCTTTAGATTATTCCTTGGGTAATATTGTATTAAATTTTATTGCAATGTTATTATGTATACCAGTTATACAACAAGTGACAGACAGACAGACATGTATATTCTCTTAACCTATGGACATATACTTTTTTTATTTGTTATCGTTTTTAAAAAAATTTTTTGTTATTTTCTACTTTTTTCTTTTTTCCATTTTTTTTATTTTAATTGTTTTTTTTGCTTGTTTTTTTTAACTTTCTTTTTCTTTCAATTTTTTTTCGATATAAATGGGAACTGACAGTGATACAAGTGCGTCTATGGGTCCGTATAGACGATTTTTATTCACAAACTGACTGGACCTCGGATGGAATGGTATAACAAAAAGGAAATACAGTAGTAAACTTATTTCTAATTGCATATTTTCTATATATTTAATTGTATTCTTTCCAAATGATTAAGTATATGGTTATATATAGTGACATTTCTGATGATAATAGTTGTGCCAAGTTAAAAGGACATGGTACTAACTAATTTATAAATTTCATTTAATTTTTTAAATTATTATCTGAATTTAATTTGCAATCTAATATCATGTGTACTGTGTCCCCTACTTCTCGACAATCACATAATGGATTTTCTCTTTTATTAATTTTATGAAGATATGATGATGGTACCAGTGCATGATTGAATTGTAATCTACATATTTTACTTTACTAATTTTTTTGAGTTGCAACTTTTATATCATTGATCTCTTGAAGGCAATGGCTCAATACCCTTATAGTATATACCCTTTTCACTAAGCTGATACAATGTGTTCCATTCTTGTACATACATTTTTTTTATATAGAAATAATATCTTCATACGGACAAAGGTATTCAGTAATTTTCCCCGAAAGTATGGCCTGTTTCGCGATGTTATCAGCTATTTCGTTACCTATAATGCCGCAATGGGCTTTCACCCATACTAAATGGACTATCTTGTTTTGTTGTTGCATTTCAAAAGGAAGTGTAATTTTTTTCACGACTCCAATATGAAATAAAAATTTTTACAGTTGTTTTTCGGCCTTTAGATTCATTAAGAAAAATCCGAATTGCAATCAATTTCTTGTTAAGAAAGAAAATTTTAACAGGCCGACCAATGCATATAAGAAATTTTGGGCAATAATATCCCGTTTTCTATACCTTAATATGCCATCAATTTGCAAAAAAATCTACTTTTATAAAATTATTAAAAAAAAAAATCTTTTTAAAATGAAATGTTTGAATCCTTGAATATCACTTTTTTAAATTAGGTTCACATTATGAAATGAACTTCACTAATATTAAATTTGAAATAAAGCAGTTTTCTTTGTAATATTTGATTTTCGATGATGAAAGATGTGTCCGTCCATAAAGTTTTACCATAAATAGACATAAAATGTCATGAAATGTCGAGATTTTAAATTTGAGCTAATAAAAAAATTTCTGTGTCGGTTTGTAACTTTTTTGTGCGCACGTTTACTCTGGAACCGTTTATGATATTGACTTGAGATTTGATACACTTATGTATTATAACGAGATCTGGAACTAGATTATATTTTTACCTAATTCCGTTGAAGGGTTCGGGGGTAAATGGGGTAAATAATGGTAAAAAGGCAAAGCAAGCAGATAAGAGTCCATAAAATTGCAATTTAGGGCATGTACGAAAAGTCAAGCTCTCAAAATTTTTTTGGCATCAGCCACCCCCCCAGTATCACCCTCAATGCCATCCCCACAGTATTATGGAAGGGAGTAAAGAAAATTAAAATGCGATTTAGTGTATATACTACAAGAACGAAACGTCTTAAAAAAATTTTTTGGCGTTAGCTACCCCCTCTACCACCCCCACCCTATTATTAAAGGGAGTAAAAAAAATTAAATTGGGATTTAGTGTGTATACAAAAACCACGGGCCTCTAAATTTTTTTTAGCACAGCCACCTCCTCTACCACCCCCATTGCCACCCCTACCCTGTTATTAAAGGGAGTAAAGAATTAAATTGGGATTAAGTGTGTGTACGAGAACCAAGGGCCTTTAAAATTTATTTTGGAATTAGCAAATAATAGTAAGAGATTTACATGTCCTTAATATGTTCACGTTCACAAACGATGAAATAAAGCAGACAGCAGAGAAATACTTCTGCACAATTAACGCCCAATGGTAGCCTGGTTTAACAAAAACATCTGTTAGGGGTACCTCTCCAAGACTATTTCTCAGAAAGTAAGTTTTAATATATACCGAGAAGCAGTGGCGGTCCCAGAATTTCGACATGATTAACGCTTAAACAGTCGGAGACAGGTCAATAAAGAAGAACTATTTTGTGGCCGTTTTGTGTATTTGGCACACACTTCTTCAAGGTTTAATAGTTATAATGCAACATTTTTAAGCACAACAATTTCATCACTATTAATATTGAATATTGGTGTTCATGAAATTGTTATGCCTATAGATGAAGTTGAGGCGGTTGGGTTTAAAAATGCGCCGCAGGCGAAACTTTTAGATTTTTCAAGGTCAAACGGTCTTAAATTAAAAGTTAGAAGTTTTATTTAAAATAATATTGTCTTCGAAATGTAGGTCTCGTGGGCGCAAGGCTTAAAAATATAAAATACCAAATATATTTGTATCAGGTAAAAAGACCAAGTATTCTATATTCTAATAAAAAATATAACAAAATAACAAACATGCTCTTCAATTTGCTTTCGATGTGCCTGTAACTACCGCACTTGAATCATCATGTTGGTACCAGTCGCACTTTTGGGAACTTAGGATTGCTTTCAAAATTTGCGGTCTGCCTTGCAGTAAACCAACTTCGTCGAACAGTTCGTATTCATTCAATACCAGACCTATGTAGTCCTTAAAAGTCCAAAAAAAAAATTGTTTTCATGAAACTTATCTTCTCAAATTCACACGTTCAAAAACATTCAGTTCATTTAAGTTCGAACTCCAGTTTTGCAAAAAGTAAATGAAAATTTAAATTTCGAATTTTTTGTATCTCAAGAAAGAGAAGTACATTTAGGTGTACTTAATGAACCTTTTAAAGACAGTAGGACACTACCCGAAAAGAAAGTACTGTCTAACCAAAATAAGTACATATGGTCACCCTAATTATAACTATTAAGCCTTGAAGAAGTATGCGCCAAATAATCGAAATGTCGGCAAAATAGTGTTTTTCTTTTTTATTGTCCTATCTCCGACAGGACTAGTACAGCACTGCTGAGCATATTTTATTGTGATCTGTTTGAAAGTAAATGTAGGGTAGAGAGATCTTAATAATTGGTAATCGGTAGATTTACAAGGTTCAGGTGTCCATGGGGGGGGGGGAGGGGGGGTTGCTATGAGAGATAAGCGATACAATGCAATATGTTAGCAGTGAGCAGTGTCGCACCCACGATTTTGATTTTGGCATGCCTGTTTGATTTCCGAATATTTGATAAATTTAAATGGAATTTAAATTAGAGAATGCGTTGTTATTGAAATGTGCATGACTGGAAAAAATAATAAATATTCATTATTTTGTTATTAATTTGACAATCAACAAGTACAAATCAATTAAGCCATTTGGAGATTTCTTTTGATTTTTTCAGTCGTATGTACTACATGAGTATGAATAATTATTAAAACTAAAAGCAGATGTTTGAAAAAGTCTCGGACGTCACATGATCTGAGTAAACCAATCAGATGCAAGCAGTCTTCCTTTCTACAACAATGTAAAACCAAGCATTTTGTACCTATCTCGACATCGCACTAGACCTCGATATATGGCGAGAGTGAACTACTAGAATCCTTGGTGTGTGCGTGTGCAGTCACATTTAAATAGCCAGGTTTTTTTACATACAGGGTTTTGCATCACGAGAGGGACATACCTTAATAGGAAGTAGAGAACATCAGTGGTAATCAGAACCTCCCATAGAAATTTCTCACTGGACCTGACGAAGTTACAGGGTGTTTTATAGTTTTTGGCAAAAGCTGCTTTTTGTCATAACTTTGACAGGGAATGGAATAATGGATTCATATTTGGTACAGCTAATACAGTGACGATCCTTCAGATGTACATGTAAGACATGAAAAAAAAATCCAGGTCCGGAGTCACTAAAATTTATATACTTTCTGTACCTCTAAAAAACAAAAAACATGATCCTGTATATTTTTTGAAATATCTATACTATATTCGAAAAGAACACAAAAATAAGCAGAATGGCCTGTTTCGCTTTTTTGTTACACCTTTGTCGTTATTTACAAGAGAACCCACATACTACACGTCAACACTATTCGGAACACAGGTTTTCTGAAAATGTTTGGGTCGGGCTTGTGAATACACATTTTTTTATAGGGCCACATTACGCCAGTCGTCAGGGAGTTGAGAATGCATAAAAACCGGTTTATATCGGACAAGAGATTTTACTGTTGGAACCAGTTCATTATAGTCCTCTTTTAAACATACTAATTTTGGAGTAATATCGCTTAAAAATATTTTGTTTGGAAATATTTTGGTTGCGAATGGTCCTACGAAAAAAAGATGGTTATCAAAGCCTGAAGAAATAAGTAAATTCTCTATCAAAATGGTTCAAACACATGTTTACGTAGTATTAATATTCTTGGAGTTATAGACGCGGGAAGTAAAGTACCGTAACGCATGCACTCTGTATATCAATACTTTCCCATACACCACCACGCTTTATACTTGCTATTACGTTTAATTGCCACTTTTGAAGTTTAATTAAATATATTTATTATCAATTTTGAAATTATAAAAAATGTCTTTAACCATCGGTGCACCGATGGTAGTGCATAACGGTAGTCACCATGGTGACTACCATTATGCGCTTATCTCCACACCACCCAACCCCAAAGATTTGGTCGTCCGAACTTTCGAGGAAAAACAAGGTGTCTGTTACTAATATGCTTGCCGTTCCTGTTCTGCTCTACTTCTTTGGAGTGGTGAAATGGACGTTATATGAGATGATGAATATCCATAGGAGCTAGGAGCATTCAGATCGTCCGCTCTTCGTGTGTACCTCCAACGTCATCGGGGGGCCGAGGACTCTTGACTTTGGAGTGCATGCATGGCCGGGTAGTACTGAGTATAACATGTAACGTCCTTAGGAGCTCAGACCTCTCCTGCAATTAGTGAAAAATCATGAAAATGCAGGAGTGGGCGCAGGATTATTCAAGGCAGCAAATGCTCCGTCTCGTATTCGACTCAGACGATTAGGCCAGCGACGCACTGACCCAGAGTCGGTCACTGAACTTCCGCCAAACCGTCTGAAAGCCCAGATTAAAGCCGCAGAACAGAACAATCTGTTTAGGCGGCACGTCGATGCAGGTGTATTCTATAAGAACATAGAAACATTGGGTTTGTCGACCAAGCTGACGTTCGCCTTTTTAAGGTCAGCTGGGCTTAAGTAAGAGACCGATGGGGATTGTAACAATGCAACAGGAAAAGTTTCTATCAAAGTAAAAATCGGCTTATCTCACGGTTACGTAAAAAGCTTACCACTGCAGGTTTCGTTGTTGAGCAGGCTGCTGAAGAGGCTGATTCTCTTATTATTAACTTAGCGATAGATATATCACCTCATTACGATTCGGTAATAGTTGGTGAAGACGTTGAGTTTTTGATCCTTATGACAGGATTATCCGTTCAAACTTGTATTTTATGAAGCCAAGCAAGGGGAAAACGGACGAACGAATTTATTCTTCGAACTCTTTTAAATACCCAAAAGAAGTTGCGGATAACATATTATTTCACACAACTTCTGCACTTTTTAGGCAAGGCAAAGCAAAATTCGTTAAATTATTACAAATATCTGCAGGATTACAGAAACACGTGAAATGTTTTAGAGACCCCAATTCTCACCCTGATGTTGTAGTACAGCAGGCCGAAAACCTATATTAGCCCTTTACGGAGCAGAACCCGAACAGCATTCTTTGAATGAATTCAGATACAAGTGCTTTATTAAGTTAGTTGCAAAAAGTACATGTGTCATTACCTCCAACTGAGTCTGCTGCATGCCAACACTCTTTTAGAACTTACTGTCAAATTCAACAGTGGTACGGCAATACCAAAAGTCCTCAAGATTGGGGTTGGATGAAAAAGATGATATGTTTCCTATTGCTAACAAAATTGAAGCTGCTTCACAAGAACTTTTGAAAACAATAAGCTGCAAGTGTACAAAAGGCTGCAAAGCCGCATGTACTTGTAGAAAAGTTGGACTAAAATGTTCCGTTATTTGTTCTGAATGTCAAGGACAAACGCGTACAAATGTCAAAGCATGTAGACGATTCAGATTAAGCCGAAGAAACCGAAGATAAGGTATTAGTTTTTTGGAACAAGATAAATATGAGGGGGCTGATTGTGATAAAGACGATGCAGACGATAATGAAACCGACACTCACAGTTTTATTCAAGCAAGAGAATGTTTTGGATCTGCAACTTCAAAAAAAAATCAGATTAATGTAATGTATTGGCAGTAGAGAATAAAAGTTAGAAGTAAGTTAATGAAATAAACAAAAAGTGGATTAGGCCTATTGGGGACATAAAAAAAAAACGCGCCAGTGCTCTACCGCAAGGTGCTGTGGAAATGAGCCATAATGGTAATCACCACCGATGATTGAAGACATTTTTTGTAATTTCAAAATTGATAATAAATATATTTAATTAAACTTCAAAAGTAACAATTAAACGTAACAGCATTTACAAAGCGTGATAGTGTATGGGAAAGTGTCGAGTTTGTTGAGGAAATAGTAAACTCCCTATATTCAGGTGAATATGTTGCTGGGTTATTTTTGGATCTCTCCAAAGCATTCGACAGCATAAACCATTCAAAAATACTCTCGAAGCTGGAGGAATATGGTTTCCGAGGGTCAAGTTACGATCTTTTAAAATCATATCTCTCTGATAGGAGACAGTGTATTCGAGTTCCTGATGAGTCCAGCGGAAGGAGGGTTCATGATATCCCAGTACGAATACTTAAAAAGAGGGGTCCTACAGAGGAGTACGTTGGGTCCTTTAATTTTTTTATTATACATAAATGACCTACCTGACAATATCTTATATAAGGTTATCGTGTTTGCCGGTGACAATACACAGTCTATTAAAGGAAAAAATCTGATAGAATTGCGGCAAGAAATTATAAGTGGTCTGTCAGCTATGTAGGCATATTATGACCACAACAACTTGAAATTAAACGTCAATAAAACAAAAATTATCAAATTTTCCGCACATAATGAATATATTGACATAATGGTCCATAGAGGAAAACTTACCTCATCCTCTGATACAAAGTTTTTGGGTGTCATAATTGACAAGGAACTCAACTGGAAGGCCCATGTAAGTCATCTAACTCCCAAAATAAGTAGCTTCTGCTACGCGCTGACAGTATTAGCTCAGTCTGTCGATGAATGTACAAGTTTGCCTGCCTATTATGCATACGTCCATTCTATTATCTTCTGGGGAAATTCTACAGACTCTCATAGAATATTTCTGTTGCAAAAAAGATGCCTTCGAAGTATTTATAATAAGAAAATATCTGTTATTTTAAAGCACATATTTAGTGGAAAGAAAATTCTTACCTTCACCGGCATCTACATCTTAGAAAGTGCCATTTATGTAAGGGAGTATTACATGATGTTTGTAAAACATGAACCTACTCACGATCATGATACCCGCAAAAAAACAATTTACGTCCTGTAAAGACAAAGTTAACCTTAGTGCAGAAAAGTGTCATCGGCCAATTAATAAAAATTTATAACCATCTTCCCAACTATATGAAAAGTCTAAACATCGTTAAACTACTTAAACAAAAACTAAAAGAAGTGCTAATTAAAAAAAGCATACTATTCATTGGACGAATATTATTCAGACATTTTTTAACTAAGAGTAATCTGTTATTCTCATCTTGTTCGATGAGTATTAATATGTTCCTTAGCTCCTGTGTATATACTACTTTTAACTTATTTGTTTGTCAATTTATATGTTTGTTCATTTGTTTGCATACATATTAATTTAATGTTGTTATGACTAGTTTATATTTGTCTATATATTTTTCTGTAAACCTCTGACACGTTCTACACCGCAAGGTAGTATTGAATAAAGATGTATTATTATTATTATGATATACAGAGTGAATGCGTTACGGTGCTTTAGTTCCCGCGCCTATAACTCCAAGAATATTAATACTACGTAAAAATGTGTCTGAACCATTTCGATAGAGAACTTACTTATCTTCAGCTTTGATAACATCTTTTTTTCGTAGGACCATTCACAATTGAGATATTTTCAAAAAATGATTTTTAAGCGGTGTTCCCTCAAAATTGGTGGTGTTCCGTGGGGCGGGCGAGGGGAAAAAATTAGTATGTCTAAAAGAGGCATGTAATGAACTGATTCCAGTAGTAAAATCTCTTGTCCGATTCAAAACGATGTCAATCTACCTGACGATACTGGCCTACATTTTTTTAAAGAGGGGTGGTGGCGATATTTACTGTAATTTTCTTATACCGCATATGTTACAAAATATCCGTATTAGAGGCATGTTGTTTCAACACCATGGAGCCCCACCATATTTTGATATTCAAGTAAGAGAACACTTAAATAATGAGTATGATTGGTCGCGGGGTCCAAATGAATGGCCACCAAGGTCTCCTGATTGTTACCCTTGCGATTACTTTTTATGAGGCTACTGAAAAACCGAAGTTTATAGCGTCGTAATTGATAGTGGACGATAATTACCAGCGCATCGTTGCCCTGCGACAAAATACAGAATAATCCAACAATGATACATCGAGCAATTGGTGATATAACTAAACGCACAAGAAAATGAACAGAAATTGGGGAGGACACTTTGAAAATTTACTTTAGTGTAAATACATGTTTTATTTTTAAACACATTTAGTTGTTGGTTTGTTGTTTATTGTTATCTGGATTGAAATTATTTTATTTAGTTCGGTTTTGTTCGTTCTGCTTTCCAATTTTTATTAAGTGTGAAATATTGCCGATTTTCTTAATTAAAGTAACTTATTGCTTAGGCCTAAATAGTTTTATTATCTGTCACGTTGAAAAGCGCACTATGATTGAAGAAATATTTTGTTAATTTATACCCGATTACTTCTTAGGGCTACATTTTTTACCAAAATTGATCTTTAAAATGTGTCAGAATTAGGATTCGCCCAGATCACCTAGCATCAATAGAATTTTTGCAAATTTTAGTTATTTGTTTCACGTGAATTTCATTTAGTTGTTGCAGACCTCTAGCGTATACGACCCACCATATGCCTTAGCGTTTTATGGGCCGCATAATAACAACCGCTACATCCGTAGCAGAGTTTCGCGATTGTCCACGGGAAGCGCGATATACTTCCAGTTGGTGAAAAGGAGACATTTTTGATGGCGGTATACGGTTGATAATCCCACAAAACTCGTTTTGTCCGAGGCATCCTGGTAGATTTTGGGATTGTCAACACAGGAAAATTTTCGCCATCTGTTGTTGTTCCGTTTAGCGGAATATTTTGTTGTTGGCAGTAAATTTTAACTGCGGAAGCAGGATATTTAAGTATACAAGGTAAGTTAACCTCTTCACGCCATATTACCTGTTCTCTACCCAGGTGTTTCAGAAATTTACAGGCTTTCCTTTGGAAGTATCTTGTCGACTTGAAAGACGGAGTCGACCCCATTCATCCAACTGTGGCTTTCTAGGAACATTGGTGGATTGTTCCCTCATCAGTGAGGTAAATTATATTTCTTTTGTGGGTTAAGTCAAATTTAAATTGCTCTCATTAGGCACGCTTCACGTGCATTTCCGACCATGCAAATTAAATCGAGATATCTTTAGGGTTCCACGGACGGGGCTTCCACACACAGTAGAAAGTTCCAGGGCTGAAGAGGCTTAATCAACCCCCATCCTCGGATCAATTTCTTTCGTCCCGAAGACCACCGTAGGGCTACAGTTTCTTCAACGTCGAAGTCGGTGTCGTACCACCCTAAATAAGTGTGTTGTTTTTATTTACCGGGGACCATCTTCAATGGTTCTGCGCGGTTATATTCCATTCATACTTACTTTTGTATTGTAACTTGTACATATTTAAAGATTTTATGCATTTATATTTATTTAAGGAGGTTCTCTAAATCAGACCCATTGTGGCCGAATTTATTACCATTTATCCTCACGTTGTAAACCGATGTGTAGCTACACGAGGCATTTTATTAATGTTGTAACTTATTAATCAAGAAATTTGCCACACCTTTTGAACATCGCCAGGTTACATGCTAGAGAACCAATATTTGTAGATTCTGTAATATAGTGCACTTCATGTTTAAAGAAAGTGTCATTATTTCGTCTGCGACCACTACGTATGGAACCCTCAGTGATTCGTGTAAGTAAGTAAACTAATAATTAGTCATAGTTTATTTGTAAACTTAGGCTTAACGCCCTGAGATAGTCTGAGCTAGTGAAATTTTATCGTGGGCACGTTACATCACTTATCCGGGGTAAGTTGTGTCTGCGATATCTGCTGCACTACAGTAGCCCAAGTGAGTTTCTTTATGTAATATCTTATAACTATTACTATCCAACGTATTTATTTGTTTATGTTCGTGTAAATCGTAGCATAATATCGTTCTGGAATCCATATTCTTATACATTTTACACCGTATTTAAATAACCACAAACGTGTAACAAAAAAAGTTTATGTTCTTTTCGAATATCGTATAGAAATTTCGAAAAAATATACAAGGTCATGTTTTTTAAAGATACAGAAGGAGTATAAATTTTAGGCATTCCGGATCTGAGTTTTTTTCATGTTTACGTGTACTTCTAAAGTATAGTTTCTGTATTAACTGTAGGTACCAAATATGGATACATTATTCCATTCCCTGACAAAGTTATGACAAAAAGCAGTTTGTGCCAAAAACTATAAAATACCCTGAAACTTCGTAGTGAAGGCTCAATGATAAATTTCTATGGGAGGTTCTGATTACCACTGATATTCTTTACCTCCTATTAAGATATGTCCTTCTCGTGATGCAACACCCTCTATAGATGACACTGATGTGGCGACTACACTCGCGATCTCACCATATTCTTACCGCATCTTCAGCATGTGCGTACCCTAATAGGCTCTGAATTTTCCCCAAACACTTTTTCTTCAAATTTTAATAAGTGTATTATTACTTTTGACACGCATTGTATAGACTACTATACAGGCTGTCAATTTTATCAGGGCCCTCGAGAATATCTCACTTAATATCGGTCGTACAAAAAAAATTATTTTTAAGAAAATTGTACCGATTTATATAACCTACAAAATGGTTTAAAGACATTTGAAATCCATGGCCTACTTTAAGAGTCATGGCGGAAAATATCGAAAATGCGAAAAACGTCTAGGCCAAATATCTCCGTTATTTGAAGAGATACGAGAAAAATTCTAAGGCGATTTTTCAGTTTCGTAGCTAATTTTCTGAACAGAGTTTTATTTGGCTGTAGTGCTTGTGGAAATCTGTTTCTATATTCTACTTGAGCTAATCCAGAGTTAAAATTGTATTGGCAATATGTAACATATTATAACGAGCAATGTGAGTGAAAATCATTTTTGAAAATTCTAAATTCTTAAACGAGTGTGATTGACTGAGAGTTAAAGTATTAACTGAGATGATCTGTGTCAAAAAATTAAATTGTCAAGTTTGTTCATAGCCAACTATTTTAAAATAATTGAAATAATAGTGAAATCATGAAATACAAACAAATGGATATTATACTTAAATTAATTGGTAAAGACATTTTAACTTTCTGAGCAAGGAGTGGCGCTTTTATGGAGGACCTCTATACATTGGCATAACTGCGAATACTCTTTCCATAATTGCTCCATGTTGCTTTCTTGATTATTATTTTGTTTTTGTTACCTGAATTTACTTTATTCTTCTTAATTGTGTTAATGTTTTGATATAGCAAAGATTTGAACAACTTATTGAATTATTTTATCGTTTTATTTAACCACACTTCTCCACGGCAAGTATAATGCGTGTTAAAAAAAAATTATTGGTTTAAAAAAATGTTTTTATAATTACTAACGTAGTACCAATGAATAAATATGGCATGTGATATATCGTTGAAAAGGGAGGAAAATACTCTATTTAATGGCGCCATTTCCGCCCGTTTCAGAATAATTTTTTTAACAGTCTGAAGAGTAAATCTCAAAATATAGCGATTTTGAAAAAAATTAGATAAAACCTCGTTGAAACACTCTGTTTTGCAAAAAATTTTCGCCTTAGATTTTTTCTCGTATCTCTTCAAATAACGGAGATATTTGGCCTAGACGTTTTCCGCATTTTCGATATTTTCCGCCATAACTCTTAAAGTAGGCCATGGATTTCAAATGTCTTTAAACCATTTTGTAGGTTATATAAATCGGCACAATTTTCGTAAAAATATTTTTTTTGTACGACCGATATTAAGTGAGATATTCTCGAGTGCCCTGATAAAATGTACAGCCTGTATATATACACATTCATGCAAAACATTTTTTTCAGAATGAAAACTTTGAAAAATCGAATGACGAGTCAATGGCTAGCATAAAAGAGGATACAATAAATATATTACAAGAACAAATCAAATATCTTGAAGAAAAAATTGAGACAATTGCTGGAGGTAATACCAGCACAACTATAGAAAATCAAATTCTATAATTTAAATTTAATAAAATTATAAAAGCTGCATTGCGCATTAATAAAGACATAATTTGGTGATATTATGGTTTTACTTTCCAAACTCCCGCATAATTGAAAGTAAACTGCCACAGGCCTATCTGGATCAGGATGCATATCGTCCTACAAGAGAAGGCAACAAAACGCTAGCTGGAAAAACATTCACTCCTAACAGGATTAAATGGGCGGTATCTACTTTCAAGCCCTTTAAATCGCCAGGCAGAGATGGTATTTATCCTGCCCTGCTCCAACATGGAATTGAGGAACTTATCCCATGCCTGAGAAGCATATTCAAAGCAAGCTACACTCTTGTAGGTATATTCCCCAAGCTTGGAGGGAAGTCAAGGTGGCGTTTATTCCAAAAACAGACAGGCGGCCGCCAGACGAGTCTGTCACATCGCCCATCGTCATTTCCCCCAAAAATAACGGAGAAAATTCTGGATCAATACCTGAGAAACGAAATAGTTCCAGGGACACCGCTTGACTCAAAACAATTTGCCTATCAACCTAACAAATCAACAATAAATGCTCTTCATGACCTGGTCAAAGGCATCGAAAATACATTAATATCAAAGTGGTTATGTGTGCTTTCGTAGATAGAAATATGGTGCTTTTAAAAACACCTCATACGAATCCATACAAAGAGCGGCGGAAAAAATAAGAATAAATCCCGCGACAATGAAATGGATACAATTCATGCCAAGAAGCAGAATAATTACCACAAGTGCGGGAGAGGAGTCGGCCACGGTGACTGCGGTCAGCGGCTGTCCACAAGGTGGAGTTCTATCACCCTTGCTTGTGGTCAATGGTGGTCGATGATCCCCTCCACAAATTGAGTAACTCTGGCTTCAACGTTCAGGGCTATGCTGATGACCTGGTTGTGACTGTGAGAGGTAGACATGACGTTATAATCTCAGAGCTTATGCAAATTGCCTTAAATATAATTTAATAAATGATGCTCCTTAGAGGGACTTGTGAGGGAGTGTGAATTCGAGCAAAACAGTTATTGTTCCATTCACCAAAAGGAGAAAACTAAATTTGAGAGCTCCTATTTTGAATGGAAAAGTACTGAACCTTCCCAGTGAGGTTAAATATCTAGGAGTAATCCTGGATCAAAAACTGGAACTCGCATTTGGAAAGAATTCACATAAAAGCAACAGCGGCTATATGGACGTGTCATAGGCTGTTTGATAGAAAGTATGTAAGTATATGTTTTGTCATAAAATTAGATTTTTTTATCAGATCTAGTGGTAAATTTCGTATACGTAGTATATAGGAAAGTACTCTGATCGTGCAAAAAATGTTTGATGAATTTACATGTTTTCAGATCCCCTAAAGCCAAAAGCTGGTTTTTAAAAATTGTCTGTCGCATGTTGCCTGCCCTGCCGTCTGTGGTCGCACCTACTGGGTCGATTTTGCTCAAATTTTGTAGGCGCATTCAGGATGCCCACACCTCGAGGTGAAGTAGCAAAATTGGTGATAAACCTCAAACCCATAAAAACAGAAAAAAATGCAAAGTAATTTTTTTCTCAAAAACGGCTCTAATGATTTTGATCAAATTTAATACATGAACATTCCCTTAGTACTAGCATGAGATGACATGACTCGTTAGCCCCAATAAATGCAGGGGCCGAGGTTAGGGAGGTAAAATTAAAAAGAATTGAATCGTTTTTTTCTCTCTAAAATAGCTACAACGATTGTGGTCAAATTTGGCACATGGATAGTTCCTTAGTAACGATGCAAGATGGCATGACTACTTGCTTCTAGAAAATTGGGGGAATGTTGCAAGGGGTGCGGTTTAAGAATTAAATAATTTTTTTCTCAAAACGGCCATAATGATTTTGATCAAATTTAATAAATATATGAATACACAGTACCTATTAGTATGAGATGAAATAACTCGTTGGCTCTAAAAATGCAGGGAGGGAATCTGTGGGGGTAAGGTCGAAATAATTAAATATTTTTTTCTTTAAAACGGTTGCAACGAATGTGTTCAAATTTAACACAGATAGTACGAGTATGAGATGGCATGACTCATTGCTCCTAAAAAATGCATGGACGGAGGTTATGCGGATAAGGTTTAAAAGAATTGAATATTTTTTTCTAAAACGGCTCTAACGATTTTGACAAAATTTGGCGCAGAGATTTGAAATACAATTTATAACAGCAAAATATATTTATTATTCTTTTTGAATAGCAGTACCAGGATATATGAATCCGACCCATTCCCAAATGGGAAAGTTTGTTCGAGTTGTGTCGGACTGCTTTTTGTCTAACCCGCCAGATGGGGTGAAAACCACTCCTAAACAGAGTTCCTATAAAGTAAAGTCTGGCTACTCGGCTCCCACTCCACCCAAATGGATACGTACTATGGTTTGTATGTGCGCGTGTTTATAACGTATCGCGTATTTGTTTTGGCAAAGTGAAAAAATATATGTAAGTAATAACGTTACCATTAATTGTTTCATGACCAAATCAATCATAACACATTGTTATTTTAATTTTAATATATTAATTGAGTCTAATGAACTATGCTCGTCAAAGCAACTCCTATTGGCGCCGCCACTATGTATCCATTTTTCATACGGACCAATCAGTGCCTCGAACTCGAATGGCCAGACTCTATCCCAGACCAATAATGTATTAAAATTTGTTGAACATAACGTACCAAACTGACTACATAAGCTTCGTATCGATTCATTGGAGGCAGGAGACTGGGTTCCGAGGCAAAATACTCTCGGCACTATTAAAAACAATTATTCACACATTCGACAAATTTATAGACTGTTTGACGAGTTTGGTGGGTGTTGGGATCAACGTTTTGTCAAAAGACACAATTTTTAATTTGTCGACGTTTTGTTTAATATTATAAACATCCTCAGGACACTAGAAATATAAAGAATTCTATGGAATTATTCTAGTTTCATTAAAGTTAAAAGTATATCCGGTTAATACGTGTTCTACAAGTTGGGTGGGATTATTTTTCTTTAATGCATTCCTACTGTCATTCTTATGTTCCATTATTCTCTGTTTTAGGTACCTTCCTGTTTGTCAGAGAATAATGGAACATAAGAATGACAGTAGGAATGCATTAAAGAAAAATAATCCCACCCAACTTGTAGAACACGTATTACACTAGAATAATTGGGAAACAAAACAATCTAAAGAAAATATTAACACATGAAATGATTTGCATTAAGAAAAACGAAAAATGTGTTAACAAAAGAGCTGATATCGAAAACTTAAATGCAGCCTATTTCAATATTATTAGTAAAATTAAAAGATATATTGAATAACATAATAACAATATGTATATTAATATTCTATTGAAATTTCTCCTAGATAAACAAAAAATCTGGGCATCTGATAACGTATCATCGGGTACCCAGTATTCAAGTTAAACTTGTATGTATAAGACTATTGTTATACTTTTCGTTTCTCTACAATATTGAATGTTTTTAAGAACTGCTATCTAGTGATGTCCCAGAAATTATGTATTTTATACGACAGCGACGTCAAAACACAAATTAAATGTAAGTCTATTTCCAACTTATTGAATTTTGTGTATAAGTTTTTACTACGGTGTAAATTGTTGTTTATGTTAGTTTTTTTTGTATGTATCTATTAACTTTTTTTTAAAAAGTTTTAGCTGAAATTTTAACGTGTTATGCAACTAATTTTGTTATTTTAACGTAAACTTTTAATTTTGTTTTGAATAATTCCATAGAATTCTTTATATTTCTAGTGTCCTGAGGATGTTTATAATATTAAACGAAACGTCGACAAATTAAAAATTGTGTTTTTTGACAAAACGTTGATCCCAACACCCACGAAACTCGTCAAACAGTTAAAAATCTTGGATCACTAAATTCAATTAATATCAAATTCATAGACATTTAATAAAATACTTCTCGTTTAATAATAAGAGATCATATAGTCGAGAGCTAAATTATAAAGGATGTTTCTAGTTGCATACTCCCACACGCGGCTTTCACATGACCAGCATTATTTTTCTCATTCACTACTTACTCATAAAACACGCTCGCTTTTAAAACTTTTCAAAAATCTTATAGAGTTTATATTCAACTCAGAAACATGAGAACCTCATAAATGATTACAAAAACTAATAAAACTTTATATCATATATCATTGTATGTTGACAAGACATTTTTAGCAGAGATGTCTGTCCATCAACTCTTTCTCGACTGGACAATTATTCTTCATACCATTTTTGAGTGGCTGCCAGGCACGAAAAATATTGAAATGGACACAAAGGGCCTCATAGGAAGACGCCCCCACTGTCTGGGCTCAGACGCATTATGTTGCAGGCGATTCTCAGACAGTTTCTCAAAACTTCAATAGCTCTTGGTCTATTAAGTAGGTACATAACACGATCAAGGCAATCAATGAGTAATATCTAATAAACAACAAAACAAAAAATATGCAGAACTCTTAAAGAACACAATAAATAAGTTTGAATTTTGATCTCAAGTAAAATTAGAAAATTATCGCAAAAACGCACATGAGGATGGGAGCCACGTTTTGGGCTCCGGGAGGCCTACCGGACATTGTCTGGTGGTCCGAAACTTCAGTCCAACACTGGAGATTAACAAAAGATATTTTAGGGAAAATCTGGTTGGAATGTTGGTATTGTAAATCGGGATTTACCATACCAACATTCCTTGCATCACATAATATAAAATATATAAAATTAACGAAGTTAAAATCGGTCCATTGTCATAATATAATTTATTATTGAATTGCACGTATTAGTATTCCTATTATTGCATATTTTATTTACTCTATTTCCCATTTAATTTTCAACAGTCAGGATTAGGTTTTTAGAACTCAAAGCAAAAATCAACATTTATTTAGAATTATTAGAACTCTCACAAGCGCAATTCCTATTTTTTTCAATCTCACAAAAAAACTACACTCCAGTCGATCTTCGTTAAAGGAATTCTCTCAAGAAATGTAGAACATTTTATTACATTCTCAGAATCTTTCTCATCTACATTCAATATAACGAATTTTAAATGCCCTCAGTAATGTAAATATTGAGGATAATAATTGTGCACTCACGTAACTAGCGAGTGGAAATGGCAATCGGGCTTGATTGACTGTTGATTAATATTTTGTTTGAATACATCAAAATACATTTTTATGTGGCTCCATTGAGATCAAACAGGAATAACAAGACGGCTTTGAACCATAGACTTATATACTTATCACATATATAGACTCCAAGAAAACTCATATTGTACCTATCAGCTAGAACGGTCTGTCCTCGCTCCTTCTATAATGTAAATTGCTTATAAAGCTGTCTCTCTTTGGGACAGCCCCTTTCTAGATTATTATCATTTTAAATTAAACTCTACTTTGGCTTTGGACATGATCAAGTGACATTGATGCACCTCAAACGCAAAATTTAGTTATATTAATAGTGTGTTAAAATGTTATAACAATCTATATTAAATAAATTTATACAATAGAATGTGAAAGAAGGTATACATTTATAAAACAAAATATGCATCTGCAATATGCAGATTTCTATGTATATATGTAAACCAAAACATAGTCCACCCTTTGAAGACGAAAAGTCCTGACAACTATTTCCCCTCAAAAATACAGTATAATTGTAGGAATTCAATTTCAATTTTATTCCTACAATAAAAATCTAAGGAGAGCGCCATTATATAATAGGTTGGAGATTTGGCAAAATTCCCTGGTTGGGCTCATTTGTGTTTATACAGGCACAGTTGACAATGCACTGGCGTCGGAATTAGCCTTGGCAGCAGAAATAGGCCAATGTTGAATAATTGCTCCACAAAAAAAAAACATTTCAAAATATTAACAAAACTATGTATGTGACAGTATTATTTATTAATTTTTGCATTATTGTATGTACTGCCAAACTAACCTACTACATAAAACCTAAATAGTCATATCAGGAATCGTCAAATACCTACCGATTATAATTCCTAACGGAATTGAAGCCTTTAAAATCGAAAGAGATAACACGCATTAGAATTAAGCAATTTCCAGAACTCACTAAACAGCTATCGTGTTCATAAAGAATCTTAAGTAATGGACGGTCAAAAACTATTATTTATATCTTATAACACAAAAATATTTTGAAAAAATTCTGCTCAATGTTGATATCAATAAATCCTTTCTACATCGACCGATGCTTCAAATGTAGCATTAGGTGCAGTACTTTCTCAGGGAAGCCTTAAGAACACGCCAATATCTATTATATGTAATTTTAAGACAAAGACTGATAATTACACTAAATACAAATTGCAAAACATCCTATAAGAACTTTTGAGACATCACAGAAAGTCACGACATACCTATGCATACAGCGATTAAAATCTTATAGGACAACAGAATTGACAGACTCGCAGAGATAATCTTGCTGAATCGTCATCTATCGGATCGGAAAGTACTACATAACGCAAGCAAAAAAAACGGGAGGACAAATAAAAATCTGTTTACTTATTGGAGCCTAAATCCGGGAGAAAAAGTTCATAGCCACATAAGGGTCACTGTCTATTGAAATAACGTTGAAGAGAAATGTGGCATTAACTGATGGCGAGAATATATAAAACAAATGTTTATTAACCGTCTTCCAGGTTTATAGTGGGATCCGAACCACTTCTTGAGGATAACTTATGTTTGAAGACAATTACAAGACATTATCAAGACAATTATATAAGCGAAATAACTTAAATTAAATCATTGCGAGATATCAATCGTCAACCATCTATTTATAGGTACACAATGGAACAAACAGTTAAAATGTATAATAATTATTATTAGGTAATATCATGTATATTTTTTTGGGTGCTGCCCCAAGCGTTTGCTTAAGTTACTGCATGCATTGTTTTAGAGCAAAATAAAATGCCATAAAGGTTTGCATTTAAAAGTTAACGCTGAAAGCATTCGTGCACTGAGGAAATAATAATTTATTATGATCTATTTCAAAATTGCCTGATTGGACTCTGTCTATCAGGCGAGACATTTACTTAAATGCATAATTCAGCCTATAAAATATTCTTAAAATGCTTACCTATACCTATATCGTCGGCACAGCTAGAATCCATCGGAGACGAAAGGGTGAAGTAGAAAAATATTTGGTTTTATACACTTGTTTACTGAAGGCATTGACGCACAATGTTGAGAATTTTAAATGTACAAATAATTTAGGCAAATGGGTAACAAACAAAATATGCTTTTTATAAAGTAATACAATTTAATAAAAAGTAACAAGCATTACAGTGCATCTTTCAAATATTTGCAAGCCTAAACTACTTGATTCCGTAATTAGGAACTGTAGATATCTGACCAACTTTCTATCTTCGGACGTCAGGTTTAACAAATGAGCCGAATTGAATTCAAACAAATTTCTGTTAAACCTGTGTTAAATACATTTTTCCGATTCATATTTTCTTTCAACCAAATGACACAATATTAAAATGATATATTTATGACTACTGCGGCAAAAAATAAATCTGCGGGGAAACTAATTCATTTGCAGAAAATATCATGACATCTAAATACGAAGTTGAAAGGTTAGAGTTCTAATTGCTTTTTAAATACATTAATTCCATAGTGTATCTTTGTTTTTATATACCTAATATTCAGTGCATTTTTTAAGCCAAAATCACTGGGTGACAAAGCCTAAAATATTTTGAACCTAACCTGATTTTACTGTTAACGATATGTTAGTAATCTTATCTAATAAAAGGAAAATGATTTTCAATTATAATATTTTTAATAAAAAATGCATTCACTGAACATTAAAATTTTTGTGTTACATATCAGTGGCAAAAACCTTTTTTATAAATTCCCTATTTCTATATAGTTTAGTATCTGGACCAGTATATTGGCGCTCCTTTGGAGTTGCAAGCAAAACATGTGCATATCACGTCACCCGCTTCTATTAATGTACTAGGGTAAAATTTTACGACCCTTTTTAAAATTCAGACCTTACTTGTAGGTACATTTTCGCTATTTTATTTTATATTTGTTATTGGTTTGGTGTTTGATTTCGCGGAAGGCGGTATCGGTACCGATTTCTGTTTCGAAGAAAAATATAATGCAATAAGTTGACCAAAATCATTGTCGCCTAGTGCATCAAAATTTCAATCACTGGGCGACTAATTTTTCCAAGTGGGCGACATCTGTGTCATCCATTTCATTAGTTAAAAAATGCACTGCATTTCCAAAGAAGTAATTTCAGGGTAGCTGAGAATATTACATTTCCTACAACACATTTCTTTTGCTTTCTTTCAACCATCGTTCACTCTCTAACTGTGAAAGTCCATCAAATTTCTGATCTTATTTTACTTGGGGCCAATCTATTTATATATATAATGAATCGGAGCTAATTTTTCACAAACTGAAATGTTCACAAATATTGGCGATTCTTAGTAATAGACAGTATATATTTTGTGGTTAGTATTTAAAAAACTCGGTACTTTAATATACTGTCATCGCGGAAACTACGCTGGATGCGTTGAAACTGCACATAGACAATTTTGTAGAGCATTAAACTTTCTAGCAGTGGATAAATCTTTTTGGAAATAGGTCAATTGGTTCTGTCCTATTAAAGAACTATTTTGCGCGACAATAGTACTTACCATGTACCTAATATTAACGTGTTACAACGGCAATTTTGCCATTCATGACATACATGCATACACTAAGATATGGTATTTCCTCCGTCTAACAGTCTTTGAATTTTAATGTGTTCAAGTAGAATTTCACTAAAATTACCAATGTGATTTGCTCGTGACAGGCGTTGGCATAACTGATATTCATCGATTGCATTTCATATTGTTCACGGGTATTGCAGTCATAGATAAGAGATTTATATATTGCAGTAAGCATTTGCCCCTTTTAGACATCCCATATTAAATCCACATATACGACTCGTGCGAATTTCCAATACTAAATAATAATATAATGATATTGATAAACTGGACACATGAAACACCGTTTGAATTAATTCTATAGTATAAAAAAATGAGTCACTACAAGTCTAATGTCTGGCAATCATTAATTATTTCATTACAGATTTTTCCTAAATAATTAGTTAATCCTCATATAAAAAAATTCTCAAGTATGTCATTGTGTGTCTGGAGCTCATATCTATGTAGATTATTTTTATCTACTGAGTTTTACGAGTTTATTTTTAGATTAGACAGATAACTTACAAACTGCATATACTAAAACTTTCGACAACCGAATACTAATCTTAAAATTTATTTATTTTGATATTTCCGGTGAAAATTTAATTTCCCGACTTTTCCATGATTGTTTCAAATTGTTTCCGGGTCTGATAGATGTTGCAGTTGTAATATTGAAATGTTTTTTTTCGATTTAAAAAATTTGAGTTCAATTCCCGATCCGAACAGCATGAAATTTCGAAGATACATAGATATACGGACATATACGATAAATAAATGATGGGACTTATAAATTCATAGTTTTATATTTCTAACATTAACAAGTTTCACATTTTCTAACTTTTGAATTAATTTTCAAATTAGAAAAATTTCCGCTATTATGGCAAGGAAAGAACCCACTATACAAGGGTAAGAGTTAAAGCATAGATATTAAAGAGTATTTGTCTGTTGATGAAGCAATTAGAGCCACTTACTTCCTACTAAGTCAAATTAATGAATTTCTATCTCCTACATCAAACCTTTTGAAATCAAAATATTAGAAAATTATCAATTACAAACGTATGTTGTTTCTCTACGTGAATTCAACTGTTCAGTCTACATATTTTTGAGCACCCCAATGAAGTGAAATTTTATTATTTCTAATCGATAATTTCTTACAATAGTCACATTTGATCGACTCTAATTGAAAGAACAGAAATCGGCAATCCTTATGCTTTTTTATATAATAAATTCCGATATATAAAAAATGGTGAGGATATTCAAATATGTCGGAAGACATTTGCCTGGCGCTTTCTTCCATCAATGCAATCTATTAAAGAAACAAACAAAAGTTGAATTTGGCTTAGTTCGACAGTTGTTAACAAATCTCGTCAATATTATACGTGCACTATCTGGTATTACCAATTTTTTATATATAGGAAACTAATTACAAAATGTATATATTGCGATTTTATCCCTTACAAGTTGGGTAAAAAAAATAGAGTATTTTTCATTTCACTCTGCCTTACGGGTGACTAATAGGGCCGACTTTAAACCCCAAAAAACCCTTTTATTAATTCCAGGCTTTTCTCTCCAGCTTGACACAGAGAAGGCGAATTTTGTGTTATCTTTAAATGAAGCTTCAATTGGCAACAGAAATATGAATCGCCTTCAAGGGATTATTATTTTGGATACAAAGGCTTTTTCTCATTTTTTTCTCCATTTTTACGTACCATGTTTTTCTATTATTCCTTCCTCCTTATTCCGTAATGAAAAGTTAAGCGGTACTCCCTTGTCACAAACTAAATAGACCAAGGTTAGGATATTGTCAAATAATCAACATGGAAAAAATATTGCAGTGTTATTGCTCTTGTATCACATTATCGCCAAAAAAAGTATTCAAAATTATATTTTCTTACCTTTTTGAAAATTTTTGGATGGTACGGGCGGTAAACAAAACGATGACGTTTGAAAACAAATGCAGGATACCTATACTTAATGAGCTGCAAGATTTCTTTGTATCACAGATAGATAGATGACAGAAAAATATGCTTCCTCGTATTTTTTTCTTTTTGTTAAATTTGTGGGTGAAAGAATATTATTATTTAAAACCACTGAAAGGCGCTGTCCCTGCTAAGTGACGTCATTCGTGACCGGTGACGCCATGTCATCATTGATGAAACATCTAAATGGCTGTGTCTATAGATTAATACTCTGTCACTAAGCATGTTATGAAATCATTATCCGATATATTTAACCAATAGTTAATAACAAGATTAAGAATAATAACGTGAATTGGCAAATTCTTATAGTACATATTATGGAAAAATACTAAAATTTAGCATTTTTAAAATTCATGCATCTTCCTCGATGAGCATCGCGCACTTTTTACTATCACCAAGCGTCTGTTAGTAATTTTTAAATATTTATTCCGCAGAAATTTTCAAGTCTCACGATAATTTCAACACTAGTCTTGAATAAAACCTCAACAGGAAAACTAAGAGGAAAGGAAAAATTAAACATATATTCGATGTTTTTGTTTTTTATTTTTACCATCAAAGCTTTGATGATACAAGATTAGGAATATTTTTACTCAACAAGTAACCAAGTCGTGTCGTTATAGCTTTATAACTTAAACGACCGTATAATTTTGGCGATCCGCACAACTTAAACAGTAATACATTACCTACAAAGAACAAAAAGTCATATTTCTACATGCATGTTAAGGGTACCAGTAAGAAAGAGTCTATTTTCGGCCCGGGGTTCGTTCACTTTACGATTTATAATTTAAATAAATAAATGTACACCTATTTACAATACTTCTTCAAGTTGCGCCCTGAAGAATGCTGTAACGGATGGGACAGCAAAAATCGAAAAAGCGACCGTTAGGATCCTTCAATTGGTTTTTCCCATCCGGAATGATTAAACTAGACGAAGGCACAACTCAAAGAGATCGATTCAATTTGGCTAAAGTTTCCCTAAGGAAGTCGACTGGAGTGTTATATTCAATGCGCGATGGGTGGTAAAAATTTAAACGATCAAAGTTTTGATTTCATCATACATAACAAGCACAATTGCACCGCCAGTACCACGGAGGACGTTGGAGAATGCACCCTTAAAGAATGCTCCGGCACCTTCACTCTTAGCAATTGTTGCCCAGCAGTGGGCAGTGCTCTTGTAGACAATGTCTGTCTTCTTACGGCCAGACTGCATCATCATACGCCTACGGACGGTATCGAAGGGATATGATATGATACCAGCAATAGTGGTGACAGTCTGAAAATTAAAATAAAAATTCAATTCGAATTCGCCCAAATGAAAAAATAATTATTGATTAACCGAATTTAATTCAAAAGTGCTTACCTGAGCAATAGCCCAAGAGATAATGAGAGGAGTGTTCTTGGGGTCGGGCAAAACACCCTTAGCGGTATCATAGAAACCAAAGAAGGCAGCACGGTAGATAATAATACCTTGTACTGATACACCGAAACCACGGTACAATCCAATTAGTCCATCAGACTTAAAGATTTTGACCAAGCAGTTACCCAAACCACTGAATTCACGTTCTCCAGCTCCTTTACCTACATCAGCGGCTAATCTGAAAAAGAGAAAACAAACTCGTGATAACAATCTATCTATGCAATTCAGATCTAGTAACAGTTACTTTTTTAATCATTCATTAATTATTGTTTTTGTATTCTGTAGCAAATGAATCAAATTTCAGAAACATAAATGATAAATGAATTCCAATTTTATGAAAAGTATACGATCAATGATACTCTATCAGTTTGCTACGATGGCTCTGAAGGGCCATGATCAAAACATTTTTCCAAATTTCCTATTAAAATGTCGCACTGCAATATTTTAAGTCGCAGTGCTGTTAAAAAGTTGCACTGCGAATTTTAAAAACGCACTGTGAGATTTAAAGTTGCACTGCAAATAAATGTTTGCGCAAGGGATAAACACATTTATCAACAAATCACCCGTGTGCATACCCGATGGTTTGAGTTTCGCCATGCAACTTTAAATCTCACAGTGCGTTTTTATAATTAGCAGTGCATCTTTTTAACAAACACTGCGACTTAAAATATTGCAGTGCGACATTTTAATGAGACATTTGGAAAAAAATGTGATCGTGGCCCTTCAAAGCCATCGTAGTTTGCGGTATATGAAGAATTGGGGGAAGTTTTATTAGTATCAATGAAATATGTATTAATTTTTTAAGATACATTATTATTGTGTGTATGAAAGATTAACGTGTACTGTTTGCTATGCAGCTGAACCTGGCGATTGATTCATAGACGGGGTTGCATCACATTTCCAATAAAATTCACTGACTTTTCCAGGTTTTCTCTGATCAAAATTTATAATTGTACATAACCGAAAACCAGTTACTTTTCAAGGATTTTTTTAACACTTTTTGGGAAATGAAGCAGGCACCTTACTCATAAATTTTTTTGAATTTAATTTAAGGTAGGTACCAAAAACTGCTCCGACTAAAATTTCAAATTGTTCGGCCCTCTGAACGCTGGGCCATATCTCTCATAGTTGCAATATTTTTTCAAAATCGCGCTTCGAACCGGCGAGCCACAGAGCGCAAATTTGAAGGTATAGTTTTTTTATCCAACTCTCTTTTAAGTAGATTAAAGTAAAATACCCTTTAATAATTTATTCTAAAGTTAAAGATACCTTACGTTCTCTGATTCTAGTAGGCTAAATGAATAATAAAACATCTGCTTCAGTAGTACAAAGTATAATAAATCGTTGTTAATTTATCCTTTATGCGTCATAACAGTGACGAATTATGCCCACACATTCCGCTAATGTCTAAACTAAATGGTTGAAGGTTGCCGCATTCACAAACGAGAGATATGTTAGTGAAATATCTACGGAAATATATTGTTGTAACTTTTTTCTTTATGCTACCACTTACTACCAAAAAACTACGATAATGGATAGTGCAATAAAATTATCTATTTTCAATCAATAATGACAGTAGGTAATAAAATAAGATTATTAAAATAGAGGAACTATTCAATTTCTGTGTATTTTAGGAGGGTGCACTAACACTACAAACTGACATTATTGAAAAATTCTCTCAGGAAACTAATTTGTTACAGGATGAAGTTTTCCGAAATTGATAATGTTAGGAACAACAAGTCAAGAACGCATAGTCGAGCTCAAATTTACGGTGCACTCAAAAAGGCAATAAAAACTTTACGACCTCATTAAAATATCGTTAAACTAGTCGCAAAAGTAATTGCACCCAGGTTACGCACTTGAAATATTTCATCAACAACTCAGTCGTTCCATTTTAACAGCGCGTTACGGTCTAGTATTATTAATATATACATTCTAATACATACGAATTGTAAGTACGGCTCTGTACTATTTCATTCGGAAATTGACTCTCTTACCTTTATGTTTTCAATGTGCGTCTGCTTATGTTTGTTTGATGACACCAGACCGAATGGTCCAACGGCGATAATAATGAGGTCGTAAAGTTTTTGTTGCCTTTTTTGAGTGCGCTGTAAATCCGAGCTCGACTATACTAGACAATTAGTGACAAGAAAAAGTCTTGAAACTGTAAACTTTATGAATGAACAACTCGAAGAATGTCTCCAGAGAAAATGTAGATCATCGTTTTTTAGAAGAACGCCTTCAAATGGTGAACGATGAAAAACTACAAATTGTAAACGTTGCGAATGAAGGGTTACCTGAAGAATGAAGCTACTGGTCGACCAAATTTTCGTGGCGCGTGAGATTCGAACAACACAGACGAAGAGGACATTCGATGCAATCGAGATTTTCCACTACTTGGTCAACTTATCTAGTACGCATATAACCTACACGCGCTAGGAAAATTTGGTCGAGTAGTAGCTCAACTCAAAAACGTGAAAAGTCGCGTTACGCTAGAAGGTATGTATGTCCGAAAACATATACTAGAGGCATGATTTGAATAAAAATAAAAGTTTCAATGATGGCGATACCATAGGCACCAGTATGAAGCTGCTACCCAATGCAATAATTATGAAAATATTAGGCAGGTCGCGCACAGAGGTAGTGCGAGAACTTGCAAAAATTGGTTTGGGAGGTGTTGGAAAGAAACATCGTTGATACTGAAAATGGCGGCGGGGGTGATATCAAAGTAGCTTAACCTGCACCTAAATAGCAGTCAACGTATTGCACCAGATATCACTTCTGGTGTGTCATTGTCGGAGGGTGGGGAAGTTACATTTGTTCAAAATTTACAAAATAAAAAATTTCCTCATCAAGTGAAGACCACATTTCACAAAATTATTTGAAATTTGAAAGATGTACGCCGTTATCTTGTGACAAACAAGAAACTGAAGTGGCGGAGTGAACTGACACCATTGGACGTCACACCACCGCCACTCTAGCTCGATGCGCGCTGTCGTATTTGTTTCCATAGGCTTAAAAACTACCACCTGCCATATGCCCACCACGCCAATGTCACGTCACTTATTTTCTCATTAGATGCGCGGCCTGGCGCCTGTTTAAGATCGCGATGGATATGGGGTCATGGGTTTGAAGGAAACAAATCGAGGATAACATTCCTATGTTGCTATTTAGAGCCATCTCAGATGAACTAAACACTTTTAGGATCATTGCCAGTGGTTCGTCTGAATATACCCGTCTGTATAAAAAAATAGTTGATTTAATTTATTACAGGTTTTTGAAGATTGTAGGTCATGAGGGGGCGTAGTAAATAGACGTACAACCAGATTTGCCCTATTTTTTTATAAACAACGACCAAAGTCAGAAAACTCAGTTTTCAGGCCGTAGAATTTTCCAATTATGTTTTAAAGAAAAGTTGTAGGTATTAGAAAAACCTTTAATTTCATTTTTTATGCGTTACAAGCGCGGTGAGGAGGTGGAGGAGAGCAACCCGAGCTCCGTTTTCAGGCGGCGACTTTTTGAGATTGAAACAAACAACAAACATTTCTATCAATTTTTTAAATTTTAAATGTAGCAATATGGCAAACCCTATTTACCGCTATGTAAATTTATAAATGTCCAAAAAGCACGGACATTTATTTTCTATTACAAACTACAAAACCATAGGAAAATTATGTCATAAATAGTTGTTAGTTATGTAATTAATAGTCAATGTAAAAAATAACTTTTGTTACAAATTGGTTTCTATGAAAAATTATCAAATAATCAACTTCATTTTGAGAAGGCATATTTCATTTAAGTATCTAAAACAAGAAATAAATAAATTATATAACTGAACTAAATTTAAATACTAATTTTCTAATCCCACGAGTGTAGAATGACGAAGTTCGCTGAATGGTTTATTTTTAACTAAACTCCTGAGCTATTTTAGTACTAAAAGTGATCTTTGCAACTATGACATTAAAATCCGTAAAACGAGTGATAAGTATTTACGTAAGATAAATTTAATTGTGTTAATAGGTCGATGGTATTTATCGTGTTAATTATTACATAAATATAATTTTGCAGTAAGTGTGTAAAATGTAACACCGATATGAAACTTTTTAGTGGCCGATACATTATTCTTCTAAACTTTGTAGTAAACATACGATAATAACTGTAGATATTAGATTAAGCGTACTTTTTTGTCAAATGAGGGAAGGAAACTATTATTTTTAAATCCTTGAATTAATTGCGATATGTTAAGTAAAACATCAGGAACTACGGAACTAATATTTTTCCAATATCCCATACGTGGAGATGAATAGTGGCGTTATAATGATATAAAGTTAAAAGTTAATCCACGAGGGCACATAAATACAAGTAAAATGAATGAGGAAATATGTTTTTATGTAATCAATGTGAAAATTACGATTGCCAAGTAAATGAAGGACATATAAATGTCAAAACTGTTATCACTATACAATTTACATTTGAGCACGTGATTTTATTCATTTAATACATACGTATTTTCACTGTACAACCACGAAATTAGCCAAATTATAAGATATTTTAATGCTGCTGCAACTAGCAAATACAATTTGAAGCTATAAAATCCCGTTCATTATTATAGTTGTTATAGGCGTTATAAATAAAGTGACCTTGTTCGAACTACACTTTGTACCTTAAAGTTTTATGTGCATGTCAGCTCATTTTGCTTTAATGCTAGTACAGTTGATTAAAAAAAACTGGTGGTACACTTTCTTTTAGCTATGTAAATCATTCGTTCTTTGATTGATATTAATAATCTTACAAATGTCACTTTGACGTTAATCAGTGGCGTCATTATTAAAAATGGTTCGACATCTAACAGATATTCAAAAACTTCGAATTGTTTCTAAAATTGAAGATGGTTGGTCCATAAGAAGACTTGCTGCTGAATGCAAAGTGAGTAAAACCACGATAATGAATGTTAAAAAACAATGGGAAACTAGCCAAATGGTATCCCGTACAGTTGGTTCCGGTAGGCCCAGAAAGAGCAATAATCAAGATGAAAATCTTATAAATTACCTAAGAGAAAACCCTTTTCAGACTGCAGTAAATGCAATTTGAGAGACAAATTTCCCTGCTTCGGTACCTACTGCTTGCAGAAGAATAAAACTAGGAAGCGAATTGAAGAGTTGTTCAGCGGCTAAAAAATACAAACTTTCAGAAGAAAAGAAGCAGCGTAGGATTATTTTTGCACTGAACTATATAATCAATGATGAAAACTTCTGGGGACAAGTTGTCTTTTCTGACGAAGAGGTTTTTAAATCCTGTAACGATGGACATGTTCGCGTATATAGGCCTCCTTCCACTAGATACGACGAAAAATATACTTTCGATCCACAAATATCAGGAAAGTTTTCAGTCAATGTCTGGGCTTGGATGAGCCTAAATAGTTTAGGGTTGTGTTAGAACAGTGGTGGTCATCTCAATTCCATTAAATATATTGAAATATTAGACAATATTATGTTGCCGTCAGTAATAGAGGTGTTTCCGGAAAATAGCTTTATTTTCCAACAAGACAACTGCTCCATACATACGGCCCATCGTGTCAGGCAATGGTTTCTTAATAAAAACATAGAGCTGATACCGTGGCCATCTAAAAGTCCGGATTTAAATCCAATTGAAAATGTTTGGGGACCAATGGTGACACATATAAGAAAATTAAATAACCATACATATAATGCCAAAGAATTGGAAGGGATAATTGAAGACGCTTGGGAGAACCTGTCGCAAGAAGTTGACCTTGCAAGAAATTTGATTTTGTCCATGCCTGCAAGACTTCAGGCAGTTTTAGACGCTAATGGAGCAATGACAAAATATTAGTTAATTCTGTATTA
Organism: Leptura quadrifasciata; assembly: GCA_963675555.1. Taxonomy (NCBI): domain Eukaryota; kingdom Metazoa; phylum Arthropoda; class Insecta; order Coleoptera; family Cerambycidae; genus Leptura; species Leptura quadrifasciata. The sequence goes on along the minus strand of OY776673.1, from coordinate 76,585,344 downwards.
CGTAGTTAAAGTTTATTTTATTTTTTTATTGTATTTTTATGTTCAGTTTGCATTGCTTACATTTTTTTAATCTCGTGGTATTTTTTGTATTCTTTTTTTAAAAATAGAATTATCATTATTCAGTTAGTATTTTAATTACAACCATTAGAAGAATAATTATCCATAAAAATATTGTTTTTTTAAAGAATAATATGGCAGGCTTGAAAATGTTTTGAAAAAGTTATTTTCTAATTATTTTTTAAAATTCCATTTGAATAAAATTAAAAAGAAAGGTTCAATAAGTTTAAAAACACTAAGAAAGCCAGTCTCCTCCAAAAAATCCAGGTCCGGCGTAAATCACCTCTTCTCCACCCCCCTCTCGACATGCCTGGCCAGCCCTATTTACAGACATATGCACACAACTAAACTATTAAGATTTTCGATTACAGGAGTTGTACCAGTTTTTTTTGAACTGCACCTACACATAAAAATCATAAAATAACTATAATGGGGAAACTTAGATATATTTATGCACCAAGAATAATAATTAAAAAAATAAAAAAATAAAAAACGCCAAAACTTGCATTCATATAATCATATTCAAACTAACAAACCCACGTCTCCGAAACAATACAAAATTAATTATCTCAACATATTATTTATTGTCTTATTGCAGCTGCTTTAGTTATCCAGAAATTCAAACGTCTGACTGACTGACTACTACTACAGCTCACAGCATTAATTCAAGGAGACGAGAAATATAATACATTAGAAGGTCAATATGCTCTGATGGTCATGTGAGGAAACTGAGTACGTGTCTACAAGGTGTGACAATAATATTTAGCAACTCAACTGACTGATAGCATAAAAAAAGAATTAAAATTATTGAAACTGCTATTAATTACAATTTATTATTACAGAAAAATTTACTAAAAAATCTATATTCCCCTGAACGAAACATTACTTGACCTCGAATTATATCTTAATTGTTTATAACACCGTCTTACTGATGGCGAGATGATACCTCCTTTGTAAATAACGTACCAAACAGCAAATAAGTGAATGCAATGGTGTTTCATAGGTATAGCTAAACCCATAGTAGAATGCAGGTTTTCACGGCCGTTGTCTAATGAAGTAGATTCTTCCGGGTCTTGCCGTGGTCGTCGAACTTGACTTGACGTTTCGCTGATCATCCTGTCAGCTTCTTCAGAAGGATTCTAAAGACTGAATCTGTTGTATTACACTCCTCGTTATATACCTAGGCGCCGCTTCGCTTCGTTGGTCATTGGTCGCGCTTGGTTCGCTTCGCTATTCATTCGTCGTGTTTGGTTGACCGTGACTTACTACGGTGCTGGTACCTGGCAATACCACTCTCCACGTGTTACTAAGTCGATACCCATCCTCTCTGTTAAAGTTGTTCACGTTTTTCATAATTTTCAGTGATTCCCTAATGATTCGCGGATAATAGCGCGTATTCCTGTCTAATATCAATATATTAGACAGGAATACGTCCTTGTAGTCGGTTTTATGGTTCTCGTTATTATTGACATGTTCTGCTATCGCCGACCTATCCGTGTATCCAAATCTGGTATAAAATCGACTACGAGGGCGTCAATATATTAGACAAAATAATGAACGAATAGGTAGGTACTAATGTAGCGAAGAATATTACACCTGGGTAATTTCTTTAGAAACTCCAAAGTAATTGTTATGATCAGATTATTCTGGCTGTAGGTATCGGGCGTGTGTCATACATTTAAAAAGGTAAGAATCTGCTGTTAGAAAATCATTTGTACATATTTCTATACTGCCATTGTTCTTTGTTACAACATATGCTATATTATTTTATGTTGTAACAGTAATTAAAGAATTATGGTACAAAACCGGCCTCGTATATTGCAAGTCAGCTTTTCGTACTGACCGACTGTCATAGTACAAATGATCCGTTCAAGGAGTAAAAAAATATTTTAAACTCCTATGCAATATTAATACTAACCATATACTTCATCAATACCCTAAACAAATGGACATGTTAGAATTTGCAGCAGTAGCTTCTTACATTTTTACCTACCAAACTTCGAAGGTTGTTTGGATCATTTATGAGTACATTTAATTAGAAACTATAAAATGAATGAATGTAAAATGAAGTACCCAGACATTTATATGGAAAAATGATAATCTGTCCTTTACATTATTAATCTTTCAATAAGGTGGTTCGAAAAACGAGCTCAATAATTTTATTCTCATCACGATTACAAAACATCCGACACCAGAACAAATAAATGCACAACTTTTATGTATAATAATTGCACGATGTTAGTAAGTTAGGAGTTGAATGCATAATAACATGTACATGGCATATCATATTGACCAAAGTATCTTTGAGTAAAATATTTCTAAATCTATCTTTGCTTTTTTAATGAAAGCTTATAATAAGCTTTATCCTACTTCTAACTGCGAATACAAATATAACGTCCCATTGTCAAATTTTTGTACTAATGTTAAATTTGAAAACAAGTATTTTCCTCTACAATGTTTGTGTACTTCTATGTACTACTAGAATGATTTTCGACATCGAAAGGTGCGATAGCCCGCTTTGTCCATGTTTTACATCTTTCATACATGTCGCACTATACTACTTTGTAATCCAACGTGCCTTATGATTCTCCAATATAAAATCATTGATATCTTTTACAAGAAAAATAGGATTATCAAAATTCTTTCAGTAAAGTTGAATTTGAACCATACGTTATTCAATCTGTCTAAAATTTTATGCTTGTAACATTTTTAGTTTTCGCAATATCATGAATTGTACTTAAAAAGTACAAGTACTATGCACTACCGAAAAGGGGCGAAAAATTTTGTTTTTTTTTTAAATTGCTTTTCTTAAAGCAAGCAAAGTAAGGCGTGCGCACTTTGTATGATTGTACGCATGAAGTGCACGCCTTGCTTTTCTTGCAATTATTTTCTACATTTTAGTCATATCTTAATTATTTATAACGTATAGAACCAATTTATGGCATTCTATTATGTCAGCGGAACTAATATCGTATCGTTTGTATGGGAAAAACGGACGTAGAAGTCTCTGATCAGGCGAAAAAACTTTTCGTATTCTACGTTTTTCCGGAGGTGCCAATTGAATTGGATAGTATATTTAATTAATTTTCATTCCCGCACCCTACGTGCAGATATTTGCAAAAGTTACGGTGAAACACTGTATTGTCATCCGATTAGTAACTGTGGAAAATTTCATGGATTGATTATGTCAGGAAATGTGTTTAATGAAGGATGCCGGATATGACAAACATAAAACCGAAAAAAACTACATTGCGAGTTAAAGAAAAGCAAGTAAAAATGAACATAGGGATAAACGCAAAAGGCCAAATCGCTTTGCAAATTTTCAAAAATGGATTTTGCAGAAAATTGTACATAAGTCTAAATTTAAAAGTGTCCAAAAGTTGCATAGCAATAAAAAAAATAAGCGAAATTAATTGTACTGGATCCCTGTCTATGAACTCGAGAGGCTTAGGTGCAGCAGATAGCTATGTCGCAGGGAATGGTAGAGGATTAACCTCTAGTAATATACAGAGTAAAAGGAAGCCTGCCTAATAGACAACCAGTAAAACAATAGTTCACCAGTCGGCCCAGTGTGGCGCTGCTTCATAGAATACACTGGAAGGAGTAGAAATATCTCGAAGGACAGACTGAATAGCAGAGCCAACGCGCTGGGGGTCAGTTCACTAGTTCAGTAAAATTCTGAATAAGTTATGTATTAGATGGGCAAGTAATATTTAAGAACAGTACAAAGTGATCAGATAAGATAAGACAAAATTAGTAAAGTATATACGATTGGAATTGAAACTGGTCAGTTTTAAAGCACAGGACCGTGCGTACTGAACTTGATATTTTTTCCTATATATTTGGCAATGGTATTGAGATTCGAACGGTAGTTGAAACTGTGCAGGCGAGTCCGAGACTGGCAATGTAATCAGCCTGAATGAACCATCTACGACTGCACTGGTTTAAAGGTAATAAAACGGACAGCCTACTAGCACAAAAAACTCGTAAATCGTTTCTTTATCTTGGAACGTGGAAGTCTAATATCGTGCTGTCTATGTGCCAGTGCAGCGCATAAATACCTATTATAATATCAAGCGTATGAGTTTAGTTAGTCACTGTTCATATTTATAAATATTTACTACTGTATAAAAGGTAAAATATTTTAATTATTTACTAATTTACCATGGCTTTCTGGAGGTCATTTGAAACAGAGGATAATATAATAACGCCCGAAAATCTTATCATTTTGTTATGACAAGCATTTCTATTTACCTCCACCCATGTACAATAAAGAGATGCCGACTGTTTTTGCCGGCTTTTAGTTTTTATACGGTTTCAATTCCAATCGTATATACTTTACAGTGATACTAAGTAGTAAAATTTATAGTAAAAATTAGTGTGTAGTTATTATATTGCAATTTAGTATTCAGTGATTAATAAATCAGTGGTTAGAGACAGTTTTTGTTGCAATTTATTGGACCTATGTTTAGTATGTTTGGAGGAGTTTACTGGAGGGTGTAAACACGTAACATAACGTAAAATTTATAAAAAGTTTAACCGCGGTTGGTGAACATTGCGCAGAAACGCAGAAACCCTGCGTCCATACTCAGCAATTTTAATGTCGTCTCTTCAAAACAATATCATGCTGCCGCAACGAACATTTTTTTCCTTTTTATTCAAGCCCAATTCGTTGTAAAAAATATTACATTTTCTGCCTCACCGGGTAACAAAACGACATTTACTCTCGACAGTCTCGACGTTCTAAACAGGTCATTCAACTTCAAATTTACTTTATGCTTCGTAAGTTATTTCATTAACTTTTGAATACGCCACAACTTTTTTACAAACTTATAAGTTACTATAGTAGTAGAATTTCCTTCAATAAGTGAAAAAATGTCTACAACATTAACTCTATAAAGGAAAAATTATGTATTAAGCTCTTATAATTAACAGTGACATAAGTTTTCTTCGTATGGATTATACGGTTTTCCCCATAACTCTATATAGGAAAAATAATGTATCGAACTTTTATAATCAACAGTGACATAAGCTTTCTTAGTACAGATTATACGGTTTTCCCCATTGAGCCATTGATAATTTGAAGAAAAGAAAATCAATTTCTTTTACATAAATTAAAGACAATTCTTCTTTGCAATACCATAAGAGATACTGGACTATATAGTTAAAACGGAAGTATGGAAACATCAATAGATTAAATTAACTTAAATCGGCTATCAATAAAGAATATGTTTGTTTATTGACTACAGCTATTTTGTTAAATAAAATATTATAAGACTGAACTCGTCACGTAAAATTTGCTATAACGATAAATAAAAATAAGTTATGCCCAGACAGCTTTATCTTAACTAGACGGGCAGTAATCATGTTATTTATTGACTTAAAATTTGTCTACCCTTGTAGGTTTCGACTTTCGACGAAATATTTAAACAACGCATTTTCTTATTTATGAATCATTATCATATTTACCGATTTCAATGCGCATATTAAAATATTCTATAACGAAGACAATTAATCAAGGCTTTACTTTACTTAGAAAGCTGTCTGTGACTGGAGTAAAATTGTTCTATTTCCACTCTGTTAACCACAAAAACAATAATGCTTGACAGTAAATTAATAACATAAGTGTTACAATTTTCCAACAAACTGTTTTTTTTTTAATTTACAAACGTTTTTATCACTGATGTTGAAACTTTTTAATAATACATAATTACTACGAAAACACAAGAAATATGACAACACTGCGTAGACTGTCAAATACTGCGAATTATTTCATTGGTTGTTTAACAGGAGGAAAATTTAAACTGCAGACTGTGGGTTTGTAATTTTTAAAAATCAACCAATTATAGATAAACATTAAGTAATACTGTAGAATCATTTCAATAAAGAAAATATGTAACTACCAATGTTATGTCAAAGAACCTACTACCAAAGCATATCCAAAGGCATCACACTTGAAATGAGCCAAAATCACTTTCAAAGGAATTTTGGCGGAACTGTAACGATCGCTGCACGGAGTGTAATTTATATAAATATAACGAATTACCTCTACGGTACGTAAATTTTGCAACTACCTCGAAAATCGATTTCTGAACAAAAGTTTTTATTATGAACCGACGTTGTGTATCACTGCTTCTTATGCATTATAATAAATATGAGAACAAGTTAAAAGTTACGCATTAGAAATTCTGAAAGAAGATTTAGCGCGAACGACAAACTTTTTTATGGTAAATTTTTCAAATTTTTCAACGTTTTTGGCGGTAAACTTATACGATCTCCGTTGTGTTTGCCCTTAGGGGGTTACTCAGTGATTCGGTGTCACAAAAGTATCAATCATTACCATCTACATAGTGCCTTGCTTGCACGTATGAATAAAATATCCTAATCAGTTGCCATTCAAGTAATTTCAAGCTCTACGAGTGCCCAAAATTTTGCATGATATTTACATAAAAACGAATAAAGATAGGCAAGCTAAAAAGCCCACAAATTCGTAAACATTAAAACTTTTAATTGAATCTTTTTGATGTCAGTCAATTGCTTAACATTGGATGGTAGTTGGAAACTGCATAGTAAAAGTCGTCACTATGTGTGGTGTGGACCTACACTCTCGTTATACTTTTGTTAACCTTATACTCGATATTTGTAACTAACAGAAAATTATTTAAAAAAGACCAATATCACCAATGTCACCTTTACCTAAAATTCTATCCTGCTTCATTGTATTTTGCTGAGTCTATATTAACAAATTTCCCTTTCAGATTAATTAGGAAAGTGTTAGAAATTAAGAGTGAGAGCTTGAAGACAGTATAACGACGTACAATTAATATCATTTGGTACAAGCGGTTAAGCAAGAATCGAAAGTAAATATAAATTTTGTATTTTATGTCTGAATAAGTCACATCGAACCCTTTCGGGTGAACGTTATATTCATAAATTTAGAAAAAGTAACAAAAAGTCCTTCAGACAACTAAGGCATGGATCGTTCACACGGACATCCCAACCTGTCGTTTCTGAATTTCTAAAGATTTTGAAGGAGGAGATAACATGCAAGTAGTGAACATAAATAAGTTTAGAATATGAGTTTGGATTAAGCAGTTTATAATGTAAGCAGCCTTATAGCAAACAGTACATTTCTACTCACACGTTAGAATTTGTGTCTTCCAAAATTTGATATATTCATTACTACCGAATAAAAAAATTTGTACGGATACTGGTATTAATAGATCATTACATAAATTTTAACATTTACTAACCTGGTTCTGGCGAAATCGAGGGGATATACGAAGCAAAGGGATGTTGCACCGGCAGCACCACCGGAGGCTAAGTTACCTAAGAAGTAGCGCCAGAATTGTGTTTTCTTGTCGACTCCGCTCAAGAACACCTGCTTGTATTTGTCTTTGAAGGCAAAGTTAAGAGCTTGTGTAGGGAAATAACGGATGACGTTAGCGGTGTTACCGCGCCAGTAAGCTAAGACTCCTTGTTCTTTGGGAATGCGGATGAAGCAATCTATCATACCTGCAATTACAAACAAATTATTAATATTGATTAATATGAATAATATATGATGAGTTTAAATGATCCTATTAAATGAACTTTTAAGTCGCAATAAAGTTATCTTTTTAGCTTTTGCAATTTTTATCTCTCGCTTTCTTTAACATTTATGCGACAGTTCACTCTGAAATGTGTTCGATATTGTTTCTTGTAACCAGCTGTATTTAACCATTACTGTAATGTTCGGTTTGTCACATGTTTTTATGCAGAATTGATGAGTATGGAATCGAATATATATAAAGTGATTCATATAACTCGTATATAATTCGTATAACTGATGGTCGAGAGGTGAGTACCTCTCACCCAAAAGTTCCGGGTTCGATCCCCGACCGTGGCAGTGAAAAATACTGTGAGAGGGATTTTCCACTATACACGGATATTGGGTGTGTCCCCCTCCCACACAAGGCAACTAGAGCCTTCCGGGATAAAGGGGGTCGTCGATCATTACCTGTGGTGTAATTATCTTTGCTCAGACCAACATGTCTTAATCTCGGTGGAAAGTGCCATGGTGCAATCGAGCCTATTTCATCTACTCTGCTCATTTTGAGGTCCTATATCAATAAAATTAGTCAGAATCGGGAAGTAATTAATTACAGGTTGTTCACGAACGGATTCATTGTTGGTGATTTTTAGGTAATATCAATTTTAAAAAGGCTCCATCTATATCGTACATCTATCACAAAAAAATTGCAAAAAACGATTGAAGATTTAGCACTTCCGTCGTTCATATATTGAAAACGACCCGATACAATGAAACTGCGCTTAGGTAACAGGCAATTTTGTAAAGCATTAACTATCCTATGAGATAGGTGATTGTGTTATTTTTGTAAATAGATTATAGTTTTTTACCAATATTTCGTCGTAATATATTGATGCCTTCTTGAGATACTGGCGCAAATAATGGGAGACATTGGGGGGTACGTACCTACCACCATCCCGTTTCCATATATAATGAAGTGAAGCATATTATGGCCCGACTGACCCCCCCTCAATAAATCAAATCTGGTTACGCTACTGCTTTGAAATTGCATATGTCCCAAGTGAACACGCCGTATACAAGATTCGCAAATTGCTTCGGGGATGGCAATGGTTTTATCCCAGAAAAAAGGGAGAGTGAGATTTTGTCATCTTCTGATAGTACATTCAAAAAAGGATGAGAGCTGAGTTTTATGATGTTTAGGGTACAAAGTACAAACGCCCTTTCCACATTCTTGCGCTGAATATTTCTGAGCAAGAGATTTATATGATTTTGGAAGCGTGTAGGTTCATTGGTCCATCATAGAGGAATGGGGACCTTAATATGTGGTGCCTCTCTTGATGGTCTAAAAAGAGAGGGGAGAGTTTTGGGATTTCTATTATACGTAAAACAACCAACCTCTCAGGTTCACGTGCATGGCATCAATGATGCAGAATTTATGGTTGTTGGGTTCCCAATCAATTATTTTTCTATGTCCTGAAGTTTAGCTAGTATTTACTCAATTATACCAAAAAATAATTATATTTACAACAACATATGGAATAATGAAAATATATAATGCAATAAATAATGTCAATGTTTTTATTTTCAAATTAAATATATTATTATTACTTTGTAAAAATTGTCAAAATTTGCTACTGCAGAACAAAACACTTATTTAACGGCGTTTTGGCTTGAGCCTCAGCCCAACTGACAGGATGGCAACAAGTAGTCACATCTGGCAAGCCTATTGCAAAAAGTATACACAGCAGAGAAGGCTGGCATGACGCCCAACAAATGCAAGGCTATTTTTGACTTTGTTATTTTAAATGCTTTTAACTAAGTAAATAATTTATATTCGGCAACCCTGTTGCAAGAAGTTTATACGTCAGAGAAGTATAACGTCCAACAAATGCAAGACTGGGGCCGTTCAGCCAACCAAATGCTTAGTGAGCGATGAGCACAGTTCAGCTCTGAACGGTGTGCTTTTTTGAGAGCGGTTAGTAAGCGGTCGACATTTTTACAAGCAATTTTTAAATACGTTTTGTTTATCAGCGGTTGCATCAAACGCAATGCATTTTGTGTGAATTCTAACGAAACACTATCCTACTATAAAAAAATTATTGATAAATGGGGTTATGAGTTTTTAGTAGAATACTGCAAACATGTTTATCCAGAAGCAAGTCGAAATTTTGTTTATAAAAAGATATAAAATATTACTTAAAACCTGTAAATTTTTCCATCACAAACTTTTGTCGAGACTGAATTCCACGGTTCTTCCACGGGCCACGGCAACTAGATCCACCCCACTAACAGCCGGTTATGTCGGGGAAAGATTTAAACTGTCATATTAGTCTGCAGACCTCTTTGTAAGTTAGTGGAGTACCTCGGTTTTATCCGTCACACCAAATCTGCAGACTTACACTGCGCCGTTTAAAGTCCGCTTAAAAACCTCTGTGTGTGTGTGTGTGTGTGACCCGCTATTGTGTCGGCTAAAGTCCACGGTAAAACCTGTACACGTATATAAAAAATAAAACCATTTCTAGTCACAAAAAATAACATTTCTTGTTCTTCATGTACACATGTTTGTGCGTGTGTATCTTTTGATTTCCGCTCTTACATATGGAAAAAAAGTCTGTCGATATTTCTGAAACTTCAGAATTGAGTAGTCTCGAAAACTCATAATCGAGCTTTGGGCCTATGGAGACTATTGATCTTCAAGTCAAAACCTACACATGTACACTTTTTGTCGATTGGATACTTTGAATCGATCATGAAACGACCTCTAGATGACCTTGCATGGACAAGCGAATAACATAATCGGATTCAGCGACCACGAAAACCCTTGTATATCCTCACATAGTATGGTGATATTGTTAAAATGAAATATTGACTTTTGAGAATTATTCAGTTGTCCCTCTTCGGAGAACTCTAAAAGGCCGACTTTGAGGCCTGATATCTCTAAAACTATGCATAGCCGGATTTTGGGCCCATTGAGTCTTTTGATCAGCATGCTGAAAACTATCTTTCTGCAAAGTTTCAGCCAATTCGACAGAAATTTTTATCCCATTGGTTTTGTGCGGGGTCCTTTACATGTCTTCGGGAATCTAGGTTACCTGACTGATTGAAAGGAAAGGCCTTCTATACGTAGATATATAGAATAACTGAAGGTGACACGTCACAAATATGTCAAAATGATCAAAACTTATTTCCTTTCCATCTGACCTGTTACATGTTCTAAATCAATAAGGTGTCATTCGGTGACGTTTGTTGGTTAATTTTGTTATAAATGCAAAAGTCCCGAATAATAATACTTTCTTACACATACTTAAATTTTAAATTGTAGTTGAATTAATGGCCATAATTGTATTGAATGTCTTATTAATTTCATTGTTCCAAATGAAGTTTTTCAACTTTGCAAATCTGCATAACTAAAAATACTCATGGTTAAAATGAATTCCTTTGTATATGAACCGGGAAAATAAATTTTACTAGATTTTTAAGTTCTTGAAACAAAAAACGGTTGTTCTTAAAATTACTAACCAATGTGTTAATGATCATGAAACGGCGGATCAGTATTGTCAATGCTATAAAAATAATTTTGCAGAGAAGCAGCACATCTGGATCACACTGTGCTACAATCATAAGTCCGTAATAGTTTCTAAAGTTGTTATTAAAAATATGTCAATTGAAAAAGATTAATATAACTGGCAGCTACTTGAATTAATTGAAGACAATTAGTTTAGCCATTATGACGAGTGAGATGGGTTTGTGGGACAGAAATAACTAAGTCGTGGAGTGGTCACGCTGTAATTTTCTATTCACAGTGGAAGGAAATTTGTAGGAAAATATGAATATTATTGACCTACTTGCTTGATAAAATTGTAATTTAGGGGTCGATAGATGCAAGAATGAAAAGTTAAAGTGAGGCATTATTCGAAATGATCTTTTCTCGAGCATTTTAAAGTCGGATAATTTCCTTAATCAAGAACTGGACTTTACTGGACAGAAAATCTGCATAATATGCGGGTACACTTGGAAACAACAAGAGTACGAATTAATTAATATGGAGTCATGCGTATAGCCTAAAAACAAATAAACAATTAAGGATACTCGCATTACACAATTAAAAGTTACAATGAAGCATTGTTGCATTACTGCGGTCAAATGGAGAGGATTAGCCATAAAACAAAAATGACAGAAGAGCAAAAAAAACATGATCAAAACCACTCCTAACCACATTCAAATTTAACTACAAATTCACTGGACTGGGTAATCTAATAGGCTAAAATGGTTGGTGTAATCTGTTCACCTTTTATTTAAACTGAAACATCCCGATACCTAATAAAAATTACGATGACGCACATGGGTTTAAGACACTTGGGGAAAATTCTCTAAGACTATCAAGCTCTGAAGAAGTTTAGTATGAATTAACGAAACATAAGCATAGTAGCGTTTTATTAAACTTGAGTCCTGATTTCAACAATCGCAACTGTTTTAGTTAATGTCTAGAACACAATTTCCGGAAATATTAAATTATACGATTATTACTATAAATGCCTTGAAAGTAATCTATTTAATTAAAAGGCAGGTCCGCAGGTCAATTATATTCGTACCAAGCTGCGTCTACGTTAGTAGTACTGGGGCTCTAGTGCGCATCCTCCCAACTCAACAAGTATTTTTGTACGTGGAAAAAGAGTTTTGAAAGTCTACATCATGGGCATCACAATTGGAAATTTAGTAAAATGGTGTTATTGTAAAAAAACTGCACACTAAACTGCAAATATAGACGTGAAGACAATTCTGCTCCAGAAAGTATTTAAGTTCTTCATTTTTGCTTTGCATTTTTGTTTTCATTTGCTATTAAAACATCCCTTCTGCAGATCTGAATCTTCTCTCTGCTCTTCATTGTAGGCCAAAAAGTCTGTCTACTAAGCCGAATGTCTCCAAGCAAGAACACCATAGAAGAGATTAGTGCATAATAAGCATTCTTAAGATATTCGTAGATACTCTTTTTGAAAACTGATGTAATGAATATGTGATCCTTGCCAAAGATTCGGCTAACAGGTTGCAATGGGCATTCCACGTAAGTTTAGGCTTGAGTGATAAATTATCATGTTTTAAAGCCACAACAATTTATAAATACTTTCCCATCACGCCAAAATTTGAAGACAATTCTCAAGCTATTATTGAGAAAATAGAGTACTAAAATGTCAGAGTTAGGATTTAACACTCACCGGTTTAAGATCCAAGTTAATTAGCAAAAATTGTACAGAAGCGGGGTTATTACCTAGTTTGTTTAGACCTTTGGTGGATTTAACATTGCTCGCTTAGTTAGCCTAGGTCAGGGCCTGAGTCCTGTAGAGTTGTGTTGTCTGCATACAGGAGACAGGTGACGCCGTTAAAAGCATACTTTAATATCGTTGATATAGATCAGGATAACCCCAAGACCCAAAACAGATCCCTGTGGTACTCCAGTCTTGATAAATTACCGAACACATCCCTACTATTTACGACCGTCGAGGTAGAACCAAGTAATTTTATGTTATAATCATTGAAGTTGTACTTACGACAGTTTTAATAGCACGATCCTCTAAAATACGTAGTCGAATGCTTTACGAAATCTTCAGTGCAAGCTGTGGGAAACCGGCGAGGACTAAAACATGCAAATCGACTGAAAGCGACATTTGGGATCTTGCATGCGACTGAACTCGTTTTGTGGGATCTTGCATGCGACTGAACTCGTTTTGTAGCGTTTCTGGCTAGCATCTAGTGTAATTTGATAATTGGTACACATGCAGCATTTCTTTCGGTTCATAAAGATATAGCGTTAAAATGTTAATTTCTGAAGTTTCTCACCAGTCATGCAAATTACATCAAGTGCTAACCGCTCGCAGTGGAACTGCAGACACTTTACTTGTGTCAGTCGCTCGATCCCGCTTGCAGCCGCTCGCGTCCGCCATCACTGGCGGATCCAAGGGAAGCATGGCCTCCTTGGATGGTTTAAAGATTATGAGAAATTTGAGAAAATAATTACAAAAAACTCCGATGGGAGAGGCTAGTCGGAAAAGTAGATTTCTTAGTAGATTTCGGTCATTCCTTATTTTCCTATGTGTTAGCAAAAAATGTTTCAGGCAAAAATTATGAGCCCTATCCAACGATATATCGCATGTATGTACATATTTGATCTGAAATGGAATTTTGAGAACTTTTCAAAAATTTTGAACCGCTGCCATTTTTAAATCGATAAAGTCAATTTGGCCTATCATCGAACTTATCGAGATAAGAACCCAACGCATACGCCTGCCGAATTTCGATTCGATTATACCTATTTTAGTTGACGGCCGGTAGCGCCACCTCTGGCCAATTGACGAACCGCCATTTAGCGCCTAGAAAACTATAGAAATTTCCACCATATTCAAGAAAGGTTCTGAAAGGAGGTGCGAGTAGGTTCCACGGTTAAATATAAGCAATGAACTGTTCAGTATACAGTACAATTCTGATATAAAGAGTTTTATATTAGACGAACAACTAATCAGATGAAATAAAGAACAGTAACAAGTTGTGATTTAAAGTAGTGAATTGTTGATATTGTGTCTTTAGCCAATAAATTCTACATCTGTACAGATCATCAAGTAGAATATAAAAATATTTTGTGTAAGTTCGCATTTCAATTGAATGTAGAGCTATATTTTCATAGTTCTAAATTAGATCTAAACTACATGCGACAACAACATTTCTACCACTGGTTATATTACGACTTAACCCTTACATTATTCAAAAACCTAAAATATTCTTTTCATATTCATTACCACTACACAGTTCTTTAATTATAAACCTAATCCAATTGTAATGTCTAAGCAATGATGTACGTTGGAAAATTGCCCTCGTATTTTTTATCGATTTTTCGATATCTTGATGATATAAATTTATATTATTTATTAACTTAACTTGTCGACTAAATAATATTTAAATTGACAAGAACAAAATAATTTTAATATTATCTGAAGTAGGCACTTATATTTATTTTATCAACGATTCTAGGAGAAGAAATGATAATGGCATCAACAATGTAATAAATTCAAATAAAAAGAATAAATTAAATTTGAAATTATATTGGCGTCATATAATTTATTGTATATGGGTACATAGTCCTAAAAATACATTGTAAATAGCTATAACTAGTAAGAACAGAGGGAATTTTAGTTACAGTAAAAATCAAAGAATTATGGAAAAACTGTATTTAACGTCACATGATGTGAGGTATATTCTTTGTTCACTGAATTCAGTTGAAAATGGTCAAAAAGGACTCTTGTCTTCACCTAAGTTTTATAGCAGGTAGTCAATGAAATTGGGTTTGGGTAGAGGTTATTTTTAGAGGACGATTTAAAAAGTTATAACAGTCTTGTGTACATCAACTAAAAGAAGAGATAATTTTAGATGTAAAAGGAGATTATTGGCTCAAAAAAGTAATATTAAAAGCATAAAGGAAAACTTACGATTTAACTTTAAAACAAAGTGTGGTTTCTGGTTTGCTGAACATAATACAATAATAACCTTACGGCCTAGCTAAGTTAGGTTCAAACGAAATCTAATTTATTCGCTCTCACTCGGTTTATGAAAATTAGAAGTTATTTGGTAATCGAAAAACTAAATAATAATCCAAGTTTATATGGATTTGTTTTCCTTCTTTATATTTTTTATACGGATTGAATCCCCGGATGGGGTACCCGGTACCGCAACTCTTGTAAACTTTTTTATTTTTGATTTGCCGAGAAAGTAATTCTTTATAAGAAGATTTGCTTGTCTTAGGAAGTCAAACGTACATAAATTATACAGGGTATTCTAAAAATTCGAAAATATGAAAATAAGCAAACTATCCTTTTTTACATTTTTAATGAAAATTTTATTTAACAAAGCTCTTTGAATTATGAAGCAAAGCTTAAATACGAAGTTTAGTTGCAAAATAAGAAAAAAACATCTTATTCTACTGTTACAACTATAAATGAGGATGCGATATCATCTGTCCATGAAGGATTCAGAAAAAGATTAGGAAAATGTATACTAGTAAGAGGTCTACATCTAGAAGTGTTCAACGAAATCAGTTTCATAATCGTTGACATCTTTTTGGTTGAATAACCTGAACCTGAAAGTTAACTATCAGAAAATAAGTAAAAGCATTTACACAACATTTATTTTTTGTTTAGCAATGTAACCAACGATTAAGTTTCAATTTTGAATGGTTGGTATGAGTTATAAGATTTTGAGAAATATTCGCCAAATTAAATTTAGAAGAGGTGGAATTAACCTATAACTGATAATGTTTCATGTGATTAGTTATTCCGTTTCTTCGTTTATACGTGATGTAATTGTAAACTTATATATTTGTTTTTGTCTGTATTACATAAGTAAACAAATAAATAAATATGTCTGACATTTGAAAAAGGATTTTTTTTCTTATCGTTCTCGAATTCAGTATTTTATGTAAAGATGCATATATTCAGTGTTTCTAACTTACAAAACAAATTTAAAAAAATTCATAGAAACCTATATTATTGTTTTGTTTATCTTGGTACCAAATAAGTTTTTACAATTTTTATAAACCCCCAGTCGGCGAGAAGGGATACGGTAAATGTCGACGACATCTGGAGCCTTTAATCTAACCTCATCTGCAGAATATACACTTTCCAAAAAAAAAAAAAATCTTATGTTTTTTAAACACTGTGGTTACTTGTAAACCCTGCACCAAGTCCATTATAAAATTCGCATTTTTAAACTTTTTGCTAAGTCGGACAAAATCAGTTTTACTTTTGATCTTAAATTTAAATAGATTAGATTTCCATGGAAACAAATAAACTAGTAGAATTACCCGTCAACATCAATTTTTGCATCAAAACCAAAAAAATACGTTTAGCTTTATGAGAAAAAATCGAAATAATCAGACTATTTGATGATGGAGCATGGACCAATAAAACAGTTATCGAAAAATTTAACAGAAGACTCATATTATTTCACATAGAACTGTTTGTAGCTGCCATTCATGTAATTTTCTATCAAATCGGAAATGTATCAGAGGCATCTAAAAATTGTTTTCTACGAAATTGGAGGTATATATCCTAAATGATAACAATATCTTGTCAATCCTCGATTAAGTCTACGAGATTATACTCTGCAATTGAATTTAGCCAAAGATAAAATTAGAAGATGTTCCATTTTCGTAAAATAAAGCCTTATAAGCCAAAATATTTGAATACCTTAAGGCCAGAGCTGAGAAGAGTCGCCGATCACATAATCGCAAAAGAATATATAAATGCATTAGAATTGGTGGACAAATTAAAAGAGACATTAGGTAATTTACAATAGTTAATTGTTTCAGTATCAGTCTGTTTCAGCTTTCGATAATTTTCAATAATTAATTATTGTGTAAGCGACAGTTTGTTAAAATTTTAGATGTATTATTTGATTGAATTGGATAAATATTTCAACTTTGGTTTTTATTTATTTTTGAAAATTACTCAACGCTCCGGCAAAAACAAAAAATCAGAAACCAGAATGCGAGTGGACTCAAAATTCCAAAAATTCTAAAAAGTTGAAAATATGAATTTTGTAATAATAATAACTTTTTATAATAACCTTTTTCCGGTATTTCGAACGTGAATCAAAAGGCCCTATATCCGTGAAGTCACAGCAGGCTGGGTTTGCAAGTGACATTTAAGTTGTACACATCCTGGAGTTCTAGGCCTCATCTTATATGCGATATACTGTATATAAGTTTCAGGATAATGAATAAAATTTTAAAATTCAAGTAAATTACTAGTTACATCAGTGTTAAAATATTCGACAAATGAGTATATACTTGCAGCAGACAACCTCCCATTTTAATTATTCATTTTATTCAACATTGACCTACATAAATACACACATGTTCTTGTTTTAAAGTGTCTTATCATGTACAGTGCATTTCAGACGCATGAGATGCATTGTGCCATTCTTAAGAGGTGTAATATCTTTTAGCTTTCTCAGATTTAAACCAAATTTTACTGAAATATAGGAAACATTAAGGTCAGTTATGGTAAAAAAACATTCGCCCCGATATAAACATAAAGCCACTTGCGATACAAAAATGAACTTAAAAAAAAACAAGCATTTTTGATCGAAAAGTTTTATTAAAGAAAGTTGTTTAGGGACTGTCCAAAAACCTGAAAATTTCGTTAAAATTAAAAGACTATTGGAAGTCCGAAAATATTTTAAGTTTTTGTATTTAGAAAAGCGTGATGTGACAATTTTAGTTGAAATAAAATGCAAGCTAAGGCTAAGGTAGTTATCAAGTAACGCATGACCATAAGTAGACCTTGTTTTTTTGTTTTGGTTTTTTACCACCTTCCAAGTCACCGGAATAAGCGTAGGAGATCTAGATTTGTCTGAGTGAACCTGTTCTACATTTGAGCAAAATTTGGTTCAAATCGAAAAAATTTAAAATACTTATAAGGGTGTTAAATTCTTAAGTGCGGCACACCAGAATATCAAAAACGCCATAAAATCGCCGACATAGATAGATGCATATATTTTTATCAAAATTTTTCTGTCAATAATGTACAACAATTGTATGAAGGCTCCGATAAATACGAGAAGAGTATGCTTACATAAAATTGTTCTTGATATAAAAGAAATTATATTGCTCTACATTTTGTTTCTGCTAATTGGTGATATATAT
The DNA here is from genome assembly GCA_963675555.1 of Leptura quadrifasciata. Classification (NCBI taxonomy): domain Eukaryota; kingdom Metazoa; phylum Arthropoda; class Insecta; order Coleoptera; family Cerambycidae; genus Leptura; species Leptura quadrifasciata. Next base: position 76,567,066 of record OY776673.1, on the reverse strand, counting down.
TTGAGAATTTTTATATTTCTTGTATCTTTGCAATGAACTGTACATACAACAGGAACAGCATATATCAGTATGCCACTCACCGACCTAAAATTAAAGGTCATACCTACCCAGGTTTGGCATGAATAAATTGAAATTAATTTCTTGAATTAAAGTGGACATATCCGAGAGAGAGAGAGAGAGAGAGATATCCGATAAGGAAATATTTATTATTTTTGGCAATAACTTTTTTTTAATACATATATTGGTAAAAAAGTATAGGACTACCTAAGCATTACTATGACAAGTGTATATGAATTTTCACACGATAATTTATGTTGTTTGCAAAATAGTTGGATTTAATTTTAAAAATTATGTTGATTTTCGTATTTCCTAAATTTAAATCTAACTATTTCGCATATGTTTGAAATTATTGAGTGAAAATTTATAACACTACTCTTGTTATAGTTTTACGTTCTACTTAAGTAGTCTTATAGTTTGTTTGCAATACCGGGTGTAACAGGATCATGGCATATCCCCCTTTTTTCCTTTAGTTTTGAAGATAATTGATTGAAATTTAGGATATACTACATACATAATAAGCGGCACTTTTTGACATCGATTGATTTTTTTTCACTTCCGGTTTCGCCGGAAGTGACACTAACTTTCGATTTTTAAATGGAACATCCTGTAGATTATTGCATTTTTGAATTTTGCTTAATCTTCTGAATCCAACGATACCAAAATATAATTTTTAGTTTTCCATTTAAGTGTGCCATGACGGTTCCGATTTATTCTAAATGACCCGTGTAATGCTACAAAATTCGAAATCCCGTTAAACAAATTTATACAAGAGATGAAAAAAGCGGACATGTTAACCTCTTGTATAAATTTGCGGCATTTTGAACAAAATTAACAAGAATTTTTAAAAACACAATAAAAACACCGTTAAACCAACAAATGTTTGACAAATTAAATATTTAATTGTTTTCAAAGCCACCTTAGTTACTTCTTACACATTTAATTAGAACAAAATTTTATTTCCTTATTTTCTTTTAGCTGCAATTTTGTTTGTATTTATCGCACATTTTAATACGACATATGAATTAATAGTACTAATAAATGGTACCACGGTACCGATATGGTTCCATTTGAAAAAATTGAGTTTTGCCCCAAAAACAATTTTGGTGAATTTTATTTGCTCATAAATCATATAATTTATTGTTTTTAACGGGATTTCGATTTTTGTAGCATTACACGGGTCATTTAGAATAAAGCGGAACCGTCATGGCACACTTAAATGGAAAACTAAAAATTATATTAAAGTTAGTGTCACTTCCGGCAAAACCGGAAGTGAAAAAAATCAATTGTATGTC